>OZ023263.1:176522206-177242206 GCA_964006375.1 Tillus elongatus | reverse complement strand
CCGCCCCATTTTATGTAGGTGTTTCTTGACGGCCATGTGTCCCGTCAAGAGACCTGTTGTGTTTCTGAGCTGTCCTCTGCTAAGGTTTAGCAGCTCCACAGCTCTCTTTGAACTGGGTCCGTCAATTATTGACTTCCCATGTCTGAGCCCTGGACAGTCCGCCCAGTACACCTTGTGTTGGTTTCTGACCCAGGACTTAATGGCTCCCCTGGCAGTGCTCTTTGACACGCCCAGAGCCGGTTCTGGTCCCATAAATGGTTCTGCTGACCCCCTCTTTGCGAGACTGTCAGCTTCTTCATTGCCTTTGACCCCCGAGTGACCCGGAACCCAGATGAGGGTCACCTCATTCTGCCCAGCCAGGTCGCTCGTCTCGTCTCGGCACTCACTCACCAGCCAGGAATTTACCCGTGGGCTACTTAGTGCCTTAAGGGCTGCCTGGCTGTCTGTGGCTATGAGGATCCGCTTGTTGGTGTAGCCCCTCCTCTTGTTCTCCCGCACACAGTGCAGGATGGCGTACATCTCGGCCTGAAACACCGTTGCATGGGCTCCGAGGGAAATACTGTGACTTACCCTCGGTCCTTCCGAGTAAACACCTGCCCCCGTCCCACGCTCCCCGCCAGATCCGTCCGTGAACCAGACGAGCGCGTCCCGTGGTATGCCCGGTGTCTCCTCCCGCCATGCCCCGCGATCAGGGATTTCCACTGTGAAGTTGTTTTCCCTGCACATTCGCGGGCTCGCGAAGTCTGACCTCATTTCAAGCATGGGTTCCTTCACGATCTCCTGAATTTTGCAGTGGCCCCTGAAGCCTGGGTTGATCTTCAGTCTACCATTGCAGGCTAGTCTGTATAGTCCTAGCCTGGCCTCTCCCATAATAACGAAGTGTAGGGGGGGTAGATCCAGCAACACCTCCATGGCGGCTGTTGGGGTTGAAGACATGGCCCCTGTGATGCCTAGGCAAGCCATCCTTTGGATCTTGCCTAGTTTTTGTTTGGCACTGGATTGTGTCACCTTAGGCCACCAGACCAGTGCCGCATATGTTAACGATGGTCTGACCACCCTTGTGTACAGCCAGTGGGCCATACTAGGTCTTAGTCCCCACGTTTTTCCATATAGCCGCCTAGTGACGGCTAAGGTCATGACTGCCTTACGCAGTATTTTTCCCATGTGACCATTCCAGGTTAGCTTAGAGTCCAATACGACCCCAAGATATTTTACCTCCCTGGCCATTGGAACGCTCCTACCGTATAGAGTGAGAGTTCTGTGGCTTTCACACTTCCTCCTCCTCGTAAACGGCACGACGGTTGCTTTCTCGGGGCTCACCCCGAGCCCTTGATCAACCGTCCACCCTTCCACCACTTTCAGTGCAGTCTGCATACGCTCCCACACTGCCTGTGTGACCTTTCCTCGGACTATGATGACAATGTCGTCCGCATAGCCCTGTACCTCATACCCCCCTCCCGAGAGCCTCCCCAGCAGGCCGTCCACGACTAGACACCAGAGCAAGGGAGACAGAACGCTCCCCTGCGGACACCCCGCCGCGACCCCCGCCAGCAGAGTCCCTCCCGCGAGTGAGGTGAACACCGCCCTGTCCCTGAGCATGGAACCGATCCACCTGCAGCAGGTCTCCTCTATTCCACGCTCCCGGGCAGCTGCCAGAACCGATCCGAACGAGGTGTTGCTAAAGGCCCCCTCTATGTCTAGGAAGGCCCCCAGCGCCACCTCCTTGTTCTCCAGCGTATTCTCCAGTTTCAGCACCAGTTGGTGCAGTGCTGTTTCTGTTGAGAATCCTGCTCTGTATGCATATTGTCCGCAGTGTAGAGGATATGCTTCCAGTACACCGCCCCTAATGTGCCGGTCGAGCAGTTTTTCCACTGTTTTCAGCAAGAAGGACATGAGACTTATTGGCCTCAGGGACTTTGCCTGGTCTGTTGGACGCCCAGGTTTAGGAATAAATACAACCCTGGCCAGTCTCCATGCCCTCGGAATGTACCCCAGAGCCAGGCTGGCCCTCATAATGAGGGTAAGCACCGGCGCCAGTATATCTATCCCCTGTTGGAGCATGATGGGCATTATTCCATCAAATCCCGGCGATTTGTATGGCTTAAAGCTGTTAATGGCCCATCTGATTTTGCTCCAGGTAACCACCTCTTTAGCGACTGTCCAGTCTACTCTAGATGCCCGCCTATAAGGCGCCTCTATTTCTGAGTGTTCCCAGTCCGGAGGTGATTGGTTTATTATGTTACAGCCGGGGAAGTGCGTCTGGAGTAAAATTTCCATAGTTTCCTCCCCCGAGCTTGTAAAGCCTCCCGTGGGTGTTCTAAGGGAGCCTATGTTAGTCTGAGGGCCCTTAGACAGGATCTTGTGTAGTCGAGCACTCTCGGACGTGTTTTCCACTTCTTCGCAGTGCCTCCTCCACGACTCCTTCTTGGCGTCCCTCAGTCTTTTGTTATAGGTCGATAGGGCCTGTCTATATTCATCCCATGCTCCCGACCTTTTGGCCGCGTTAAACAGCTTACGAACCTGCGTCCTCCTTTGCCTGAGGTCCTCGTTCCACCATGGGACGTTCCTGGTGGACACCCTCATTTTCAGGGGGCAGTTGGCGTTATAGGCCGAGGTAATTGCGTCTCGCAATTGGACTGCTGCAATCTCGAGGTCTATTGAATCCCTTATGGCCCTCTCAACCCCCCGCAGTTCCACAGCTAGGTCTGCCCTGTAGGCTTCCCAGTCCGCCTTGCGGGGGTCCCGGTACCATACCGTTTCTCTTTCGACTTTGGCGATTTCAAACCGGATGTATCTGTGGTCTGAGCTACTCACTTCCCCAGACACAGCCCAGCTTTTAACAAAGTCACCCAGAAACTGGGTGGAAACTGTTAGGTCTAAAACTTCCTCACGCCGTGTTGTGACGAATGTCGGTTTATTACCTCTATTCAATATGTCTAAATTAAATTTCATAAAGAACTGTAAAAGTGCCTCACCCCTAGAGTTTGTGTCCGAGCTACCCCACAACTCATGGTGCGCATTCGCATCCATGCCGATGATGGTCTGCCATCCACCTGCTCTGCTACCCACCATCAGCTGCTCCAATTCGTTGGGTGGAGGAGGGTCCGTGCTGTCCCCTGGCAGATAGGCTGACGCGACAGTAATGTCCCTCAGCCCATCCGCTCCTCCACATCGGATTTTGATCGTTGCCAGGTCCCTGGAACAGAAATTCATTAGAGGGAGAAACTCTATCCCTTCCCTGACAAAAATGCAGGCCCTCGGATTCTCGCTGGACCTGCTGTAGATGAGCTTTCCATTAGCTCCGCCGAGTCCCTTGATCTCTCCTTTGTAGGAGTACGGTTCCTGGATGAGGGCCACATCCGTGTTCCTCAGAGCCATTAGTAGTCCGGCCGTGGCTGCCCTACTGTGTTGGAGGTTGACCTGAAGGAACCTAAGTCCCATTAACCCTTAATTGCTTCCCCAGTGGGCGGAAGCTAACCCTTCCCATGCCCCAGAATGCCTTGAAGGAGGTTCCTTCAAGGGCTCTGTAAGATGTCGGGTCGATCGAGAAGGCGAGCGTCTGTCCTTTCTCCTCTGCCTTCCTGCTTAGAACCGACCAGTGTTGCGTCCCCAGTTCAGGGTTCTGGATCTTAAGTCTGCTGATCACCGTCTCCTGCGGGACGGTGTCAGGGATCCGTACGAGGACCTTGCGTCTCTTTGGGAGTTCCTTGGGCTCGACGGCTGTCAAGTCCGCCCCCTCCCAAATCTGACCGAGGCCCCCGATCGTTTTCCGCAGCCAGTCCCGCGACTGCGGGCCGGCACAGGTTATCCAGAGGATGCCCCCCGTCAGGCGCGTCCGGTGGAACTGAGGCGGGCTCTCCCCTTCCTGAAGAGAGTCCACTGCAGCTACCACCGCAGCCTGGATCAGGTCCGCCTTCCCCTGGTCTAGCGTGACCTCAGGATGGCGTCTGTCAATCACCGCCATCCCGAGGCCCTCCGCAGCCTCCCTGTAAGAGCCAGTCTGCGCCGGTGTTCCGGCCTTAGTTCCTTTGGGAGGTCTGTCTGTAGTAGGCGTGCTAGAGCCAGAGCGCGGCGTCTTCCGACTCGCACTCTCCTCTTGCGCCTTTACAGGCACCCTGGCCCTTTTGGAACGTCTGTCTGTAGTGGGCGTGCTAGAGTTCGAGCGCGTCCTCTTCTGACCCGCACTCCCCTCTTGCGCCTTTACAGGTTTCTCGACCGTCCAGGTCCCGGCCGCCATTTTTTGCGCCCTCCGGAGCTTCTTTCTTTGCGCCCCGGAAAGACGCTTGGACTGCCGGGGCAGTCCCTCTACTCTAACAGTAGAGTCCTCACTGGTGGAGGGGCCCCCGGAGTCCGCGGAGCTCGCCGCCCTCCGGTGGGACCCAGCCTCCAGCTTGGGTGTCGGGGACAGGTCTCTGGCCGAAGCTACCCCCTGATCCCCCGTATCTACGCCGGTCGTGGGACCTCCAGAGTCCGCTGCCGCACCCTGGCTCGTCTCCGTTTCCGGGATAGACTCAAGGCTCAAGTCTGTAGCCGGAGCCACTCCTCGAGCCTCATTGGTTTTGGTTTTATATGTATTTATAATCTTCATGTTGTTCCCACGAGAATGGGGGAAATACTGTCCACACCATCAGAACCCCCTGTGTGGTGCAAGGCGGGTTACTCTGGAGGGTTGCCTGGTACTCCAGAGGTTCCGTTCACGACACCATCGCCCTGGTGCCATCCATCCATAGGCACGGGTCACGTGACACCGTAGATTGGGGGAGTTTAGTTCGACCTCCTTGTCTAGATCCGTCATGTTTAGTTATTAGCAGGGTCACCTCGTGCAGGATGCGGATTTTTACCGCGCATGACGGTCTTGGGGAAAGCTTCATCGGGAGTTTATGTTGTTATTTCCACTTCCTCAGCTTGCCCCCTGGAGTCCTTTGGCCCGCGACTCCTTAACCCCAATTTTTTGTTACTTGCCAAGAGGCGAAAATTTTCCGGAAAAAACGATAAAAGTTTTCCAGAAAAAACTGCCTGACAAAATTAGCTACACTATATACGAAATGGATGGTACCTGCCAAATTTATAATTATCGCTTGGATAAATTCGTTAGACAATCCAATAAAACCAAATTTTCAAAAAAATTAAACAACGTGTTAGAAACGGTACATAATTCAAGTTTCTGTAGCTAATTCAAGTAGTTAATCATCAGTTTACCAGGCCCATCTGCGCCTGATGCGTCTCCCAAACTAGATAGAACGTCCGCTTTCGCTCCTTTTTTCAAACTGATTTTTGATGATTTTGAAAGTAACAGGTTGAACATTTTTGGTGTCTGTCATACATACTGAAAGGAAATTGGCAAAATTTAAAATAAAACGTTTATTAAATTTAACTTGACATTGTAATGGAATAATATCTCTTAGGCACGTAACAGTAGACGAGACACATTTTGCAGCTTCTTGGAATGTGTCCTCATTTCAGTCCATCTCCCCCCGTGGGCTGTCATGGCTCCTTCTTTTGGCTGCATGTTTAGGAAAGTGCGATGTTGTAAGCTTACAATACAATACATACAACGAAAGTTTTGCTAAGAACGTACTGATGTGCTAGCTCAAATAAGTGTAAGTGAGAACAAGTGACTAAGTGAAGCTTGGAACCTGTGATGAGCACTGATAAGTACACTTGGAGAACCCGAATCACCACAACATATTTTTTCAAAGACCTGACGATCGTTTCACTAACAGACTTAGCGCCATCAGAGGATCTTAAGGGATTTAGAACAGTTGTTGAAGTTGAACAACATAAGTGAAGAGGTTTGCAAAGAATATTTTATTTTAACAAACCTTTCTATAAAAGAAAATATCTTTCAATTTAACAATGAATTTTTTGAACAAACTGAAGGCACGGCAATGGTCAACCCACTCTCTCCATTCATTGCGGGCCTTTTTATGAGTGGATATGAGACGGATGTAGAAAATGTGAGTGAGTATTTTCCTAGAGTATGATGTCGTTATGTAGACGATATTTTTGCCGTGTTTAACACAAATATGTGCAAAGTAGGTGGTTTTATTAAAAGACAACTGTCAATTTGATTCAATAAAATTCACCCGCGAATTAGAAATTAACAGTAAACTTCCTTTTCTAGGTGTACTAGTTACCAAAAATAATGACTCTCTTGAATTCGATGTCCACCGAAAGGTAACTACCACTCTAAGTTACATTCGACTCACATTATACGTTTGCACAAAAAACGGCCGAAGATTAATACAATTTCTTATAAGTAAAAGTAGAATTGTAGTACATTAAAAACGTGGAAAATATAACGGATATTCGGACTGCGTAGTGGAAAAATTAATTAATAGAGACGGAACAAAGAAAATGTTAGCGGAATCCACGACATTCAGGAAAGATAAAATAGAGGAAAAATTTGTTTGCCTACCTTTTGCACTGCCTATCGTAAGGGGTCTCGAGAGCATTTTTAAGAAAGCCGATTTGCAGCTAACTTTTTCGACAAAAAATATATTTAAAAATGTGTTAGGTAATACGAAAGATAAAGATAAACCTACTGAAATGTCGGGTATCTATGAGATAAGTTGCAAATATTGTAATCTTAAATACGTTGAGCAGACTAAAAGAACTATTGAGACCAGATTCAGGGAACATCTGGCACAGCTGGGATACGGTAGTGTAGACAAGTCATGCGTGGCACAACATATTTGGAATAATAACCACCACATAGATAAATAAAATCCAATATTTACCAAAAATGTTAGACAACCAGCGAAGCTAGATGCGTACCAAAGTATTCATATTTCTAAGGCAACAAACAACAAAATTTCCTTAGACTGAGCGCCACTGATTTATAGCCCTTTGTTTGCATTATTTCTTTGATATAGAAAAATATTCCGAAACTTGGTAGGTAAAGTCATAACGCAAGTTCAAAAACCTCGTCCGACAATTAAAGTACAATGCACAGAAAATTTGGCTGCGATTTCGTCTCCCTTTCGGTATCGGTCTTTACCTAAGACTTGGTTGGTATAAAAGGTGATATAGTTGTAAGTAGTTTAGAATTTTTCATTCTCTGATGACGCTAACTTTGTTCGTGAAACGATCGTCAGGTCTTTAAAAGATGTGGTGTGGTAATTTGAGTTCTGCAAGTGTACTTATGTGAACCACTGCTTCAAACATTCCACAAACTAAGACAAAGTCAAATACAATACCGAATTCCATTAAAGCCGCGGGTACACAGTGTCTAATTGGGTAATCTCAGTAACATAGCGTTTGTGGTATTATCTGGTTTGTGATTAGATAGACCTACTACAACACAGCGACAACGCTAGATATCTAGACACACGCACTTCCTAAGAGAGAGTTGGCACGATCACAAGCACTTGCGATACTACTCAAACCTGTAACAAACTCAATTCCCGAAAGTGTTCTAATGCATTTTCGTTGTTAAATTGTGTAGACCTCTGTTATTCTAATTTAATTTCTCAGGTCTAACATTAAACTACTAGATTGTGTCATAACAGAGAATACCGTCTGTTTGATTAAATAAATTAACTGACACATTTACAAGAAATAATTTGTGGACTATGTTATCCAATCCATCTATTGCAACACTGAGATAAACTACAAATGGAAAACATTCTTTCATAGACTTTGGAGAACCCAACTCGTTGCAGCATATCTTTAAACTTGACAATCGTTTCGCCAGGAATGTTAGCGTCCTCAAAGAATAAACAGTTCGGGACGCAGCAAGTGCGTTATGGTACCGAATTTTCATTAAATATTTCAAATTTGAATAAGTCAATTTTCTATAAACCTAGACTGTTGAATTTTGGTATGTGGTAAGGTCTTTCCCAAGGCAATATACACCAAATTTCATCAGAATAGCTTCCTAATTTTAGTAGATAAAAATTTTTTCGAAGGAAAACTCTAAATTTTCAGGAAAACCTTGTCCGATTTTCCTAGCTAACGAACTCATCCAAGCTTTTAATAAAAGAAAGATTCTTGCCGAGTTTCATCAAAATCGGTTAATAACTTTTTGAGTTATCGTGTGGATACATACATACATACATACATATATATATATATATATATATATATATATATATATATATATATATATATATATATATATATATATATATATACTTTATTTGTTTGCTGTACTTTTTGTGATTTTTTATTTGGTTACGTGGACTGCAGTTTCGAACCGTTCATCATCAGCACGCTACTGACTATGATCGTTCCTGTGTGGTCTGTGTGAAATTGTACGTGACGTCGACGCGTTGAGCTTCCATTGGTCGGTTTACTGTTCTTTGGTTGGTGTTTTCGGACTGTGTCGAGTGATACACTCTGATTATCGTATTATATATATATATATATATATATATATATATATATATATATATATATATATATATATATATATATATATATATAAAACGACGCCGGTTGTAGCAGATGGCGCTGTCGTAACTGACAGGCGTTTGTTGGGCATGTGCTAGAATATATATATATATATATATATATATATATATATATATATATATATATATATATATATATATATATATATATATATATATATATATATATGTGTGTGTGTGTGTGTGTGTGTGTGTGTGTGTGTAATTTTTTTAAATAAAAATTCAGTAAGTTGAGCCAAATTGAATGTAAAAATCGAGATAACAATTGTTTTATGGGTATCTAGTTAATAAAAAACAAACAGGCCCTGAAATGGTATGGTCACAAGCTTTCAAGCTTTCACTACCTGTTCAGCGTTCAGTCATTTCGATCTTGGTACCGTTTCCTAATCAAAAATATGTTGGGCAACGCATAACGTTTATATTAATGCGTATCTTAGCTTCGACAAATATTTTTAGAATCTAGTTCCAATAGATCTTTTAGTTTGTACAACAACCAAAGGCGAAGCTAAGGGAGGGGTAATGGGGGTAATTACCCCGCCTAAGACCGATGGAGACACAAAATTACTATGTTGCCAGAATTTGTTTCTTTAAAAAACGAGGATATGTCGTTTTAAATAAAACTTGAAAAAATTGTGACTATGCTTTTTGGACCTGCGTCTTAGTACGGATTCTTCACAAGATGCATGAAGAAATTGACAAACTGTACAATGAGTTTAATATTTCCATAAGGTTTCCTCGTATAAACACTATTGGCAGATACTAGGTTTAAACCATACTAACGTTCAAAGCGAAACCCCCCAAAAATATTATGAAACCGTAGTTTTTGTTTCTTTATTAAAGAACATCATGGAGGATCTAAAGTTTCACTTTATATCTAAAACGTGTTTTGCCTAGAAATGAAAATATCATTCCTGCAGTTAGCACAAAGAATGACGACAAAATTTCATCATCACAAAAAAATGTATAAAAATATTTGCTGGAATAGGGAAATAATAATAAGAGTACAGCTTTTTTACGAGTAACGTTGGATTTAGATTCAGGTACAGCTGCATTTGTGTGTTAGAAAATAGAACAGTTCTCCAGGTGCTTGATGAAGTTGTTGAAACTCTCAAATTATCTGATAAAGAAGTATCTCGTGATATAGGTACATCCCGCACCGAGATTTTTTGCAGTTTGCCTGCCAGTGTGGAATCCGCAGAAAAATGTTTTTCCAAAAATTTGGCTCAGCTTAACAATGGAACAACAGGGGTTAGATGTACTAGCATTTATGCATGGGGGTCAGAACATTCCTGCAGGTGACGAAAAGGTTTTGGGGGGATTTTCGAATCAAAACAAAAACGGAACCTTGGCATTACCTAATTGCGGGTTTGATTTTACAATAGTTTTTACTGAATTTTCGTAGAAAAAATTCACACGATACTCAAAAAATAATGGTTGGATTTTGATAAAATTTGGCAGGTACCTTTCGTTTTGTAAGTGGCTTGGATAAGTTCGTTATCCATAAAAATTGGATCAGGTTTTCTGGGAACATTTTGGGTTTTGTTTCGAAAAAAATTCTTATCTCCGAAAATAACAAAGCTATGGTAACCAAATTTGGAATGTAGGCTCATGTTATAAAAAGTAAACTCTATACAAAACTTAGATCTATATGCTAAAAGAAAAAAAGTTATAAGCATTTAATAAAGAAAATGTTTGGTGCAGATCGTTTCTATGAAAATGCACTACCATAACACACTTACTACGACCAGACTTTCATTTTTTAATGTGGGGCGTATTTAATTTTGTTTTAGTGAATTTTCCTTAAAAAAATTCACTAATGAGATTTCGACTTTCGAATTTTCAAAAATTTTCTTCAAATGAGCGCCAATTAGTCCCCCTAGAACACATATCCGGGGTCAGTTTCGATTTTTATATGTTTATATATATATATATATATATATATATATATATATATATATATATATATATATATATATATATATATATATATATATATATATATATATATATATATATATATATATATATATATATATATATATATATATATATATATATATATATATATATATATATATATATATATATCACACCGATAACTCAAAAAATAAAGAGCCGATTTTGAGTACATTTAGTGAAAACCTTCCTTTTGCAATTGCAAGTGGCTTGGATAAGTTCGTTAGCCAGGAAAATCGGTCGAGGTTTTCCCGGAAAATTTTGTGTTTCCTTCCGAAAAAAAATATATATCTCAGGAAATAACAAAGTAAGGGCAACCAAATTTGGTTGGTTTGGTACACGGGTTCATACCGCTATAGGTAAATTACCTACCAAAATTTAGCTCTGTAGGTCAAAAGGCAAAAAAGTTACAGGCATTGAAAGAAAAATAAATTGGGGTTTTCCTCAAAACGCCAAAGTCGCGATGTAAAACGTCAAAATTGGCAACATTGAGGCAAAGAACTTGAATCTAATACGGGCTATGGAAAGAAAATGTATCAAGAAAGATGTTTTACAAACCCTAAAGTCTTAGTTTACTAAAATGTTTCCAGAAAATTCATTTCAAATAGAACCTTTCTCTTATGCTTGGCAGTAGTCATATCTATAGAGTTTATCGTTTAATGGTATATAATTTTTGTCGAATTTTCGTAAAAAAATCAATAAAGCTCAATATGTCCGTTATTATACAAGATATGAAAAAAAATTGTATACATTAATTATAGGGTGTCTTGATTTACATCTTAAAACATTATTTCTACAATCACAGGTTAGGTCAGGTCAGGCCCATAAGTCGTTGGTGATACTTTTTTTTTTTTTTTTTGTCGAACACGCCTTATGTTATTGCATTTTCCATCGAAATATAATGCATGTTTGTAAGAAAAGATACTCGCGACGCAGCAAATGCGTTACGGTAGTGAATTTAAATTAAATGCTTTATATTTGAAAAGCTCAATTTGCTATTAACCTATAAGGTAGACCAAGAAATGGTTTTTTTCGGGAACACTTTAAGTTTCCTTTCGGAAATTTTTCTACGTTTTCAAAAATAAAGTTATTTTGATGAAACATGGCACATTGTTTCTACTATATAGATTATACTGGTAACCAAATTTGATGCCTGCTTTCTTAAAAAAACACACATATTTGCTATTAAAAACATTTTAATGAAAATTCACTACAATAACGCACTTATTTTACTAATATTTTCGTTTCATTTTGTATGTGTAATTTTGTTTGCCTTTGTATTTTTGGAATACCCGCCACAAGAAAAAACATATCTACGCCCTTGAGAACAATATAAGATTACAGTGTATAACTTTGATAGATCCCTTAAAAGTGCATGACATGTGTTTTACAAGACCTTAAATGTGTGTTTTGACAGTTACTTTTCTTCATTTAATTGAAAAGTTGGTAGAAAATTCATTCAAAATGGACCCTTTCTGCAAATTTTTTATACAAATTCTTAACTTTAGTGTTAGCAGTTATCACCTGTAATGTTTCCAAAAAATGTTTGTTATTTCTATGTTTACTGATCTTACCTCGTAAACTCTTATCAGAACAATAGCCCATTAATAGTCTAAATTTACATACCTACATTTTGAATAAGTATTAATGGCTATGATAAATAGTGTATGTGAAGGACTTTTGTCTATAATTTGAGTCACCTATTGTCTTCCTGTATTTATTCCACCGACAGTGTGTTTTTTATCTTTCACAGCGTGACACAAAAATGATGATACCAATAACCATATCGCATTGAAACCTGAGCTAGTAGATAAAGCAATGAAAGGTAATGCTTATGTCAAGGCCATTATTAGTACCTATATCATCAGAAAATGGTAAACATATCACAGCAAACACAAACACAACTCATCAGTCATGTTAAGATGTGCGAGATTCCGTATTAAACCGGAAATCTCCAGAATATCCTTTTTATTTCCTTTCCTGCAAATTGAGCCAAAACTCTGCGACAATGCGCCTTTATATATGCAAAGTATGTCGGCCTGTACGTCTATCTGTTTAAGAGGTTGAGGGGTATTGGAATACGATTACTTTCTTTGTGGTCAAGTTATGGACCCTAAATTCATTTTATGAGAATGTCTTTCTGAGGAGAGTGGATTATCACAGCTATGTGGAAGTTATAATTTCATTTTAAAATTATTCTAACATTTGGTAGCAGTCGGTATTTAAATTTTTGTATCTGTTGCATTTTTTAACTTTTAGTTACTAGGTCGAGTGGAAGAGTGGGTTGTTCGAGCTCTACCTATTGTTCTCATAAAACGTATATTGTTATTGTAACTGTATGAAAAGAATTGGGACAATAAAAGCATAATATTATTATATCGATGGGAGTTCTGCAAAAGCAGGTGGGAAACAAACCACTGTAAACGGCAACAGCGAAGGTGTTAAAACCATACTACGGTCGGAAACTGAAATTTCGAGAGATGATGTATCCAAAAATACTAGTGGTGGAAACACAGCAACAGAGGGCGCTAATATCCCGGAACCAGCAACAGTGAACGATATTCTGCCTTCAATAGTGGAAGATGGGAGTGATGAATTTACATTAGTCAATAGGAGTAAGAAAATTATCAGGGGTAAAAAAGCTAACACAGCATTAGAAGCGGTTGTCGAAAGAAAATGGGTTTTCGTTTCTAATTTAAAGAATACTACAACTGAGAACGATCTACAAAACTATTTGAAAGAGGTAAACTTGAATTTCTTAACTTGCTCTAAATTAAATATTAAAAATCAGGATATAGCGGCATTTAAGGTTGGCGTCTTGGGAGAGCAAGAACGCTTATTTTATGATGAAAACTTATGGCCAGTTAATGTTATTGTAAAGCCGTTTAAGCTTTTTTTTTTTCGAGCCGCGCCAGCAAACCTCGGACAGAAGCGAGATAGCAGATAATGACGACCATTTAATTAGAGCAGATAACCGCTTTACTTTATTTCACCAAAATATACAGTGTGTTAAAAATAAGTTGGATGATATAGACATTTATTTTAAAAATATTAAAAAGCCACAAGTTTTAGCGTTGACAGAGCACTGGTTAACTGATGCGGAGGCTCCTATTGTTAACATTTCTGGTTACAAAATGGCTTCTTGCTACGCCAGATCCAGCAGGTATCACGGCGGCTCATGTATCTTCGTCAGGGATGGCATGGATTTTATCGAGCTAGACTTCGTAAAAGAAAAAAGTAAGGAAATGATATTTGAATGCAGTAGTATCGAGCTGATAAAGATGAAAATTGTAGTTATTAATGTATATAGAAGGCCACATACAATTGTTGATGAGTTTTTTGAATTTTTAGCGATTTTTCAAGACGTTCTGGAGTCAGTCATGAGAGTAGTGTTATTGCGTCAGCTCTATCTGACCATCATGCTCAAATGCTGTCATTCCCCTTGCAAAAATCAATATCTAAAAGTAAGCAGAAGAAACAAGTTAGATTGTATACTCCAGACAAGATTAATAAAATGAAGAATGTACTAGAGAAGACCAACTGGAACCTAGTGCTGGAGGAAAATGATGTAACTGAAAGTTACCGTACATTCAGTAAGACTTTTATAACGGCGATGGATGGGATATTCAAGAAGAAAATAATAGTTGTGAATGACAAAAACAGGGGTTCATGGATAAATAATGGCATTGAAGTGAAATGTGGCATCAAAAGACAGCTATATGAGGGAGTATTGAAAAACACTGTTTCTAAAGAAGTATACAACAACTTTGCTAAGGATTTGAAGAGTGATTGCAGGCAAGCTAAGCAAGCATACAATACCAACTTCATAAAGACAGCGACAAACAAGACTAAAGCTACGTGGCAGGTAGTAAGGCAGGTGACTGGGTGCTCAGGAGGCCAGAGATTTGACCTAAAAAAATTCACTATAGATGGGGATACGGATCAGGAGCGGTTAAATTACATGAATAAATATCTGATCAACGTGTGTAAGAACATCAACACCAACAATGCTCCAGCAACAGATAAAATTAAATATGTTAATGACACAATATTTTTTTACCCCACCCATGAAAGTGAAGTGTACAATACAATCTTTGAACTTAGAAACATCAATTCAGTAGGTTTTGACGAGATTCCAGTAAGGCTGCTGAAAGAATGTGCTGATGTTTCAGTCAAGCCATTAGCACATATCATTAACTTATGCCTGGCCCAGGGATTGTTTCCGGATGACCTGAAAAACTCACTAGTGATTCTGATACATAAGAGTGGGGACATATATCTACTTCAAAATTATAGACCTATCTCAGTAATTTCTAATGTAGCAAAAATAATAGAAAAAAAAAATGTAAGCAAATAGTGGCTTTTTTAGAGAAACACAAAATATTTAGTGAGAATCAAAATGGCTATATTAAGAAAAGGTCAACTAACAGGGCAATATTTCAAGTTATCAAGGAAATTACAGAGGGACTAAATAAGTGTGAAAGCACAGTGTGTATGATGCTGGATTTATCTAAAGCTTTTCATAGAGTGTCCCACAACACACTGTTAGTTAAGTTGGAATTGCTAGGTTTCAGGGGAGTCTCGCTGAATTTAATGAAGTAATACCTATTAGGCAGGAAACAATGTGTGGCTTTTAATGATTATATGACAGGGGTATTTCTGGCATCTGAGTCGAAGATTATAGAACGAGGTGTTTTTTAGCTGACAAGTTGTAGCTGTTGGTAATCAATATCGTGATTGTATAGGTTTTTTTTTGAATTGTAATTCCTGTGTTTTTATGTTTTTTTAATGTTGACGTGTTCTACACATTTTTGTTATGTATTGATGGTGCGAATAAATATATTATTATATAAATTTCTAAAAAAAAATAGTGCTGTAAATTAAATAATAATTTCCAGATAGCTGCGATAATCTACTCTCCTCAGAAAGACATTCTCAAAAAATGAATTTAGGGTCCATGACTTGACTGAAATGACTGAAAATATTCGTATTTATATACCCATCAACCTCTAAAACGTTGTATTACTCAAGTTTTAACGAACAAATGTCAATTTTCGTCAAATTTCCCCTTCATCCCCTACCCCCTGAAGCGATCTTACCCAAAAACCATTCGAAGCGTTTACTTGTCGGGTATGGATACCAAATTTGAATATGATATCTCAATTCTTACGAAAGTTATTGCGCCTACTAACACACAGACGTACAGGCAGACAGACCGACCGACCGACTAACCGACATGCAGAAAAAATGTCGTTTCAGAATCAAGTTTTCTATATATATATATATATATATATATATATATATATATATATATATATATATATATATATATATATATATATATAAAGACTTTTTCGCCGTTTTAACAAAACAAAAATTTTTGGAATTTCTGACACCGATATTCCACCTCCATACATTCAACCCCTAATTTAATTTCAGCACAGAATACCAGATGTTTGATGGAATTGAAAGTTTTCCCAACAAACCCTAATACGTTATATTAGTGGTGCTTTAACGAAAAAATGTCGATTTTCAGCAAACCCCTGGAGCGATTTTACCTAAAAACAATCCGAACCGTTCGTTTGTCGGCTGCTAACTGTATACCAAATTTGAAGACGATATCTCAATTCGTTCTAAAGTTATCGTGGCTACAAACAGACAGACATACAGACACAAAAATTTTCGTTCCCAAATCATGTTTTCTATATTTTAACACTTTTTACGATGTTTAAGCGAAAGAAATTTTTTGTTTGTCGTCGATGTCATACTTCAACACGTTGTGACGATGTGGAAGTTATACATTTTACCAGAATTAGTAAAATTAGTAATAAAATTTTATAATATTATTAAATAATTCTAAACAGGAACAGCACAGTAAGTTTAGAAGAACTTGTATGTGCTGGACCTCCAGAGCTACAAGTTATATAGAGCTATCAGGAACACAATAACCACACGTGTTTTGGCCTATATCTTACTCGCGTGATCGAATTATCTAATTAGACCTCACTCATTGACCATTAGGCAAATTTTTATAGCCCACTATAAAAGCCTCCTTCCCTCTCACCACAATAATAAGAGGTGATATCTGATGTGTGTAAAAGATTCTGAAACGTAGAATTCGGATATTGGTGATAGGGGCACTAATTCGCGCTTATTTGGAAGGTTTTTCGAAAATTCGAACGTATTCACCTTTCTTAAGTGAATTGTCTTCATGAAAATTTGCTAAAAAGTTGGGTGCATTATGGTAAAAAGTTTTCGTTAAAAGTCTTGGACGCAGCAAGTGTATTATGGTAGCGAATTTTCATTAAATAAAATTGTTGTCATTAAAAAATTCTTAAGTAAATGGGAAGTAAGTGTGAAAAAAAGGCTGGGTGTAGCAAGTGTCTTACGGTAGCGAAATTTCATAAAAATATTTTTAATGTTTATAACTCAATTTTCCATTGTTAGAATATTTACTTTTGACACATAGTAAAGTATAGAAGTAACGTGGGAATTAAATTTTATAAAAATAACGTAATAACCTTTGGAGATACAAATATGTTAAAAAACAAACAAAAACTGATTTAATTCAATTGGCTAAAACGAAATCATCAAAGCCATTAACAAGGGAGAATACCTATTACGTATATCAACTGACAGGTGTGTTCTTTTTCTAAATAGCTTGAATAATAAAAACTTAGTTTTCTTCTGGAACACTTTTCTTTCATAAGCTTCTTTTAAAGAGACTCCAGTAATACAGATACCAAATTTAAGATTTCTAATTACATAGAAAATTATGTTTCAAGCATTTAAATTTTTTTTTTAAATGAGAAAATTTTTTTTAAACGTTTGAAAAAACAATTTATTCAGTTTCATTGAGACAGCAAAGGATATTTTGTATTAAGAGACCGAAAAATGCCAAGATTTTTTTATTGTTTTGAACCTAAGAGCCGAGAAGCTAAGGCGTAATATGTTAAATTATCCATGGTCGCATTGCTTGTATATAATTGACAAATGCCAATTCTAATTTCAAAGTAGCAGTCTTGATGGTCCAGTGGCAAGGACGTGTACCTCTGGACCCAAAGTTCCTGGGATCGATTCCAGCAGAAGCGTCTAATTATTTTTCAGTAGATACTGTAAATTAACATCAACCAAGGTTGTGGCGTTGTGTTTGGGCAAGTTGAATGTCTGCACGGTCCGCCCTTCGGTCCCGTGTACCATGCGATGTTGATACGTTATCCTTAGACTCCTTACAGAAAGGAAAGGGTCGGAAAAATTTCCAGGATAGTGGGGTTAAACTTCTTTCAGGCGTGATTGGCCATAGTCGCGGAAAGAGGCCGATGTTAAAGAAAAAAATTTATTATAAATTACATCCAAAAAAGCCGTGTGTGTGTATCATCGACAAATGCCAGATCTAATTTTACAGTGTATTTATTTTAGTATATTTTTAGTATATAATTTTACAATGTGTTTCACAAATAAGCTTAATGTATGTGCTTGCAATGCATACAAGTTTGGTTTGCGACTTGCCTAAAGGAAACTGTCAAATCTTGCTACTGTCACATTTCTAATTTCGGCAAATAATCAATAACTTGAACTTTCATTTCGCTGCCAACTCATACTACTATCATAAATCTTCAACTCTCATTTTACAATAACTTGTTTCCTCCAAATACTAAATTTTTCCAAAATTCTGATATCAATACGAGACAATAAAATTTGGGGACGCAGCGAGTGCCTTATACTAGTGAATTTCCATAAGAATTGTACACAATTACTATATGGCATATTATTATAATTAATACTTAAACTTACACAGCCCTTGAAGATCGATTTTGGAGGTCCTAGTACGCGCACATTTGAAGAATTCTTTCCAAAGTGTTGCCATCGATATCTCTCTATATTAAAAGAAATCTTGTGTTGTAACTCCTTTTGAGCAAAATGCCCAGAATTCAATTTTCTATGAAGCTAAAAATAAAATTTTGCTATATCTATACATAGTGTAAGTCTCTTCAAAAGAAACTTGTATTACAAATTTCATTAAAGTTAGAAAAGCTTTCCAAAACGAAACTTGATTCATAGAAAGTATCTGCAAATTATAAACGTAGCAGTTATTTTTCCTTATGAATCGGCTGAATTATTTTGTTTTAGTCAACTAATCAAATCCGTTTTTTTTTCAACAATAACAAAATGTCTGCTAACAATTACAATTTCAGACTTTAAGGTGAGTCAAAAGTTATCCAGGCATTTTACACAAAAATTAGATCTTGTTTAAAACGTATGAAATCTGTACGCTATTGCTCCTCCAAATGCCAAAATAAAACAAAACAAAATATATTCAACGAGCTGGAATCGATCACGTGACCTTGTGCGTAAAAGACAAGCCGGTTACCACTGCGCTATCTGATACGTTAACCAACATTTTGTTTACATGATGCTTAACACAGGCTTCATGCCCGAGATATATTATTATTAAAAGTATACGTAGCAATTAATTACAAAATTAGTAGAATTGCCATTGAAGCACATTCAGTGACTGTTTCTACCTTATATGACGTCTTATGTTTAAGTTTAAAGATAAAAAAGAAACTATTTTAAAAACTTTTTTATAGAGACTTGACTTGATTTGTTTATATTTCCACTATATTATACTACACTTTCAGTCTAAAACAGTATTTGAGGCATTCATCAAGCTACAAATATAGTGTATTTTAAAAATTGATTGAATCCCCCATTTAAATAACAGTTAGGTACTGGGCAAATTTTTAATTTCATGTCTGTCATTTGCGATATTTGTGGCCGAGATTTCACGATTGTTGGTTCCGGTATAGTATATTTTATGCCTGTTATTTATTTTGTTTAGTTGCCGTTGATGTATGGTTTATACCTGTCCTATGAATCAATCTACACGTGATAGTTAACTACTCTGTCTGTCAGGCATTGAACTTTAACCACTAAGTCGTTTCAACGCATGTCTTTCAGATTTTATTTTTAATGTAGAGAAAACTCTAAATATTGTCTACCACATTACTTAAAATTTACAACATAGGTTTATTTACACCATTTCTAGTCACATGTAAAGTCTCATTCTAGTCTGATACTTACAAAAATATAGCGTTCTCAAAAATTTTTTTTGCATATTTTTGGGGGACAAATGTCCGCTTTAGCTGATATACGAACTCGTCCGCGGCCTTAATACAATGAAGTTATGTGCCAAGTTTCGTTCAAATCAGTTGAGTATTTTTTGAGTTATCGCTCGGATACATACATACATACATATATATATATATATATATATATATATATATATATATATATATATATATATATATATATATATATATATATATATATATATATAAACTTATAAAAAATTGAACGGGCCTTGGTTTAGTGTTCTAGGGATCTAAATTCGCGCTCATCTGAAGAAATTTTTTCAAAAGTTTTTCATCCTGACCTCTCTATTCACTAAAAGTGGCAGATTTAATACCCTAAAAATTGACATATTGTGAATTTCATGCTGTTCTTATATTTGTATCAACTTTTTTTAAACTTTTATTAATTATATTGACAAACATTTTTTATGCAAACCTTATTTTTATGAAAGTTCTGTACCATAACGCATTTGTTGCGTCCTTTTTTTATGATTTCATCGTTTGACTGAGAAAAAAATTACACGTGAGCTCGTTAAGCGAGTTAACGAAAATTAGTTAAGCAAGAGTTACATTACTTTTGAGTGCTAGTATACAGTTATACAAAACATTTATAGAAATTGCAAAAATTAGTCTATTTTAGTTTGCCGATATAGGTCACTAATTCAAAAATAGCTTATCTGACGTACTTATAAGAAACAGGAATATTTTTGTAAACCAATTCAGTGTTTTACCTTAAATAAAGTATGTCAAAATCGTACATAAGAAAATATATAGAGAGTGTTCATTGTAAAAGATTGCACCAGGGTTTTCCACAGAACTGCTGAGAATTTCGAAAAACCCTTAAACACAGAGATTTTGCTTGCATAGGGGAGACTTTTTTGAACCCTAACAGAATTTGTAGTATTCAACCACTAGCGGGAGGGACTTTTACCCTCCTAATTTCAATAGGGAAGGTAGTTCGAGTGGCACCGTGTTGGAAATCTCTTTTGATTCTCTATTCAAAGCTGCAATTTTGAAATCTACCGATTCGTGTTTTAGATATTTGCTTTCAAGCTGCAATTTAAAAATCTACCGAGTAGTTTTTTAGATGTTTGCTTTCAAAACTTCAAATTAAAACGTCTAGTATAATAGTATCAATTTCATATTTAAAACTGCAAAGGCACTTAGATTGTATTCAACCACAACCACAGCTTTTTTAGGGTGTGTACTTTTTATTTGTCTGACGATGCTGTCACACAGCGAAACCGGTTACAGAAACGTTGAAGAACATCCTAGAACATCTAGAATTCAGAAGGACCGCTTGCTCCAGTTAGCTTACGCGCTGGATACTTCCTTCACTTACGGAAACGAAACCCAACAGTGAAGCCAGAGAAGTAGTCTCCAAGTCTGTATGTAGTATGAAAAAAGAGATTTGTGTGTTTTAGAAAAGAGAAATTAGCAGTTATATTGTTAATTTAATAATTGCTCAAAATGACCATCGTTGGCTTCTATATAATAAAATAAAATTTTCTTCCGACTCCGAGGTTATTCTGTGATATACAGTAGTAATTAACTCCCTCAGTTCTTGCAGATGTTGTGTTTAAGTTTGAAAGACCTTGCTTTTTAAATATCCCCATAGAAAATAGTCTAGGGAATTTAGGTCTGAAGATTTAGCTGGCCATTCGATAAGACCTCTTCTTCCGATCCACTGACCCGAAGCAAAAAATTAGACAATCCTGAGTTATAAACCAGCTTTAATCTCTGAATATACTTCGTGAATTTTCAACATTGCATCCCCAAATGAGCTGTTATCTTAAAATCAAATAACAACCTACCTGCGTAATGATTGTACAAAAATATCCATATCTGCATAATGAGAAGGGGCACCATCTTTCTGAAAATGTTGGTGATTGATGTTATGATTCTCATCATTTTCCAATATTTTGGTTATCCAAGCATCTTTATTATTCCCCATCAAAGGAGGACGCATCACAGTCAAATTGGGACAAATGAAATTGGACCAACCATTTTATTTCCTATAATGCGTGCCCAAACGTCTAATTTTTCACGTTTTCACAAAATCAGGGCCTCCTGTCATTAATCACCTTCATTCAACTCATGAAGCAACTTTATTTTGTACAGATGGTATCTGTAGGTCTGCAAAATTTTGTGTCTACTGAATTGGGTTGCACCCGTTGCTGCAGATAATTGACGAATGCTCTGATTTTGGCGAATTTTTATTAAAAAATATTCGTTAATAGAGAGGTATCGAGCGTGAGACTTTACAAACATTGTTTCAAAGGAGCGCGAATTTGGGCCCCTAGAACCCGAAACCAATGTCGTTGGTTAGAAGTATTTGGAGAACCGTAAAAGTTAGCAAACCAAAATTTGGCAAAAAGCCTTTTGAGCCTCTCTATTGGTTATTTTAAATACAATGGTCTGGGTCTTTTTTGTGATTCTGTGTTGAATTTTAGGTTGACTTTATGGGACACACTACTAATTTAAAACATCAGCTGTATGTCAAAACTCACAAAAATACTCAGTGTTATCAAAATATGTAACAGTGGAACTAACACAGTTAGAACAACAAAATGTTGGCAATAGGCAGTTAAAACATTTAAGTTCATTTTTATTTGATTCAATTTTGAAAATTATTCACAGGCCGGTCTTAAAAAAAATGGAACGGGGCCAACACAAATGTGCCAAAAAGTCACTTTTTTTTCAAAGGGAACACCCTGTATGTTATAAGCCTGTTAGATGCAAAGTAAGCTCTACAATGACTTGTACTCGTAGTCCTTATACCTAACTCTTCAGGTTTTTGAGTTAATTGCAATTAAGTAGTTAAATTGGTATGGCATGATCACGAATTCAAGACCAGGATAGGTAGCCTAAGCGAATTTAAAACATAGTGGACTTTTTTCTCTTATAAAAAAACCAAAGTAACCACCATTAGCTTCTAAGCACTTAATTAACCGTCTTTGGACACTCTGTAATATCGCTCTTCTAATTTATAAGGGCTCTAAATTATTCAATGCTAATATTACACGAGCCTGTAATTTTTCGCAGGTGCTAATAGGTGTTTGGTAGGATTTTGCTGGCCACAACCAAGGACCTAGTCGCCTAATCTATTGGTCTTGAAACATTTGGTTTAATTCATGATCCACTGCAACGGTACAGTGTGCTGGAGCACCATCTAATTGATACCATCAACTTGCCCAGTCAGCCAAAGGGATATTTTCCAGAATATTTGGAACCTGGTTTCGGCGCAATTACTTTTCCCAAAGTCTTAAAATTACTTTCAATGTTCCGGAATTTTGACTCCGTCATGTTTAGCATGTGGATATCTGTCGTTAAAGTCTCGGCAAGTTCGAAGTTTAATTCGACTAGATTCTCGCTGGATATAAAATAAATTCAGTATGTCCCCATTTGTGTACTCAGTATCATCCCAAAGATAACACTTGATATAAATTGTAAGAACTTACTTTAAACGGTGCGTTTAAATGACAGCTATCGTCAGATTATTAGAAATGTCATTATTAACATTTTCAAAGTCGGCTATGCTTTAAACTAGCTTACGTTACCTCTCATGGTCTTAAATTCGTGGTCGTGCCAAACCAATTTAAATAATTGCAATTAACTCAAAAACCTGAAGAGTTAGGTATAGGGAATGCTAGTGCAAGTCATTGTAGAGTTCAATTTTGCATCTAATAAGCTTATAACATACAGGCTGTTCCATTTGAAAAAAAACTTGTGTTGGCCCCGTTCAACATTTTTTTAGACCGCCCTGTAAAAGATTTTCAAAATTGATTGAAATAAAAATGAACTTAAGTGTTGTTGTTCTATTTTTAATAGTTCCACTGTTACAAATTTTGTTAACACTGAGTATTTTTGTCTGTTTTGACACCAAAAAAAATTATCTCTGAAAGTTGACGTTTTAGGTTAGTGACATGTCCCATAAAGTCAATCTAAAATTCAAGAGAACCATAATTTTTTTTAAAGTCTGGACGCAGCAAGTGCGTTATGGCAGTGAATTTTTATAAAAATGCTTTGAATATCAAATATGTATTTTTAATGCAAGCAGTTATCAATTTGGTTACCGGTATAACCTATATAGTAGAAACAATGTGCCATATTTTATCGAAATAACTTTGTTTGAAAATGTACAAAAATGTTCCGAAAATAAAGTTTAAACGTTGATTTCCTATCCAACAAACCTTAGGTTAATAGCAAATTGGGTTATTGAAATTTGAAGCATTTAATGAAAATTTGCTATCAAAACGCACTTACTGCGTCTTGATTTTTTTTTTCTTACAAACGTAATTCGATAAAAAATGCAATAAAATAGGGCAATAAAATACTTATGGGCCAGCCGGTGATTGTCAAAATAATTTTATAAGATGCAGGTCAAGATACCCTATAATTAACTTATACAATTTTTTCTCGTCTCTTGTATAATAATAAATATATTGAGCTTTACCGTAGAAACGCGTCACCCTGTATATATGTAAGCAGATCAAAACTGAACGTAAACCCGGATATGGATTCCAGGGGGCCTAGTTTGCGCTCATTTGAAGAAATCTTTTATAACATTCTAAAGTCGCTGTCTCCTCATTGACGAATTTTTTGTACGAAAATTAAATAAAAATTATGGACCGTTAAACCATAAACTTAACTAAAACTACCACCAAAGCATCAGAGAGAAAATAACTAACCTGTTGTATATCAGCCCTTTTTGTAAAACTTTGATCCTTTATATGTGTTGATAAAACATTACAAACACTGTTTAGTCCACCCACTGACATTATTAAAGGAATAATTTGCACTTGCATATAAAAATTTCCCGAATAACACAAATAATTTGCCAACTGAAACAGATAAACATATAAGCAATCTCATACCATACGATAAACGTCAGTTACGGCGTCTAACAGACCTGCGCAATAATATAAAATTTTCCGTTCCCAGGCAACGACATACTAGATCTCTAAGCCAGGTTTGCCATCATCAATGAAACGCGGTGATATTAAAAATAAATGTTTCAAATTTGAATAGCTCAATTTTCTGTAAACCTAGAAAGCTGAATTTTGGCACATAGTTAGGTCTTTCCCAAAGGAATATGTACACCAAATGTCATCGAAATATCTTTGTAATTTTCGGAGAAAAAATTTTTTTCGAAAGAAAAATTTCCCGGAAAACCTTGTCCGATTATATAAACATATAAAAATCGAAACTGACCCCGGATGTGGGTTCTAGGGGCCCAAATTCACGCTCATTTAAAAAATTTTTGCTAAGTCTCACCATCGATACCTCTCTATTAGTGAATTTTTTAAAATAAAAATTCACGAAAACATGGTCATTCTATTTAAAATAACTAAGTTGTTATCAATTTCCGGTACTTCCGGAAGTCCTGCCATTTTGGAATTATTTTAAATCAATAGATAGTAGGCTCTAAAGGCTTCTTACCAAATTGATTTGTTAGCTTTTCCGGTTCTCCAAATACTTCTAACCAACGGTGACCGTGGGGCACCCTGTATATAGTATATATATATATATATATATATATATATATATATATATATATATATATATATATATATATATATATATTTCCGAGCGATACTCAAAAAATACAGAACTGATTTGAACAAAACTTGGCACATATATTAATTTTGTTAAAACCGCGGACGAGTTCGTTGGCCAGCCGATTAGTATCTCAAAAGTAACAAAGTTTCTATTTGGTAGGTACGTTGCTCTGGTAAAGACCGTATTATATACCAAAATTTAACTTTCAACGTTTCTAGCAAATTGAGTAATCTAAATTTGAACCATTTAATAAAAATTCGCTACCATAACGCACTTGCTACGTCCCGAACGTTTTATTTTGCTCAATTTTTCCTATTACACCCACCTCCATTGCTTCGCCCTTTACATTTGGCGCTCACTCGTGCATCTTTTTGCAAACCAAACCAGTTTCTTTTCGCAATATCCTCGAAACATGAACATCACCTACATTTTTTTCTGGATGGTTTTCATTAAAAATACAAGCAGTTGCTGTACTACACCGATTACTTCTATAATAAATTGACACAATTTCAACGCGCTCTAGAATAGTTTAAGTCATTTCGGTATTAAATTAATTTCAAATGGACAACATTTTAAAAGAAGTTTAGTAAAAAGTCTTGTGGAAGCAATCCACATTGGAATTTCAAGTAAAAGAAAACGTGCCAAAAAATTAGCCTACCTACGGATTATAATCATTTTTACTTCTTTCTACAAATTCGTACACTATCAACAAAAACACAAGATATTAAAAAAAAAAGGTTTTTCCAATATCAGGTGCCCACCAAAGATTTTATTATCGCCCAAAAACTAATCGATGGCTTAAACACGAGATAAATACGACTATTTTAGGTTTTACTTCCACATCGTCAATATGTGTGGAAGTATGGTATCGGTGACAGAAGTTTCAAAAAAATTGGCTTCGAAACATCGTAAAAACTGTCAAAACATATAGAAAACATGATTTGGGACGACATTTTTGTGTGTGTCGGTCTGTATGTCAGTCTGTTAGTAGCCATGATAACTTTAGAACGAACCGAGATATCGTCTTTAAATTTGGATACAGTTGGCAGCCGACAAACGAACGGTTTGGATTGTTTTTGGGTAACATCGCTCAAATGGGTATGGGATGAATTGGGGGTGATTAAATGAAAATTGAAATTTTTTGGTGAAAAATTAGGGGTGGAATGTGTGGGAGTGAAGTATCGGTGACCGAAATTTGAAATTGTTTTGTGCTAAAACGTCGTATAAAGAGTCTCAAAACATTAAAAATCGAGTAATATAACGTTTCAGATGTTTATGGTTACAGGAATACGAATATTTTCTTTGCAATCAAGTCATGGACCCTAAATTCCTTTCATGAGAATGGCTTTCTGAGGAGAGTAGATTATTGTAGCTATGTGAAAGTTATTATTCAACTTGCAGTACCTTTCTATTCTGAAGTTTTGAAAACAAATATTTAAAAAACTAATCGACAGATTTTAAGATTTCAGCTTTAATAGAGAATGAAAAGAGCTTTCCAAAAAAGGTGCCACTCAACCTACCTTCCCTATTTAAATTAAGGGGGTGAAAGTCACCCCCACTACGGATTGAATACTACAAATTCTGTTAGGGTTAAAAAAAGTGTCTCCCTCCCAAGCAAAATCAACGTGTTTAGGGTTTTTCAAAATGTCCAGCAGGTCTCATGAAAACACTGGTGTAACATTTTACAATGGACACTTGGATTTCATTGATTTGTTTAGTTATTTATTTATGTACATATATATATATATATATATATATATATATATATATATATATATATATATATATATATATATATATATATATATTGTTTAATTACGTTTTGTACTGATGTACGACATTTTATTTGTTTTTGTTTCTTGATTAGCTCGAAGGACCTAATTATGTTTTGTTAAATTAAACGCTGATTTTAGTAACACTTAATGTTTAATAACAAACTGTAAACTTATACAAAATTACTTATATTATGGTATGCTTTAGAGTCCATGAGAACTCTACGAAATGAGTAGTGATTATGATATCACAAGCGTGTTGCTTGTGTCGAGTCTATAGAATAACTGCCTTGAATAAATATCGAATTTTCCTACGCTATCTACCTTAACATATATATATATATATATATATATATATATATATATATATATATATATATATATATATATATATATATATATATATATATATATATATAGTGACAAATTATATATTCTATTATACAATAAAGTTTAATTTTAAAGCATAATATTCAAAATAATTTCAAAACTACTTGTAGGAAAAATCCGAACAAATTAAATTGTTACGAACACATAACAAGCTGAATGTTTTATATGAAGTGTAATACGCAGTTTAGGTCTTTGTGAAATAGTTAGAAAATAAACACTATCTTAAATTACAAAGTAAAAAAAAAAAGAAAACATTTCGCAATATTTTATGCCGCTGCGATATCAATTCAAAATAAACAAAAGTTCTTACAAAGAACTGACTAACGACATAAATGTATTACACCATGTGGTAATTAAAGTGACTCATACACCCCATATAATTAGTGGAAAGTAATTCAATAGCTTCGTTATTTATTGTTGGCTGCTCCAGAACAAATACAGATAAATTAAAAGATATATGCGGCATTCTGTGAAAGACTCAATAGTGGTAAACAATCAAATATAGGAGTAATCTATGGAAAAATGCAAGTACGTTATCTACCGTGCAAGTGTAAAACGTTTATTAGCAATTTTTTGTTTACTGATAATAAATTTCCATGAATGTATTAAAGTAATAGCCTTTGTGTTAAAAGCCACCAATTATTTATACACAGTAATTATACATATACCATATTATTAATATAAAAGTGCTGAAAAGTGAGTGCAAATGAATCGTTAGTGGCAGTAAGCGAGAACTGGAAAGGAAATAGGCTAAGGCAATACAGAACCACTTTGCCGTGTACAATACATTGTTTGGAAGTTGATAAAAAGGACAAGACAAACTGGAGACACCATATGATTGGGGTGAAAACGCAGAATGGGGACCTGGTATGGGACGAGAAAGGTGAGAGAATGCTGGAAAGAATATTTTGAGTAACTACATGAAAGCAATAAGAACCATCAGTACCCTCTGCCGTTATAATGTGACATTGTTGACATGGGGTTGAAATAGTGGATCGCTGGATTGCCAACGCGTTCTAGAATGCGACTACGTCTTGGTGTCTATTTAACAATCAATTTTAAAAACAGATTATAGCCAGAGATTAGATCCAATAAATTCCAACCATATACATTAAGAATTCCAAGTATCATTACACCAGATACTTGAGATTAAAATTCCCACCAGGTACTTGAACCCTACAAAACAGAATAACAAAAACTGCGAATGTCGTCGGACATAAAAAAGTGTTTTGCAAAGAATTTACCTCCTTCTGTGGCTTGTTCTGCTACTATCGTGTTATTACAATGGATGGTAAACGTCGCCACACAACCGAACGAGTCCTGCCCGAAGTCCCGAAACCGCAACTCAAACTCAACCCGTGAGCAGTTATATATTGAGAGCCTATGGTATTCCTCCAACTCTCTCCTGACCCTGTCTCATCAGACGCTACTACTACAGGAACTACCACAGCTTCATCAAGAAACTAAAGACCGGAAAGGCAGCGGGTGCTCATAAAATCCATGGAGAAATGGTATGGAGGTTCGAATTCGACAATGTGACTGTGTGAGCTGTTTAACGTGTGCATAAAAGTAGGTCAAGTACCAAGGAGTGGAAGGACGCTATAATGGTGGCTTTGTATAAAGGTAAAGGAAGCAAGAGTGAATGCAAAAATTATTGAGCGATAAGCTTGTTAAGTGTTGTGGAGAAGCTATTGTCAAGAATATTGAGAGGTAGTTGAGAAATGCTTGAATGTGGAAAAGATAGTATATTGCACGTTGGTAGACGCGGAAAAAACGTTGATGTTGTAAATATGCAGAAGCAGTGGATCATTCTGATAATGGTGTGGATGATATTTCGCTACGACTTTACAACTGAAACGACTCGCTGGATTGCCAACGCGTTCTAGAATGCCACTACGTCTTGGTGTCCGTTCAACAATCAATTTTAAAACCAGATTATAGCCAGAGATTAGATCCAATAAATTCCAACCATATACATTAAGAATTCCAAGTATCATTACACCAGATACTTGAGATTAAAATTCCCACCAGGTACTTGAACCCTACAAAAAATAATAACAAAAACTGCGAATGTCGTCGGACATAAAAAAGATTTTTGCAAAGAATTTACCTCCTTCTGTGGCTTGTTCTGTTACTATCGTGTTATTACAATGGATGGTAAACGTCGCCACACAACCGAACGAGTCCTGCCCGAAACCGCAACTCAAACTCAACCCGTGAGCAGTTATATATTGAGAGCCTATGGTATTCCTCCAACTCTCTCCTGACCCTGTCTCATCAGACGCTACTACTACAGGAACTACCACAGCTTTATTAAGCGCAGACTGATCCCTTATTTAAAGGGACAGGTATTCAATTAGCCTCCACGTTTGATAATGTGCCTATGCCACTTGGCCACCTCTCTACTTCCACACGGACAGACAACAAGACCCCTCTCCCACACGGAAAACACTAGAAAATTGGCCACCCTGGCAATATCTCTTCAATTATGTCATTTTCCCTTACGCACGCATAAGCCTCATTTAAAAAAATTATATTCTTCAAACCTACGCGTTCCGAAAGTAACCAAATCTTTGAGCCCGAAACGCAGTGTTGCAAGATCAAAATTTCAAGGATAGTGAGGTGACACTGCTCCCTAGCGTCGATGATTAGCCATTGTCGCGGAAATGGGCCGACGTTAAAGAAACAGAACACACACACGTATTATCAGTTACGTAGTTTAATAGTTTATCGGAATTTAAAGCGTGTGTGAAATGTGAAAACGAATTTAAATAGAGATACAGCAAATGCAGATAACAGTGTGCAGTGTAATAGATGGATAGAACAGTTTAGCGAATCTAAAAAATCGCAACTGTGTGACTTTTATTCGCTCAATGCACCAGACAGAGGCAAGCTAATCAGAGTTCCACCTACAGCAATAAGCCGACGGAAGAAACGTACAGGTTTGAAAATAGGCAGAAATAGGCTGATAGCAGGACGTCCCAGTAATGAACAAATTAGCTGTGAATGGAAAAGGACAAAAATCAAGCATTCTTTGAAAGACAAGATAAACAAAAATCGACCAAATGCTAAAATTCATTAAAACGTTTGAAAAAAATCACAAATTTATGTTATCAATGATGAGATAACGTTATTTTTAATATAGGTATTTTCCTTAAGTTACCCCTTAAGGTAATATTTATATTAATATATTATGTAGTTTCATAATTACATAAGTAGTTACTAAAATATCCTCATTTTTAGTTATATGAATTGGCATCTAGTTTTCCTCAATTAAATAATTAAAGTAATATTGTTTAATAGTTACAGAAATAGTTTTATATTCCCATATAGTACGCATTTTCCGAAATTAGATACGTACTTCCGAAAATAGATGTTGTAAAGAAACAGATGCAGAACGTGCTGACGCCTCGTACAATTTCATATCTCTGTGTGGACGCAGCAACATAGGCGGAGCCTTTACTGGCATTAAGTACACATAGTAAAGTCGTAAACTGGAACCAGCATATCGAGAAAATCGTCTAAATATCGGTGACAATGCTTATGGCGGTCAGACGAATAAATGACAAAAACTGCTGCTTAAAACGCTATAGAACAGTATGGTGAAACCAGCAATAATATACGCCGTAGTAGTATGGTGGCTAAAAGTCAGACAAGAGAAAACCAACCTGAAACTAAGCAAGATACAAAGACTTGCTGATTTGGGAATCACATGAGCAATGAGCACCACCCCCACAGCGGTCATGGAGATACTTCTAGACCTCCCACCACTTCACATTATGATTGTGCAAGAAGCGAAGCTGGGTCTCCATATAATTAAACGGCAAGGTCAACTGACACAAGTCAGATCCGGACCTACAAGCTTAGTGTGTAACGTGGGAGAATCCATATTTGATACGAACTCAGACTACATCACTCGCCGATTGAGCCTGGAACCCCCTTTGAAGAATAACAACGGGGCGACTAAAAATCAACTACAATTTCCATCTGGAAGCCTTGATCTGGTACACAGACGATACCGGGACAGGTGTTGGACCGGGTGGGGTTGCGTGAGGCCGAGTACGATAATATCCTGTCCTCTGGACAGGCGCGCCACTGTTTTCAGGCTTAAGCCTATGCATTTATAGAGCGCGTAAAGAGAAAACAAGAGGGTATATTCAAATAAGCGGATCTTCATTATGTCAGACAGTGAGACAGGTTTCAATGCTATCACAAGCTACGAGGTGTCCTCAGAACTGGTGTGGCAATGTCACGAAGAACTCAGAGCATTGGTGGACTGGAAGAGTGTAAAGCTGATGTTGGTGCCAAGCCACTGCGGCGTCAAGGGAAACTAAAATGCTGATGAATAGGCTAGGCGGGGCGCGGAGATCACATGCATGGGTCTGGATGGAAATGCAAAGGGAGATAAACCAGTGGATTCGCGGTCAGCACATCGATCATTGGGCAAACAAACCAGCACTTAAACATATCAAAGAGCTAATACAAAACCCATGTAGCAAAACGAGCGTAGGACTGCGTAGCAGAGAACAGCTTAGGATGATTGTAGGATACCTGACAGGGCATACGACTGTCAGGGTAGGTTTTGAAAAAAATCAAGAAAATCAACTACCAAGTTGCAAATTATGCAATAAGGAACCTGAAATGGCAATGCATATTATACGCGCATGTGAAGGACTGGTTATTAAAAGACAACGCTTATCCGGGAGACCAGTAATGGCGCCGAATGATTATAGTTCACGCACCTGGACAGACCTGTACATACTGGTTTATGGTACTCAATTTCTGGAAATGAAAACCACATAGAGTAAGGGTCAATGCAATGAGCCTGTTAGGCTGCAGTACACCGGGAGCATAGACGGACCCATAGGATTAAAAATCTCTGGACGCAGCAAGTGCGTTATGGTAGCGAATTTTGTTTCAAATATTTTTAATAGCAAATGTCTTTCTTTGATGAAAGCAGGCATTAAACTTGGTTGCCTATATAGTAGAAACAATGTACCATATTTCATCGAAATAAATTTATTGTTTGAAAATATATATACATTTTGCAAAAGTCTAGATGCAGCAAATGTGTTAGGGAAGTGAATTTCCATAAAAATGTTTTTAATAGCAATTGTTAGCAGGCACCAATCTGATTAATGTATGTAGTAGAAACAATGTACTATATTTTATCAAAATTACTTATGGTTTGAAAATATACAAAAATTTTCCGAAGATAACCTTAAATGTTGGGTTTCTAACCAACAAAGCTTACGTTAATAGCAAATTGAGTTATTGAAATTTGAAGGATTTAATGAAAATTGGGTAAATTTGCAGATTAGCTCCCGAATGCTTTTCAACAAATTGTTTTCAGAAACATTACGAGGACCCCACCTGGATGCACAAACCACAAGAAAAATTTCTTGTTTACACCCCCCAAGGAAGTTACGGGACTGGGAGTGAATAGGGGTGCTGTGTGGGGTACGCAGGGTTTAAGGGGTATATGGCTTCAAGATGTGAAAAAGACAGCTTTCAAGCCCGCTTTATTCGAATTTTCTGCTCATATTTCCTTTTTACTACCTACCCCGCCCAGCACCCCTACTCACTCCTGGTCCCGTAACTTCCTTGGGGGTGTGAACAAGAAATTTTTCTTGGGGTTTGTGGATCCAGGGGGGGGCTAGTCAGGTTTCTGAAAACAGTTTTTTGAAAACCGTTCGGGAGCTAAATTGCAAATTTACCGAAAATTCCCTACCAAAACTCACTTACTGCGTCTAGTTATTTTCTTACAAACGCATCATATTTCGATAATAAATGCAAAAATACATTAACGAATTTGTTCTACAAAAATTAGCTTTAAAAAAATTATACACCCCTACTCACTCCTGGTCCCGTAACTTCCTTGGGGAGTGTAAACAAGAAATTTTTCTTGGGGTTGTGGATCCGAGGGAAGTCTAGGCAGATTCCTGAAAACAGTGTTTTAAAAAGCGATCGGGAGCTAAACTGCAAATTTACCGAGAATTCGCTACCAAAACGCACTTACTGCGTCTAGATCTTTTTCTTATAAACGCATCATATTTTGATAAAAAATCCAAAAATGCACTAACGAATTTGTTCTACGAAATTTAGCTATAAAAAAAATTATACACCCCTACTCACTCCTGGTCCCATAACTTCCTTGGGGGAGTGTGAACAAGAAATTTTTGTTTGCGTTTGTGGATCGGGGGGGTGCCTAGGCAGGTTTCTGAAAACGGTGTTTTTTAAGCGTTCGGGAGCTAAACTGCAAATTTACCGAAAATTCGCTACCAAAACGCACTTATTGCGTCTAGATCTTTTTCTTACAAACGCATCATATTTTGATAATAAATGCAAAAATGCATTAACGAATTTGTTCTACGAAAATTAGCTAAAAAAATTATAGACTGTTAAACCATAAACTTCACTAAATCTACAAATAAATATCCAAAAAAGGATCAACTTAACTAAACTGACAGCCAAAGCATCAGAGAAAGGGTCTATTTAAAATGAATTTTCTGTAAATATTTTAGTAAAATGAAGGGCAGTGACGGTTGAATCTGAAACTTGAGAGTTCACAGAACACTCTTCTTGCAACATTTTCTTTTTAAAATCCGTATTTGTTTCACGTTCTTTGCGTAAACATTGCCAATTTTGACGTTTGAAATTGCGAGTTTGACGTTTGAGGAAAACTCCAAAATTTGTTTCTTCAATTGCCCATAACTTCTGGTTAAATGGTTGCCCTTACTTTGTTATTTACGGAGATATGATTTTTTTTAGAAATGAAACAAAATTTTCCGGTAAAAACTCGTCCGATTTTCCTGGCTAACGAACTTATCCAAGCCACTTGCAAAGGGAAGGTACCCACCAAATTTGATCAAGATCGGTCCATTATTTTTTGAGTTATCGGTCGGATATATATATATATATATATATATATATATATATATATATATATATATATATATATATATATATATATATATATATATATATATATATATAAACAGAGATCTCCTCATTAGCGAATTTTTAAAAAAAAAATTCGCTAAAAAACATTAGAGTCCCACTTATCCGAGTCCATCCGAGTGATTACCACAGTTCCGTATTAACCCAGTCAGATATCATTTTCAAAAACATTGCATTATTCGAAAACGATTCGAAACTTATCCGTATAATAATTGAGAAAACTTATGAAAATTTGCTACCATAACGCAGGAGTTTTTTAATATTATTAATCTGCACCTCGATACTTAAGTTTATTCCAATTTGAGCGACATAGTATATGTTGAGACAATCGCGATCCAATGGCTAATCTCGGGAAACGGGCACTCTGTATAAATAACTCTAGATATGTTGATCTCGACGTCATGTTACAAAGTACTCAATTAATAATCAATAACGAGGTTCAAAAATATTGTTTTCGACCGTTCATAAAAAATTATTAACCCTATATACACAGAATGCAAGTTATCATAAGTTATAAATATATCATATAAACAATGTATTACAACATTTCTGATAATAAAGACATTTAGCCAACCGTTCGACTGCGTAGATGTTTTTTCCGCCAGTGTCAGTCTGTCAACATCTTTATCGATTCTTCTGTTCGTTGGAGTCATATGATATGTATAATATTTATAAATTATTGTTGTTATAGCTTTACAATTGGTATTTTATGCAACGTGCGACGAAACTTTAGTCTGGGAAGCCATACGAAAGTTGAAAGTTCACGATCTCACTGTTAATGGGAGAAGATACGTCAAGGAATGGCGTGCCTAATGCATTTAAATGTTTCGATAGATGTAAAGTTCTAAAATGTTATCTCGGTTTGTAAACAAGGTTCCTGTCCAAGTTTATTTGCACATCCAGTTACCAAACCAGCTCTAACCAGAACTAGCTTGGAAATAGTTAAGGATTATAAATTGAACGTCAAACGTATGCCAAACATTTGCTAAAATTTGAAAAGGAGGCTGAAGTGTGGACAGGTTTACGTTTACAAGTGTTTATAAGATACCCGTTCGATTTCAGTTAACAAAAGGAAACCTCAAAAGTTTGAAATTTGTATAGCAGCGAGAAAAATGTGTTACAGTTACACATCGGTTATACAAGGAAAGCCAAAGAAGCCGGAATTTTCTATTACGCTTATTTATTAGTTAGAAAAGTAGTGCTGCAAATTGAATCATAACTTTCACATAGCTGTGGTTATCTACTCTCCTCAGAAAGGCATTCTTATGAAATGAATTTAGGGTCCATGACTTGATCACAAAGAAAATATTCGTATTCCTGTACCCATATACTTCTGAAACGTTATATTACTCGAATTTTAACGATCACAATTTTTACCAAATGACCTCCCGTGTATCCCCTACTCCCTGAAGCGATCTTACCCCAAAACAATTAGAAGCGTTCCTTTGTCAGGTGCTAGTAGTAGCAGTGGTGGGGAGGCCAACGCCAAGCAAGTAGGCCACCATGGGCATGTCAGGTGGTAACTGGATACCAAATTTGAAGATGATATCTTAATTCGTTCGAAAGTTATTGCGCAAACTAACAGGCAGGCATCCATACGGGCAGACCGACCGACCAAAAAAAATCGTTCCAGAATCAAGTTTTCTATATGTTTGGAGACTTTTTACGCCGTTTTAGGGAAAACAAACCCTAGAAAGTGTATTACCCGAGTTTTAACGAAAAAATGCCAATTTTCGCCAAATCATCCCACATTCATCTCCTACTCCCTGGAGCGATTTTACCCAAAACAATCCGAGCCGTTCGTTTGTCGGGTACTAACTGTATCCCAAATTTGAAAACGATATCTCAATTCGCTCTAAAGTTATCTTGCCTACAAACAGACAGACATACAGATCGGCAGATCGAAAGATACAAAACATGTTCGTTCCCAAATCATGTTTTCTTTGCTTTGGCGCTTTTACTACGTTTAAGCGAGAAAAAAAAAATTGAAATTTTTGTCCACGATGCCATACTTCCACGTATTGACGATGTGGAAGTAAATAATATGTAAAATGTTTAAGTATGGCATCGGCGACAAAAATTTCAATTTTTTTCCCTTAAACATCGCAAAAGGGTCAAAACATATAGAAAACATGATTTGTGAACGATTTTCTTTTTGGCTACCGGTCTGTATGTCGGTCTGTTTGTAGCCACGATAACTTTAGAACGAATTGAGATATCGTCTTCAAATTTCGTACACAGTTAGCACCCGACAAAGAAACGGTTCGGATTGTTTTTGGGTAAAATTGCTTTAGGGGGTGATTTGGTAAAAATTGACATTTTTTCCTTAAAACTCGAGTAATGTAACATTTTTCGGGAAAATTTTGAGTTATCTTTCAAAAAAAAATTTTTTTCTTCGAAAATAACAAAGCTGTTTAAATGAAATTCACTATATATGTTGCCTTGGGAGAGACCTTACTAGGTACCAAAACTAAACTTTCTCAGTTTATATAAAATTGAGTTATTCAAATTTTAAATTTTCTTTCGAAAAATTTTTTTTTCTCCAAAAATTACAAAGTTATTTTAATGAAATTTGGTAGATATCTTACCCTAGGGAAAGACCTTACTACATACCAAAATTAAGCTTTCTTAGTTTATAGAAAACCGAGTTATTCAAATTTGAAGCATTTAATAAAAATTCACTACCATAACGCACTTGCTGCGTCCAGAGTTTTTTATAAATAGATTTATAAAAGATTTATAACCCTATATACAGAAGTAATAACAAAACCCCTAGAATTAATCTGCTTTATTTATTCAATAATATACTGGGATTGCGGCAGTGCCTGTCTCATTTAAAGCCCAGTTCTCCAAGAATGACTATAATAATACTATAAATTAGGTTTTGGCCACTATCTATAAAAATATAATGTCCACTGTCATATTGTTTATCATACCAAATAATTGCTTAATATTTTAATTTTTTTAAGCAATTGCAAATAAAATATTACGCCCAATAAAGTTCTATTCGTATTAGGTTCAGTTCCCTTGTAGCATCCAGAGAGAATTAATGAAGCGTCTTATCACATCCCGGACGAGAGAGGAAAATAACGATTTCAAGATGGAAAATTGCATCACTGATGCTGATTGTATGGCTCTTTTCACGATTTTGAAATTATTATTTCCAAATCTCTGGTAAAATACTCAACAAGAAATGAACCAGAAAAGCCTGGAAGCTGCAGCTTTTAACGAGCCCCCATCTTGATAAATGAGTTGCCGATTTGTTAATTAAGTTTCTGAGATTGTGTCGTGATGAAGAGTAGATCGTATAAGGGGAATGCCAAGCCGTGGTTTTAACCTTGCAAATACATTTTATTTTATTACGAGGTTCCCACAGAGCTCAAGTATTTGATTGGAATGGTCTGACGGAGCTGAATAATTTTGTGGACTATGATGTTAACAACAATTTTTGTTCTGCTTTCCATAAACCGCGATTATATTTATCATTCTGAAAGGAATTTTGCTTTTGAAGTGTTAAGGTCAATTATTTAATAATATAGTGGCAAAACACACAGAACCTACAACGTTATGGCATAGCACTTTACAAGTTTTAAACCCTCATATTGTGACCTATATCAGTTCTTAAAACTGGACCTATTTCGGTACCTACTAGCATTTATTATGCAACAGAAAGATTTGTTTTCAAAGCATTTGATATATGCAATGATGAATAAAAAACTGGTTTGATTTTCATGGTTAATTAACTTATCCAAGTCACTCACTAAAGGAACATGTCTAATCAAAAATGTTAAAAAGGTGACAAAATATTCTAAAGTAAGAGCTACTGATTATCATCTTCAGTGATTGTAAGAAAGGATTCCCTGGAGGTCGAAAAGTATGAATGCAATGCTTCATGTTCTCCGAATGGTCTAGATGAAGAGAGTAAATTTGTACCCGAAATCCTTGGTTGTGGGCCCAAATATAACGGACAACAAAGATGGCGATTACTATATGCAAATTGCATTTGAACAACCAGAAGATGGAAGCGATGACAAGTAAGAGTAATATTTACTAAATTTACCTATAGATGTATTATGTTCTAATTTATTATAAAAACAAAAAAAAATATTTTCTGCTTACAATAAATAAAAAATTTATAATAATGTAATTAGAAATATTTGATCTCAGCCCCCCACTGTTTATATAAATTTACGAAAATATTTTCTTGCAGATGTCATATTTATAAGTAAGATTTATAAAAATCATTACTAAATAGATAAGTAATTAAGTTTTATTAATAATTATGATATTTTTCATTGGTATTAAATTTTTTAAGCCGTACGAAGTATATGACGGTGTATGTGTGTGTGCTGCCTTCTTTCATGGCTGCGGTCGTCAGACCATTCACACATTTTTTCCGGCTTCTTGGTTTGGATCCCATCTGTATGCTACTTTTCTTTTGATATATACATATATACACATATATACATACCTATATAACAAAGATATTAGTTTACATTTTGTGATACTTTTTATATATTTTCATACAATACTGCTGTGTTTTTGTTTGTTTTAAATATGACGGATATTCTTTTTTTTTTGGGCTGTTTACACTATGTATTTATATATTTTCATACGATACTTCTGTGTTTTTGTTTGTTTCAAATATGACGGATATTCTTTTTTTTTTGAGCTGTTTACACTTTTTTTTTCAAATATATTTACTAGGGATTATAAACGGGGACACTTGGACCAAGGGGTCTATCATGGACACTTATAGACACACAAGACGGACCACGGATTCACAGGTATAATCACAGTCGGGTAGACAGAACATTACACATTATTATTTCTTATTTCTAATACGATGCAGACAATTTTAAATTTTTATTCTAATTTCTTTTATCAGGTCTATTAACAATTTGTATATGTTTAAGTTTCTTCGCTGTAGTAAATTCATTAAATTGAATGGTAAGTTGCACTATTTTCATTTTATAGATATGACTTACATAGGCATCTATCTTGGCAAGATTCAAGGGGCATTGCAGCAACATATGTTCTGAATCGCCCAGTTCACCAAACTCACACAAAGGACTCGTTATTAGGTTGATTTTGTTAGATAGATAGACTGGAACTAGCAAATGGTTAAATCTGAGTCTACAGATAATGCTGATCCATTCTTTTTTTTAATCGGTGTTGTAGAACCATGGCGTTCTCTGTAAGTCTGGCTGAAGCTGTTTGTAGAATTTACCAACTTGGTCTGTTTTATAATGTTTCTGCCACTTTTCAAAGTACATTTTCTTCGCGTAGATGTCAATATCGGTGGACGGACCTAAATAGGGTCCTTCTTCCCCGTATTCGATAGCAAATTTTGCCAAGCTGTCCACACATTCATTATCTTTAAGTCCGCAATGACCCTTGATCCAGCAGAAAGTTATGTATTTTGATTGTTTTGAAATTTCCACAAGGAAATCATTGATAGCTTTTAAAATGTAGTTAGTTGATTTGGTGGTATAAAGGTGTTCTAACTTTCTTATGCAACTTTGGCTATCTGACAAGATAACAAACGTAGTGTGTTGGATTGATAGGATATATTTCAGGGCTTCTAAGATAGCAATAATCTCCGCCGTGTATATTGACATATGGCTGTTTAATTTTAACATTTTGCAAGTTTTGATTTGTGAGTCGTAGAACGCGCATGCTGTACCATATTCTTGCTTTGAGCCATCTGTATATATGCAGTAAGGATTTTTGTACTTGTCCAGCTCGAGGTTTAGTATTATATTTCTAGTGTGGATTGGAAATGGTAGCAGGTTTTCGATATATTTGGTGTTTATTTCTGACAGATGCGAATTTATTTCAAAAATCGGGTTTAGCCTATCTATGTGAATTTGAGTTTTTATGTCTTGAAGGTCACTGTATACTTCTGCCAGCAATACTGATTTTTCTGGTCTAATACTTGTTTGTAAGGTCACTTATAAGCAAGTGGTGTAATTTTCCCGTAAGTTGGCTGTCCTTAGCGTACCATTTAATAATCACTCGGCTTGCTAGAATTTTTCTTCTATATTGAAGGAGCATTTCTCCACATTCTGCTAGCAAGTTGTTTGTTGGTGTGCTTTTTAGAGCTCCGATTGATATTTAAGGCATTTGTTTTGGATCTTTTCTATTTTGTCTAAGTGTGTTTTTGCAGCTTGGTCGTAGGAGATAGAGCCATAGTCAATAATGGACCTTATGTATGCTTTATATATCATCAGTGATACGTTTGGATCGGCTCCCCAACTTATGTGACTCACCATGCGCAGCACGTTGATAGCTTTTTCGGTTCTGGGAGTTAAGTTGTTTATATGTTCCCTCCAGAGCAATTTTCTACCGAGTGTAATACCCAAGTAGGTAATTACCGATTTGACTGGGTATAGTATGCTTCCCAGTTTGATGTTTTCTTGCGTAATTTTCCTTTTTCTTGAGAATATACATGCAGTTGACTTGTTTATTGACAGCGACAGGCCACTATTTTGGCACCACATTTCTACATCATTTGCTGAGGTGTTTAGTTTTTTTATTCCTTCTTCGATGGTGGTATTTTTTACATAGATGCAAATATCATCTGCATATTGTAACACGCTTGCGTTCTTGACTGTACTTTTTAAGTCTGCCGTGTAAAGGGTGTATAAAAGGGTGCTTAGTACACTTCCCTGTGGTAATCCCATGTTGGCGATTCTGGGACCTAAAATTTTATTCCCAACTTTAAGGTAGACTTTTCGATTTTGGTAAAGTTTTTCATTATTTTTCTTTTGATATCTTGAGGTATATTTAGCTTGTTAATTTTTTATACAAGATTTTGAGGTTAGCATTATCGTATACCCCTGTTATGTCCAAAAACAAGGCTACAGGGGATTTCGAATTTGAGAAGGATATATTGATGTCTGTTACTAGATGTGCTATATTCTCGAGAGTTGAGCAATTTCTTCTAAAACCAAATGGTGTTGTAGGCATTTTGTGTTTTTTTTTTCGAGCCAGCATTCTAATCTATTTTTTAAAATTCTTTCATATGTTTTCAGAACACACGAACCAAGTGATATGACGGTGTACTCGACATTTCATTGTCCGATATACGGATACGGACTCCCACTCTCGGCCCGATACCTCAAAAACGATTGGAGAGAAACAAAACGTTTTTACACATGTTGCAGAGAATTTGTTGCTCTAGAACTTTTCTTATAACTTCAAAACCGATTTGACGCATAGGAAACTATATATTTATAAAAAAATTGATTTTCGCCACCTTTGACTTTGTATATCTCAAGACGCGTACATGAGGTTATATGAGACTTTTGAGGTGTTGAGAATGTCAAAGGGAAGGTCTCTGCAAATTTTTAGCTTATTATCTTTCATTCCGAGATTCGGCCTGTTTTATTTGACTGGACCAGTATAAGAGCTGAATTTCGAACCAGCGTCTTTTACTAAAGCTTTGTTACGATAAATCGTTGTCGTTATCCAATATTTACGATTTCTAACTAGTACATGTTTAAGTTATATGATTATATTTGTTTATTGTATAGTATCTCGTTTAAAAAGCGATAAGAAAACTGATATCATTTCTAGTTTGACATAACCGTCTGGCGTCCAAATTCGACGCTTTATGACTGACGTTAACCCATTTCTTCTCTCAGCTCTCTCTTGGATTGACGCTATATAACTCGATTTTCGGATTCATTCAATAAGACGTCATGCAATATATAGCTTCTGTTCTCTAGAAGTCGACTGTTTTAAGGAAATATATATCCTCCGGTCGTTTTCATAACATAGCACTCACAGCAATGAGGTCACCATTTGAAACTTAAAAATATAAAACCTATATGTCCTCAAATGTAATCTAGAGCCTCGGTGGTTAAGTGGTAAGAACATGTGCCTATGAACCTAACTGTACTGGGTTACATCCCAGGGTTCTCCTCTCACTTTTTCAGTAAATACTGTACAATTGTACAAGTTGAATGTCTGCACGTTCCGCCATTCAGGGGGGCGTAGAGCCGTCGGTCCCGTGTCCATGCGATGTTGGGCACGTTAAAGATCCCTACCCTCCTTACAGAAAGGCAGGGGTTCGCCAAACATTCCAGGATAGTGAGGCAAAACTGCTCCCTGGCGTCGGTGACTGGCCATAGTCGCGGAAAGAGGCCGACGTTAAGGAAATAAAAACCAGCGCCCACACAAATGTAATCTTTATTAATGCAAAGTTAATTTGGAAATCAAAAACCTTGTTAAACATGAGAAGCCCAAAAATAAGTGCCTTTTTTAATGTCGTTCGCACTTTATTTTATCGCCCTAAAAATGCTTAAACATGTGATGCCTGTTTGAGTTGACCAAAGGCTAATTGATAAAAGGGGGGTGAGGGATGTCACATGCTAGCTTTTCAAATTAAAATTTTAATGAGCAGCCGTTGAAAAAATATTGATAGAACAAATGGGGTTATTTGGTTTAAAATTGCAATAAATATGTAGCAACGGAAAACTATCTTTATACGCATCAGATGTCTAGATCGTTTGTGTTACCTGGAATAAGCCAGGGCTGACAATTTACAAAATTGTTGGTTGGTTGTACGTAGTCTCTATTTATAACATTTTGTGTTTATTTGAGCTGATGTGATAACCCTAAAAAAGTTCGGGACGCAGCAAGTGCGTTATGGTAGTGAATTTTCATTAAAATGTTTTTAATAGCAAATATGTGTGACGGTTGAAACTAAGGCTTCAGGGTTTGTAAAACATTCTTCTTGAGACATTTTCTTTCCATAGCCCGTATTAGATTCAAGTTCTTTGCCTAAATGTTGCGAATTTTGACGTTTTAAATTGTCACTTTGACGTTTTGAGGAAAACCCCAATTTATTTTTCTTTAAATGCCCATAACTTTTTGTCTTTTGACATACAGCGCTAAATTTTGGTATAATTTATTATAGCGATATAAAACGATCTACCAAAGTTGGTTGCCCTTTGTTATTTCCGGAGATATGAATTTTTTTCTAAAGAAAACACAAAATTTTCCGGAAAAACCTCGGCCTATTTTCCTGGCTAACGAACTTATCCAAGCCACTTACAAAAGGAAGGTATTCACCAAATTTTGTCAAAATCGGCCCATTATTTTTTGAGTTATCGGTGTGATATATATATATATATATATATATATATATATATATATATATATGTTTATATATATATATATATATATATATATATATATATATATATATATATATATATATATATATATATATATATATATATATATATATATATGTATATATAAACATATAAAAATCAAAACTTACCCCGGATATGTGTTCTAGGGGGCCTAATTAGCGCTCATTTGAAGAAATTTCAAAATTCAAAAGTCGATATCTCCTCATTAGTGAATTTTTTTAAAGAAAATTCACCTAAAAAAAAATTGAAATGTCTACCTAATGGATATCGATATTTCAGATGGAAATAGAATTAACTTATAACAATAATGACCATAACAACAATTATAGTAATAAAATAACTATAAAACAAAACTATTCTAAAGGGGCATGGTCATAGGATGCCCACTTCTTTAGCGGCTCACTTTTTTTTAGGATGTTTTGATAGTACCTACTTCATACAACATAATATGTAAAAGTGGTAAAGAAGATTTCCAACGTGCATCGGAGCCGAGGTATACAGGCTGATTCATTAGGTAAGCGATATTCATATCTGGGTAACTATGGAAAAAAACTTCGAAAAAAAACATTCGAAAGCTTTTTTCAAGTATAATTGAGGAAATACTTACGAGAAGCTGTCTAACAAAAAGACGTATGTGTTGTCGTGTTTTATGGCTGCGGTCGTCAGACCATTCGCACACTGTTTTAACAGAAAGACATAAATATGTTAATCTAAATGAACTGTTATGTCAAAATGTACTGGAGACAGTATATGGTATACCACAGGACACGGTGTTGGGTCCATTGTTATTCACTATTTGTATAAATGGTTTGCTCGCTGAAAAAGTGAATGCGAAATAGTCAGCTTTGCTGTTTTTTAACAGGCAGATCCTTAAAAAGAAAGCACAGACTGATTTTAACAAAATTAAATGCTGGCTTGACTACAATTCATTAACTGTAAATACAGGTAAAACAAAATCCGTTACTAAGTTACCATATATATTACTATCCGCAAACTGGGACGAAATGAAATTGTTTCTACCGCCCTGGGCAAGGCTGAACTTTTTGCTTCGTTGTTCGCCGGAAATTCTACTCTCAACCCACCTCCAAATGTTCAACCACCAACAGTCCCCAATGTCGCGCATAAAATGACTGATATCATTTTCCAAACTAAAAAGGTACGAAAGATGCTCTCTTCTCTTAATACCAGGAAAGCCTCTGGCCTTGACGAGATCCCAGCAATTGTTCTCAAAAAATGCGCACCAGAACTTGCTCCTGTCCTGACTCGTCTGTTTCAGATATCTTACAATAAAGGCATATTCCCTAGTAACTGGAAAACTGCTCGAGTACAACCCATCCCCAAGAAAGGATCCAAAGCGCTTCCTAGCAACTACAGGCCTATTTCTCTCCTTTCAGTCATCTCTAAAGTGATGGAAAAGTATATACACACCGAACTACTAAAATTCCTTGAAAAACACAGTCTAATCCACGACAGGCAGTATGGGTTCCGTCAGCGCAGATCGACTGCCGACCTCCTTTCCTTTGTCACCCATTCTTGGAACAAGTCTATGGAACAACACGGTGAATCCCAGATTGTTGCTCTAGACATATCCAAAGCATTCGACCAAGTCTGGCACGCAGCGCTGCTTAATAAACTTCCGGCCTATGGCCTACCACCAAAACTTTGTACCTGGACAGCAAATTTCCTCTCCAACAGGAGCATATCTGTTGTTGTGGATGGCCATTCCTCTAAACTGTATCCAATTAATGCAGGAGTTCCTCAAGGTTCAGCTTTAGCCCCTACTTTGTTTCTTCTTCACATCAATGACCTCCTCTCTAGCACATCCAACCCAGTTCACAGTTACGCGGACGACAGCACCCTCCACTCAAACATACAATATTCTAAGCCTGTCTCTTTAGCCCAATTAGATGAGGATCGCAGACTCATGGAGGGTTCTGTCTCCGTAGACCTCCAAAAAATATTAGACTGGGGAAGTAGAAAAATTCAACCCCACCAAAACTAAGTCTTGCTTTCTTTCTCACAAGAGATACAGCAGCCCTAGACCCATCACAATGAACAACCAAGTTATTCAAAGTAATGAGTCCTTTTCTCTTGTTGGCATTACTGTGGATCGAAATCTTAATTGGCACCAACATGTTACATCAATTGCAGAAGTGGCTGCTAAGAAATTGGGTTTCCTCTTTCGGGCTCGCAAATTCTTTTCACCAACTAATCTCTATACCTTATACACTTCACAAATAAGGCCAAACCTCGAATACTGCTCCCACATCTGGGGTGCAGCTGCCGCTTCTACACTCGCTATCCTGGACTCCATTCAAAAGAGAGCTATACGTATCATCGGTGACCCTACCCTCACCCAAAGGCTTCCATCCCTTGCCCACCGACGTGCCGTTGGTGACCTCTCTCTATTTTATAGATATCTGCACGGGCACTGCTCAGAGGAGCTTTTCTCCATAGTTCCTCCACCTGCTGCCCCCAGAAGATCTACCAGGGGAACAGAGCGAATGCACCCTTTTAACGTCCAGGTCACCAGACATAGAACATCTTGTTATGCCCGCTCTTTTGTCCCGAGGCCTTCCAAGTTGTGGAATTCCTTGCCGGCACATGTCTTTCCTTCTCCTCCGAACCTCCAAACCTTCAAGTCCAGAATTAACAAGCTGTCTCTTTCCTCCTTGTCAACACCCACGGTACGATAGTATTTAGGCTGTAAGCCCTCGTGGTGTGTTGTTGACATAAAAAAAAAACTAACGCATGAGTCACAGTGTGAACTAATCAGTTATGCCGATGGCACAGCAATATTTTATAGGGCAGAAAGCTGGGAAATCCTGAAGCACAAAGCTGAAACAGATTTGAAAATAATAATAAATTGGTTCTCTGACAACCTACTTACCTTGAATCTGGATAAGACAGTATTAGTTCCCTTTACATCTTATCAAAAATCTATACCCACTTTCAAGTCTCTTACAGTAGGAGAATTAGAGATACAAGCGCAAAATTGTGTAACATACCTTTTTTTCCTTAGGGCTCGTCCGCCTCTTTGCCACTCCAATAGCACCGCAGCCTTTGGCTTATTATACATGCCTCTTGTCTTTTCTACTCCACCCACTCCAAAATCACTGTTCCTTGAACTAGTCTGCACAGCAATTGGTAGGGTGAAGTTTTATATTGCTCTATCTCCGGTCTAGGCTGTCCGTAGATCAGTTGTCTTTTGTGGTCCAGAGCTTTACACTCGCACAAGATATGCTGGGCCGATTCCTCCTCCTCACCGTAGAGTCTGCATGTCAGGTCCCCCTCGAACCTCCTCATTTTATGCAAGTGTTTCTTGACAGCTGTGTGTCCCGTCAAGAGTCCTGTTATGTTCCTGAGCTGTCTTCTGCTTAAATTTAGCAGCTACACAGCTCTGTTTGAACTGGGATCCCCAATTAGTGTCTTCCCATGTCTGAGCCCTGGACAATCTGTCCAGTATACCTTATACTGGTCCCTGGCCCAGCACTCGATGGTTTCCCTGGCCGTGCCTTTCGTTATGTCCAGGGCCGGTTCTGTCCCATAAATGGTTCTGCTGATCCCCTCTTCGCGAGACTGTAAGCTTCTTCATTGCCTTTGACCTCCGAGTGACTCGGCACCCATAGGAGGGTGACCTCATTCTGCCAATCCAGTAACCCAAAAGCCAACCTTGGCAATTTAATTATAAATATCAACAATAGTGACATTACAGTACAACAAACGAATAAAGTGACTTATCTGGATAGTGTGGTTAACCAACATCTGAGATGAGAGGAACATATAAATAGTTAGACAAGCAAGATTCTTCTTAGATTCAAATACCTGAGAAATATTCTGGGCGCAGGCCAGCTAAAAATATGATATTGCCCGCTCGTGCAGTAGCAACTCTCTTACACTCTGGTTTAATTTGCTAGCCGTTATTTGCACCATTTGGATGTCATTCAAAAATGGTTCTTAAATATTATTTACAATGGACATCGCCCTTATCCATCAAACGAATGGTTAATGGAATTTGGCGTAGCCGACATGAGGCATCTTTACTTCTCTGTGTTGAACTATACAGGCAAAAGAATACCATCAAATGTAGGCAGTACGAACACAGCACACGATATCGCCAAGTTATAGGTTCCAACAAAGGAAAACATAAAGCAATGGGTAAAAAAAACTTTCTATGGTACACGATGTTCTATCTGATGGTGTCGATTCAGCCGTCAGCACATATTCTTGTAAAAAAGTTATAATATGGCTTGTTTACGAACAAACAAAATAATTAATCGCGATGATCAAAATTCACAAAGGTGCCATCAAAGCTAATTATGTTAAGCACTCACATGTGGGAGCTATCTACTTGCTTCGGCTCTGACTGGTGGTAGGGGTCCTAGACTTACTCTTGCTACACGAAACATGGGTGCTTACAAAAGAAATGCATGACGCTGTTACCATCAGAAACTCACAAATGTAGTATGGAGAACGGAAGGCAAGCTATGTTCACCCAAAGAGATTGGGATACTGATGGAGTATATATTATTTGAGGGTATGCCTGAGTAAGAATGCTGGGATGTAATTTGGCGGATTTACCTTTCGTGGCTGTGACTAGTATACTGTGGTGCAGGTATGTTTTGTTTTGTGATTATGTTTGGAGACAATTCATCACAATACATGTTTCAGACCTGACAATTGTTTCGCTTACTTAGTTTATTCATTCGTCTGATGACGCTTACTTTGCTGGCGAAACGGTCGTCAGGTAAGGTGTGTTTGGTTTTGTGATTATGTCTGTGTATGCGACTGTATGTACAACGTGGTGCATACACGCTTCTTTGGAGCAATATTGAAATGAACAAGGCTAAACTGCATTGACTGTTTATACAGTTAATGGTGTGATTGACTCTTAACAAAAAAAAATTGACTGAGTGAGGATTGGATGTGATGAGCACTGATAAGTACAGAAACCAGTTAAAACACAACACATTTTTCCATAAGTGACAATCGTTTCGCTAACTTAGTTTATTCATTCCTGTGATGACACTTACTTTACTGGCGAAACGATCGTCAAGTCTGAAAAATGTGTTGTGATAAGTTGGGTTCTCCAAAGTGTACTTAAATAAAATTGCTAAAGAAATACTTGTTGTGTTGTCTTTGTCCTCATATGGGATTATTTATGCTATCTGGGCGTGTTTTTATTTTAAAAAATCACTAATAGAGAGGTATCGATGGTCTCAAAAATTTTTTCAAATGAGCGCAAACTAAGACCTCTTCTGGAACCCATATCTGGGGTCAGTTTCAATTTTTATACGTTTATATATATATATATATATATATATATATATATATATATATATATATATATATATATATATATATATATATATATATATATATGTATGTATATGTATGTATATGTATGTATGTATGTATGTATGTATCCGATAACTCAAAAAATAATTAACCGATTTCAATGAAACTCGGCAAGTGCCTTTCTTTTATTATTGGATTAGAAGAGTTCGTTAGCCAGGAAAATCGGACAGCGTTTTCCGGGAAATTTTTGAGTTTTCTTTCTAAACAAAATATTTCTCCGAAAATTACAAAGCTGTTTTAATGAAATTAAACGGATATGTTGCTTTGGGAGAGGCCTTACTACATACCAAAATTCAACTTTTCTAAGTTTATAGAAAATTGAGTTATTTAAATTTTTAATTTTTTTTCGAAAAAAAATTTTTTCTTCGAAAATTACAAAGTTATTTTAATGAAATTTGCTGGATATCTTGCCTTAGGAAAGGCCTTACTACTTACCAAAATTAAACTTTCTAAGTTTATAGAAAATTGAATTATTCAAATTTGAAGCATTTAATAAAAATTCATTACCATAACGCACTTGCTGCGTCTTTTTCTATCACAGTTCCGCACCCAAATGCTACAAAAAAACTCACCTAAGAGTGCCATGGCACTTCTGTACGTGATTTCATGTTTATTTTTGTGTACATAAGTATTATTGCTTTTAGTGAATTTTCTTAAAAAAAATTCACTAATGAGGAGATCCCGACTTTTGAATTTTGAAAAAATTTCTTCAAATGACCGCGAACTAGGCCCCCTAGAACACATATCCGGGGTCAGTTTCAATTTTTATATGTTTATATATATATATATATTTATATATATATATATATATATATATATATATATATATATATATATATATATATATATATATATATTTATATATATATATATATATATATATATATATATATATATATATATATATATATATATATATATATATATATTTATATATATATATATATATATATATATATATATATATATATATATATATATATATATATATATATATATATATATATATGTGTGTATCACACCGATAACTCAAAAAATAATAGGCCGATTTTGACTAAATTTGGTGAAAAAATTCCTTTTGCAAATGGCTTGGATAAGTTCGTTAGCCAGGAAAATCTGACCAGGTTTTCCCGGAAAATTTTGTGTTTTCTTTCGAAAAAAATTTATATCTCCGGAATTAACAAAGTAAGGGCAACCAAATTTGGTATGCTAGTTAATATCCTTATAGGTAATCTACCTACCAAAATTTAGCTATGTAGGTCAAAAGACAAAAAAGTTATAGGCATTTAAAGAAAAATAAATTGGGGTTTTCCTCAAAACGTCAAAGTTGCGATTTAAAACGTCAAAATCGGCAACATTTAGGCAAAGAACTTGAATCTAATACGGGATATGGAAATCAAGTGTCTCAAGAAGGATGTTTTACAAACTCTGAAGTCTTAGTTTCAACCGTCATTGTTCTTCATTTTACTAAAATGTTTCCAGAAAATTCATTTCAAATAGACCCTTTCTCTGATGCTTGGCAGTAGCCTTAGCTTTAGAGTTTATCGTTTAATGGTATATAATTTTTGTAAAGCTCAATATATCCGTTATTATACAAGATATGAAGAAAATTTGTATATATTAATTATAGGGTGTCTTGAGCTACATCTTAAAAAAATATTTCTACAATCACAGGATGGCCCATAAGTTGTTGGTGATACAAATTTTCTTCTTTTTTTTTTTAATCAAACACGCCTTATGTTATTGCATTTTTGAATTTTTCAGCGATGCATGTTTGTAAGAAAAGAAATTCGGGACGCAGCAAGTGCGTTATGGTAGCGAATTTTCATTAAATGCTTCAAATTTGAATAGCTCAATTTGCTATTAACCTATAAGGTTGACCAAGAAACGAGTTTTTCCGGGAACACTTTAAGTTTGCTTTTGGAAATTTTTGTACATTTTCACACAATAAAGTTATTTTTATGAAACATGGCACATTGTTTTTACTATATAGGTTATACTGGTAACCAAAATTGATGCCTGCTTTCTTAAAAAGGAAACACACATATTTGCAATTAAAAACATTTTTATGAAAATTCACTACCATAACGCACTTGCTGCGTCCAGAGTTTTTCTTAATTAAGTGCAATGTACGTATATCTTAAGGAGAATAAAGCCCCACTTAAGTGTTTGGAAGACTCAAATCGATTAACTTCACCAGATCAGGAAGAATATAAAAAGGTCGGGGCGGATCAAGTGCGTTATAGTAACGAAAATTCATAAGTTTTGTAATAACATACCGTAGGTGGAATTAACAAGCTTAAATATGTAAGTGGAAAATGGAAGTCTTAGGAACAAGAGTCAGTAACAGTATTTGTAAAGTAGGAGCGCCCCAAAGATGCTGCAATTGTAACAAAATTGGTAGTGCCAATTCCGGAAAGTTTTATACATAGATAAGCGAAAGCGTATTTGGACAACACATTGTACTATCCATCTTAAAAATAAACTATACTAGGTATACAAAACGCGACTTATTGTGTCTCCTGGACCTGTTTCAATATATTTATCTTACATTCAAAGACCCGCTTTTTAAAAACGATTCAATTCAAAGAATCTAAATTTTTTACATCAATTCAATATGAAATGTCCCTCAAATAGTGACATTATTGTCACATCTTTGTTTATTCTATTTAGCTGTATATTCGACACTAATTTTCGTTTTTAACAACAAAGCAATTACCTTAAATTTATTTCAGAAAAAATTGGATTAGTTATTCAACACAACTAAATTTCGGAATATTGCATCTGTAGTTTGATGGCAATATACAAGTTAAATTTCGTAAAAATAAGGAGAGAAACATTTGCAATTTTTCTTCGCGAAACTTGACTTTCAGCACTAGATTATTTTCCAGTATAATGAAAAAAATTCAGGGCGTGGCAAGTGCGTTATAATAGTGAATTTTCATAAGAATTTTACACTACATATTAGTAGGGTATATTACTAAAAGTAATACTTTTAATTTAAACAGACGTCGAAGATCTGGTTTAGAGGTCTTAATCCGAGCTCATTTGAAGAATTTCTCTCTTTCTTTTCTATTGTCTTAAAAAATATTCACATCTTGTGTTCTAGCTTTTTTTAAGAAAAAAAAATTGAATGCCCAAAACTCAATTTTTCATGACGCTCGAAAACTAAAATTTGGTGAATCTAGGTGCGGCAAGTCTCATAAATTTCATTTAAAGTTACAAAAACTTATCAGAAGGAAACTTAGTTCCTACCCAGAAAGTCAATTCATTATTCAAATAACTTACCTACTTGAACAATTACTAAAGCAAAAGAGAACAACTTAGTTCTAATTTCGCTCCCTCCTCATACGAGTCATAGATTGCAGCCCCTCGACTGTTGCGTATTCGGGCTGTTGAAGGCACAATATTCCAGGGAATGTGATGTTTGGCATTCAAATCATCCTGGCCAACGAATTACAATCTATGATGTTGTGGAGATATTTGCAAAAGCCCTTGCACACATTTCAAATATGGAAAAGGCCATTAAAGGATTCGAGGTAGCAGGTATATGGCCATTCAATGCTGGTGTATTCAATGACCAAGACTTCCTACCTGCTGAAGTTACTAATGTTGAACAGCATGCCCAGTGATACCCAAATTACATTTCAGAAAGAAACTAGAGAGCACTTACCAAATGAAATTGACGATCAAGCAGTTGAACCAGGACCCAGTTGCTCAACAGAACCTCAGCGAACACCACCAAGACACTCCAAGGAATCCGAGCCAACATTTGCGAAGGTTATTGAATTAATTTCTCCTAAACCGGCAACTTCAAAAGAAAGAAAAACTGGAAGGAAGACCCAACGAGCGAAGGAATTGACAAGCACCCCATTCAAAGATTAATTGGAAGCTAGTTTAGTCAAAAAGAAAGCAGAAAAGAAGAAAGGTAATCTTGTCAAGCGGCAACTAGTGGATAGCAGTTCAAAACAAAATAAGAAAAAGAAACAGAAACAAATATTTAAGCCAAGGAAACAAAATTATTCATCCGAAAGTGAAGATAATCAAGATGACACCGAGTGCCTGTATTGTCATAGTAAATTTTCAGAATCCAAGTATGAAGATGGATGGTTCCAATGTGTAAGATGCAAGGAGTGGGCTCACGATGCATGCGTTGATATAGAAGAGAAAGAACAGCATTATGTGCACAGACTGATCATCATTTTTGTTATTGATGAAGCACGCAAATATTATGAATGATTTTTTTTAAAATATGGTTACCTATATGTGCATAGAATAATAATTATTTGTGTTAATGATAACACACGAAGATTATGAACAAATGTTTTGTTATCGAATATAATCGTTACTTAACAAAATATTTATTTAATTCATTGTTGGTAATTTATTTGGGGCGAAAGGGACCAGTGAACCTTTTTGCCCCAAACAATGGGGTGAAAAGGCACCGGTCCGTCATGTTAAAAAATTCTGTTTAGTTGGAACTTAAGTGAAAAATTAATGCATTTCCGGGTGCTGGCTCTTGAAGAAAGATTGCTTAACAAGATAAACCAAAAATCATATCTTTTAAACAAACTGCGTAAAGCCGTCGATCCCATGTCAATGCGATGCTGGGCACGTTAAAGATCCCTACGGTCCTTACAGAAAGGTAGGACTTCGTCAAAATTTCCAGGATAGTAAGGTGAAACTGCTCTCTGGCGTCGGTTATTGGCCATAGTCGCGGAAATAGCCCGTCGTTAAAGAAAAATAATGTGTTAAAGCATAACGATCGGCGTAATGTCATTTATCCGTATAGATGTTAATTTTCTTCAGTTGATCTAGGCGTACATTTTACGTACATATCAGTGAAGAGAAACATTGCATATTTTTAGCAGAAATATGTTCAACAGGTAAATTACATGTTAAGATTCCTTCTACATTCATATTCCAATAAAATTATTGTATTACTATTTAAACGTTATCAGTGTTCAGCTGTCAACAATTTAGACGTTTTGCACCATCTTAAACTCGGTGAAGTGCAGAGAGGAAGGGATGACATTTTAACAGAGATAAGTAAAACACACCTATGCAATTTTTTACAATGACTTTTTCTGCATTGCCCATTTTTCTCTTCATCCTAGAGACGCTGGACATCTGACACGTCAAACTTTTCGTTGAATGAAACAGTTTTTGTAGAAGTGTAAGTTAAGAAAAAGAATCAGCAAGCTTAAATATATACAAACACACACTTTTCAAGATGTACTTTATTTATTGAAGGAAGGTCTTTTCCTTTAACGAATCTAGCCGCAATAATTGATTTGGTTGGCCATATTAATCTACGTAATCTACGTTTCTATATTGCCAGTTATTTATTGTGTACTTTCGGTATAAATGATTCACCAGCACAGAATAAAAAAACAAAAAGTGTGGTGGCGGTGATAACACAGCTGTTTTGCTTGTTACCAGGCACAGGAAATCAGCTGATGCTACCAACTATAACCAATCATCTGGTAGAAGGGGTCCTCCCTCCACCATCAGTTCCTTACCGGCCGGTCTAGTTTGCCGGCATTCAGCCAGATCAACACAACAGAAATCTCTCAGTTCACGATTGGTTTTCTGCCGTTTAACTGTATATTTCTTCTCTAGTTGACTGTTAATGTTAACTTTTAGTAGAAAGTACTTTCTCATTTCTGTACTTGAACATAACCTAGTTCTAAAATATTACTTATTCTAATCTGATCTAGTTAACCTGTTTAATGAATTAATTGTGATATCTTTTGTTACTGTAGTTGAGAGAAAATTAAAGTTGTTCACTCTTCCGCGCATAGAAATACATTTAATCGTTGCTAGTTTTTATTCTTGTGATTTCTTTTATGGTGCGCGTGGTATTAAAAAGCAATTTTGACTGAATAAGTATCTTATACACAGTGTCAATGAACACAAGTTATTATTGCATAGCAAGTTGTTGTTGTGAGTGTAGAACGTGCACTTGTCGTTCGACCAGGTCGAGAATTTAGTTGACAAAGAGTGGACAAGGAGCCGTCAAAATTCCCGTAGCAAAACAAAGCCTTGGACCGGCCCACGAAGGGACCACAATGGGCCAAATACCACAAAATGTAAGTGATAGTGTAATGTGATTTCATTAATTTATGTTGTCTAAATAAAAATATCAAAACTAGTCTCATATCCTAACTGAAGTTTGGCTTTAAAATTAAGAAGTGTATTTTGTCCAAAATGATTGAGTTTTCTCGCACGAGTAAGTAGGTATACACTTTACAGCGATTTTGAATTGTGCAACTTTTCTAAAGGTCTTAAATTGTAAGGCACAAAAAGCGGAAGCAGAAAGCTTTGTATACACTTTACAGCGATTTTGAATTGTGCAACTTTTCCTAAATTGCAAGCCACAAAAAGCGGAAGCAGAAGGCTTTGTATACATTTTACAGCGATTTTGAATTGTGCAACTTTTCTAATGGTCTTAAATTGTAAGGGACAAAAAGCGGAAGCAGAAGGCTTTCGCGAGATTCTAGGAAGTACCTAGGTACCTACACAGTATGTCTCTCAAGAGCTTTTTCGTGTTTTCAACAAACACAGTTATTGCAAGATTTGTTAGAAATTTCGAAATATCATAACCTCACTTTAATTAACCTTAATATCTCCTTTTTCCCCAAGAGACCTCTCTTATCAACATAAATGGAAGTAATATTCAATGGGGAACATTTAATAATAATCATGAAAATATTTGAATTATTATAAACTTGTGACAATGATATGAGACGTATTTCAAATGTTAAAGCCTTGGATTATTTTTTATTGCCTGATTTAGGTTAACCGGCTTTTGTAAAACCGGTCGATAAATTGGTAATCAAATAAGTGTTATTAAATTATAGTGACGAAAATAGGCACTAAATGACAGCTGCATTGTTTGTGAGCTTGTTATGTTTAAGATTATGTAGATGTAATTATTTTCACAATAACAATGCCCTCGCCCTTTGACTCCTATTACAGTACCCATTCGGCGAATTTGCAGATTACCTGCTGAACAGTTTTAGATAAAACGACTGCTGATAGATAATAAAGTTTGGTGTCTTACATGCACGCTGACACTATTCTTAGCTTTTGTTCTTTTCTTTTTGCCGAGTTATTGACATTTAAAGTTCCTTACATATTGCACACTTTTTTATAATTTCCCAGTATGGTCCTGGTCCGTGACACCCCTTCCCCTCCTAAACATTACATTTCACTTTGATTTTGGGTATCCCTTGAACATCTAGACTCATGGACCATCGCCATTAACTTATAGTTTATCACTTCGCTTTCAGTACGGCGCTAGTACGTGTACGCGTTTAGACGGTTTCTTATATATTCGTGTGTTGCGAACGTTATTTCTGAAATTGTGCGTTCTTTACCTTATTCTGTTAATGACCATTGGTGTTGTAGTGGCTTAAGGTGCTTGTGTGATCTTTTCTTAGCCGGTGACATATTATTTGTTTTCTATGTTGTTTTTGCGATGAGGAAATTGCCATGTCGGAAGCTGTTAAATTACAAGGTCACATGCTGTTTACACCAAGGACCGGACCTATATCATTTGCTTGAGATGCAAAAGGTAAGTGGTGTGTAAATTCCTTGTTCTTTTTTGTAAATTTCGATCGTTTCACGATATTTGCTATGGGATGTTCTCTTTTTGCTCTACACGTTCAATTTTTGCCGGGGAGATGTTGTTGTTGCTGCTGCTCCGCCGTCGGGATTTTTCTTCCCCTCTCGCGTGCGTACCACCACCCTCGTCGCATAAACCACAAGAAAAATTTCTTGTTCATACCTCCGAAGTTACGGGACCTGGCAGGAATATGGGTGCTGTGCGGGGTAGGCAGGGTTTGGGGGATTTGGCTTCAGGATGTGAAAAAGACAGCCTTCAAGACGTTTTCTTCTCATTTTCTGGTCATATTTCCTTTTCACTATCTAACCCGCCCAGCACCCCTATTTTTCACGTGGTTTGTGTAGACTCAACAGCATAGTCTAGTGGAAATATCGCTGCAACCATCACTTTTTGTCTCTAGCAGTTATTTTAATTTTATATCCGCTCCCATACTTCAATTGGTTTTGCAGAAGTTTTTCTATTGGTCTTCCTCTTCCCTTTTGTTATATGTGTGTCCTTCAAATATTGTTGTAAAGGTTATTATGTATCAGAATATACTTAAGAAACTTTGGCTTTTCCCCTTAAATGTCTTTCAGTAAATATCTTTTTTTTCTTACGGTTTCTAGTACCTATGTTTTATTCGCCTTTATTCGGTATACCTTTTCTTTTATTTTCCTGCATGTCCACATTTGCTTCAGTATTTTATATTTAACATTATCGAATCCTTTTTTCTGGTCTACATTCTTTATATGTTCTCTATTCTTCTCAATCCTCCTTTTAGTTAATTTTCTTTAAAAGATTCACTAATGACGTGATCGCGACTTTTGAATTTTGAAAACATTTCTTCAAACGAGCACGAACGAGGCCCGCTAGAACATATATCCGGTGTCAGTTTCGATTTATATATATATATATATATATATATATATATATATATATATATATATATATATATATATATATATATATATATATATATATATATATTTTGCTATGGTATTCTACTTTATTTTATGGGTAGTATATACCTGCAAAAATTTATTATAGAGCTGAGAACATATGTCCTAATCTTCAGGTTGGGTTCCTTATAATTACAGCTAGCTTCTACTAATTAAAATTCACTAATATGTGTTATTTAAATTCATTTATTGATTTTCACTTGATCAAAATTACTATCGCTTTGCACAGATGGCTATATAACAATTTTGCTGATTAAATATCAACCAAAAACAATACTTCCGTTAATTACAATCTGTTATACATTCCATTTAATTCATTACACAAATTTTACGGTGTCTATTTGACACACATTAAACACAAACAGAAACGTTTAAAGCATTCAATACATAAACATAAATTGAAAAATCCTATTAAAACATTTAACTGTGCCGATATGACACTTGTTAAATACAAAGAGATATTTTACAACATTCTTTACATAAATATAACTTGAAAAATCCTATTAAAAAAACATTCTGGTAACATTATAACTAATTACACAATTAATTAAACATGGATACTACATAATCAATATACATCGATAATTCTACAGAACGGTCTCTTTCCGTTTATTTCAAACAAAATTTTTGTTTTTGAAATTTATTAGCACAAAAATATTTGATTGTTGTTGTAAAAATGGTGAAATTCCACCCGCACTGGTCAATTTAAGAAAAGGTAACACTTACTGACATATTTTCCATTGGATTATTTATTGTTCTTCCATTAATACGGACCTTGATTAATTATTATTATCTTTCTCATTTGTCCATGCCATTGATTATTAACGGATTTACTTCGTTATCATATTGATATATTTATTCCATAGTCGTAGCACTCTGGAGGTGTTTTATACCCTCACTTCGATGCACTCTGGAATCTTAGTTATGACGATGATCACCTGGTCTGGTAAAGTGATCCAGATGATTTCACTGGATGGAAAAGACAAGACAAGCCCGGACTCTCTCGGACCGTTGCTTTTATTAACTCTCCTACAGGTGAAAAAACGCTATTGTTCGTCACACACCTGTGTTTAAGTTTTCCGTCAAACCTTTAACGTCTTTTTACGTTTTTTTCTGACGCGCACATCACCTTAATATTCTACAAACCTTTGTTTTTTATAAATGACCTACGCTCTTTCACTATGGTGAGTCTTTAGCTAGCTTGGTCATATCTAATTTTTTTTATACAATAAAATCAACAGAACTACACAATTATATTATCTACAATCTCATTCTCCCTACAAAACTGAAGCATTGTTCTTGGTTTCTTTGTGGATATTTCTAGAATATATAATTTTTTTATTACTCGAATGTAACTTAACATCGAGGGTTGCTACATGGGTCACTGACATTCATGTCGGGCGTTGACATCTCCTGCCAAAACTCTTTCATTGCTACATTAGGGTGTATACACTTATTTTATATATACTAGTATGCATAAATTTCCCGTTTTCCTATTAAAATTTCGTAATATTTCCTATCATTTGCTATCTATAGCAATTCCCCCTTTCTAAAAGTGAGTCTGGATACTGTTTGCTAGTCAGATCATCTTTATTCATTGACTAAAATATTTTGTTCAAAATCGCCTTTTTTGACATTCCAAAATTTTATTTTATTCTAAATCGACTTTTATGACATTTCAATCATTACAACCCTTTATTTTATTTAAAATTGCCTTTCATGACATTCTAATATTAAAACTCTTAAATTTAATTCATAATCGACTTGTATGACACTTTAATAACTAAAACATTTTATTTTATTCAACACCGCTTTTTATGGCTCACCAATTGGTTTTATATATTTCTCTCTTTTGGCAAATCAATTGATTGTTCTATATGATCTAAATTTATGCCATCCCCTGGTTATTTCGACTTATTTAACGTTCCCTCAGATTTCATTTCAATAAATGCCAGTTATTGGTATTTTTATTTGTCATATTTTTATGGGGTATCTTTCCTTTCAATCTTATTTCATTATGCTAAATTATCATATCTTTATACTACCATGGAATAGGACTATGTAATACTTCTTTTATTTATCAACTTCTAATAATTTATCTTTTCTACATAACATATACGGTCTCCCTACTTCTGACTTTTCACATACCCCCTATACATATTTCACTATTACTTGCATCATATTATATTTTCATTATTCATTCTATATACTTTCAATATTCTATTCACATATATACTTCAATAATTCGGGACCGACCTCTTTGGGATCGCCCATATACTATACTTCATTTTAAATGACCGATATCTTTGTATCGTTAATCATTTTACTTCACCTCTTTCATATTTCAATCTTATCGCTACACCATCTATACAAATTCTTTCCTATCAATCCGACCCTTATATATTCTATCTTTTTGCTAATTATAATTATTTCTCGGTACTTAACCGGTTTCTGTCTTTTAGACCTTTTACATATTTTTCTCGTCTACTGATTCCATGTTTCCTATTACTCAATAATAATACTAATAATTTTCTATTTTATTTTAACTTATTTCCCCCTTTCTACCGTTGAATTATGATTATATTAATTGACTTATCCAATAACTGCATCTAATTCGAGCATTGCTCCTTATTTATTATCACTTAAATTTTCTTATGAAATTTCGCTTTTCTGATTCGTATTTCTTTGGGTCATTATTTAAATGCCTACTTGTTTTATTTTCTATACTCAGGGTATAAATTCTTCGGGTTATTTAAATGCCTACTTGTTATATTTTCTGTACTCAGGGTTTATATATTTTGCGTAATTATTTATATTTTAAATTGACCAACTTTTCGTCATATAGTTCTAACTAATCAATTTTATTTATTTTAGGAGAAAATTCTTTGTCTGGTAATTTTACTATTTATTTTGTACATTAAAATTCGTCTATTCGGCATGCGATTATCCTTTTCATTGCTCAGGTCATCATATTATTAATTCAATTAACATTGCAATCAGATTAATTTTTATTGATTCTATGTTTTTTCTTCTTGCTTTTGAAATTAAAATTGCTATAGTTGCAATGACGTGTCTTATTATTCAAATTATTATGCCAAATATGTCTGTTCTTAAGTTCCGGCTTATACCTTTTAAATTTATTATAATTTCCAGAATCTTTGTTTTTATAAAATTTCTGACTATGACTGGATTTGTATTCATCGTGAAAATTATTGTTTTTAACGAAAAGGTTTCTAAATTTATAATTGCGGCTATTGTTATTATTCTCTACATAATTTTTATTACATTGAAGCATAGCTTCTTGTTTCTGATCACTTTCAATTTTGATATAGTAAAAATAATGTGTTGCCGTTATTAATTTTTCTTCGGCAGTATATACGAATTTTTCCGGGCTCATTTCTAGTATATTTTCGTCCGGTAGTAATTCCTCTTCTATGTATTTTTCTGGGCTTGTTTCTGGTATATTTTCTTCGATTTTAATTAGTTGTTCCTCAGTTTCCTGCTCGACTCGGGCTTCATTTCCGTCAATTGGCTCCACACGCGTTTCGACCTTTTTAATGTCGTACCTCATCATTTCCGTTTCTTCCTGTATTTCGTCACGGCACGACTGTATTACTGTGTCCAGTTCCGTCTTGATTATTTCATGGCTTTCTTGGCATTTTTCTAGCGTTACTGTTACCTCAGTATCCAGTTGATAAATTTTATTCACTTCTGTTAAAATCTCCGTTTTGTTTTGTTGTATATGTTCATATAATCTCCCAAAATTTTCATCCGTATGTTTAATATATTCTTTTTGTTGTTTTTCCAACTTGCTAATATCTTGTTTAATTTCATTTTTGTTTTCTTCCAATTTGTTATTTATGTTTTTATGGTTTTCCTCCAATTTGTTGTTGTTTTTTTCCAATTTGTTGAACAAGACGGCGAATAACTTATCCATTTTTGATTCTTCCTCCTGTCCTTTTACTGTTTGCTCCTGAGGATTTTCTTTGACAGCGCTATTCTGTCCCTTTTCTTTTTCTATTATAAAGGTTTCATCGCCCCGATATTCGGTTTCTTCTTCTTCTTCCTGCGATATGGTCCCTTCTTCCGAACTCGCTTTACGTCCCCTCCATTCCGTGAACTGTTTAGGTTTTTGTGGTTCTGGCTCTGCCATTTTCTCCGGATCTTCAGGTACGCTGATTATAGGTTCTTCAGATTCTGGCCCAATTGGTTTATCACTTTCTGACTGTTTTTCCCCGGACATGTTCAAGCTTGATTTATTTAATTTCCTTGTGAATTTAAAATTTAATTGTCCCCCTTTCTAAGCTTTGACACTTTCAAATACACCACCTATATTTATTTTTCATAAAACAATTGGTAATATGTGCAACTTACTGTTTCATATTAAAATATCATACGGTATTAGAATTTTTGCTAATTTTCAATAAATTGGTTGTATTGATTTATTTTAACTATACTGTATTTAAATGAGTCGTGCTAATTTATTTTAAATTGGTTTACTTCTAAATCCCTTGTGTTAAAATACTATTACGTTTTTATGAAAATTTGCTTTATTCTAGCGTAACTAAAATTTTATTAAAATTTAACAGAAACCCTGTATTTGTGCCAATCATGTGCTATATTGCGAACAAATGTTTATTTTATTAAAATTTTCTATGAAAATAACTTTATTTTTACACACAAAAAAATTTTTTTTTTAATCATGTTCTTTTTAGGTCAATTTTTTTTTTTTTTTAGAAGTCCCACGACTTGGGCGCCATTTTGCTATGGTATTCTACTTTATTTTATGGGTAGTATATACCTGCAAAAATTTATTATAGAGCTGAGAACATATGTCCTAATCTTCAGGTTGGGATCCTTATAATTACAGCTAGCTTCTACTAATTAAAATTCACTAATATGTGTTATTTAAATTCATTTATTGATTTTCACTTGATCAAAATTACTATCGCTTTGCACAGATGGCTATATAACAATTTTGCTGATTAAATATCAACCAAAAACAATACTTCCGTTAATTACAATCTGTTATACATTCCATTTAATTCATTACACAAATTTTACGGTGTCTATTTGACACACATTAAACACAAACAGAAACGTTTAAAGCATTCAATACATAAACATAAATTGAAAAATCCTATTAAAACATTTAACTGTGCCGATATGACACTTGTTAAATACAAAGAGATATTTTACAACATTCTTTACATAAATATAACTTGAAAAATCCTATTAAAAAAAACATTCTGGTAACATTATAACTAATTACACAATTAATTAAACATGGATACTACATAATCAATATACATCGATAATTCTACAGACCGGTCTCTTTCCGTTTATTTCAAACAAAATTTTTGTTTTTGAAATTTATTAGCACAAAAATATTTGATTGTTGTTGTAAAAATGGTGAAATTCCACCCGCACTGGTCAATTTAAGAAAAGGTAACACTTACTGACATATTTTCCATTGGATTATTTATTGTTCTTCCATTAATACGGACCTTGATTAATTATTATTATCTTTCTCATTTGTCCATGCCATTGATTATTAACGGATTTACTTCGTTATCATATTGATATATTTATTCCATAGTCGTAGCACTCTGGAGGTGTTTTATACCCTCACTTCGATGCACTCTGGAATCTTAGTTATGACGATGATCACCTGGTCTGGTAAAGTGATCCAGATGATTTCACTGGATGGAAAAGACAAGACAAGCCCGGACTCTCTCGGACCGTTGCTTTTATTAACTCTCCTACAGGTGAAAAAACGCTATTGTTCGTCACACACCTGTGTTTAAGTTTTCCGTCAAACCTTTAACGTCTTTTTACGTTTTTTTCTGACGCGCACATCACCTTAATATTCTACAAACCTTTGTTTTTTATAAATGACCTACGCTCTTTCACTATGGTGAGTCTTTAGCTAGCTTGGTCATATCTAATTTTTTTTATACAATAAAATCAACAGAACTACACAATTATATTATCTACAATCTCATTCTCCCTACAAAACTGAAGCATTGTTCTTGGTTTCTTTGTGGATATTTCTAGAATATATAATTTTTTTATTACTCGAATGTAACTTAACATCGAGGGTTGCTACATGGGTCACTGACATTCATGTCGGGCGTTGACATCTCCTGCCAAAACTCTTTCATTGCTACATTAGGGTGTATACACTTATTTTATATATACTAGTATGCATAAATTTCCCGTTTTCCTATTAAAATTTCGTAATATTTCCTATCATTTGCTATCTATAGCAATATATATATATATATATATATATATATATATATATATATATATATATATATATATATATATGTATGTATACATATATGTATCGCACCGATAACTCAAAAAATAATGCGTTTAATCAAATTTGGTAAGTACCTCCGTTTTGCAAGTGGCTTGGATAAGTTCGTTAGACAGGAAAATCGGTCCAAGTTTTACCTGATTTTTTTTTTTTTTTGAAAGTTTTTATATCTACGGAAATAAAAGAGTAAGCGCAACCAGATTTGGTACGCCTGTCAGTATTATAAAAAGTTAATCATGTACTAAAATTTAGGTCTGCCAGTTAAAAGACAAAAAAGTTCTAGGCATTTGAAGAAAAAAAAGTGGTTTTCCTCAAAACGTCAGTCGTCGTTTGAAACGTCAAAATTTGCAACATTTAGGCAAATAACCTGAAACAAATACGGGTTATGTAAAGAAAATGTCGCAAGAAGGGTTTTCTACAAACATTTGAGTTTCAGCTTCAACCGTCATTGTCCTTCATTTTAGTGAATTTTTATTTTAAAAAATTCACTAATAGAATGGTATCAATGGTGAGACTTTGCAAACATTTTTTCAAATGAGCGCGAACTAGGACCCCTAGAACCCATATCCGGGGTCAGCTTCAATTTTTATATGTTTATATATATATATCCGATAACTCAAAGAATAATTAACCTATTTTGATGAAACTTTATTTTATTAATGGCTTGGATGAGTTCGTTAGCCAGGAAAATACGACAAGGATTGCCGGGAAAGTCTTGAGTTTTCGAAAAAAAAAATTTTCTCCGAAAATTACAAAGTTATTTTAATGAAATTTGATGGATATGTTGCCTTGCGAAAGGCCTTCCTACGCACCAATATTCAACTTTCTAAGTTTATAAAAAATGAGTTATTCAGATTTTTAGTTTTTTTTAGAAAAAAGTTTTTTAATGAAATTTGGTGGATACGTTGCCTTAGGAAAGACCTTACTACATACCAAAATTGAACTTTCTAAGTTTATAGAAAGTTGAGTTATTCAAATTTGAGGCATTTAATAAAAATTCACCACCATAACGCACTTGCTGTGTCCGGAACTTTTACTAAAATATTTCCAGAAAATTAATTTCAAATAGACCGTTTCTCTGGTGCTTTGGCAGTAGTTTTAGTTAAGTTTATGGTTTTCGTAGAAAAAATCCGTTAATGAGCACACCGCGACTTCTGAAGTGTAAAAAAAAATCTTCTAATGAGTGCAAACTAGGTCCCCTCGAATCCATATCCGGGTTTAGTTTCAGTTTTTATCTGTTTACATATATACAGGGTGACGCATTTCTACGGTAAAGCACAATAGAATTGTTAAGATAAGATACGAGAAAAAATTGTATACGTTAATTATAGGGTGTCTTGAGTGCACAGCACGGCCCATAAGTCGTTGGTGATACCTACAATTTTTTTTCTCAGATCCGTTATATTATCGCATTTTTGTATTTTTTTTATCGAAATATGATGCATGTTTATAAGAAAAATTCGAGACGCAGTAAGTGCGTTTTGGTAGAGAATTTTCATTAACTGCTTCAAATTTCAATCAGTCAATTTGCCATTAACCTAAGGTTCGTTGGCTAGAAAACCAGTTTCTCGGAAACATTTAAAGTTTATTTTCGGAAATTTTTTATACATTTTCAAACAATAAGTTATTTTGATTTTATATGGTACATTGTTTCTACTATATAGGTTATACTGGTAACCAAATTTGTGCGTGCTGACATTAAAGGGCATATTTGCTATTAAAAACATTTTTATGAAAATTCACTTCCATAACGCACTGTCGCTTTCTTTTGCTGTGAAGCTCTTCTCTGTTACCCGATGGGGTAGGTGCTGGTAAACAATTGGTCAATGATTTAAATCGTACAGAGTCTAATAAGGGTGAGGCTTACCTTCCAGTGATTTGTATGTGGCCTAATTCTGATATCTTACCAATTGGTTTGATAATAAGAGTTTCTGCACACCTACAAGTTTTCTAAAACATGACACCTTTTAAGAACCTCAGGCTACTATTTTGTCTAGCCACGTGTACTAATTTGTAATGAGTCAATAATCCTTATTATGATGCCAACTCGTGTTGTATGTAAATAAGGAAATAAGAACGTTGCTAATATTGACATATATGGAAAATCTAGTAGTCGCAAATTTTACTTTACAAGGTCACATTTCGACTTAATGTCTGTTTGTTGTTGATTGCTTTTTTTCAACAGTACTTTATCATTTATGTAGCTAGATATTCCGTATACAGATTGACCGTTCTTTAACGTGTAGATTGTTTACTGACGGTGTTACTGTTGAGCCAAAGCGGTTCCTCTTAACCAAGTAAGATAGATGTATTCTCACTATAATTATAACCGCAGACCAGTTTCGCTCTAATTAGAGCTCATCAGTACGGTATACTAATTACAGCGAGAACACACCTATAAAGTAACACGGCTATGGTAGCCAGCCTCCTAGAACATTGTGAGATGTACGGCAGGGAGGCCATCTCGGTGCGGAACCAGGTAGTATGTTGTCACGACAGCTCCAAATAACAAAATATTATAAAATAGAGAATGTACAACCAACTAACAATTTTGTAAATTGCCAGCTCTGGCCCATTTCTTTCTTAATATACTCACTTTAACGCCATTGGGGAAATTATTTGTTTTTATAATTCCAATCAATTATATTTATCTGCAGTTGTGTGAAAAGTAAGTTATGTACATCTTCATCATTCGAAAAGCGACGTCCCGGTAATGTTCCTTTTGCTTAGGAACGAGCAGATAGTGCGATGTAACTAGGACAGGGCTGTAACTGGGTCGTGACTTAGGCAACTCTCGTGTAAGATTAGTTTTCTTGGCTAAAATTAGAGGACCCCTTTTGGGGTATAGCAGCTTCTAAATTATTTTTTTTCTTTCTGTACATTTGCGAGAATTATAGACCATTTCTGCATATTGGTACTCAATCCAGTGAATGTTCTCATTATCCCAAAAGATTGTCGCCATAAGCTTCTTTGTAGATGCTTTGCTTGTGTTGCGAATTTTTTTGTTGGACTACCTGGGTGTCATTGCCAGTTACAATTTTTCGAAGAAATATATTGGTGAAGAGTTGCGGCCACCAAGTTTTGTTCGTGCAAATTTCTTGCATATACAACATTTGCTTAGTTTAAGTTTAGGGTCAATATTATCGGAATCTAGCTCGTTGGCATTTATGCAAAATTGAAAAACGAACGCTTCGTTGGTTCCTTTTCCATGGGCTCTAATCGAATTTGATTAGTCGATCATGTAACACCATTTCTTTTCCTTTCCCGATGTTGTCTTCGGTCATTGTCTCCACAAGTCGTCCGTTTATTGAATTCTCTGCGCCATTTCGTCAGCTTTGACCAGAATTGTATTTGAAGATATGATATGCAGTTTCCACTATATAGTAGCAGCATACATTCCTGTATAATTTTTGGCTGTTCGTCTTCTTTTGTTAATTTTTCACTATTCATCCTCCTTTGGTGATAATCTGCCCCAATCTTTAGGATGTTTTATTTTATTTATCATTCCACGGAACACCCTTACATATTGCATATGGTGGGATCGAGCTTCCGTCTGCACACATCATAAAATTGTATATGTTTCTGCTCCGCCAGCATAAGCTGTTTTATATATTAAACGCTTCCCTACTGGTGTCACCACCTTACTCCTTTTCAGCGCATGTGAAAGGCCGGTTTCGTCGCAGTTCCAATATCTCTGAGCTACAAGATTTTTCGTCACCACATTATTTCATGGGAGAGAATGGAATCTTTGATTCATCGATCCTATAACACAATTTGTTCCACTTTCTAGATGTTATCTTCGGTCCTCGCCTCCACAGGTCGTTCACTTTCAAGGTAATCCCCAATGAATTCTCTGTTCCATTTGAAACCGCTTTGGCCAGAATTTTATTTGAAACTATGATGGGCAATTTTCACCATACAGAGCAGCATACGCTCATACAGGGTACCCAGCGACCTGGAAAACCTGGAAAAATCAGGGAATGTAAAATACCCCCAGAAATGTCAGGGAAATTTGTGATTTAACTCAAATGTCATGGAAATCATTCAGTAGACCTGGAAATTATATATTTGTAAAATTTCGTCACTATCAGATGGTTTTTTATTTTTATTTCATATATTATATTATATGAATTTTCTCACGTAAATAGTTTTCTTGTACCTAGGAAAATATATCTTATAACAATACGGCTTCCCTTTGGTACCAATATCAATTAAATCCGCCAATGAACGCAGCGTATGCCACATCATGCGCCGATATAAATAGCGTCTTCTTTTTCTATCTCAAACATGTCTCATATGTACATCTCACTTGGAATGTTCTTCCCTGAATGCATAAAATGCAAAATGCGTTTTAGGTATTGGCCGGGTACAGCTGTGATGTGAATGTGTTTATTCTATTTTAACCTTTATGATCATGTTGAAAGTTGCAAAATATTTGGCATTTGTATATGGCGCATGTAAACAGTATCTTTGTTTCATTTTTTCAGCGAATTTTCATAAATAAAACTTTGCTTTTACAGAGGTAACGACTTTCGAGTTTGCAAAAAAAAATGGGCGCGAATCTGAGCTTTTGGAACCCATTTCTCAGACTTATTCAAATTTATATATACGAACAACATGGTTTGCAAAGTTTGTACGCCACCTAGAGACTTCTGGTTTGTTCCATCACACTCAAAAGTTCTTCAACGAAAGTCAAGTTTTTCCATGGAAAAATTGCAAATTTTCTTCTCGAAAATGCTATATGTTATAAATTTAACGGAGTTAAGCATGTTTATATTTTTTATTATGTAAGTTTTTTGTTCGTAATTTTTATTTATTTTGTTCATAAAAAAGTATTCAGGTATGTGTGTTTTTCATTTCGAGTGTAATGAAAAATGTACTTGAGGGGCCTGGAAATGTCATGGAATTTGATTTTTGATTTCTGCTGGGTACCCTGTCATGTATAATTCTTGGCTGTTTGTCTTCTTTTGTCAGTAACTTTTATCATGCTTCCTGGGTCTAGGTTTAGGTTACTCATTTTCGCGCATTTACCGCTTTACAAAAACCCCAATGCTGAATTGATGTCCACACAACTTGATACTTGTTAAAGCACAACAGTAACCTGATAGTAAACAATTGTCATGTCTGCGCGTTAAAATTTGGTTTTATTCTTCCCTCGTATTAACTTTTCAATTATTTTTAACGTTATACCCAGATTTGACTTTTTTACGGTGTCCCGAAAAGATAAACATAATTTTACCTACATATAAGACTAAGACACCAGATATAAATTTCTACTTTTATTGCACTCTGTCCTGACACCTATAATAAAAAACAGGTTCTTATTATTTAATGGACACACCTTATTTTATGATTACCTTGTGCGTTTTGAAATTACAGTAGACCGTGATTTATGGTACGTCTTTAATTTTTTATCTTGTCATTAGAAACATATGCACACACTGTACTTATAATTGCTGTTTCTGACAGTATGTGATATGGAGTCATACATCATCAAAAGCTGGGTTGTGTAGAAAACTCGGTTAATTTTATTTTCACAAAGCATGTGCGTTAACGCGATTATAAAAAGTGATAGCGACGAATATTTCTGTGACGTGCTGTATGAGTGTTTTAATTAATATAAATGGAAGAACTTTGAAAGTTATTAATGACACAAAGAGAAGCCACGGTCATAGGATCAGACCGGTGGTGTCAGATCCACTATTTAAGCACAGTTGATTTGAGTTTCGCTTTAAATTAGTTTAATCGCGTTTGTTTTAGCGACAGCATGACACTAAGTTGAAACCTACATCTCGCACGCTAATATTTTACTCATTTATTCGGTTTTAATATTCTTGCAAAAACAAACTGTAAAATTCCTGCAAATTAAGACGTTCAAATGACATCTTTTTTTTACTTTCGTGGAGCAGTAATGTAGGTATTCAGAATCGAAACTTAATTTTTTTAAAGGTGGCATAGATATTAAAATAACTGTCTTGAGCTGTTATTTGTATTTTATTTCGTGGGGCAGTAATGTAGCTACTAGATTGTAGATTATCTAATCAGTCGTATAGGCCTTCACCCTCTCAGCGTTGCGACCCTAATGGATGGGTCTTCTGTGCATGACTCTTTCTAATAGTTGTCCAAAATGTTCAGACTTTTTATAGTCTACTATCTTTTGGGGGCTATTTCCTGGATTGTTAGAGTCGCACCTCCAAGGTATTTGAACCTTTTGCAGAACGCATACTTACTAAGTGTTCTGTTGTTTCTGCTGCTTTAGTGCAGTATCCGCAGTTTCACTGTCCGTCTTTCACATTTTCATAAGGTGATACCTTACTGGGGAGTGTTCTGTGAAAAGTCCTGTGATTATTCTCAAGTCGTTCCTGTTCAATTCATAAAACAGTTCAGAATTCTCTGTTGATATGGTAATGAACCGTTTTGCATGCCTTAAGCCTGACGTTTACCTCTAGTATGACAGGATTTGGTTCTTCTCCCAACTATCAAGTTTATTACATAGCTTTTTTTGGGTCCACAATGGGGCGCTGCCCTATGGAATGGTGTTGTTGCTGCCCTTTTTGCAAGATTATCTGCTTTCTCATTTCCTTTAATGTCTTGGTACCCTAGTACCCACATCAAAGTTACTTTCTTGTCCGTAGCCAGTTGCTTCAAGGATTTTTTGCAGTCCCAGGTCGGCTTAGACTCGTTTTGAAAGAACTTAGAGTCTTTAGTACTGCATAACTGTCTGAGATGATGTAGATCTATATATTCCTGAGTCTTCTTTCTATGCACCCCTGTATACACAGATTTATAGCAAGCATTTCTGCTTGGAAGATGATGGAAGTTTTTCCTAGGGACTTAGCGAGTCTAAAAGGTCCTTTTATTCCAAGTCCTGCTCCCTACGTTTGTTTAAGCCCCTCTGTATATCATACAGATGAGTTGTTTGTCAGCCTTTTACTGCCTCTATCCCATGCTTGGCGGTCATTTATGACAACGTCAAATACAAATGATTAACTTCACTGGAAAATTGTATCTGTGTTCCATTCAAAGTGGGAGCTTTTAAATTAAGTTTCCTTCTATTCGTGAACGAGACCAGAACTGTCTTATGCGGATTGACTTTAAGCCCCTCTGTCTCACACAAGTTCCCTACTATATTTAGGGCTGTTTGTATTAAGCTGCATATTACAGCGTGATGCTTGCCCTTTAGTGTATGTCTATATCGCCTGCGTATGCTTGGATTGTAAATCCTGTTCCGCTCGATGTAGCCATAAGTTTATCAACAACGAGCGACCACAGCAGAGGTGATAGCACTCCTCCTTGAGGGCAACGTTTTTCCGTCGTTACTGTTGCGTTGGTTTCATTTGTGGTAGCCGTGAACACACAGCTTTTTAGCATTGACTCAATCCATCTTATAATGGGAAATTCCACTCCCCTTTCTGTTTGATGGACGGATATGCGGTGTTGTCAAAGGCACCCTCCATGCCAATGAATGCACTAAGGACTACTTCTTTGGCCGCAAACGTTTTTTCTATACTCCTCACCAAATAGTGTAGGGCATCTAATTTGCCCACCTGATAGGCGAATTGTTGTACATGAAGAGGTTTTCTTGTTTGGGTTTTGCTTCTGATGTATTGATCTAATGCCTGATTCATGGTCTTTAGGAGAAAGGATGTGAGGCTTATGTGGCGAAAGGACTTTGCTTGTCCATAGGGCAACGTCCTGTTTTTCGTATAAACACCACGTTTCCCTCTCTTCATGCCCGTGGAAGATAGTCTAGAATTAAGCCAGCTTTAAATATTCGTTGCAGGTGGGATTTTAATATGTCAAAACCCCGCTGTAGCAAGGATGGAAATATGCCGTCTTTGCCAGGTGATTTATAGAGTTTGAAACTATCGCCCGTTTAATTCCTGTTAATATTAAAGATTTTATTTTCCAGTCTCTTTCCAACTTTCACTGGGTTTTTTTAACTCTTGATCAGGTGGGCTGCTCTGGTGCAGATTATCTTCTGTGTTTTGTGAGCCTGAAAAGATAATCTGTAGGAGCCTTCTAGTGCTTTCCCCTGGGCTGTTTGTATATTCACCATTTGACCTTTTAAGTAAACCAATGCCGTTTGAATGATCCTTTCATAGGATTTTCTGTAGACGCTGTGCAGGGGCCACTTCATGTAGCTACTATGATATCAAAAAACTTAATCTTTTCACAGGCCATGCATATTAAAATGACTGTCTGAGCTGTTGTTTTTATTTTGGGTGGCAGTATTTTAGGTACTAAGATACTAAATCTTAATTTCGTCACACGTGGCCATGGATATTAAAATAACTGTCTGAGTGTTGTTGTTTTCTACTCCGTTGAGGTATAAGATATTAAAAGTTTATTTTGTCAAACGTGGCCATGAATATCAAAATAACTGTCCGAGCTTTTTGTACTTCGGTAGTAATGTAGGTACTAAGATATCAAAGCTTAATTTTGACAAATATGGCCATGGATATGAAAATAACTGTCTGAGTGGTTGTTTTTTATTCGTGAAGCAGTAAGGTATCAGAACTTAATTTTGTCAAACAGCCTTGCATGTTGAAATAAATGTCTGAGCTAGCATGGTTCATTTTGTAAATTCTTACTTGACAAAGTTTGACAAGTGGTTGTGGTGAAAGTTTATTGGTATTGTAATCTTAAGCAGTTCCAGCTTGATGGTTTTTGTTACAGCGCACAAAATGTATATGATTGAAGCCCTTTTTTTAACTGCATTTGGCGCCATTATAACAATAACAGTTCTAACGGAAATCTATTTAGTTTCCTGGAATTTACAAAAAGCAATGATTACTACTCCAACGTGTTACACATCGTATCATCGTATCGCAAGTCCCGGCAGGGCTGAAATAATGGTGGCTAGGAAGTGATTTAATTTAACGCTTCTCGTGGTATGAGCCAGGGGATTAGTTGATGACAAGTGGTTGTGGTATAGGTTTCTTGGTATTGTAATCTTAAGCAGTTCCAGATTCGTGGTTTTTATTACAGAGTACAAAATGTACGTTGTTCAAACCACTTTTTGAACTACATGCTACGCCATTGTAACAAAACCCAAAAGTTATTTAGTTTCCTGGAATTTACAAAAAGTAATGATTACTACTCCAGCGTGTTACAGATCATATCGCAAGTCCCGGCAAGACTGAAATAATGGTGGCTAGCAAGTGATTTAATTTACGGCTCGTCGTGGTATTATCTAGGGGATTAGTTGTTTTCGCTCACTGGATTCTGCCCACAGTTTCCTTCATGTTGCAATATGTGTACGTAGAACCGTCACGAACCCAGAGGCAACTCGTATCCTACAGTAATTTCCTTTCTTAACAACAAGCAATATAGTTCGCGGTATTTTATAAATTATCCTAAATTAAATTCCAGAAACGCTTGGATTATACTTAATCAAACCAACTGAATTTTGAGCCATTGCATGTATAGTTTGATCGCAATATATGAGTTACATTTCGTAAAAATTAATTAACGAGCTTCAAAGATATAGCATTTTCGAGAAGAAAATTTGCAATTTCCATCCAAAGACTTTACTCTCAGAACTGGCCAACGAACTTAGTGTCCGAAAATAATTATCCAGTATAATGAAAAACAAAAAAAACGAAAATTCAAAAGTCATTACCCGTATATTAGCCAATTATTTATAAAAATTCGCGAACAATCAAGGAGGATACGGTTGTATGTAAATCAAAAGTTGGACGTTTTTACATTCGAAAGTTACAGCGTGTGTTGAAAATGTTTGTAAGCTGGCGCCACAACCCTTATCAATAAAAATAAGCAAAGTCGTTAGACTTTAGAACAATAGTAAATGCATTAGCAGGTTCATCGGCCGTAGATACACTGAGATCGATGTTATATATAATATTATTAAATAGTTAATGTGCTTGTTTTACTGTTCCTCGTTTCCTGATATCTCGATTGACATGACAAACATCTGATTCCGGCGAAATTAATCTCTTTCCGGTCTTTAATTTTTATTTATTTTATTTGCTACGTAATCAAGTACAGTACACTCTTGATTATTCGTGTGCATATTATCCGTGCTGAGAAATTGATTGAAAATTCAAATCGGGTATAGATCAAAATTTCAATTTTTTCTATTTCATCTCGCTCAAATATAAGAAATAGCCCTAATAAAAATGAACCACCAGCTAAGTACCAGCCTGTCTATTATAATTACTACGTTGCAAAAATCATGAGGAAAATAAAACTGTAAAATTCCTTAGAACCTGTGGTCGGTGTTTTTCTAGTTTATTTATTTCCATTTATCTCCGAGCGTCACCGTCACCACAATAGGAACGCCGAGAAAGATTTATATCTGCGAATGTTATGTTAAGGTCACAAATTTTAATTGTCCATATCTTTTTACACTTGATCTCGTTCGTGATTGCATGGGCGGCAGGGCAGAAATGAACAAGATAAACTTTTCTTGAGAAAGTTACAGCTGTTAAACATTCTGTATGCACTTTCTTTTCCATTTATGAAGTCTACCGAAATTACTTGGTTCGTCAGTTGATATTTGATCGCAAAGCGAGTTTGTGTGTTCGCCGTCTATTTTCTATTAAATTCGGTATACATACAACATGAAACGGAAAAGACACGTTTTAACCATGAAACCAAAACCGACCCCTATTAGACTGGGTAATCGAGAGTATACTGTAATTTGAATTTCGCTATATATTTCCATTTAATTCAATTGTTATTTATTATCGGTGCTGGCCATGATTATGAAATAAACCCTGCCTAGTTTGTCTTTGTTTTTTCTGGTTCTTTTAAATCTAAATACATACATATTATATTTATTGTTTTTGGGTTTAATAATAAAACTCATATTGCGATCTCTCTCTCTCTCTCTATATATATATATATATATATATATATATATATATATATATATATATATATATATATATATATATATATATATATATATATATATATATATATATATATATATATATATAGGGTGGCGCATTGAAAACGAAACAGACCGATTTGCGTCCAGAGAATTTTTTTAAGAAACGCTGAAACACGTCAATTTTAATGTTGAGGGGGCATGTTTTGACATAAAACTTTGTCACAAAGTCGTTTAAAGATTATTCACAGTTGGAGATGCAAGAACGTATTTTATTCATTGTGATAAGAAATGCACTAATTAGTCAATTTTTCGTTAAAAAAACTAAAAAACAAAACCAAACGTTCAAAAATGTTTATTTAGTTAAGTACGTGTTCAAATTCTTGACCACCAGCTTCCATACAAAAGTACAAATTTTGTTCAAAACGAGCTCCGACGTTCTGGACCATTTGTGGGGTTATTAGACGGCATTCTTCAACAATGCTTCGTCGTAATTCTTCCAGAGACTCCGGTTCTGTTGCGTAAATTCTACTCTTTAAATGGCCCCATAGAAAGAAGTCTAAAGGAGTTAAATCCGGTGATATAGAGGCCACTCAATAGCACCTCTACGCCCAATCCATTTTCATGGAAACTCTCTGTTCAAAAACTGCCTCACACGTGAAAAATGCGGAGGAGCTCCATCTTGTTGAAACACTAATTGCTTCTTTTGATAACGATCTTAATTTGAACAATGTCGATTAGTAGAGGGTAAACGATATCTTCTAGTAACTCCAAATACGTTTCGCCACTCAAATCGCCATCAAGAAAAAGTGGTCCGATTAAACGGTCTCCAAAAATACCAGTCCAGGCATTCAATTTCTGTGGAGTTTGAGTGTGGACTTCGTGAAAATTTCTTGGATTATTATCTGCCCAATAACGACAATTATGACGATTGACTGTAGAGTTTGATAAAAACGTACACTCGTCTGAAAAACATATATTGAACAGAAAGTTCCCGTTATCAGCTATTCGTGCAGTCATAACTTCACAAAACTCCAGTCGCCGATCAAAATCATCTTCATTCAGTTGTTGTACAAGATGAATTTTATACGGGTGAAATGTATGTACTTCTTCTTTTGATGTTTGAAACAGTGGCCAACTTTCTCGTACTCAAAGTTGGGTCTGCAGCAATTTGTTATAAAACTTCAATCTCAGTAGTCTCATTTCTAACCGGAAATTCACGTTCAGGATCCCGTTTTTTGTAGGCTACTCAACCACTTTGTCGAAACTTTGCAACTAACTCCAAAATGTATTTTCTGTTAACATGTCTGTTCGGATGTCGTTCATTAAACAAATTTGCGGTACGGTTGGCACAGTCATCGTTTTTGAAAAAAAAAGAGTAATTATTTCAACTCTCTTCTACAGAATACACCATTGTGAAATTATTTTTCGAACAAAACTTTGACTATCAGCACATTTCTTATCGGAATGAGTAAAATGCGTTTTTGCATCTTAAACTGCGAATAATTTTTAAACGAGTTGATAAAACTTCCAAAAAAATTAGTGTGCTGAATTCAAAAAAGAAAGAGCTTTCAAATGATGTAACACTCGACCCATGTCCCCTATTTAAAATATGTGTTGTTATCACCACCCTTAAGGGGTTGATGTGACAAAGTTGAGTTTTATGTCAAAACATGTCCCCCTCAATATTAAAATTGACGTGTTTCCGCGTTTAGTTTTCAATGCGCCACCCTATATATATATATATATATATATATATATATATATATATATATATATATATATATATATATATATATATATATATATACATAATAGGTTTCGAATAACAATTATATAGAGCTTTATATAGGAGAATTTGTTTACAAATCGAGATCCTCTACGCCTTTTTATTTTACTCTGGTAATTAATTACTTCATACTATGTTGACATGGCATTGTTTCCTGTCTGGTGGTTTATTATCAGCATAAAACCAAACACTTATGATATTGTTATTATTATGAGGCTTTATCGATTGCAGTCGGAACATATTAACATCGTGTAAATTATGCAAAAATCCTTCAGAATGTGTGAAAATAATTTGTTGTATACCAATTTGGGACGTGTTAACTGACACACAGTAAAAAAAAATAATCTGATTGACGAACTTCGTTACAAAAAACTAAAAAATTAATAACGAATCGCGTTTCATTCTCAATAATGAGACAGGAAACAAAAACAATTTCAGTGTCCTTTTTGGACGCTATCACTTAAAAAGAAGACATAAAAAGTTATCAACATTTTTCATAGCTGGAAATGTTAGTTTTGTTAATAACTTCACGACTTCATTATCCAGGAAAATCGGACACGGTTTTCCGGGAAAATGTTGAGTTTTCTTTCAAGAAAATTAATTTATCTCTGAAAATTACAAACGTATTTTCATGAAATTTGGTGGATATTTTGCCTTGAAGACCTTGCTACATACCAAAATTTAAGTTTCTAGGTTTATAGAAAATTGAGTTATTCAAATTTTAAGCATTTAATGAAAATTCACTACCATAACGCACTTGCTGCTTCCCGAACCGTTTTTTTTAATGTATTGAATCTCCCACGTACAAAAACAATAACTTTTACAATCACATCATTTTTAAGTTATGCGTCTCATTCTGACTTCATCCGAGAGTGGGCTGGATGTCAAAGTACAAAGTACATACATGCAATGTACTTTGTACTTTGACTTTCGCGCATTGACATGGTGTTGACAACGGTTTGCGGAATTTTAGTGGCCGAGATTTCGCGAACGCCAGTTCGCATAGTATGTTTTACTTGTAACATACTTGTATTATTGTTCGCCCTGTGATCAATCTACGCATGGCAGCTAACTACCCCGTCTTTTCCAAACCTTGGAGTTTAAACTTGAGTCGTTTCAACTCATGTCTTTTAGATTATATTTTCAAGTTGGAAAAAAACTCAAAATTTTGTGAATCAAATTACTTGAAATTCACAAGAGGTTTATTTGCATCATTTCTAGCCATGTGTAAAGTCTCGTTCTACTTACTCTGATACTTTCAAAAATAAAGCGTATTCAAAAATATTTTTGTATATTTTTCGGTGAAAAAAATCTCTGTTATAGCTGATTTACGAACTTGTCGGCGGTCTTAACGAAATGCAGATATGTGCCAAGTTTCGCTCAAATTAGTTGAGTATTTATTGAGTTATCGCTCGGATACTTATATATATATATATATATATATATATATATATATATATATATATATATATATATATATATATATATATATATATATAAATTCCGAAACTCTTACCTTCGTTACCTCTCTATTAGTGAATTTTCTAACTGAAAATTCACTAAAATACGTTTTAATTTTTTTACGCAATCTCCTGCCTCCTTTACACATCTGGACCTTCAATGGTCCAAAGCATTCATGCCTTGCTAAAATTCATAACTGTCAAGTTTTTTAAAACTGGCGTTCACGTTAGCATTGGACAATGTCATCTGTAAAAAAATTTCTGGTCTGTTAGGTAGTTTTTCAGCCGCAGATACAGCTCAGTGTGCTAAATCTGGCGTAAAATTAGATGAGCGGGTGTAGTAGCATATCTAAGTCTTATTCGTTATTTTTTTCCGCAGCCGTGCGTTGTCCTGATGAAAAGTGATTTTCTTAATGACTGAACTAGGACGATTTTAATTAAACTTATGTAGTTCGCTTTGGCTGCTTGGCCATTCAAAAGGTAATCAATAAGACGAATTTCTTTTGCATTAAAAAATATGGCGTTATCTTTCCTGCAGATGGAAATGACATTCTAAACTGATGTCCACGGTAGCTTTTTTGAAAAGCCGGTTTGTTAGGTTGTCTCACAAACTCATCCAAGCGATTAACGGAGGAAAATTTATATGGGGACCTAGTTTGCGGTATTTGAAGAAATGTTTTCAATATTCAATAGTTGGGATCTACTAATTAACCTTTTTTTTACGAAAATTACTAAAAACTAATACAACGCCATCTATCCTTCTACACATTTTCTAGCCTCTCGTCTACTACAATTCTCATTAAGCTAAACTTTCTAATGATTTTCGAATGTGAAGCTACACGAGAGTAGGGTTTAAGCTAGAAGGTTTAAATATTTTAATCTCAATCTCGGAAAATATATTCTTATAATTCTATTAAGAAAAAATTATCTTTTGTTTGCGTTGTTAAATATAGTCTTGTGTCATGCTATCTGAGCGTGAATGTTAGAAGACGGAGTATGCATATTTGATAAAGCTTTTATGATAATTTTATTCAGTCCTTTTATTTTCACAGTGATATGAGGAAATGTTTTCATATTTAACATTGTTAACATAACTTATGTCTAGATAAGGATAAAGCATTAAACAAGAGAATAGTGTGTTATTTCTGTAACTCTAGAATTGTTCAGTTTGTTATAAAAAATGTGATTGAGGATAGCTGTATGGCTGGTATAGATATTGAATTTATTAAAACGTAGATTCCAATTTCAATCGTAATAATAATATTTATTGTTGTTAATTATACAATGCAATAGTTGAGTTATATAATGGATTCCGTCATTATATATATATATATATATATATATATATATATATATATATATATATATATATATATATATATATATATATATATATATATATATATATATATATATATATATATAGTGTGCCACAAACTGGATGGGAATGTATTGCTATCTCCGTTATTATTAGAGATAGGGAGACTGTTAAATTAGCAATGCTCGTTCCAAATATGACTTGTATTTTGCCCTGCCTCTTTTCGTTTTCGAGTTATTTTGAAAAAAAAAAATTGTCGATTTCTTCTTCAATATCTAAGTAGGCGTTGATCTGACATGTCTAAGACTTGCACATTACCAGGACACTTTTTACAGAGTAATATTTTTCTGCTTATCTCAACTTTGGATTGTCATTTGTTTTTTGAGCTGCATGTATCAACGTTTGTTTTTAGTATGGCAGCCATATTGAATTTTTTGCTCATGTGATAGCCTGTGAAAAGAGCTTTCCAGTGATGTACAACATGCTTGAGAAACAAACTCGAAAACATATCAACAAATAATCGCAATTATTTTATAAGGATTTAATTCACGGTAAACGGAATGGATTTAGTTTCTTGTTAGCAAATAAATTGTATAATTCCGGTGTAATTATCCACGTCGTGACACCATATATATATATATATATATATATATATATATATATATATATATATATATATATATATATATATATATATATATATATATATATATATATATATATATATATATATATATATATATATAGTGTGTTAGGTGGCCAAACTTGAGAGCGTTAATCCTTACTCAATTTTAAGAAAAAACTTTAGATAAATATAAGTCCTAAACGGCTTTCTTTTTATTATACTGGGTGTTGAAACTTTTTTTTTCGCTCAGATTAACTGTTTTCGATGAACTCGAAAAACCTAGTAAAATTTCTGCAATGTTTTGAAAGTAACAAAAAAGTAAGAGTGTCGCGGAAGGAAAAACATTTCCTGACAGAAATTTGACTACCGGCATAACTTTAAACAGTGCTTTTGGGTTTAATGCTTTAAATCGTAAGTTGTTTCTAAGAGTTTTAGGCTGTAAAAATCCTTACTAATATTAAAAAATGGTTCAGTTTACAATTAGAGAAATGGGCGAGATGCATTTGGTTTGTGAAATGGCCTAAGGCGATTCAAGAGTGGTTCGACTCATTTATCAAGAGATATATCCTTGTCGCCTTATAATAATAATAATAATAATAATAATAATAATAATAATAATAATAATAATAATAATAATATCTTTATTACCATCAACCATACATGGCATGTCAAAAGCAATATATCAGCCACACATTATTATTCCATCATATACATCAGATAAACACACACACAGAAAATTCCACTACCTACAACTAGATATTGAAATCTGTCTTAGACTTAAGATTTAAAATTTAAAAGGCACAAAAAATCTTAAACAACTACACAAATTAATCCAATCAAGTATACAAGAGACAAAATTGAAAAACGCACTGATACATAGGGTCAAAGAAACAATGAAAAAACAAACAAAAACCAAGAGATAACATTACTCCAAAATTTGAACATCAAAGGGCTAACCGGTCACACTTTCACCACTTAAAAATTCCTCAACGGTATAACAGGTTCTTGAAAGGAGTAATCTCTTGACCTGCATCTTAACACCCTTGGTGCTATCTATGTCTTTGAAATTGTTTGGCAACTTGTTATATAACTTCACACCAATCTATATCATATTTCTCTGTGAGGAAGTAAGCCGAAAATGTTGCAAGCTTAAATAGTCTTTACATCGGGTGTTATAAGCGTGAAAATCTCTGTTCCTCACAAACTGATCTTTGTTGTCATGGACATAAACCACACAGTGAAGAATGTAAGCACTGACAACGGTAAGTATTCCTTCTTGTAAAAAAAGTCTTCTACAGCTCTCGCCTGGGGATACACTACACAAAGCTCTAATTGCTGCCTTCTGTTGCTTTAGAACCAACTCAATATTGGCGGAACCTCGCCATACCAAAAGTCCATAGCACATCAACGAATGAAAGTTCGCAAAATAAGCAGTTCGAGCTGCAAGGTAAGTACCGTGCTTTCTCAAATAACGAATGCTGTATACTACACTAGACAATTTTTTGCAAAGTTTTTCAATGTGGGTTGTTCATTTCAGGCCACTGTCCACGAAGAGTCCCAGAAACTTGACTTCGTTTTCAGATGCATGTCTTTTTAATGAAAAATTTAAGACATTGCTCTTCTCTTTATTTAGTTTTAGGTTATTGATTTGAAATCAATCTTCTGTCTCATCTAGAACTTTAGCGGACCTGATTTTTACTTCGACTTCTGAATGGGCTCTATTTATAAAAGTGGTATCATCTGCAAACAGACACGATTTTGTTGAATTAGTATTAAGCATTAGGTCGTTTATATAGATGACAAATAATATTGGACCCAATATGGAGCCTTGTGGGACTCCTTCTCTTACTACTCGTTCAGAAGAGTAGAAACCCTTGAAAAAAACCTTTTGGCTTCTGTTGCTAAGGTAGGATTTAAATAGCTGTAACGTAATTCCTCGAACACCATAATGTTCAAGTTTTTCCAGCAAGAATATGTGACTAACTGAATCAAAAGCTTTGCTTAAATCACAGAAAGTTATTTATACTTCGTCCTTACACTTTAAGCTGTCTATAATTTCTCTTGTCACATCCACCAGTGCTGTAATAGTTGACGTGTTTTGCTGTTCTTTGGTCAACAAACTGTTCCTCTCAAAGTATAAGATTAGCCTACATTTTATAAGAGCCTCCAAGATTTTGGAAAATACAGGTAGCAACGAGATGGGTCTATAATTTTCACTATTTTCCATGTCTCCTTTCTTATAGAGTGGAATTACCTTTGCCAGTTTGAAAAGATCTGGAAATATTCCACTAAGAAAACACTTGGTAATTAATGTTGTCAAAGGTTTAATTATTATATCTATAATTTACTTTATCATTTGTACTGAAAAGCCATATATGTCCAAAGTTGTTTTATTTTTTAACTTGTTTACAATTTTCAAGACTTCATCTTCGGTTGTTGGGTTTAAATAAAAGGAAAATGTCGGCTTATTAATGCATTCAAGCTTTTTCCGCATTCTCTCTAATGTCAGGTCAGTACCAGCAACTTTAGTATAAAATGTATTAAAATCGTCAGCACTCAAGCTGGAACTCCTCCCACACTGATTTTTGTGGATTTCCTGAGTTTAAAATATAATATGTAACTTTCTGTCTCCTCACGTCATCTATTTTTCTAGTGTATTCTTTTTTTAGGTTATAATAAAACAAAATAGACAAATATTTGTAAAGTGTACACGAGCAGACCTTTGAAATATATCCCACTGGCAGAAAGAGCAGGAATGTGGTTCATGCACGATGGGGCCGCACCTTACTTTAGCGTAATATCACGTCAATTTCTGTATGCAACTTATGGAGAACACTGGAGCGGTCGTGCCAGTCCTGGCCACACAGGTCAGGTCGGGTCAGGTCAGGATGCAACTTATGGAGAACACTGGAGCGTTCGCACGGGTCCGGAGTCCTGGCCACCCAGATCAGCGGATTTCGATCCCTTGCATGTTTTTCCTCTGGGGGCATTTAAAGTCCCTCGTTTATAAAACACCAGTCAACACTGAAGAAGAACTAAGGCAACGGATACAAGATTCATGTGATCAAATAAGACATACTCCAGGAATATTTCAACGTGTTCGGCAATCGATACTAAGACGAGCTAATGCTTGCATTCAAGTTGAAGGTGGAGATTTTGTGCAACTAATATAATTTTAGTGTTACGTATTATTAAAATTGTTTTGTTTTGTTTCAAGAAACGTTTTTCTTTCCATGGTAGTCTGACTTTTTTTGTTACTTTCAAAACATTGCAGTAATAAATGTTAGACATAATTTTAGTATTTTTTCGATTTTATCGAGAACAGTTAAGCTGAGTGAAATAACTCAAGAAATAACATTCGTGTAGTTCTAATTACTAAATCATAAAATCCTATCAAATAAAAAAAAGTGGCGGACTATAATCTTTTTTAAATTAAACACCGGGCGTTACCCGTGTGCACGTCACCGACAATGTTTTCGTAGGCTGGCTACCTTAGCTGAATACTTGAGTTGTATTCTCGTTGTAATTAGTATAGCGCAGTGATGAGCTCTAATGAGAGCGGAACCGGTATGTGTTTCTAATTATGGTCAGACTGCATCTAGCATTTCTCTCATGTCGTCCTAGAACGCATGCAATAAGAAAACTTTTTAATGTTCTTTTTAAATTAACAATTAATTTAGTTTGGCTCGCGAAGTACACATTTTAGTGAATTTTCTTTTAAAAAAATCACTAATGGGGAGTTCCCGACTTTTGAATTTTGAAAAAATTCTTCAAATGAGCGCGAAGCGCGAACTATGCCCCTAGAACCCACATCCGGGGTCAGCTTCAATTAATACATACATATATATATATATATATATATATATATATATATATATATATATATATATATATATATATATATATATATATATATATATATATATGAAGATCGGCCCAGGTTTTCTCGGAAAATATCGTGTTTTCTTTCGAACAAAAAATATCTCTTCGGAAATAACAAAGTAAAGGCAACCAAATTTTGTACGAGCATTTGTATTATAACCGTGTACCAAAATTTAGGACTCTTAAGTTTAAATACAAAAAAGTTGAAGTGAAAAGACAAAAAAGTTATAGGCATTTAAAGAAGAAGAAATAATTGAGTTTTCCTCAAAACGTCAAAGTCGCGATTTGAAACGTCAAAAGTGGCAACATTTAGGTACAGAACCGGATACAAATATGGGTTATGTAAAGAAAATGTCGCAGAAAGAGTGTTCTGCAAACCCTTAAGTTTCAGCTTCAACCGTCATTCGTTTTACTAAAATATTTCCAGGCAATTCATTTCAAATAGACCTTTTCTCTGAAACTTTTGCAGTGGTTTTAGTTGAGTTTATGGTCCACTATGTGAAAACTGGAACCTGTGATGAGCACTAATAAGTACACTTGGACTCAAATCACCACAACACATATTTCAGAGACCTTACGATCGTTTCGTTGACAATGTCAACATCTTCAGAGGAAGAAAGAAGAATTTTCTTCTTCATATGAAGATGTTGACATTGTCAACGAAACGATCGTAAGGTCTCTGAAATATGTGTTGTGGTGACTTGGGTCTTCTCCAAGTGTACTTATTGAGTTTATGGTTTTACGGTTTATAATTTTTAGCTAATTTTCGTAGAAAAATTCGTTAATGAGGAGACCGCGACTTTTGAATTTTAAAAAGTGCAAACTAAGCCCGCTAGAATCCATATCCGAGTTTAGTTTCATATATACAAGGTGACGTATTTTTACGGTAAAGCTAAATATAATTGTTATTATACAATATACGAGAAAAAATTGTTTACATTAATTATAGTGTGTTTTGAGCTGTATCTTATAAAATTATTTTGACAATCACAGTGGCCCATATGTCGTTGGTGATACCTAGAATGTTTTCAAACATCCCTTGCATTATTTATTGAAATATGATGCATATTTGTAATAAAAAAATTAGACCCAGTAAGTGCGCTTTTGTAGCGAGTTTTCATGAAATGCTTCAAATTTCAATAACTCTATTTGCTATTAACCTAAGGTTCGTTGGCTACGAAACCAGTTTTCTCGGAAACATTTTAAGTTTATTTTCGGAAATTTTTTGTACATTTTCAAACAATAAGTGATTTTGATAAAATATGGTACATTGTTCCTATTATATAAGTTAACCGCTAACCAAATTGATGCCTGCTTGCGTTAAAGAGACGTATTTGCTATTAAAAACATTTTTACGAAAATTTGCTTGCTGCGTCCAGATTTTTCTAACTGATATACCCCTTTCTAACTTGCAACTAAAAAAATCAAATAAACCTGCAAACTGTAAACATTAAAAAAGTTTCTCATAGCAAGCTTACGTCTAGTTTTTGCCGCTCTCGTCATTGGGTACGAGAAAAGCTGACACAGCTACTCTGTTAAGAATACCCCCTGTATTTACACAGTCTTGTAAATCAAACGAGGACAAAGCATGAATCTAAATGGCGGCTGGGTTTTCTATTCGACTGAGCCGTACTATACGACCGTTCGTTTTGTATTTGGTATTTATACGTTTTATACGTATACGGTAGTCAGAGCTCTAAACGTCAAGTCGTTTATACTTCCTACGTGTTTCATTCAGTCAGGCTGAATAGAAAATATTTTTTATTGTATGTTAGACATGTTTATTAGGATTTAGGTTTCTATTATTCTGGTTTACCGCAGAGCAGAATGCAAAGTTACGACTTACCAATGTTGTCGCATTTACATAAACATGAAACACGAAACGTCAATAAATTTTTAGAAAATCTGGATATTGTTCTGGCTCATACCACGTGTAAAAAAACTTTTTATGCAATTAAAATATTTAATTAGTGAAAACTCCCGACACAACACGCACCTTGTGCTTTCGAATTCCCATAAAAAAACTGTTATATTATTAGTTAATTTTCGTAGAAGAAATTCACCAATGGGGAGATCCCGACTTTTGAAAAAAAAAATTGCTAATGAGCGCGAACTAGGACCCCTAGAACCCATATCCGATGCCACTTTCAATTTTTATATGTTTATATATATATATATATATATATATATATATATATATATATATATATATATATATATATATATATATATATATATATATATATATATATAGTGTGTCCACGGATTGAGTGTGGGTAAGGTATAAGTGACAAAAAATTTTTAAATTAGATTATGATATTCTGGGAATCGCTCCTGCTTTGTCTTAAACTGAGATGTTGAGAAAATAAACAAAAACAATTATTATACAGGGTGGTTTATCACTGATGTAATGAAATGTATTAAGAGTAAACTACCTTCGTTTATGAAGATACCGCAAAAAGTTATTAACCAAAATTGTTTAGAATTAAAATTTATGACAGGCTCTTAATTTTCAAACCGATCAGCCTACTATCAATTTTTTTTTAGCTGCTACTTTGTTTATATGACGTTCGACGGCTTCTGTGATTAGGTGTACTTTAAAAAATACTTGAAACTGTATTAAAAAAAGTCTTTACCATAATTAAACTTGGAGTAGGTTTTCTTTCATCTCAACCAATAAAAAAAGTAAACGCACAATTGGACATTCGAAGCAATAATTGGCGAGTTGCATGGCTACTTGAGCTCTGCCTTGTTGTTCGTTTCCCGGGATACTACTTATTTGGAAAATTGAAACGTCAATTTTATTTGTCACGAACGGCAAGCTTCTGTATTTAAAAATGTTAACAACAGAACAAAAAGTGTTCATTGTCCAGTGCTATGGTTTGGGTGAAGAACATTCTTATTAGGGAGTGATAAGAAAATTCCTTGAACGCTGGCCAAATTATTCTGTTTCCGCTACTGGTGTAAAAAAAGTTGTTACAAAATTTATGCATACTGGGAGTGTTTTAAATCTTAAGAAGACAAAATCCGACCTAAATGAAGAAGACAATACTGCAGCTGCATTAGCTATGGATTCTGTTAGGCGTTTTCCGAAATTATCATAGAAATTGGCAATATTAGCAAATCGCATTTGCAACAAATGTATCGTAACCAAGGTGAAACCTTTCAAAGCAAAACTTATACACACTTTGGAAAACGATTAGATTTTTGTTTATGGTACGGCGAGCAATATCTACAAAAGCACAATTTTGGCAGAAGTATTATTTTTTCAGACGAATCCACTGTCACCACTAATGGGACGGTAAATTTCCAAAATGCACGGCATTGGTCTATGGAGAATCCAAATTATAGAGTTCATTACAATGCCATAAAAAAGTAAATGTGTGGTGTGCTGTTTCTTACACTGGGATAATTGGGCCATATTTTTTTGAGCGGAATATGAACCAGTACCGTTATCTGGAAATGCTGGAAAATATTCTTCAAGACCATTTGCATAACATGTCACTAGAAGATAGACAAACAGCATACTTTCAGCATGACGGCCACCCAGCACACGCAACAGGAATCGTTCGAGAATGGTTAAATCGCGAATTTCCTGGGAGGTGGATTGGTCGATATGGGCCAATTCCTTGGCCTCGCAGAAGTCCCGATCTTACCTTAATGGACTTTTATTTATGGCGCTATCTCAAACAGAAAGTCTACGCGACTCCATTAAACAACGATCTTGATTTGTTGAAACTGAGGTTGAGAGAGGCAATTGGCGGTATTCCAATTCAACATATTCAAAATGCCTACAAAGCATTTACTAAACGGGCTGAGTTATGTGTATTAGTTGGTGGCAGCACATTTGAATAATTTCTCTATTTTTCGTTCTTATTTTTGTTAGCAATAAGCGTTGTGTATTTTACTAATAAATTGCTATTTAACATTGCATGGTTACTTACGTTGCGCACCTGCGTTCCGAAGACCACAGGTAAAAGGCTCCATGTTGATAGGGGGAAAATGTTAATAATTTACTTGAAAATTCAAAGTAGGCTGATCTAGCTGAAAATTGAGAGCCTGTCATAAATTTTAATTCTAACCCGGTTTTGTTAATAACTTTTTGCGGTATATTGATAAACGAAGGTAGTTTCCCCCTAACACATTAAATTAAATCAGTTCTAAACCACCCTAGGTATATATTAATTGATTTTGTTCATTTCCTCAATATATTAGTTTAAGGCAAAGCAGGAGCGATTCCCAGAATATCATAATCTAATTCAAAAAATTTTTGTCACTTATACCTTACCCACACTCAATCCGTGGACTGCTTATATATATATATATATATATATATATATATATATATATATATATATATATATATATATATATATATATATATATATATATATATATATATATGTTTGTATGTATGTATCACACCGATAACTCAAAAAATAATGGGCTGATTTCGATACAATTTGGCATATATCTTCCTTTTGTAAATGGCTTGGATAAGTTGGTTGGTCAGGAAAATCGGACGAGGTTTTCCGGGAAAATTTTGAGTTTTTATGCGAAAAAATTTTTTATCTCAAAAAATAAAAAAGCGATGATCACCAATTTTGGTAGGTAGGTTTACGAAATAAAAATTAAACTACACACCAAAATTTAGATTTCTATGTTACAAGAAAAAAAAGTTATAAAATATTTTGTGCCAGATCATTTCTATGAAAATTCACTACCATGACGCACTTGCTGCACCAGGCTTTTTATAAAAGTAGTTAAAGAATTAACGAATGTTGGAAGAAATAAATGAAAAATTACATGTTAAATGATAAAGTTGCTCTGGCCAAGAGTTTAATAAATGTAAGAAGAAGAACATATCTACTCATATTTGCATTTGATGAGTTTGGGATGTTTTTATTTAGGGGTTATTTAATTCGTTGGTTTGAAGGTAGCCCTGACATTTGTAAAGAAAAAATTACCAATCCTCTATGACAAGCCACATTACCTTAAATTTCGCGTATTTAATGTGCGTCTTGATTCTAACATGTCATATGTCACAAGCAAGATGCAAAATAGTTGTTTCTCAACAACTCGCTTGCTATGGGTGTAAAACGAAAAGGCTTCACGAGTAAAATATAGCAGATTATGTAACACTTTTATATATTCAAAATGGCGACCGACTCTAGGTGGCGAAATATATATTTTTCAACAATCTCCTTAATATGGGTATCAAATGAAAGGACTTCACGAATGAAACACAGAAGGCTAGGTGACGCTTTCTTACGCGTTCAATATGGTGGGCGATGCAAGATGGCTGAATATAGGTTCATTTACAATCCATTGACATGTATCAAGAGAAAAGGCTCCACAAGTGTAAAAATAGAGTCGGCTAGGTTGAGCTTTCATACATTTAAATTTTCAGCCATTGTGGGATGACGGGATATTTCTTTTGATAAATGTCTTGCAACTAAAGCCACCTAACTTTGAAATAACTGCTTATTTGTGTCCAAATGATATATCGCCGAGTCTTTTAGGCAATTCTCGAAGAAACCCGATTTTTTTAAAATAAACTTCATCACCTTAAGGCCCAGCCTTTGGATATATTCTGGTCACGATAAAAACATTATAATAATTACAAAAATCTGCCGAAAACAAATACGTGTGTAACAATCTGGCAAGCCTGTCATTTCGCAAGCTATTATCTTTTGGTGTTGTGTGTATATTGCATACATGTAATAATAGTTGTAAAACCGGGCCTATTCAACTCTTGAAGAGAGGTCACAATCATAAACTCGAATCGTTAAATCAACGTCGCATCCCACACAGTGCGGGACACATATTGGCGCCCTGGTCTTCTTATCCACATGGATAGAGGCCGTACAGTATATATATTTCATATATAAACTCGAGGCGAATATATGAAAAGTGTCGCTATCACGATCATGTACTGTATGTATTGTAGATCGTGTTCGATTTATATATTTCTTCCATAACGGTATATCTGCGTGCAGATACAGCTAAATGACCTGCAAACTTCTTCGTGTTTTATAGAAGCTTTGTAACACATCCTCTGACCTTTTGTAAGAGTTTATAACTTGTGTTGTTGACATTCAGTAGCCTAAAGTTATTTATAATTTTAAACTTTAAAAGCAAAAGCACCGCTACTCTCTTTTTAGTGAATTTTCTTAAAAAAAATTCACTAATGAGGTGATCTCGACTTTTGAATTTTGAAACAATTTCTTAAAATGAGCGCTATTTAGGACCCCTGGAACCCAAATCCGAGGTCGGCTTCAGACTATATATATATATATATATATATATATATATATATATATATATATATATATATATATATATATATATATATATATATATATATATATATATATGTGTGTGTGTGTATGTGTGTGTGTGTGTGTGTGTGTGTTTATATATGTATGTGTCACACCTATAACTAAAAAAATAATGGAGCGATTTTGATAAAATTAGGTGAGTACGTGCCTTTCGCGAGTGGCTTGGATAAGTTCGTTAGCCAGGAAAATCCGCCAAGGTTTTCCCGGAAAATTTTGTGTTTTCTTTCGAAAAAAATTTATATCTCCGGAATTAACAAAGTAAGGGCAACGAAATTTGGTACGCGGGTTTATAGGTAAGCTACCTACCAAAATTTAGCGCTGAAGGTTAAAGGACAAAAAAGTCACAGGCATTTAAAGAAAAATAAATTTGGGTTTTCCTCAAAACGTCAAAGTCTCGATTTTAAACGTCAAAATTGTTAATATTTAGGCAATGAACCTGAAATTAATATGATCTATGGAAGAAAAATGTCTCAAAAATAATGTTTTACAAAGCCTGAGCTCTTAGTTTCAATCGTCATTGTCCTTCGTTTTACTAATATTCCCAGAAAATTCATTTCAAATAGACCCTTTCTCTGATGCTTTAGCAGTAGTGTTGGCTATAGAGTTTATCGTTTAATGGTATATCATTTTTGTCGAAGTTTCGTAAAATATCATTAAAGCGCAATATATCCGTTATTATGCAAGTTACGAAAAAAAGTTGTATACATTAATTGTAGGGTGTCTTAAGCTACATCTTAAAAAATATTTCCACAATTACAGAGTGGCCCATAAGTCGTTAGTGATTCAAATGTTCTTTTTTTTTTAGTGAATTTTTTTAATCGAACACGCCCTATGATATTGCATTTTTGTATTTTCCATCGAAATATAATACATCTTTGTAAGAAAAGAAATTCGGGACGCAGCAAGTGCGTTATGGTAGCGAATTTTCATTAAATGCTTCAAATTTTGAATCAATTTGCTATTAACCTATAAGGTTGACCAGAAAACCAGTTTTTTCGGGAACAATTTAAGTTTACTTTCGGAAATTTTTGTACATTTTCAAACAATAAAGTTATTTTGATGAAACATGGGACATTGTTTCTAATATATAGATTATACTGGTAACCAAATTTGGTGCCTGCTTTCTTAAAAAACATATTTGCTATTAAAAACATTTTTATGAAAATTCACTACCATAACGCACTTGCTGCGTCCAGACTTTTTTGTCCTGAATCTTTATTAACAGAAAGATGTATCTAAAGATAAGGATATCCAAAGATAAAACTACTGCTAGAATGGATACTAGTGTTATTCGCCAATGTAAGATTTTCACAAGTTTTCTTCAAAAGGGTTCAAACTGGGGCCCCTAAAACTAGGAGATATTCATTTTTAATTTGAATATATATATATATATATATATATATATATATATATATATATATATATATATATATATATATATATATATATATATATATATATATATATAATGGCCCTGCTGACACAGTTCAGAGCCAGTCGGAGGAGATATTCAGCCCTTCATATGCCAACCTGCCTTACCTACAAGGAATGACGGAGCGTTTTGAGGAAGTTTGCAAACGTCAAGGTTGTTAAATAGAGCCGCCCTCACTACCAAGTCGATTTTCAAGAATAGAAAAGAGCCAGTGCCCATATCGAAAGTATAGAGGCGTGGTTTACTGCATTGAATGTAATAACTGCACCTATAAATACGTGCGACAGGCCTCACAAACTTTGGGAACGAGAATCTCTCTGCATAAGAGTGATTGCAAGTGCCATAGTGACAGGTGCGCGTTAGTCGAGCACGTAAAGAATACCTGCCACAAGATGGACTTCGATAATAGACAGAGAAAGAAAATTCGATGAAAGAACTTTCCTGGAGATGTGCCGTGTTCAAGAACTAGAGACACTAAACTCTAGAACTGACACTCACAATCTCAGTAATATCTATATGCTCCCTCTCCAACTGGATATTGTGATCGCTTATCTGGCCCTTATGAGTCATTACATGATGAGCATTGGTAACACTTAGCTGCCATTTTAACGCATCTACCCATTGGCAGGTGAGTAGATATAACAAGAAATTTGCCCCTTAAAATCCCTGTTAACCGCTCGTTTTTTCGTTCCGTTATCCACTGGAGCTTGAGCTGCCTGTTTCAAGACACAGGTGTTCACAGCGTTTTCAAAATTTCAGCTTTCTCCGTTTTTTGTTTGCATGTTGGCATGATGACTCCCCAGGCTGTGTGGCTGACCCTTTTGTCTCAACATGAAATAGTGCTTATCTCACACTGTCCTAAATCCATCTGTATACCGCCAGGTTGTCGGATACCACGGCTAATATGCCCGACTTCAGTCGTTTTTGGCTTTCCGTCGAGATTTCTTTCCGCTCATTGCTGGGTCTACCCCTCTCAGTTTCAGGTTGTACACCTGATCATAAGACACCTTAGGGTGGCCTCGTTGTTCTCAGGTTTTGGATTTTTCTCTCTTCTCTTCACTCCGGCAGGATGTTTCCGCCCCTAGGTCTTCAGGTTGTTTAGCTGTTCCCTTGGATCCAGCATGAAATAGTGCTTCCACACTATTTTTAAATGCATCTGTATACTGGCAGGTTGCTTTGGTTACTAATGTAAAACACGATCACGGATCAAAATTGCGTGCCTATTTCAAGCAAAATTTCCCAGTTTGACGCCTATATCCCAAGAGACAATTAGTAAAATTGAAAAGCAATATCACGAGCTTGGACAGGCATATACAAAGAAAACCTTCTAAAGCACTAAGTATCAATACCAAATTCTTTTTCAGTACAAACTGTAACATTAACATCAACCGAGGTCTGGCATTGTATTTGAACAAGTTGAATATCTGCACGTTCCGCCCTTCGGAGGAGGCGTAAAACCGTCGGTCCCGTGTCCATGCGATGTTGGACACGTTAAAGATCCCTACCCTTCTTACAGAAAGGCAGGGGTTCGGCAAAATTTACAGGTAAGTGAGGTGAAACTGCTCGCTGGTGTCGGTGATTGACCATAGTCGCTGAAATACGCCGACGTTAAAGAAACAAAATACACGCACAACAATACCAAATTGGATGTAATGCTTGAGTTTAAAGAAAACCCACATACTTGAGTCGACAAGCAGCCACAACATTTGATGTTGGCCATTCATCGATTATTCGAATATTCATTTCGGTATCTTGATCCGTTTTCGAGAAAAATCGAATTATGTGATAAATTAAAAGCAAAACCAACCAAGTGTATTAATTAATTTCTCGTATTATCAATACAATGTTCTTTATATGGATTTTTCTCGAAAACGGATCGAGATATCGAAATCAAACAAAAATACATAATTAATTGAAGCAGATTTACCTAAAAAAATATATCTGTTTACCCGATTCAAGCTCGCTTTTGAATTGTTGCATTTCGATTTAAATAAAAATTATCTATAATAATAATATGATAATTAAATAGATGTAGATATTTTAAGTGGGTCAATTGATAACAATTCAAATATTGGAGTTTGAACATTGTTTTTATCTGTAACGTTCGATGTATAAAAAATCGAGGACATTTTGCTTATCAAATTTTAACAAGACTGACAGATAGCATAATAGGGTTTCGATAAAATTGATTTATTGTATCAGTTTATAATTATAATTGTTAATTAAACCTCGAAGAGCCAATGTGTGATCCGTCACTGTCATCTCAAAAATTAAGAGCGATAACACGAAAGTTTTTCGTAAATACGATTATACCTAAAAAAAATTAAATATATGTTTTCATAAACATAAAATATCCATCTTAATTATGTTAGCCCCGTGGCAGTTATTAATTAGATTATGTATTATTTTAATGGTGTAATTTTGGCATTAACAGCGATAAATATGATATATTACCATAAATAGTGATATTACGTCACGGTTTTATCTGGAAACCTTTTTTACTTTTGTTGACACTTAAATTGTCTTTTTTTAGTACATTTTCTTAAAAAAAAATGAGATCTCGACTTTCGAATTTTGAAAAAATTTCTTCAAATGAGCGCGAACTAGGCATCCTAGAACCCATTTCTAGGGTCACTTTGAAAAAAATATGTGTTCTAACTTTTTTCCTTTAAGGTAGAGCTTAAAATTTTGATACATAGTTTACTTTTTATGATATAAAACCACGTATCGATTACCATAGCTTTGTTATTTCCGGAGATATAAAAATTTTCCGGAAGGAAACATAATACTTTCCAGGAAAAACTGGTCCGATCAAAATCGCGATCTCCTCATTATTGAATTTTTTAAAGAAAATTCACTAATAAACAAATATATATTACAAATAGAGACTGCGTGCAACCAACCACCTATATCGTAAATCTTCAGCTCTGTTATTTTCTTCCCGAATACAGTGAGCAATGTATGTAAGGCTACAACCATCTTTACCATTATTAGAAAGACACGCCGCTCATTAGAGCTGATCAATGTGTTGTGCTAAGATACTAAGTCACTTAGTCAATTCGCACCCCGTTAGCAGCAATTCAATTAAAAAATGTAGGTATAATATTTCAGCTTATTTTTATCAAAATAAGCGATGTTTTATAATTTATTTTGAGTGAATTTTTTTTTTCTCATACATTTAATGTCTGACAAAAATTGGTTCATTTTATGTGTAGGTGCTTTACAAACCCTCAATTAGACACCGGACAATATTTTCCACCACAGCTTAGCTTTATTTGTTCCTTTTCCATTGTTTAAAACATTTTTAATTTAATTTGTAACGTACTTTTGCAATTTTTCACTTATATCTTTTGACTTGTGACCTGCGGTCTGGCACATCGCGAACTATATTATCATTTATTGCTAATACTGTTATACATTATGTAACACCATCACTCTGTCGTTACGTGAAAAAGACGCGCGCGACAAAGAAATTAGTACAGATATAAATATCATATTTATCTGTATCATATTGATCCATTGTTTGTTTTTTCATTTATATGAAATAAAATGCTAAAAATTTTGTTTTACGTCAAAGATAAAACGTCCCACGTGAAAAGATATTAAAATTAATGATCATTTGTGCTTTGTCATTGTGACCTATTTCGTAAAAGGTCATGGGTTTATCAAACTTTGAAGATATTTGAAAAATAATTATAACAGACTTCCTGGATGCAATTAAGAAAATACGTTAAATTATTTTAAGGCAGGCAGACTGTTTGAAAATTGATAGAGTTGCAACAGCCGTGCAGTCGCATACATATAGGGTTGCAAACTTTTCTTGCGGAAAATAACGTAACTTGTCTTTTAAAAGAAAGAAATGTATTTTTAAGAAAAAAGATATTTGTTATAATTCATTTTTTATTGCCTTAGATATACTTTTGTGCTTTTAGCACAAGATAACAATTTTGGATTATCTTTATAGATAGATAGTGTTACAATGTAATCTAGATTTAAATAAATGAATAACTTATTACTTCCACATCGTGACGTGCGAACGTATCGCATCGTCGATAAAAATTTGAAACATTTTTTTCACTTACACGTTAAAAAAAGTATCAAAACATATATAGGCTGGCGCATTAAAAACAAAACAGACCGATTTGCGTCCAGAGAATTTTTTTTAGAAACGCTGAAACACGTCAATTTTAATATTGAGGGGGGCATGTTTTCACATAAACCTCAACTTTGTCACATCAACCCCTTAAGGGTGGTGATAACAACCCTTATATTTTAAATAGAAACCATGGGTCGAGTGTTACATCATTTGAAAGCTCTTTCTTTTCTGAATTCAGCACACTAATTTGTTTGGAAGTTTTATTAACTCGTTTAAAACTTATTTAGTTAAAGATGCAAAAACGCATTTCACTCATTCCGATAAGAAATGTGCTAATAGTCAATGTTTTGCTGGTTTGTAAACAAAAAATTGACTATCAGAACATTTCTTATCGGAATGAGAGAAATGCGGTTTATTATTTCAGTTTATCGGTCGGTTTGATACTTGATAGTACTACTGAAAATTAATTTCACAATGGTGTATTCTGTAGAAGAAAGAGTTGAAATCATTACTCTTTTTTTAAAAAACGATGACTGTGCCAACCGTACCGCAAATTTGTTTAATGAACGACATCCGAACAGACATGTTAACAGAAAATACATTTTGGAGTTAGTTGCAAAGTTTCGACAAAGTGGTTCAGTAGCCAACAAAAAACGGGATCCTGAACGTGAATTTCCGGTTAGAAATCAGACTACTGAGATTGAAGTTTTAGGACAAATTGCTGCAGACCCAATTTTTCATAATGGCAATTTGAGTGGCGAAACGTATTTGGAGTTACTAGAAGATATCGTTTACCCTCTACTAATTGACATTGTTGAAAATGATGATCGCTATCAAGAAAATCAAACAGTGTTTCAACAAGATGGAACTCCTCCGCATTTTTCACAGTATGTTAGGGAGTTTTTGAACAGAAAGTTCCAGAGCAATGGATTGGGCGTAGATGTGCTATTGAGTGGCCCCCTAGATCACCGGATTTAACTCCTTTAGACTTCTTTCTATGAGGCCATTTAAAGAGTAAAATTTTCGCAACAGAACCGGAGTTTCTGAAAGAATTACGACGACGCATTGTTGAAGAATGCCGTCTAATAACTCCACAAATGCTTCAGAATGTCGGAGCCCGTTTTGAACAAAATTTGTACTTTTGTATGGAAGCTGGTGGTCAACAATTTTAACACTTACTTAACTGAATAAACATTTTTGAACGTTTGGTTTTGTTTTTTAGTTTTTTTTTAACGAAAAATTGACCAATTAGTGAATTTCTTATCACGATGAATGTAATACGTTCTTGCAACTCCAACTGTGAATAATTTTTAAACGAGTTGATAAAACTTCCAAAAAAAAATTGTTTTCTGAATTCAGAAAAGAAAGAGCTTTCAAATGGTGTAACACTCGACCCATGTTCCCTATTTAAAATATCAGGATTGTTATCACCACCCTTAAGGGGTTGATGTGACAAAGTTGAATTTTATGTCAGAACATGTCCCGCTCAATATTAAAATGGACGTGTTTCAGCGTTTCTTAAAAAAAAATATTCTCTGGACGCAAATGGGTCTGTTTCGTTTTCAATGCGTCACCCTGTATAAAACATGATTTGGTAACGAAATTTTTTGTCTGCCGGTCTCTATCTCTGTCTGTTTGTAGTCACGATAACTTTAGAACGAATGGAGATATCGTCTTCAAATTTGGTATACAGTTAGCACTCGACAAACAAACGGTTCAGATTATTTTTGGGTAAAATCGCTTTAGGGGGTAGGAGTAATATAACGCTTTAGGGTTTATTTATTAGAAAACTTTTAATTTCATTAAACATCCGGCATTCCTTGCTGAAATTAAATTAGGGCTTGAATGTGTGGGGGTGGAATATTGTTGACAAAAATTTCGAATTTTTTTTGCTATAGCGGCGTAAAAAGTCACAAAAGATATAGAAAACTTGAATCTGGAACAAAATTTTTGGTCGGGCGGTTGGCCTGTACGTCTGTCTGTTAGTAGGCGCAATAACTTTTGAACGAATTGAGATATCATCTTCAAATTTTGCATCCAATTAGCATTCGACAAAGGGACGCTTTGAGTTGCTTTTAGGTAAGATCGCTTCAGGGGTAGGGGATAAATCAGGGGTGATTTGGTGAAAATTGACATTCTTTCAATAAAACTCGAGTAATATAACGTTTCAAAAGTTTATGGGTACAGGAATACAGATATATTATTTGTGGTCAAGTCATGGGCCCTAAAGTCATTCCATGAGAATGTCTTTCTGAATAAATTATCACCGCTATGTGGAAGTTTGACTCAATTTGCAGTACTTTTTTTTATTATACTTATGGACATTTTACATCCATCACCGAAAAAACTCTTTCAGTAAAAGCTGCGGTTGAGGGAATTCTTTTCATAAGTTGTCGCAAACGTTCTTAAGAATATTTTTCCACTTACCACAGTATGTTTTTTTCTGAAAAATCTTTGTCATTATTTGTTGATTGTCTTTGGATTGTGTGGAAAAAGTGCATTATCCGTTCGTAATTCGCTTTTTATTTTTTTGATGGACAAACATGCGAAGAAATAAAAGCGAAGTTGGATGCTGTCTATGGGCAACCCTTCACCATCTATGCGACACTGAGATATTGGTAAAATGAGTTCAATCATGGCCTTACATCTGTTTTTGATTAGGAGCAGTCAGGCCGCCGGGCAGTCGTGATTACCGAGGAAAAATTATAAAATGAAGCTGCGTACTAAATTTGGTTGTCACAGTTTTATTATTTTCGGAGATACAATAATTTTGTGAAAGCAAACCCAAAATTTTCACGGAGAAACTGGTCCGATTTTCCTGGCTAACGAAATTACCCAAGCCAGTTACAAAAGGAACGTACCTTCCAAATTTCATCAAATCCGTCCATTATTTTTTGAGTTGTTGGTGTGGTCTCTCGTAATAAGTTCTAAATTTGGTTGTGTGAAATTTGCTAAGGCAATAAAGTAACCATCAATTCAGCGTGTTCTTTATAAAAAGGTAATACTGTGGTAATAAAACCGTTACACTCGATTTTTCTAATGCAGTAGCTCTCCTTCATTTGCCGGCAGAGTGAAGTTCATTCTTCAATGATCCAAGTCCTAGAGCGCCTAATTTCGGTTTATGATTATTACTTCGCGACCTTATTGTTAAATGAGATGATGTGACACGGTTATTTCAGTCAGTATAAGAACAACACACCACTACTCCCATAAGTCGGCAAATTACCACAAATTGCCGAGGTCTGTGCTTCCAGTTTATTGCACTTATTGTCCCATATATATTAGGGTTTTCACCAAAAGTAGCTTGTCCTTTTTATGCTAAGTACAAATGCATTTCTTCTGAAGTTTATCGAGCATTTAATGTAATGACGTATCACAATAACAATGAAACAGGCATTTAAATGACACGAGCTTGTCTATGTACGTTGTAACAGACATAGCAAGCACAATATGTGCATACAATAAAATAACTAACAAAGTCGGGACATAACAAGTACGTTATGGTAGTGAATTTTCATAAGAATATTTTTAATAGGAAATATGACAGACATCAAATTTAGTTACCAGTTTAACTTATATAGTAGAAACAACAATGTACCATCCCAACCAGCAAAGTTTTTTAGCGAATTTTTTTTTTTTAATTCGCTTATGGGGAGATATGTGTTTATATATATATATATATATATATATATATATATATATATATATATATATATATATATATATATATATATATATATATATATATATATATATATATATCCGACCGTTAACTCAAAAAATAATGGACCGATCTTGATAAAATTTGCAGAGTACCTTCCTTTTGCAAGTGGCTTGGATAAGTTCGTTAGCCAGGAAAATCGGACCAGGTTTTCCCGGAAAATTTTGTGTTTTCTTTATAAAAAAAATCATATCTCCGGAAATAACAAAGTAAGGGCAACCAAATTTGGTACGCGTGTTTGTATTATAAAGAGTGAACTCCGTACCAAAATTTAGGTCCATAGCTTTAAAGACAAAGAAGTTATGGGCAGTTAAAGCAATAAATGTTTGAGTTTTCCTCAAAACGTCAAACTCGCAATATTAAACGTCAAAATTGGCAATGTTTAGGCAAAGAATGTAAAACAAATACCATTTGTGAAAAGAAAATGTTGCAAGAAGACTGTTCTGCAAACCCTTAAGTTTCAGATTCAGCCGTCATTGCCCTTCATTTTACTAAAATGTTTACAGAAAATCCATTTCAAATACACCCTTTCTCTGGTGCTTTGGCTGTCAGTTTAGTTGTTTGGTAGCTGTTTGGATATTTATTTGTAGGTTTAGTGAAATTTATGGTTTAACGGCTAATAATTTTTTTAGCTAATTATCGTGGAACAAATTTGTTAATGCATTTTTGCATTTTTTATCGAAATATGATGCGTTTATCTTAAAAAAAAACTGGACGCAGTAAGTGCGTTTTGGTTGCGAATTTTCGGTAAATTTGCAGTTAAGCTCCCGAACGCTTTTCAAAACACTGTTTTCAGAAACCTGCCTAGACCCCCCCCCCGATCCACAAACCCCAAGAAAAATTTCTTGTTTACACTCCCCAAGGAAGTTACGGGACCAGGAGTGAGTAAGGGTGCATAATTTTTTTAGCTAATTTTTTTAGAACAAATTCGTTAATGTAATTTAGCATTTTTTATCGAAATATGATGCGTTTATAAGAAAAAAATCTGGACGCAGTAAGTGCGTTTTGGTAGCGAATTTTCGGTAAATTTGCAGTTTAGCTCCCGAACGCTTTTCAAAACACTGTTTTCAGAAACCTGCCTAGGCCCCCCTGGATCCACAAACCCCAAGAAAAATTTCTTGTTCACACTCCCCAAGGAAGTTACGGGACCAGGCGTGAGTAGGGGTGTATAATTTTTTTAAACTAATTTTCGTAGAACAAATTCGTGAATGCATTTTTCCATTTTTTGTCGAAATATGATGCGTTTACAAGAAAAAAATCTGGACGCAGTAAGTGCGTTTCGGTAGCGAATTTTCGATAAATCTGCAGTTTAGCTCCCGAACGCTTTTCAAAAAACTGTTTTCAGAAACCTGCCTAGGCCCCCACCCCTCTGGATCCACAAACCCCAAGAAAAATTTCTTGTTCACACTTCCCAAGGAAGTTACGGGACCAGGAGTGAGTAGGGGTGTATAATTTTTTTAAACTCATTTTCGTAGAACAAATTCGTTAATGCATTTTTGCATTTTTTATCGAAATATGATGCGTTTGTAACAAAAAAATCTGGACGCAGTAAGTGCGTTTTGGTAGCAAATTTTCGGTAAATTTGCAGTTTAGCCCCCGAACTTTTTTCAAAAAACTGTTCAGAAACCTGCAGGTGGGGTCCTAGTAATGTCTCTGAAAACAATTTGTTGAAAAGCGTTCGGGTGCTAATCTGCAAATTTACCAAAGTTTCATTAAATCCTTCAAATTTCAATAACTCAATTTGCTATTAACGTAAGCTTTGTTGGATAGAAAACCAACATTTAAGTTTATTTTCGGAAAATTTTTGTATATTTTCAAACCATAAGTAATTTTGATAAAATATAGTACATTGTTTCTACTACATAGGCTATACCGGTAATCAGATTGATGCATTTGCTATTAAAAACATTTTTATGGAAAATCACTTCCATAACACATTTGCTGCATCTAGACTTTTGAAAAATGTTTATATATTTTCAAACAATAAATTTGTTTCAATGAAATATGATACATTGTTTCTACTATATAGGCAACCAAGTTTGATGCCTGCCTTCATCAAAGAAAGAGATTTGCTATTTAAAATATTTTAAAGAAAATTCGCTACCATAACGCACTTGCTGCGTCCCGAGATTTTTCATAGTTCGAGTGTTCTGTGGCTATTAGTGAATTTTTATTTAAAAAAATAGGGAGGTATCGATGGTGAGACTTTTCAAAAAAAATTTCAAATGAGCGCGAACTAGGACCCTTAGAACCCATATCCGGGGTCAGTTTCAATTTTTTTATGTTTATATATATATATATATATATATATATATATATATATATATATATATATATATATATATATATATATATATATATATATATATATATATATATATATATGTATATGTATATGTATATGTATATATATATATATATATATATATATATATATATATATATATATATATATATATATATATATATATATATGTATATATATATATATATATATATATATATATATATATATATATATATTTATATATATATATATATATATCCGTCTGATAACCCAAAAAATAATTAACCAATTTCGATTAAACTTGGCAAGTACCTTTCTTTTATTAATGGCTTGGATGAGTTCGTTAGTCAGAAAAATCGGACGGGGTTTTCCGGGAAAATTTTGAGTTTTCTTTCAAAAAAATTTTTCTCCAAAAGTAACAAAGCTGTTTTAATGAAATTTACTATATATGTTGCCTCGGGAGAGATCTTACTACATACCAAAACTCAACTTTCTAAGTTTATAGAAAATTGAGTTGTTCAAATTTTAAATTTTCTGTCAAAACAATTTTTTCTCCCAAAATTACAAAGTTATTTTAATGAAATTTGGTGGATATCTTGCCTTAGGAAATACCTTACTACATACCAAAATTAAACTCTCTAAGTTTATAGAAAATTGAGTTATTCAAATTTGAAGTATTTAATAAAAATTCACTACCATAACGCACTTGCTGCGTCCCGAGATTTTTTTGTTTTATAGGTATTTTATGAACACTTCCAAAATGCCGATTCATTATATAAAGCCGTAATAAACACTATTCTGTTGTAGACAGCTAAAGTGTTTTATAAGTTTATCTTCAAAACGTTTATATACCAGGACCATAATATTTATTTATGTACCAAGGGTATAAATAGATGTTTATACCCTGAGAGCGACGATTTTACAAATCCGAGGGCCTCCAGCCCGAGGGTTTGTAAGTCGCTCGAGGGCATACACCTCTATTTATACCAGCGGTGCATACAAACTTTTATGTCATATTAGTCATACCCAAACAACAAAACTCTGGACGCAGCAAGTGCGTTATGGTAGTGAATTTTCATAAAAATGTTTTTATTGCAAATATGTGTGTTTCCTTTTTAATAAAGCAGGCATCAATTTTGGTTACCAGTATAACCTATATAGTAAAAACAATGTGCCATGTTTCATAAAAATAACTTTATTGTGTGAAAATGTACAAAAATTTCCAAAAGTAAACTTAAAGTGTTCCCGGAAAAACTCGTTTCTTGGTCAACCTTATAGGTTAATAGCAAATTGAGCTATTAAAATTTGAAGCATTTAATGAAAATTCGCTACCATAACGCACTTGCTGCGTCCCGAATTTCTTTTCTTACAAACATGCATCGCTGAAAAATTCAAAAATGCAATAACATAAGGCGTGTTTGATTAAAAAAAAAAGAAAATTTGTATTACCAACGACTTATGGGCCATCCTGTGATTGTAGAAATATTTTTTTAAGATGTAGCTCAAGACACCCTATAATTAATATATACAAATTTTCTTCATATCTTGTATAATAACGGATATATTGAGCTTTATTGATTTTTTACGAAAATTCGACAAAAATTATAAACGATAAACTCTAAAGCTAAGGCTACTGCCAAGCATCAGAGAAAGGGTCTATTTGAAATGAATTTTCTGGAAACATTTTAGTAAAATGAAGGACAATGACGGTTGAAACTAAGACTTCAGAGTTTGTAAAAGATCCTTCTTGAGACATTTGATTTCCATATCCCGTATTAGATTCAAGTTCTTTGCCTAAATGTTGCCGATTTTGACGTTTTAAATCGCAACTTTGACGTTTTGAGGAAAACCCCAATTTATTTTTCTTTAAATGCCTATAACTTTTTTGTCTTTTGACCTACATAGCTAAATTTTGGTATGTGGCTTACCTATAAGGATATTAACTAGCGTACCTAATTTGGTTGCCCTTACTTTGTTAATTCCGGAGATATAAATTTTTTTCGAAAGAAAACACAAAATTTTCCGGGAAAACCTGGGCAGATTTTCCTGGCTAACGAACTTATCCAAGCCATTTGCAAAAGGAATTTTTCCACCAAATTTAGTCAAAATCGGCCTATTATTTTTTGAGTTATCAGTGTGATACATATATATATATATATATATATATATATATATATATATATATATATATATATATATATATATATATATATATATATATATATAAATTGAAACGGACCCCGGATATGTGTTTTAGGGGGCCTAGTTCGCGGTCATTTGAAGAAATTTTTTCAAAATTCAAAAGTCGGGATCTCCTCATTAGTGAATTTTTTTTTAAGAAAATTCACTAAAACATGAATCAGCGTTTGCTGAAGTCAACCTAACCATCACGGGATCTTTTCAGAACTGCCAATTTTATTTTGATTCGACTAACTAATGTTAATTAAATATTTACATATTGCTTTTATTCCATTATTTGTAATTTCATTAATAAAGGTTATCAAATAAGTTAAGCAAAAATTATTTGTCTTTATGCCCGCGCAGGCCATAAAGTGTACTTTATCTAGTTGGTAACTAAGCAATAAAAACACAATAATGAACTAGTATGACATAAAATATCTTATAAAACCGTCGCAGAATTATTATGAAAAAGTTTACAGAGCCTACTTATAAAAGGTTTCCACTTATTAAACTAAATTGTTTTATAGTGTCCTTTTATTGCATTCCAGCGATATTTTCAATGCCCTTATAAACACATTAAGAAAGCAACTTCCGGTAACTTTAAATAACAGTTATATTAAAGTACCTTGCCCTCCTTGTACAAAATATTCCGAAGAGAAAATACCCCTCCGTTCGGATCTCCGGGAGAGGGGTGTGCAGGGGGCGCCGACATCGAGATTTAACATATCCTTCTCGAATATATGTGGCCTAAATTCTAACCTGGACTCCGTCCACCATTTCCTCCAGGCTAATAGGCCCCAACTCCTCTTCCTCACCGAAACCCAAATCAGTGCCAACATAGCCATTAATCACCTTAATTTCCCGGGGTATGAGCTTCTTACTTCATTTAGATTGCATGGAGGTGTTTGCGCATACGTCTAGCAATCTACCCTGCACCGGGCTCCCCAATTTGGCAGCTGGAAGAAAAGGCATACTTTGGATGAAACTCTCTCTCAGGGCTGCAACTAAATTCATCTGTTGCATTTACCGGTCACCTTCTGACAACAACTTTGTCCAGCTCTTCAACTACGTTTCTGAAAAACCGACCATCTGATTTCTGAATATCCTTCCTCCGAGATCACCATTCTTGGTGACTTCAATGTCCATAATAAGGAATGGCCAGGATCTTCAAAAACCGATCCACAAGGGAGAGGAGCGCAGGCCTTCGCAGTCGGCAATTCTTTAGTCAATATGGTTCAGCATCCTCACATCCCAACACACAGCTCAAATCCCTTGGATCTCTTTACTACAAAACCTGAATGCTATAAGACATCAGTCACCGCCCCCATTGGTCGCTCAGACCACGGCATGGTCACTGCTTCCTGCGCAATGCAACCCGAGGTCACACAGTCACCACCCTACAGCCAGGAAAATCGACACAGATTTTCCCGGTATGTATATATATATATATATATATATATATATATATATATATATATATATATATATATATATATATATATATATATATATATATATATATATATATACATATACACACACAGCGTGTCCCAAACTGGATGGGAATGTGTTGCTATCTCCGTTATTATTAGAGATAGGGAGACGGTTAAATTAGTAATGTTTTGTAGAATTTCATGCTCGTTCCAAATGACTTGTATTTTGCCTTGCGTCTTTTCGTTTTCTAGTCCTTTTGAAAAAATCAAAATTTATCGATTTCTTTTTTCTTCAATATCTAAGCAGGCGTTGATCTGTCATGTCTAAGACTTGCACGTTATCAGGACACTTTTTACAGAGTAATATTTTTGTGCCATTCTCAACTGTGGATTGTCATTTGTTTTTGAGCTACAGGTATCGTTTGTTTTTATTATGGGAGCCATATTGGATTTTTTGCTCATGTGATAGCCTGTGAAAAGAGCTTTCCAATGATGTACAACATGCTTGAGAAATCTTATAATTGCACTGACAATTTTGAGAAAAACAGTTTTGAGGATAGTAGGCTATGAAATCCAATACCAGAAAACAAATGACAACAAAAAGGGGTTCAAAAAGCAGTAGGCCATGAAGTCTAACAATAGACTTCTACTTTTAATATAATTTTCCGTAATGATTCACGATAAAAAAATAGGAACTTTGAGCACACCAATGAATCGGCTCATTATTACAAATGATACTTTACATTACAACATTATCCTTAAAAATTGTTATAATTAAAATTAAATAGGTAAACCTAGTAAATAACTAAATTTACTAACAGAACTCAATAAAGAGCAGATTAATGATTTACGAAGACGCCTTTGAAAATTGTTTGATTTTTAAACGTAAGTCAACTGAAAACAACAGAAGAAAGGTTGCTATGGATGTAACACTATCACGACAATTAAGAATACTCTCATTCTTAATTATCTAAACAGTTTGAGGTGTATTTAACACGTTGCTTAAAATTTGGTACTAAATAGTTTGTTTCCTATTTATTTTAAATATTATTCAACAATATTTTCAGTAATAATAAAGAATATTTTGACATGGTGGAATGTTATATTCGTTCTAACCGAAATACTGAGACCAAACACTAAAGTCATTACCATCCATACAAACCTACAATCGTACAAGGCTTAAATGTTGACGATTACCCTAAGCGACTTCAATTCTGCAGATGGTATCAAGGACAATGTCAGCAAGATGAAAATTTTCATTTGAAAATAATATGGACTGATGAATCCAGATTTACAAATTGTAGTGTGTATAATCGCCATAATAGGCATTATTGGGCAAATGAAAATTCCCATCTAAAGGAAGAAAGACGATTGCAAGACAGATTTGGTATTAATGTTTGGTACGGCTTATTAGGTAAAAAACTGTTATTTTTATTTGTAGATTAGACAGTTAATTTTAAAAAAATCAGGTAACTTCATTGTTGGTCCGTTCTTTTTTGAAAATAATTTAACTGGGGAAAGGTATTTTAATCTGTTGAGAAATGATATCTTTCAACAATTAGAAGAGTTCATGATAATTTAGACGAGATTTTTTACCAACAAGACGGTTGTCCAGCTCACAATACTAGGATCGTCAAAGAATTTTTGTACCAAAATTTTAATAATCGTGTCATTTGTTACAGTGGGCCGGTTCATTTGTGCACTTGAAGTCCTGATATAACACCCATGGATTTTTATTTTTGGGGCACTCTGAAGAATGAAGTGTATAAATTCGATCCACCAGAAAATATCAATGAATTACGAAACATAATCACGCAAGATATATAGCTATATATCATATTAACCAAAACACTCTCACCAGAGTTTGCAGGCATGTTTCAAAAAGGTGTATAAAGTGCATTAAACAAAATTTCTATTTTGTTATTTGTTAAGTCCCGTTTCTAATTGTGTTGTTTTGTGGAGTTTAAGTTTCTATTTGTTATTGCCGGGTTTCGTTATTAAACTGTTTCACATAGTATTATCTAGCATTATTACCTAATTAAGTATTGTAAATTAAATCACAATATATTTTTATCGTGAATCATTACGGAAAATTATGTTAAAAGTAGAAGTCTATTGTTAGACTCCATGGCCTACTGCTTTTTACTTTTTTTTGTCATTTGTTTTCTGGTATTGGATTTCATAGCCTACTATCCTAAAAACGGTTTTTCTCAAAATTGTCAGTGCAATTACAAGATTTCTTAATCATGTTGTACATCATTGGAAAGCTCTTTTTACAGGCAATCACATGAGCAAAAAATCCAATATGGCTGCCGTAATAAAAACAAACGTTGATACCTGTAGCTCAAAAACAAATGACAATCCAAAGTTGAGATTAGCACAAAAAGACTACTCTGTAAAAAGTGTCCTGATAATGTGTAAGTCTTAGACATGTCAGTTCAACGCCTACTTAGATATTGAAGAAAAAAGAAATCGACAAATTTTGTTTTTTTCAAAATAACTCGAAAACTAAAAGAGACCGGGCAAAATACAAGTCATATTTGGAATGAGCATGAAAGTCTACAAAAGATTGCTAATTTAACCGTCTCCCTATCTCTAATAATAACGGAGATAGCAATATATTCCCATCCAGTTTGGGACACACTGTATAAGTTATACCGGTAACCAATTTGATTCCTGCTTGCATTAAAGAGACATATTTGCTATCAAAAACATTTTTATGAAAATTCACTTCCATAACGCAGTTGCTGCGTCCAGACTTTTTTGTGTTTGATTCAATTTTAACGTTATCTGATCAGATTATGTAATCCCAATAAATTTTATGGGGGGTCCTTACTTTTAAGACTTTAAGTTCAATTTTAATGGTTAGTTAATAGTTATAATAACACAGACGTAGATATTTTTTCTGTGACTTCAGAAATGTTTGTTTTCATCTCTGCAACAGGTTACATTTTTTTTAGCATCGCCAGGCAAAAAATTTGCTTTATGAAGCCACAGAAAAAATATTTATTTCTGTATTTAGATAAGATTTTGAAAATTTTTAAATTTATTTAATTTATTTTTATTAGCAAATCTTCTTGTACAAAATGCTATTTTAATAGCGAATTTTCTTATAAATAAATCTAATAAATTTTCTTTGAAGAAGCATGCTTTACGAATTTTAGTGTGAAAAAGTATTCAACGAAGTTTTGATGGAACATGTTTTTTAACGAAATTCTTCGAAAATAATGTTTTAATGGGTTTCCGTGCAAACAAGTTATTTTATTTTTAATTTGAATTACAGATTAGGCATGGATACTGTACATTCAGCGTTACTGGTTTATAGCCAGGAAAGATGGTTACCACGTGGAGATTTTTGTCAACGTGCTAATGAATTAAGAGGCGAAATAAAGTAGCAGATTTTACCTTTGCCCGGAAATGGCTGAGTGTGCTTCAAACAGGTGCCTTGAAGACAATCCTCATGTCAAAAAAGAACGCTGTTTTCAGAGAAAATTCAGCTTCAACTTGTTTGCTCTTCTGATAGATAATAAAATATCGTACTGCATTTACGATAATAATCTGACAGCTGTGCAATACCTAGAGATTATGCGAACCACCGTCTCTGATTTCTTGGACAATTTATCGCTTACTGCGTATGTGAATTGTTGGTATCAACTGGATGGGGCTCCTGCGCATTATTCAGCAGAGGTGAGGAGTTTTCAAAATGATGAGTACGGAGAGAGGTGGATGGGACGCGGCGCAACATACAATTGGTCCCCACGGTCGCCCGACCTCACTCCTCTGGATTTTTACCTACGGGGTAAATTGAAATCAGATGTTTATGCGACTCCAGTCAACACTAGGAAAGAACTTGAAGATAGAGTCCGTAATTGTTTGGATAATATTGATCCCGCAGAAATACGGCGTAAAACACGTGAAGGAATTGTAATACGCTTAGAGCGATGTATTAATGCGAATGGTACACAATTTGAACAATATCAATCATGAGTTTCCTAGCTAGTCATAATCATTTTCAGCTTTCAATACTTTTGGTTATTCTCTGTTATTTGTTGAAATTTCATAAATATTAAATTATATTTTTTTGTTTTGTTTGGTAAACCGCAAATATCTCGACAATTATCAAGTTTAGGTATAGGGAATGCTAATACAGTTTGAAAGAGAATTATCTGCTCTATTCAACGAGAAGATAATATACAAGCTGCTCCATTTGAAATAAATGAGTTATTCTAGTTTAAAGCACACCAAATTCTAATACATCCTACAAAACACCCTGTATATGAAACAATTTTTCCTCACAATCATGTCGAAGCTTAATGGCCTTGGAACGTGTCTGACAAATTAAAGAATTTTCAGCATCCTAACACGACACGAAATCACCTTCATTAAGTCAGCCTCCCCTTGAACAGAATTATCAAATAAATTGACATAACTCGAAAACAGTTGAATATCGGGAGAGCGTACCCTAATAACTTTTAACCTAAAATTAGATGAGTATTCTAAAAATGCAATAATATACAGGCTGTTCTATTTCAAATAACGATGTTTATATCTATTTACGGTGTAACCGGAAGTACGCCATTTTGGAAATTATTTCCATTAAATAGAGCATCCTCGGAAGCTTCCGTATACAAATTTTCAGCGCTCAAAAATGTATATTTTCGGAAATAATATAATACATTACTCGACGTGGGACATCCTGTATGTATGTATATCCAACAGGAAAATTACTGTCAGTTGTAAAATTCTTCCACGTCTTCTGTAAACAAATTGTTTTAACTTTCTTCTTGGACGCAGATAAAATATTTATATGTAGGTACATCTTCTGGTAGGTAGTTAAATAGCTTTGTAAAATTAGGAGTAAGGGAAAATTATGTTTCGAATATAAAAATGTTTAGTGGTAGCTTGTTTACGTATGATCATGATGAGAGACGTATGTTGAGGAAAATCGTAATAGGATTTTTATAGCGTGTTAATGAGAAATATGCTAATTGCTGTTTGGGTTGAGTGTGTAGAATGAGTAATTATGTTTTCTATTAACATGAAGTTTGTTGTGGTTGTAAAGCAACCATGTCGTAATACATTTGCGTTGCAACGCAGGCAGTGAAATCGTGATTAAACAAAGACAAATTGATTTTTTAAAGTATTGAGTACTAATTTGTGTTGTAACAGATACTAAAATACTCGAAGTTATTTAAAAGGTGAAGTAAATATATGTTTTTAATAGGCAAATACAAAATAAGCAGTAAAAAGTACACTTCATGATGAGAACACTTGGAGAACCCAAATCACCACAACACATTAAAAAAACCGGACGATCGTTTCACTAACCAAGTTAGTGTCATCAACTCAATTTATATTCTTCTGCGGATAGTCGGTCAGTAACGATTCAGGGAGGTTCAACGACACCAAAATTTAACATATTTCGTTTGGCGAAAATATCTGTATTCTTTTATTATCTACCGGACGTGCTTATGCCGACATTTATTTTGTAAAGTAATATATCAGGAGACTACCCATAAGCGACGGAGCGAGATTCACACACTTTCTATTATAACTATATATATATATATATATATATATATATATATATATATATATATATATATATATATATATATATATATATATATATATATATACTTTCCCACCCACGAATTAGTAATTAATAATAAATTATCCTTTCTAGATGTACTAGTTATCAAAAAGACACTTTAGAATTCGATGTCTATAGAAAGGAAACCACCACTCTAGGCTACATTCCGAATGACTCACATCATACGTATGCACAAAAATGGCCTGTCTAAATTTTTTAGTAAATAGGTTAATTAATTTTCGTTTAAGTAAAAGTAGATATACCAAAGAATTGAGGTATATTAAGAACGTGGCCGAATATAACGGATACACTGCTTGCCTAGTGGAAAAATTAATTAACAAACAGAAAACAAAGAAAATGTTAGCAGAATCAACTACTTTTAGAAGAGAGAAAGCAGAAAAAAACTTTGTTTGCTTACCAATTGAACCTTGAATCACGAGGGGTCTAGGTAGCATTTTTAAAAAGGCCAATTTGGAACTAACATTTTCGACAAATAATACTTTAAAAAACTTGCTAGGTAACCCAAAAGACAAGGATAGTAGCGCCAAAATGTCGGTAATTTATGAAATAAGTTGTAAATATTGTGATCTTAGATACGTCGGACAAACAAATAAGATCTATTGGAATTAGATTCAAAGAACATTTGGCACAATTAAGATACGTTACTATAGATAGATTTTCAGGCCCCCGACATATTAATAATCACCTCGTTAATGGAGAGAATTTAAAATTAATTAAAATTGTTAGACAACAAGGACACCTAACCGCCTTCGAAAGTATGTGTATATATATATATATATATATATATATATATATATATATATATATATATATATATATATATATATATATATGTAATAATAAGTGCATGAATCTCGCTCCACCGCCTATGGGTAGTCTTCTGATATACTACTTTACAAAATTAAATATCGGCATAAGCACGTCCGATAGATAATAAAAGAATGCAGATGTTTCCGCCAAACGAAATATGTTAATTTTGGTGTCGTTGAACCTCCCTGAATCGTTACTGACCGACTATCCGAGAAGAATATAAATCGAGTTGTGGATATAAGATAATAAAAATTATTCATCCTCTGATGACGCTAACTTGGTTAATGAAATGATCGTCGCTTTTTTTAATGTGTTGTGGTGATTTGGGTTCCCCAAGTGTGCTTATCAGTGCTCATCACAGGTCCCAATCTTCACTTAGTGACACTTCATGATGTCACGATAGCGATTCCAACCCTCTGGGAATCAGGACATTTCTGGGCAAAATTGTTTATGTCGCTGGGGCTTAAGAATATCTTAGGAGCCTTATTTGAGAAAAACTATTGTAAAATAAATATCTTTATACCGGGGTATATTGTTATCTAGGTATCCTGTATACTTTCCAGCAAGCAAATTGAATTTAGTTGCTATGGTAACAACGACAATGTTTTATACTATCGAAGTTTGACGTCCAAAAATTGACGGGTGACAAAACAGTGAATTTTAGGAGACGGGACTGTCTGGGAAAATCTAGATTTTGATTAAAAAAATAGGGTAAATGTCGAGTACTTTGACATATAAGCGATTTTGATGAAATTTTGCATACCCACGTATTTTTGTGCGTAGATGGCAAAAATGACACTCTAGGCATAGTATATCACCTAATTGTAACGTACCTGTTTTTTATTTTCCATGGTTTGTACAAACTTGTCTAAAAAATGCAGAGAAACCACATGATCAAATTTCACCAATACGGAAGTTGGCGTTACGTACGTCAGTCGTATTTCTATTTCGTATTAGACGAGCGTCTCGCGACAGTAATAAGCATGGCTGCGACTCATTAGTTTTTGCCGTTTTAACGAAATAAAAGACCTCCCTGAGGTGCTGTTTATCCACAATCCTGCCAACTAACCTTCCTGACCTGCCCTGACATCAGTTTGCGTAATTAAGATCCAAAAGAGGGGTGGAAACGAAGGAAGGAAAAACCAACCTTGCCATACATGAAGGTCATGTGAGCATAATGTATATGTTTCCTTCCCCTTAAATTTGACATTTGCATATCAAGTGCATTTTCATGTGGTTTCTCAACATTTTTGAGAAAGTCATGTAAAAAAAAAAATGGAAAACATTAAACAGGTACCTTTCAATTGGATGACATCCTACGTTTAGAGTGATAATGAGCGATGAATATGATGTCAAAGTTCGAAAAACACGATCATGAAAATTTCCATGGGAAAAATGACGATATCTCGGAAAATACGCTTGTGGTCTAATTTTCTTCGTCATTTTTCGTAATCTACGCACAAACATACGTGCTTGTACAAAATTTCATCATAATCGCTTATATGTCAAGCAGGGGCGGGTCCTCAATAAGTGCTCCCGTGCGCGCGGACTGCCGCCTGTCGTGGAAAAAATAATATTTTTGCTATGCTATATTTTAATAAATTTTAATTTACTTTTTTACCTCCTGCATTCAACAAACAAAATTAGTATATCGAGGATCGCAGAGAGTCGGCAGCCATTAATACAGAATCAGAATAAGTATAGTTTTAATCATTGGAGACCTTATATACATCCATATCCATATAAAGCAGGCGGGCGGCGGTGTGTATTTTTCGGCGCTCTCAGGAAATGCGATACTTCAGTGCGAAATGATCGCCGAATCTTGATGATCTTCGTCGAAAACGACCGAATAAGCAATCTGTTGTACGCTGTAAAATAACACACTTCCAGTTTGTAGTGGACTTTTGGCAGAGCGTGTGTACCTACTACCTAGTAATTTTCGTCTTAGCGTCGGATTGATTTTTAATTAGATCATTTCGTTGTTGTTTACATCTACTAACAGACAATTATTATTATTATTATGGTTACTACTTCGGATTGCTTAATAAGTGGACAACATAATTCTGATACTGCGATTAATTCAGTGGATATTCTAAATTTAAAGGTTAACTTTTTAAGGGACTTTTTAACTACTATAACGTATAACTAACTAGAGAAAAACTTGGTAAGTAGTTAATAATTATTAAGTTTTAGTAAGTAGGTTTCTTGATAATACATTTTCGGAAAAAATAGGCGAGCCCTTCATTTTTAGTGAATTTTTATTTTAAAAAATTCACTAATAAAGAGGTATCGATGGAGAGACTTTGCAAAAAAAAATTCAAATGAGCGCGAACTAGGACCCCTAGAACCCATATCCGGGGTTAGTTTCAATTTTTATATGTTTATATATTCATATATTTATATATATATATTCATATATATATATATATATATATATATATATATATATATATATATATATATATATATATATATATATATATATATATATATATATGTATCCAACCGATAACTCAAAAAATAAGCAACTGATTTCGATGAAACTCGGAAAGTGCCTTTCTTTTATTAATGGCTTGGATGAGTTCGTTAGTGTCAGGAAGATCAGATAACGTTTTCCGGGAAAATTTTGATTTTTGTTTCAAAAAAAATATTTTTCTTCGAAAGTTAGAAAGGTATTTGAATGAAATTTGGTGGATGTGTTGCCTTGTAGAAGACCTTACAACACACTAAAATTCAACTTTCTACATTTTTAGAAAATTGAGTTATTCAAATGTTGAGTTTTCTTTTAAAAAAAATTTTTTTCTCCGAAGATTACAAAGTTATTTTGATGAAATTTCCACGAAATTTCTACGATAAAGCTCAATATAATAATTGTTATTATACAAGCTACGAGAAAAAATTGTATACGTTAATTATAGGGTGTCTTAAGCTGCATCTTATAAAAATATTTTGACAATCACAGGGTGGTCCATAAGTCGTTGGTGATGCCTACCATTGTTTTTTTCGAAGACCCTTATATTATTGCATTTTTGATCGAAATATGATGCATGTTTGTAAGAAAACAATCGAGACGCAATAAGTGGGTTTTGGTGGCAAATTTTCATTATATCCTTTAAATTTCAATAACTCAATTTGCTATTCACCTAAGGTGTTTTAGCTAGAAAACCAACATTTTAAGTTTATTTTCGGAAAATATTGTACATTTTCAAGTAATTTTAGGCCATACCGGTAACCAGACTGGTGCCTGTTTGCATTAGAGAGACATATTTGCTTTTAAAAACATTTTTATGAAAGTTCGCTTCCATAACGCACTTGCTTCGTCCAGACTTTTTTCTATGAACGTGTGTTCCACATTATTTATCACGACTTTTGGACGAAAAACCTTTAGAAAAATGGATTTCAAAATATTTTAACATTAATCAGAGACGCGTTCGTTTGACAATGCCGAAGGAAATGTGCCAATGTTTTAAAGAAGATTCCTCAAGTTTTTGGCTTTCCTTGTCACTATGGACGAAACATGGGTCCATATCTATGATCCAGACACCAAAGAGCAATTGAAAGAGTGGAGGCATTCCGATTCTCCACGACCCAAACAACTCTTGTGTTTAAAAGTCAGCCGTCAAGGTCCTTGCTTCTGTTTTCGGGGATAAAGGTGGGATACATCTGCTAGATTTTGTGGTACAAGGTAGAACTGTCACGGAAGCACTATAGTGAGTTGCTTACTAAATTATAGTAAGTTGTGAAAAAACTGAGCAAGGTTTTGCATGGACCATATAACTATTAGCTCAAGCCCTACTTAACGTTCGTAAACTGATCATTACGTTAACCCTCGTATGATAATTACGGTTTAAAACTTCGTATAATATCACACAAAAAACAACCTATTTAATCCATAGAATTGAACAAATAATACAACATTTCGTACCTGAGTTCGTCCCCAGATCGCCAAATACAATGGTTTTCTGAAAGCTTTGCATTTATACTTGTAATACTATTTTCGTTGTAAGAGTCACTCTCTGTGGAACAACCGGTACATTGATTTTCTGCAAAGCTTGCACTTATACTTATAATACTATTTTCCTTGTTACTAGAGTTCTCTGTGGAAAGATTAATCTGGATGGACTGTGGAAACGTAATAATATAATATTCTACTGTGTCAGCTGAAAACCCACCCAGGGCTCTGTCAGTGTACTGTCTTTATTTTGCTCCTCTTGCAGCCCATGCGTGGCTGTCGTATGGGAAAACGCAGCCTTTTTCGAATGTAATTATCTCAAGAATTAGTAGGTCTACGGGAACAATTTTAAAAACTTCTGGACGCAGCAAGTGCGTTATGGTAGTGAATTTTTATAAAAATGTTTTTAATAGCAAACATGTTTTTTAAGAAAGCAGGCATCAATCTATATAGTAGAAACAATGTGCCATGTTTCATCAAAATAACTTTATTGTTTGAAAAAAAAAATTCCGAAGGTAAACTTAAAATGTTCCCGAAAAAACTGGTTTCCTGGTCAACCTTATAGGTTAATAGCAAATTGAGCTATTCAAATTTGAAGCATTTAATGAAAATTTACTACCATAACACACTTGCTGCGTCCCGAATTTCTTTTCTTACACAGATGTATTATATTTCGATGGAAAATGCAAAAATGCAATAACATAGAGCGTGTTCGACTAAAAAAAAATTTTTTTTTTTTGAATCACCAACGACTTATGGGCCACCCTGTAATTGTGGAAATATTTTTTAAGATGTAGCTCAAGACACCCTATAATTAATGTATATAATTTTTTTTTCGTAACTTGCATAATAACGGATATATTGAGCTTTAATGATTTTTTACGAAAATTTGACAAAACTGATATACCATTAAACGATAAACTCTATAGCCAACACTACTGCCAAAGCATCAGAGAAAGGGTCTATTTTAAATGAATTCTCTGGAAATATTTTAGTAAAATGAAGGACAATGACGTTTGAAACTAAGAGTTCAGCATTCTTTTTGAGACATTTTCTTTCCATAGCTCATATTAATTTCAGGTTCATTGCCTAAATACTACCAATTTTGACATTTTAAATCGCGACTTTGACGTTTTGAGGAAAATCCAAATTTATTTTTCTTTAAATGCCTGTAACTTTTTTGTCCTTTAACATACAGAGCTAACTTTTGGTAGGTAGCTTACCTATGATGATATGAATCCGAGTATCAAATTTGGTTGCCCTTACTTTGTTAGGTCCGGAGATATAAAAAAAAACCGAATGAAAACCCAAAATTTTTCCGGAAAACCTCGTCCGATTTTCTTGACTAACGAACTTATCCAAGCCATTTACAAAAGGAAGGTATGTGCCAAATTTTATCAAAATCGGTCCATTATTTTTTGAGTTATCGGTGTGATATATATATATATATATATATATATATATATATATATATATATATATATATATATATATATATATATATATATATATATATATATATATATATATATATATATAATATAAAAATTGAAACTGACCCCGGATATGGGTTCTAGGGCTAGTTCGCGTTCATTTGCAAAAAAAATTTCAAAATTCAAAAGTCGGGATCTCCTTATTAGTGAATTTTTTCTACGAAAATTCACTAAAACTGCATAATCTAGACAAACCACAAATGGTGATGAATGTTCGCAAGCTTCAAAAGGTGTTTTGCGTTACTAGTCATAATTAATTGAAATTCACCTAAATATTCCAATGATTTGGATAAGATATGTACGAGCATGTGTCAAAAGAGATGGCTTTGATTATCAATTACCTGTAGGAACATGTAAAGATTTAATTTCAATAAAGTGTAAATGTGTATCTCGTCTAATTTGCAAAATATATATCTTTTCATTAACTGTGCATTAATAAGTTTGCGACGACTGCCTCTGGCAAATTCAGTGAAACGTTAACTGTAATTTCATTGCGCTGAGGGATGACAACTCGAGCAACTGTCTTAAAGATGACTACAGCATCGGATACAATTGTCAGTAGTATAAAAACTGTAACGAGAGCGATCTTGACCATACAAAAGCATGGATGAGTTTATCTACGAGCAAAATAAGAGTAGTGTTTTCATAAATTTTTTTAGACCAATGTACTTATGGTAAACAACATTTTAAGATGTTTAATGTCTTAAGTAGATCAATAAAATAGCATTCTTTATCTTGCTTTTACTAAGACAATTTGTCTAATTTAAGCTATCTGGATAAATTGTACAAATTGGAAGAATACATTGAATGAAAAGCTTTGAAAAGTACTTATCTACAATTAATATAAAAATGTTTAGTGGTAGCTTGTTTACGTATGATCATGATGAGAGACGTATGTTGAGGAAAATCGTAATAGGATTTTTATAGCGTGTTAATGAGAAATATGCTAATTGCTGTTTGGGTTGAGTGTGTAGAATGAGTAATTATGTTTTCTATTAACATGAAGTTTGTTGTGGTTGTAAAGCAACCATGTCGTAATACATTTGCGTTGCAACGCAGGCAGTGAAATCGTGATTAAACAAAGACAAATTGATTTTTTAAAGTATTGAGTACTAATTTGTGTTGTAACAGATACTAAAATACTCGAAGTTATTTAAAAGGTGAAGTAAATATATGTTTTTAATAGGCAAATACAAAATAAGCAGTAAAAAGTACACTTCATGATGAGAACACTTGGAGAACCCAAATCACCACAACACATTAAAAAAACCGGACGATCGTTTCACTAACCAAGTTAGTGTCATCAACTCAATTTATATTCTTCTGCGGATAGTCGGTCAGTAACGATTCAGGGAGGTTCAACGACACCAAAATTTAACATATTTCGTTTGGCGAAAATATCTGTATTCTTTTATTATCTACCGGACGTGCTTATGCCGACATTTATTTTGTAAAGTAATATATCAGGAGACTACCCATAAGCGACGGAGCGAGATTCACACACTTTCTATTATAACTATATATATATATATATATATATATATATATATATATATATATATATATATATATATATATATATATATATATATATATACTTTCCCACCCACGAATTAGTAATTAATAATAAATTATCCTTTCTAGATGTACTAGTTATCAAAAAGACACTTTAAAATTCGATGTCTATAGAAAGGAAACCACCACTCTAGGCTACATTCCGAATGACTCACATCATACGTATGCACAAAAATGGCCTGTCTAAATTTTTTAGTAAATAGGTTAATTAATTTTCGTTTAAGTAAAAGTAGATATACCAAAGAATTGAGGTATATTAAGAACGTGGCCGAATATAACGGATACACTGCTTGCCTAGTGGAAAAATTAATTAACAAACAGAAAACAAAGAAAATGTTAGCAGAATCAACTACTTTTAGAAGAGAGAAAGCAGAAAAAAACTTTGTTTGCTTACCAATTGAACCTTGAATCACGAGGGGTCTAGGTAGCATTTTTAAAAAGGCCAATTTGGAACTAACATTTTCGACAAATAATACTTTAAAAAACTTGCTAGGTAACCCAAAAGACAAGGATAGTAGCGCCAAAATGTCGGTAATTTATGAAATAAGTTGTAAATATTGTGATCTTAGATACGTCGGACAAACAAATAAGATCTATTGGAATTAGATTCAAAGAACATTTGGCACAATTAAGATACGTTACTATAGATAGATTTTCAGGCCCCCGACATATTAATAATCACCTCGTTAATGGAGAGAATTTAAAATTAATTAAAATTGTTAGACAACAAGGACACCTAACCGCCTTCGAAAGTATGTGTATATATATATATATATATATATATATATATATATATATATATATATATATATATATATATATATATATATATATATATATATTGTAATAATAAGTGCATGAATCTCGCTCCACCGCCTATGGGTAGTCTTCTGATATACTACTTTACAAAATTAAATATCGGCATAAGCACGTCCGATAGATAATAAAAGAATGCAGATGTTTCCGCCAAACGAAATATGTTAATTTTGGTGTCGTTGAACCTCCCTGAATCGTTACTGACCGACTATCCGAGAAGAATATAAATCGAGTTGTGGATATAAGATAATAAAAATTATTCATCCTCTGATGACGCTAACTTGGTTAATGAAATGATCGTCGCTTTTTTTAATGTGTTGTGGTGATTTGGGTTCCCCAAGTGTGCTTATCAGTGCTCATCACAGGTCCCAATCTTCACTTAGTGACACTTCATGATGTCACGATAGCGATTCCAACCCTCTGGGAATCAGGACATTTCTGGGCAAAATTGTTTATGTCGCTGGGGCTTAAGAATATCTTAGGAGCCTTATTTGAGAAAAACTATTGTAAAATAAATATCTTTATACCGGGGTATATTGTTATCTAGGTATCCTGTATACTTTCCAGCAAGCAAATTGAATTTAGTTGCTATGGTAACAACGACAATGTTTTATACTATCGAAGTTTGACGTCCAAAAATTGACGGGTGACAAAACAGTGAATTTTAGGAGACGGGACTGTCTGGGAAAATCTAGATTTTGATTAAAAAAATAGGGTAAATGTCGAGTACTTTGACATATAAGCGATTTTGATGAAATTTTGCATACCCACGTATTTTTGTGCGTAGATGGCAAAAATGACACTCTAGGCATAGTATATCACCTAATTGTAACGTACCTGTTTTTTATTTTCCATGGTTTGTACAAACTTGTCTAAAAAATGCAGAGAAACCACATGATAAAATTTCACCAATACGGAAGTTGGCGTTACGTACGTCAGTCGTATTTCTATTTCGTATTAGACGAGCGTCTCGCGACAGTAATAAGCATGGCTGCGACTCATTAGTTTTTGCCGTTTTAACGAAATAAAAGACCTCCCTGAGGTGCTGTTTATCCACAATCCTGCCAACTAACCTTCCTGACCTGCCCTGACATCAGTTTGCGTAATTAAGATCCAAAAGAGGGGTGGAAACGAAGGAAGGAAAAACCAACCTTGCCATACATGAAGGTCATGTGAGCATAATGTATATGTTTCCTTCCCCTTAAATTTGACATTTGCATATCAAGTGCATTTTCATGTGGTTTCTCAACATTTTTGAGAAAGTCATGTAAAAAAAAAATGGAAAACATTAAACAGGTACCTTTCAATTGGATGACATCCTACGTTTAGAGTGATAATGAGCGATGAATATGATGTCAAAGTTCGAAAAACACGATCATGAAAATTTCCATGGGAAAAATGACGATATCTCGGAAAATACGCTTGTGGTCTAATTTTCTTCGTCATTTTTCGTAATCTACGCACAAACATACGTGCTTGTACAAAATTTCATCATAATCGCTTATATGTCAAGCAGGGGCGGGTCCTCAATAAGTGCTCCCGTGCGCGCGGACTGCCGCCTGTCGTGGAAAAAATAATATTTTTGCTATGCTATATTTTAATAAATTTTAATTTACTTTTTTACCTCCTGCATTCAACAAACAAAATTAGTATATCGAGGATCGCAGAGAGTCGGCAGCCATTAATACAGAATCAGAATAAGTATAGTTTTAATCATTGGAGACCTTATATACATCCATATCCATATATAGCAGGCGGGCGGCGGTGTGTATTTTTCGGCGCTCTCAGGAAATGCGATACTTCAGTGCGAAATGATCGCCGAATCTTGATGATCTTCGTCGAAAACGACCGAATAAGCAATCTGTTGTACGCTGTAAAATAACACACTTCCAGTTTGTAGTGGACTTTTGGCAGAGCGTGTGTACCTACTACCTAGTAATTTTCGTCTTAGCGTCGGATTGATTTTTAATTAGATCATTTCGTTGTTGTTTACATCTACTAACAGACAATTATTATTATTATTATGGTTACTACTTCGGATTGCTTAATAAGTGGACAACATAATTCTGATACTGCGATTAATTCAGTGGATATTCTAAATTTAAAGGTTAACTTTTTAAGGGACTTTTTAACTACTATAACGTATAACTAACTAGAGAAAAACTTGGTAAGTAGTTAATAATTATTAAGTTTTAGTAAGTAGGTTTCTTGATAATACATTTTCGGAAAAAATAGGCGAGCCCTTCATTTTTAGTGAATTTTTATTTTAAAAAATTCACTAATAAAGAGGTATCGATGGAGAGACTTTGCAAAAAAAAATTCAAATGAGCGCGAACTAGGACCCCTAGAACCCATATCCGGGGTTAGTTTCAATTTTTATATGTTTATATATTCATATATTTATATATATATATATTCATATATATATATATATATATATATATATATATATATATATATATATATATATATATATATATATATGTATCCAACCGATAACTCAAAAAATAAGCAACTGATTTCGATGAAACTCGGAAAGTGCCTTTCTTTTATTAATGGCTTGGATGAGTTCGTTAGTGTCAGGAAGATCAGATAACGTTTTCCGGGAAAATTTTGATTTTTGTTTCAAAAAAAATATTTTTCTTCGAAAGTTAGAAAGGTATTTGAATGAAATTTGGTGGATGTGTTGCCTTGTAGAAGACCTTACAACACACTAAAATTCAACTTTCTACATTTTTAGAAAATTGAGTTATTCAAATGTTGAGTTTTCTTTTAAAAAAAATTTTTTTCTCCGAAGATTACAAAGTTATTTTGATGAAATTTCCACGAAATTTCTACGATAAAGCTCAATATAATAATTGTTATTATACAAGCTACGAGAAAAAATTGTATACGTTAATTATAGGGTGTCTTAAGCTGCATCTTATAAAAATATTTTGACAATCACAGGGTGGTCCATAAGTCGTTGGTGATGCCTACCATTGTTTTTTTCGAAGACCCTTATATTATTGCATTTTTGATCGAAATATGATGCATGTTTGTAAGAAAACAATCGAGACGCAATAAGTGGGTTTTGGTGGCGAATTTTCATTATATCCTTTAAATTTCAATAACTCAATTTGCTATTCACCTAAGGTGTTTTAGCTAGAAAACCAACATTTTAAGTTTATTTTCGGAAAATATTGTACATTTTCAAGTAATTTTAGGCCATACCGGTAACCAGACTGGTGCCTGTTTGCATTAGAGAGACATATTTGCTTTTAAAAACATTTTTATGAAAGTTCGCTTCCATAACGCACTTGCTTCGTCCAGACTTTTTTCTATGAACGTGTGTTCCACATTATTTATCACGACTTTTGGACGAAAAACCTTTAGAAAAATGGATTTCAAAATATTTTAACATTAATCAGAGACGCGTTCGTTTGACAATGCCGAAGGAAATGTGCCAATGTTTTAAAGAAGATTCCTCAAGTTTTTGGCTTTCCTTGTCACTATGGACGAAACATGGGTCCATATCTATGATCCAGACACCAAAGAGCAATTGAAAGAGTGGAGGCATTCCGATTCTCCACGACCCAAACAACTCTTGTGTTTAAAAGTCAGCCGTCAAGGTCCTTGCTTCTGTTTTCGGGGATAAAGGTGGGATACATCTGCTAGATTTTGTGGTACAAGGTAGAACTGTCACGGAAGCACTATAGTGAGTTGCTTACTAAATTATAGTAAGTTGTGAAAAAACTGAGCAAGGTTTTGCATGGACCATATAACTATTAGCTCAAGCCCTACTTAACGTTCGTAAACTGATCATTACGTTAACCCTCGTATGATAATTACGGTTTAAAACTTCGTATAATATCACACAAAAAACAACCTATTTAATCCATAGAATTGAACAAATAATACAACATTTCGTACCTGAGTTCGTCCCCAGATCGCCAAATACAATGGTTTTCTGAAAGCTTTGCATTTATACTTGTAATACTATTTTCGTTGTAAGAGTCACTCTCTGTGGAACAACCGGTACATTGATTTTCTGCAAAGCTTGCACTTATACTTATAATACTATTTTCCTTGTTACTAGAGTTCTCTGTGGAAAGATTAATCTGGATGGACTGTGGAAACGTAATAATATAATATTCTACTGTGTCAGCTGAAAACCCACCCAGGGCTCTGTCAGTGTACTGTCTTTATTTTGCTCCTCTTGCAGCCCATGCGTGGCTGTCGTATGGGAAAACGCAGCCTTTTTCGAATGTAATTATCTCAAGAATTAGTAGGTCTACGGGAACAATTTTAAAAACTTCTGGACGCAGCAAGTGCGTTATGGTAGTGAATTTTTATAAAAATGTTTTTAATAGCAAACATGTTTTTTAAGAAAGCAGGCATCAATCTATATAGTAGAAACAATGTGCCATGTTTCATCAAAATAACTTTATTGTTTGAAAAAAAAAATTCCGAAGGTAAACTTAAAATGTTCCCGAAAAAACTGGTTTCCTGGTCAACCTTATAGGTTAATAGCAAATTGAGCTATTCAAATTTGAAGCATTTAATGAAAATTTACTACCATAACACACTTGCTGCGTCCCGAATTTCTTTTCTTACACAGATGTATTATATTTCGATGGAAAATGCAAAAATGCAATAACATAGAGCGTGTTCGACTAAAAAAAATTTTTTTTTTTTGAATCACCAACGACTTATGGGCCACCCTGTAATTGTGGAAATATTTTTTAAGATGTAGCTCAAGACACCCTATAATTAATGTATATAATTTTTTTTTCGTAACTTGCATAATAACGGATATATTGAGCTTTAATGATTTTTTACGAAAATTTGACAAAACTGATATACCATTAAACGATAAACTCTATAGCCAACACTACTGCCAAAGCATCAGAGAAAGGGTCTATTTTAAATGAATTCTCTGGAAATATTTTAGTAAAATGAAGGACAATGACGTTTGAAACTAAGAGTTCAGCATTCTTTTTGAGACATTTTCTTTCCATAGCTCATATTAATTTCAGGTTCATTGCCTAAATACTACCAATTTTGACATTTTAAATCGCGACTTTGACGTTTTGAGGAAAATCCAAATTTATTTTTCTTTAAATGCCTGTAACTTTTTTGTCCTTTAACATACAGAGCTAACTTTTGGTAGGTAGCTTACCTATGATGATATGAATCCGAGTATCAAATTTGGTTGCCCTTACTTTGTTAGGTCCGGAGATATAAAAAAAAACCGAATGAAAACCCAAAATTTTTCCGGAAAACCTCGTCCGATTTTCTTGACTAACGAACTTATCCAAGCCATTTACAAAAGGAAGGTATGTGCCAAATTTTATCAAAATCGGTCCATTATTTTTTGAGTTATCGGTGTGATATATATATATATATATATATATATATATATATATATATATATATATATATATATATATATATATATATATATATATATATATATATATATATATATATATATATATAATATAAAAATTGAAACTGACCCCGGATATGGGTTCTAGGGCTAGTTCGCGTTCATTTGCAAAAAAAATTTCAAAATTCAAAAGTCGGGATCTCCTTATTAGTGAATTTTTTCTACGAAAATTCACTAAAACTGCATAATCTAGACAAACCACAAATGGTGATGAATGTTCGCAAGCTTCAAAAGGTGTTTTGCGTTACTAGTCATAATTAATTGAAATTCACCTAAATATTCCAATGATTTGGATAAGATATGTACGAGCATGTGTCAAAAGAGATGGCTTTGATTATCAATTACCTGTAGGAACATGTAAAGATTTAATTTCAATAAAGTGTAAATGTGTATCTCGTCTAATTTGCAAAATATATATCTTTTCATTAACTGTGCATTAATAAGTTTGCGACGACTGCCTCTGGCAAATTCAGTGAAACGTTAACTGTAATTTCATTGCGCTGAGGGATGACAACTCGAGCAACTGTCTTAAAGATGACTACAGCATCGGATACAATTGTCAGTAGTATAAAAACTGTAACGAGAGCGATCTTGACCATACAAAAGCATGGATGAGTTTATCTACGAGCAAAATAAGAGTAGTGTTTTCATAAATTTTTTTAGACCAATGTACTTATGGTAAACAACATTTTAAGATGTTTAATGTCTTAAGTAGATCAATAAAATAGCATTCTTTATCTTGCTTTTACTAAGACAATTTGTCTAATTTAAGCTATCTGGATAAATTGTACAAATTGGAAGAATACATTGAATGAAAAGCTTTGAAAAGTACTTATCTACAATTAGTGATACAATTATTATTTAAAACCAGATTATATTGATTAAAATATTTAGGTAACTTATTTTAGAATCTGTTAGAACATAAAAATTCTCAATTTTAGAAAAGGAATAATATTATTTTAGGTGCAACACAATCTGCGACCTGCACCCGTTCTTCAAATAGGCCGCTGAGATGTCCGTCTCGTGTACCATGTAAAAGGTCCCTAACTTGTTTAGAAAAGACGGGGGATGGGTTAAAAATAGTGTAAGGTGAAACGGCTGTCCGGCGTCAGTGATTGAACATAGTCCGGGAAGTTTGGAAAACCTTTAGCTTTAGTGCGGGAGGTCAAATATCTGGGGGTGATCCTGGACCCCAAACTAACATGGGGGTCGCAAATAGAACGAGTTGTGAGGAAGGGAGTAGCGACCCTCTGGCAGCTGCGTCGTGTGATAAGGAGGACCTGGGGACTTAATCCTCGGATCCTTCATTGGATCTACACTGCGATCGTCAGGCCGAGAATCCTCTATGGGGCGTTGGTCTGGTGGTGTGGTGTGAACCAAACTACCAGCAGGAAGCTGGCCAAACTCCAAAGGCTGGCAATCCTGGGTATCACAGGCGCTATGAGGACGACAGAGGTCGCTAGAGGTCCTGTTGATGCTGCCACCACTTCCCATCTGTATCAGAAGGGAGGCTATGGCGTCGCATCTTACAATCCGGGACTCAGGTAACTGGTGCGGAGAGGGAGCAGTAATAGGGCATGCAAGAGTCGTCAAGGAGGTGGAAAAGGAAATTCCGATTTCCGCCATAAAGGTGAGGGAGGCCGAGGACGATATTAGGTTGACTAGGCCATACACCCTCAGGATCCCCAGTAGGGATCAGTGGAGGGAAAATGAGGTTGCATTCCAGGCCGCAAGCCTGGTCTGTTTCACCGACGGATCGCGGCTGGAGGACCAACAATCCTCCGGGGCAGGAATATACATCGAGGGCCTGGGGGTACGCGAGAGCTATGCTCTTGGCGCATACACCACGGCATTCGAAACAGAGGCGTATGCTATCCTGTCTGTGGCCAATAGACAGGATGTGAAGATGAGTCCCGAGAAATGTGTGTGCATCTGCTCGGATAGCCAGGCGGGCCTCCGGGCAGTCTGCGCGGCCAGAATCAGGTCACCACTGGTTCAGGAGTGCGCTGACGCCCTCAGAGGGCTAACCAGGACGAAGGAGGTGCAACTGGTGTGGGTTCCGGGACACTGTGACGTAGCGGGGAATGAGGTGGTGAATAATCTCGCAAGACTCGGTTCCCGGCGACCGTTCTGTGGCCCGGAGCCTGCGATAGGCATAAGTAGGAAGACAGTCTCTGTCGACTTAAGACAGGTGGACCGAGGAAGCAGTGGAGAGGCATTTGGGGGTCGGTTGGTGGCTGCAGGCAGGCGAGGGACTTCGTGTAGGGGCCGGACAGAGATAAAGCTGCCTGGCTACTCGGAAGGAGTCGCCCTACGCTTCGCCGCATCCTCGGGGCGCTGACAGGCCACTGCGCCCTTAGAAGACACATCACATTGATAGGCGTAGAGAGGGATCCCATTTGCCAGGAATGCGGATAGGATGAAGAAACGTCCTACCACTACATGTGTGAATGCGAGGCTTTTGGGAGCTTCGAGCAGAATTGTTCGGATCAAGGACTCTGCAGAGGAATCAGGTAAGTACCGTCCAATTGAAGGCCGTCACGGCCTTCATCTCGAGGTCGAGGCGGTTTGACGACGGAACCGAGGAAGAGTAGAGCATGGTTGCTGGGGTTGGCAAAAAGGGCCCATTGTGGCATACTTGCTTGGCGTTGGCCTCCCCACCACTGCTACTACTACTGGTCCCGGAAGTGGAAACAAAATACAATACTACTTTACAATAAATTTTAGGATAATTTTCAAAAAGACATTCTCTTACGCAGTACCAGTTTTCTATGAAAGTGTATATATATGTATATATATATATATATATATATATATATATATATATATATATATATATATATATATATATATATATATATATATATATATATATATTGTGTGTGTGCGTGCGTGTGTGTCCGAGCGATAACTTAAAAAATACTAATCTGATTCGAACGAAACTTGGCAGATATCTTCGTATTGTTAAGACCGCGGACGAGCTCGTTAGCCAACCGGGTCAGACTAGTTTTTCTAAAAAAATATTTTTCTGAAAAAAAAATGTATCAAAAAATAACAAAGTTACTTTGATGAAATTTGGTAGGTATGTTGTAGGCGTATAGCAAATTAGGTTATTCAAATTTGAAGCATTTAATGATAATTCGCTACCATAACGCACTTGCTGCGTCCCGAAAATTTATTTGCTATTAAAATTCAACAGGTACCTGAATTACAATAAATTTTATATGGCTGTGTCCAACTGTCTAGTTTCGTGAATAACGTTTAACCTCTTTTATAAGTCAGTATAATTATTGAATTGATAATTAAAGAAAACCATGCGCGTGTATATATTTATGACTGGGCTATATTTTTAGAATCGTTTGAAAGAGCAAATACAAATTAATTTTAACCTCTTATCGTACAGACATAATTTTAAAAGTTTGAGCTCATGTTTTTAGCAAGGAAATGTAAGCTTTAATGGAGTCAAAGCGATAGTTTTTATCTCGTGTTATTTGTTTTGCCAAATGATGTTGACCTAGTTTTTTTATCTGCTTAATACTATTTAAACCAGACTGTTATTGCTCGTGTATATTTCGCGGTTAGATTATTATTGTGCAGAGCTCGTTTTGATATTAGCCACGTGTGTTGGCGTAAACAACAGAAATGAGCTGTCTTTTTATTATTATTTGAGTGAGGTCCATTTGCACGAATTTTAGGTGTTGCATTTCACATTATCCTGTTTACTTTTCTATATGGAAGTAAACAATATTATGGAAAAAGAGAAATCTGTTTTGTATCACAAAAAGAGGAACACTTTTTCAGATTTTTTGTAAATTGGAAATGCTTTGTTGAAGATGCTAATGGTGAGTTCAAGCAGTTTAAAGCGCATGAGGTTTACTGATGATTGGGTGATATGTGTCTGATATTTGAATTTGTGACGTCAAACCATAGCTTACAATAATTAATATGTGATAAATATTTACGCACACTCACAATAAAAATAGTTAATAGATAGATACATTTATTTGACCACTTTTTACACTTAAAAATACAATAATTGTGGCAGGCCGAAATACACCAGTAAAAAATCCAAGTTGTTAAAAGTACAGAGCAAAATACACAGACATATAAATTAGTTAAAATTAACTATACAATAAATGAACCTTGTAAAATACAAATTACTACATGTGAACATACAGACTAAAACACATCAAAACGAAAAGAACAAACAAGAAAAATGCAAAGCTCTACATACATGCGGACATATATACAGCGTTATCTAAAATTCACACAAACGGCGAGATACAAACACTATAGTACTATGGAGGCATCCATGTACTCACGGACTGAATAGTAAGCATTTTGCTTAAAGTAATGCGTTATAGCATTTTTAAATTTCCCATAATCTAAGGACTTTATGTGAACTGGTAGCTTATTATATAAGGCATATCGCAAATAATTATTTACCGATTTTTGTAGTCTAAATCTCTGCGGTCGTATTAAACTAGCAGATCTTGTACTATAGTTATGGTATGCATAATTTAGCTGATAATCAAATTTATCCCTGTATATATTCAATAACTGACTAAAGATGTATATCGCGGGAAGAGTCATAATTCCCAGGCTAATAAAGTACGTCTTACAGTGTTCACGGCAGCCAACTCCAGCAATCAACCTTACCACTTTTTTTTGGAGACTGAAGGTTTGTATAGAATTTGATGAATTGCCCCACAAATGAGTGCCATACGATAGGTGGCTGTGAAATATGGAGAAATAGGCTTCCATAAGTGAACTTCTGTCAGCCGAATTCCTCAACCCCCTGATCACAAAAATTGAGATCGACAACTTACTCTTCAACAGAGAAACATTAGCATCCCACTTAAGCTCCATATATAGTAATGCCAAGAAGGTTAGCATCATTTTTCACTGGCACTTCCGGAGTTGTGGAAAATATTACCATAACAGTTTTTTCTGTGTTTAATTTTAAGTTGTTCTGTGTAAACCACAGTTCTGCCAACTTCCCGTAGAGATCATTTCAACGTTCAGCTTTTTTGGGTCGCAGCTTTGGCATATAAGCGACGTGTCATCAGCGTAACAGACGCAGCAACTCTGACATGAAATCGAATAAATCGTTTACGTAGACTATGAAGAGTAGCGGTCCCAAGACAGAACCCTGCGGCACCCCACTTCCCACAGCTCCAATATTCGATATTTCGTCATTAAAAAAGACGCGCTGCTTTCTCATATGTAAGTATGAACTTATTAACTTTAACGGAGGACCCCTAACACCATATCTAATATATTAATATTAATCAAAGACCTTAACATCTCTGTTCAGGATCAGAAACACAAATGGGTCACATTTTATTTTTCGCCGAATAATTTTAATCAGGTAAATAGTTAAATTTCTGGGGACATCTATAGGTGGTTTTTGACTTGCCATTTCTTAAGGTGGTGCAGCTCCATATTTTACACGGCCAGCTAATTCACTGATTTAACGCAGATAGACTTTACATTAAATACATTTAAACAAAAACAATGTTTGCAGTTCTCACCCGATTTTACCTACGGCTGGTTTCACTACACAGATGTACAGGGTACGAGGAGGTATTGAAGAGTACTTAGCATACACCGATGCGATAATTGTTTAGGCAGGTTTTTAATAATAGAACAGAATCTTCTCGAAGACTCACACATTTGGCAGAACGTCAATAAGGCAATTCTTTAAAAAATTCTTTATCTTGGTCTTCAAACCACTCACACATTTGGCAGAACGTCAATAAGGCAATTCTTTAAAAAATTCTTTATCTTGGTCTTCAAACCACTCCTCAACGGCATATTATATGACTTCGTTGTTCGTCGAAAACCGTTTACCTTTAAACTGTTTTTTGAGCATTGGGAATGAATAATATTTGCTAAATCCGGAGAAAACGGCGGATGGGCAACCAATTTTATCAATTCTTTGCAGTGTGGTCAACGACTTGTAAGCAGTTGCGTTGTCTTGCAAAAAAAGCACATACTTGGTCAGTTTTTGCGGCGGTTTTTCACAATTTCCTCGCGTAATTTACTTGGAAACTCATTAAAGAATGCTCCCGTGACAGGTCTGCCTTGTTCAAGAAAATCTAGCAGACCTATCCCATCTTTGTTCCAGAAAACTAAAGCGGGAACCTTGACAGTCGACCTTTAAATAAGGATTTTTTTGGGTCGTGGAAACCCAGGATGCTTCCCTTCGATTGCTCTCTAGATTATATTTGATCGATCCGTATTTGGTCCGTAGGGACACCGCGACCCAGAAAGTTTAAGGATTCTTCTCCAAACCAGTGGCACCTTCTCTTTGAAATTGTCAAACGACTGTGCCTCTGATCAGATTTCAAGCATTTCGGAATACGTTTTGCCGAAACCATTCTCATTCTGAAGTCGTGACGCACAATGTGAAACACGTCTATAGAAAATGTTTCTGCTATATGTTTCGGCTAAACTTTTCGATTTTCTAAGGTCATTCTATGGACAAAATCAACACTTTCTTAAGTGGTCCCAAAATTGTGTTCCAAGACAGTGCTAATTTTTGACATTTGATCGTCCTTTTTTTAATTCTGGAACCCAGCTTTGAATAGTAGCATACGCCGACAAGATTTTTTAGAATAAATACATGATAAGTGATCGAAGTTCTTTTTATCAAAGTCTAGCTTTTCTAAGACATGCTGTTAACAAAAATTTACAGTTTAGTTACAATTTATCATTTGAATGTCGAGCTTTGACAGCTTATTAATAAAACATCATAGTTGTTACCATAGGAACTAAATTTAATTGTGCTTACTGCAAAGTTTCCAGAATAACTAGATGTCAATCTACCCCCGTATGTCATATAAACCTTCCATCCTCATATGTCAACAAGGGAGAGATGTTCTTTGATTTCGTAAACAAAATAAATGATGTGAAGATAACGGTAATGAAGTTAGGAATCGATAGCGAACAAGGTGTATTTCTAAGATTGTAGAAGTTTTTACGTACAAATGGATTTAAACCACATTGGTATTCAATTTGTAACTCTAATGGGCCAAGTTTCCCCTCAAATTCTACACAATTTTGTTTGGGTAACACACAAAGTCAAACTACATGGTAAACACACGTTGGATTTAAAAGGCTACTCTCCTTAGTAGACTTTGTTTAGGCTTGATAAATCAAAACTCCAGTCGAGCCGATTTGGATTATGTTTGTTAGGAACTACATAATTCAGATATCCTTGCTTCATCACACACTGTCCAACGCAAAAACGCATATAACAGGTGGTCCTTCATTTAATGATTCTCCACCCACACAGTGTTAAAGAATATCTTCGAAGGTATCTATAGAGTGTGGTGAAGCTTGGGTCTCCTTCTAAAGTCCACTGCCGTCTCACAACTCCAAATTCCACCAGTGTGCCCAGTGGAAATCGTTTAAGCACTCTGCACACCTTTGTCTCTCTTATTAGCATGTGTTATTACGACAAAAGTAAAAGATACGTGCTGTATAAAGCAGATTTGAGACAAGAAAATATGTAGAATGCACGAGTGGTGGAAACACCGCAGGCAATATATTATCACACACACTCGTTTAGTAAGTCCACATCCTGGATAGCGACTCGTTCGTATAGCTTTCAGCCTTTGGAGAAGAAGCATCATTGAAACTTCTCTAATTCCTCAATCCTCTTTCGTTCATAAAAAAAATGCAGTTATCTACGCTCTAACTTTTCCTACTGCTTTCCAGAGACTTGTCTGTAGACCTCTGTTGCGCCCATCCTTGATCTGGACAGTCTATTAGCCTCCAGCTTTTCTCATCCTTCATCTGGGTTATAGACATCTGGTATATGCATATATGCAGCCTGATATCTTATCCCCTCTAGACCTCTGAGGCTTAGATGCTCTCATGCCTGGATCAGGGGAACGGCCCCTTAAAGTCACTGTGCACGTGCTGCATCGGCATATGGTCTACGTATGCATTTAGCAAGTCGCATTTGAGGTCCTTCTGGAGACCTTCTCCTCCGGTGCTTTTGTAATGGAACCCTGAAGAGTTTACTCTTCTTGGCCCCATCAAAGCGGTTGGACAACCGTCCTGAATGAGTCTCCCTACGTGCTGTGAGTGTCTTTGAAAAATATTTTGGCCTTCCCCATGGTACGTTTTGCACTCTGTGGTGTGGCTCTATCTTGGAATAGTCTTTTTGAGCTTCTTTCCCGCCTTCTTTGTCCACCGCCTGTTTCCTCTTGGACTTTCGTTTGTATTTACTAGCGTCTGTGTTCTTTGGCCTGTTTGAAATCTGATCAGGTTGTCCCGGATGACAGCCTTTTTGATTATTGCGTGACCTTCCTGGATGAGTTTCTGGTGTCTTTTTTTTAGACACCTTGTAGTCGGGGGCTGTGCACATCCTCGTTGGTCATTTTCGTCCATTTCGTTTATGGCATACACTCTAATACCGACCTTGTTCTTTTAATGTCCCGGTTGGTTTGGCTTGAGCAACATTCTCACCTTCGTGTAGCCAAAATCGCATCTACGGGGACCCCTGGGAGTGGTGTGGCCATCTCCATCTGCCGCAGGTCTGCTTTTCAGGGTTTATGGCTTTAGTTTTATCTTATTTTTTTCTGTCTTTATCTATTTTTAACAAACGTGTAGCAAGGAAAGGATAAAAATGGTTTGCCCGACCAGAGCCCGCATGTCCTCAATAAAGCACTTATACAAAGGGGTGTCTCTAGTACCCCCAGGGAAAAGTTCGCTGCCGCTTATAACCCTACGCTATCTTTCACCTTAGTTTTGAAGAAAATATAAAAAAGAATCAGTTTGACATTACAAGGGTAGAAATATTGGCCAGATAGCAAAAATTAAACGGAAAAGCCCCCAGGCTAGTTGAAATAAAGGCATGCTTGGAAGAGGCTCTTATCTTTTTTCGGGCTTGGGACAGACACCAAGGGTGTCTGTGTCCATATTAGCGGCATATTAGCGGCAACACCTCACATGGCGCAGTTAATAATATACTTATTAAGCAATAGAAATGATTTGGCAGCCTATAGTAATTTGAATAACCCGCTATTAAATCATAAGTAAACGTCATATAGCTGTAAATTTTATGTTAAAATTCATACAACAAAACTGATATAAACAAAACAGATACGTCTTATTAGAATAAGTATACCATTGCTTTATTTAATTTCCACAGAAACCTGGTGATTTGAGTGTAAAGGGCATGTTCATTTATTAAATACTTTTAAAAATACACGTATACTATAGTGTTAACATATTCGGTGCATTTCTATGGTACATATTATTGAATAATTTTAATGACTATAATAAATTAAGAACACAAATCAAAACATAACAGAGCATTTTCTAAATATAACAATTTGTAAATAACGCCCACGACTTGACACGCACGTAGAAAAATGCTCAGTTACAATTTCCGCGCTGTTGTTATTTTTAAAACAACCATAAACTACTACAAATAATTTAATTTTAAAACGTTGGAGGGGGAAAATGTAAAGAATTTGAAAAAATAAACATTATATTTGTAACAGTTTTAAATTTAGATTACACTAACAAATAACAGCAATCAAAAATGCGGTTATATTTATCCTCAAGTCGTTGGTGTCTTTCAAAGTGTTAAGAGTGTGTCTAACTTTTACATAAAGTAAGTTCTGCTTTATTGCAGCTTATAATAGTAAACAGGTGATCGTCCTGTTAATCTTTTATATTTACAGCTAGAAATAAATAATAAAATTACAACTGTATGTCATCAGAATTATATTTTCTAAAATTTAGGCAATGTTATATTTAGTTCTTTTTCAACCACGAAAAAACTAATTAATGTTTCTGAAATGACGTAATATAATCTCTTTGGTTTATAGACCTACAATTAAAACTTTAGATTCATCAGCATTTTTTTTTGTACAATAATAATTAAGGTATTTTTTCTTCTCTTCAGTTCAATCAATTTTCCGGATGAATTCAACTTTGGTATGCATAATTTGTCCTTGGTGTATATTTTTGTTTTGTTTTATTTATTTTGCAACTAGTGATAAGACATTTTTCAAAATAATAGGCTGCGTATAAAAATTATTGTTTTCTCTAGCTTCCTTGTTTTTTTCATTTTTATTCATTGTGACGTCATATATCCCATAATTTTTGGAAGTATCGTATATTGTTAATGGGTTAAACAATGGCGTGACGCAAAAAACGAATTGTTTATCCAGAGAAGGTAAGTAAAAAAAGTGAGATATTATTGACATATTCTATAAAAAAAAACCTGACCAAAAGTTTTCTCGCAATTTATCCATCTGGTCGCACGCATTTTTTGTTGGAAAAAAATATGAATTTACTAGGAAATCATATAAAAGACTTGATTTTGTTTCTTATTTTTCTCGTGTCATATTTAATAATTAAATAAAAATGTCTCGTGATAAAACACTTCGCTAAACACATAAATTTGGTTGGGATACGATAAAACATTTTCTTCTGCGTTCATCTTTTATTTCGCCTGTTACGGTCAGTGAAATAAAGAGACTCTTTATTTCACTGGTTATGGTATACTCTCCGTTATCTGTACCTTTTTTCTTCTTTAACCTACAGTGCTAAATTTTGGTAGGTAGCTTACCTATAATAATATAAAGCCGTGGACTAATTCTGGTTGCCCTTACTTTGTTAATTCCGGAGATATATTTTTTTTCGAATGAAAACTGAAAATTTTCCCGGAAAACCTCGTCCGATTTTCCTGACTAACGAACGTATCCAAGCCATTTACACGAGGACGGTATATGCCAAATTTTATTAAAATTGGCCCATTATTTTTTTAGTTATCGGTGTGATATATATATATATATATATATATATATATATATATATATATATATATATATATATATATATATATATATATATATATATATATATATATATATATATATATATATATATATATATATATATATATATATATATATATATATATATATATATATATATATATATATATATATATATATATATACAGGGTGTTACCTAATGATAGGGCGTAATTTCAAGGGCGCGTTCCTGAACAAAATTCAAGTAGAAAAGTTCATATAAACATGTGTCCTGAAGAGTCTGGTTTTCAAGATACAGGGTGTCAAAGTTTAAAAAAAAAATTGGTTTTTTATTAATATCTTAATGATTCTTTTGCCCATTTTGTTGAAATCTGGCAGGGTTATTCACTGTAATAAGGCGCTAAGTTGGCACTAACTAAAAGATAATTATAAATTCCAGTGGCGTCTCGAGAGGCAGTCTCACGAATAATATTGACTAAAAAAAAATGTACGCTACTGAATTTTTTTAATTTTAATTTTTTTCAGATTAAGCACCTAAAAATAAAACTTTTTTGCCTCTTAATATTTTTTCGTATATTACTTCCTTTTCGAGGAAAAAAATGAAAACGACTTCATTGCATGTCGAATAATTGTTAAAATGAAATCAAGTTAATTGTGAGCGTTGCTAGGAAACGTTGTTTTGACATTATGAGCATAATGTTTTTGACTTTCTGTGACAGTTTGTTATTATTTTCCCTCTGGTCAAAAGGTTAATTGTGCTACAAAAAAATGGTAAATAACTATTCTAATTTGGAGATGACACAAATGCATTTCCTTTATGGTCTTGCCAATGGTAATTCGGCGGAGGCCCGGCGGCTCTATCAAGAAAGGTATCCTGATCGTGTCCTTCCAGGTAGACAAATATTCATAAACATTCATCGTCGTCTGACTGAATCTGGCAGTTTTAAACATAATACCTCTGACGGAAGACCTCGTACAATTCGAACTCCAGCAGTTGAGGAGGCTGTCCTACATGCGGTCGAAGAGAATCCTGCAACTAGTACCCGAAAAATAGGTAGGGAATTAAATATTTGCTATAAAACGGTATGGGAAATTTTAAGAGAATCCCTGTTGTATCCTTATCACGTACAAAGAGTTCAGGCACTTCTGCCAAGAGATTTTGAACCGCGTATGCAATTTTGTAGATGGTATCATCAAAGACTTTCAGAAAATCCTCACTTTGATTCCATCATTATGTTTACGGACGAAGCCCATTTTTCCAGAAATGCAATAATTAATTTTCGAAATAATCATAACTGGGCCCAAGAAAATCCTCATGCTATTACAGAGACACAGTTTCAGGAACAATTTTCTGTCAACGTTTGGATCGGTATCCTAGATGACTATTTGATTGGACCATTTTTTTTACCACAACGTCTTAACGGACAATCTTACAGTCATTTTCTACAAACTGATTTGCCACTGCTTCTTGAAGATGTCCCTTTATATTTACGTCAACAACATTGGTTCATGCATGATGGTGCTCCTGCCCACTTTAGCATATTGGTTCGTGAGTATTTGAATGGAGCTTACAAAAATCGGTGGATAGTTCGTGGAGGACCACAATTCTGGCCACCTAGATCGCCTGATTTAAACAGCCTAGATTTTTATTTGTGGGGGCACCTAAAAGCATTAGTTTATGTTACACCAATCGAGACAGAAGAACAACTAAGGAATAGAATTGTTGACGGATGTGAAACCATACGTAACACTAATGGAATTTTCGAAAGAGTTCGTCGCTCGATGAGAAGGAGAGCACAAGCCTGCATAGAAGCGGGAGGTAGTCATTTCCAACATTTTTTGTAAATAGTTATTACTTTTCGTTTGTTAGATTTTAAAAAATGGCTTAGAAATAAATATTCTGAACGTAGAAAATGACTGTAAGATTGTCCGTTAAGACGTTGTGGTAAAAAAAATGGTCCAATCAAATAGTCATCTAGGATACCGATCCAAACGTTGACAGAAAATTGTTCCTGAAACTGTGTCTCTGTAATAGCATGAGGATTTTCTTGGGCCCAGTTATGATTATTTCGAAAATTAATTATTGCATTTCTGGAAAAATGGGCTTCGTCCGTAAACATAATGATGGAATCAAAGTGAGGATTTTCTGAAAGTCTTTGATGATACCATCTACAAAATTGCATACGCGGTTCAAAATCTCTTGGCAGAAGTGCCTGAACTCTTTGTACGTGATAAGGATACAACAGGGATTCTCTTAAAATTTCCCATACCGTTTTATAGCAAATATTTAATTCCCTACCTATTTTTCGGGTACTAGTTGCAGGATTCTCTTCGACCGCATGTAGGACAGCCTCCTCAACTGCTGGAGTTCGAATTGTACGAGGTCTTCCGTCAGAGGTATTATGTTTAAAACTGCCAGATTCAGTCAGACGACGATGAATGTTTATGAATATTTGTCTACCTGGAAGGACACGATCAGGATACCTTTCTTGATAGAGCCGCCGGGCCTCCGCCGAATTACCATTGGCAAGACCATAAAGGAAATGCATTTGTGTCATCTCCAAATTAGAATAGTTATTTACCATTTTTTTGTAGCACAATTAACCTTTTGACCAGAGGGAAAATAATAACAAACTGTCACAGAAAGTCAAAAACATTATGCTCATAATGTCAAAACAACGTTTCCTAGCAACGCTCACAATTAACTTGATTTTATTTTAACAATTTTTCGACATGCAATGAAGTGGTTTTTATTTTTTTCCTCGAAAAGGAAGTAATATACGAAAAGATAATAAGAGGCAAAAAAGTTGTATTTCTAGGTGCTTAATCTGAAAAAAATTAAAATTTAAAAAAAAACTCAGTAGCGTACATTTTTTTTTGTCAATATTATTCGTGAGACTGCCCCTCGAGACGCCACTGGAACTTATAATTATCTTTTAGTTAGTAACAACTTAGCGTCTTATTATAGTGACTAACCCTACCAGATTTCAACAAAATGGGCAAAATGATCATTAAGATATTAATAAAAAACCAATTTTTTTTTTAAACTTTGACACCCTGTATCTGGAAAACCAGACTCTTCAGGACACATGTTTATATGAACTTTTCTACTTGAAATTGGTTCAGGAATGCGCCCTTGAAATTACGCCCTATCATTAAGTAACACCCTGTATATATATATATATATATATATATATATATATATATATATATATATATATATATATATATATATATATATATATATATATTATAAATAAGCTACCTACCAGAATTTAGCACTGTAGGTTAAAGAAGAAAAAAGTCTGGTCGCAGCAAGTGCGTTATGGTAGTGAATTTTCATAGAAATGATCTGACACGAAAAACTTTTTTCTCTTTTGACGTAGAAATATAAATTTCGGTATATAGTTTCCTTTTAATGTCGTAAACTTACGTACCAAATTTGGTTACCATAGCTTTTCTATTTTTTTAGTTAAAATTTTTTTTCGAGAGAAAACCCAAAATTTTTCCGGAAAACCGGGTTAGATTTTCCTGGCTAACGAACTTATCCAAGCCACTTACAAAAGGAAGGTACATGCTGAACTTCAACAGAATCGGTCCATTATTTTTTGAGTTATCGGTGTGATACATATACATATATATATATATATATATATATATATATATATATATATATATATATATATATATATATATATATATATATATATATATATATATAAACATATAAAAAGTGAACCTGACCTGACCTGACCTGACCCCGGATATAGGTTCTAGGGGTCCTAGATCGCGCTCATTTGAAGAAATTTTTTTCAAAATTCAAAAGTCGGGATCTCCTCATTAGTGAATTTTTTCTAAGTAAATTCACTAAAAGTTACAGACATTTAAAGAAAAATAAATTTGGGTTTTCCTCAAAACGTAAAAGTCGCGATTCAAAACGTCAAAATTGGTAATGTTTAGGCAATGAACCTGAAACTAATATGAGCCATGGGAAGAAAATGTCTGAAGAAGAATGTTTTACAAAGCCTGAACTCTTAGTTTCAATAGTCATTGTCCTTCATTTTACTAAAATGTTCCCAGAAAATTCATTTCAAATAGACCCTTTCTCTGATGCTTGGCAGTAGTCTTAGCTATAGAGTTTATCGTTTAATGGTATATTATTTTTGTCGAATTTTCGTAAAAAACCATTAAAGCTCAATATATCCGTTAATATACAAGTTACGAAAAAAAAATTGTATACATTAATTATAGGGTGTCTTGAGCTACATCTTAAAAAATATTTCCACAATTACAGGCTGGCCCATAAGTCGTTTGTGATTCAAATTTTCTTTCTTTTTTTTTTAATGAACACGCCCTATGTTATTGCATTTTTGCATTTTCCATCGAAATATAATATCTTGTAAGAAAAGAAATTCTGGACGCAGCAAGTGCCTTATGGTAGCGAATTTTCATTAAATGCTTCAAATTTGAATAGCTCAATTTGCTATTAACCTATAAGGTTGACCAGAAAACCAGTTTTTTCGGGAACAATTTAAGTTTACTTTCGTAAACTTTGGTACATTTTCAAACAATAAAGTTATTTTGATAAAACATGGCACATTGTTTTTACTATATAGATTATACTGGTAACCAAATTTGATGCATGCTTTCCTAAAAAAAACATATTTGCTATTAAAAACATTTTAATGAAAATTCACTACCATAACGCACTTGCTGCGTCCCGAAATTTTTATAAATTTTAACATTTCACATTTGTTTAAGTAGAATATTTTAACCTAAAAGTAGTTTATTCCGTGTTTCAACATCACTAGCTTGCATACATTTGAGCTAAAACACGTTGTGTTCGTGGCAGATTTTGCTGTGTTTGCGTTCGTGGCAGATTTTCCTGTTTGCATGTTGAAGAGTGTGATTGTTTAATGCCAGTTTGCCGAAGAATTCACATTAACGCATCGTTGCCGCGGACCTTATCAGATTTTCGTGACTGCGATATTATGTAGAGGAACATTATTCACCCCACACTTTGTGTTAAATAATTATATAGCATTAGTCCATAATAGGTCTGCAATTAAGTGCCATAAGCACGTTAAATCTTCCTATAAATTATACCAAATCGAAAAAGTAAATCTGTGCAACAGAAATTATTAGGTGTGGCTGTCGATCTAATAGAAATCGAGATGCACTAGATTCATTGCAGTGAAAGCTGAAGATGATTCTTAATGTTTGAAAAAAGATGATTTCTAACTAATGTGTTGTTTGTGTGTTTTCTTTCTTTAACATCGGCCCATTTCCGCGACTATGGCCAATCACCGACGCCAGGGAGCAGTTTCACCTCACCATCCTGAAAATTTTGCCGAACCCCTGCTTTTCTGTAAGGAGGATAGGGATCTTTAACGTGCCCAACATCGCGTGGACACGGGACCGACGGATTTACGCCCCCTCCGAAGGGCGGAACGTGCAGACATTCAACTTGCTCAAATACAATGCCAGAACCTCGGTTGATATTAATGTTACAGTTTGTACTGAAAAAGTGAAAGGAGTACCCTGGGATCGGAACCCAGTACCCTTCGGTTAAGAGGCACACGTTCTTACCTCTGAACCACCGAGGCTCTATTTCTAACTAATAATTTTCCTAGTGAAATAACTGAAACATCGAGCGTTGTTTAAATTTATAGTTAAAGCTTGCCATGATAAATCTGTTGTGCAAATAACGCTAGTTTACAAATGAAATAAACAAATATGCCCATCGAATAAAATCGCCTTTTAGTGAATTTTCTTTTAAAAAAAATTCACTATTGACGAGATTTCGACTTTTGACTTTTGAAAAAAATTCTTCTAACTAGGCTTCCTGTGCCCGCGCGCGTGTGTGTGTGTGTGTGTCACACCGAAAACAATAATAGGCTGATTTTGATCAAATTTGGTAAGTACCTTCCTTTGGAAGTGGCTTGGCTAAGTTTGTTAGCCAGGAAAATCGGCCCAGGTTTTCCCGGAAAATGTTGTGTTTTCTTTCGGAAAATTTTTATATTACCGGAAATAACAATGTAATGGCAAACAAATTTGGTACGCGCGTTTGTATTATAAAAAGTGAATCATGTACCAAAATTTAGGTCTGCAAGTGAAAAGACAAAAAAATTATACGCATTTAAAGAACAAAAATTGGGTTTTCCTCTAAACTTCAAAGTCACGATTTGAAACTTCAAAATGGACAACATTTGGGCAGAGAACCTGAAACGATGACGGGTTATGTAAAGAAAATATCGCAAGAAGGGTGTTGTACAAACCCTTAAGTTTCAGCTTCAACCGTCATTGTCCTTCATTTTAGTAAAATATTTCCAGAAAATTAATTTCAAATAGACTCTTTCTCTGATGCCATAGCAGTAGTTTTAGCTAAGTTTATCGTTTAACTGTCTATAATTTTTAGCTAATTGTCGTAGAAAACATTAATGGAGAGACTGCGGCTTTTGAATTTAAAAAAAGATTTCCTCAAATGAGTACCAACTTGGCCCCTAGAATCCATATCCGGGTTTAGTTTCAGTTTTTGTCAGCTACAGGGTAACACATTTTTACGGTAAAGCTCAATATAATTGTTATTATACAAGATACGAGAAAAATTGTATACGTTAATTATAGTGTCTTGAGCTGTATCTTATAAAATTATTTGACAATCATAGGTGGCCTATCAGTCGTTGGTGATACCTATAAAAAAATTTCGAACATCCTTTTTATTACTGCATTTTTGTATTTTTTTTGTCGAAATATGATGCGTTTGTAATAAAAAATAAAAAAAATAACTTAGAAACTTAAAAATTGTACAAATCACTGTAGTTATAAAAAAATATTTGTAAATAGCTGATAAGTAACCTACTGTTTCCTTCCATATTGTTCAATAACCTCTCTAAACCGTGGTCCAATCTCGTCTGTGTGGAGTCGTCCTGAAGGGCCACTGGACGCACTGTATCCCTGTTTGTCCTAATGCAAAGTGAAAAAAAAAAAAGGAAAAAAAAGTGTCAAGGTGTATATATATATATATATATATATATATATATATATATATATATATATATATATATATATATATATATATATATATATATATATATATGCACAAAAATTAAAATATATATATAAACACAAAAACACACAAACAAAACAAAAAACAAAGAAAAGAAAAAAAGAAGAAAAGAAACAAAAACCGAACAAAAAACATGTTTATTTATGTCTCATTAAATCTTTTATGTGTAAATACTTTTAGATACAAACAAACTGTATGTAAAAACATATAAATTTGTAATGAATGGGTTCTATTGCTATGCGTGGCGATCTATTATTATGTAACAAAATTGAAAAAAAAAAGAAACAAAAGTATTGTAATGGGGGGCGAGGCAAGTATTTTGACTATTTAAGGACTTTTAGTAACAAAAATCTGTGGCTAATGAAAGGAAACTTTCGAGGCTAACTTACGACCACCACCACCACCTGTAAGAAAAATAATCGAGACGCGGTAGGTGCGTTTCGGTAGCGAATTGTCACAAATGCTTCAAATTTCCATAACTAAATTTGCTATTAGCGTAAGGTTCGTTGGCTAGGAAACCAGTTTTCTCGGAAACATGTTAAGTTTATTTTCGGAAAATTTTTGTACAATAAGTTATTTTGATCAAATATGGTACATTGTTTCTACTATATAGGTTATACTGGTAACCAAATTTATGCCTGCTTTCAATAAAGCATATTTGCTGTTAAAAACATTTTAATGAAAATTCATCTGGCAGGGAACAAAAGTTTATCTTGTAGACCATACTTTCTTTGAGTAATGTTAGTGTTTTGCTCTTGGACTACCCAAATCACCACAACACATTTTTTTAAAGACCTGACGACGGCTAAATTCGGGATCTCTTCATTAGTAATTTTTTTAAAGAAAATTCACTAAAACGAGCCGCTTTTTTCTTTTTACCAAATCTTTTGTAATAAGGTTATGGCATTTCTTTAAATTGCTTTTAACTTCGGAAATCATTTTTGGGAGAGGGTTTCTATTTAGTTTTTTAATCGGTCCGGTTTCCATTGTATTATTTACTCTATCTTTATAGTCGTTTTTGTCTAAAATTTAATTACAGGAATTTAAGACTTAACAGTGGGGGTCTGTCTGTATACCTTCGTAGAGGACGCTGCTCGCAACTGCTTGGCAACTAATATATAAATAGTAGTTCTGGTTTTTATTCGCTCGGTTTATTCATCCATCTGATGAAGCTGTGACCTGCCTTCCGAAGGGTGGAGTAGTCGGTGTGAAGAATGCCAAGAGTCTCGAGCGTCACCACTTTCTAAATAAACGGTTTTTAGGGAGAAAGTGGAAGCCCTAAAGGAACACTGCAGAATTACGGGGACGGACCACCCTGTGGATGCAGCATGCCTGGATAGTATTCAGTGGATATGGTTGTCGTCCATGTGTCAGAACAGTTTCGGGTTCAGGGAAAACTTAAGCTAGCTAGTAAAAGTTGGATGTAGCAGAAATATAAATTTATTAATATAAGAAATATAAACAAATAAAAGAAAATATATTAAAGAGATTACAATCTTAAAATGACTATTCTTGCCAGGGTAAAATTAGAGAAACAAAATATAACTAGATGTTTATCCCTCTCGTTTTCTACCCTTACCCAAGTAGGGAAAAATGCGTCTCGGGATTACTCTAATGTCAGCAGCTTTGTGCCCCACTGGGGTATGGTTAATTTTATTGACCAAAAATAATGGCGATATCTTACGATATCCGCCCCTCGCTGTCCACCTTGCGGGACAAGCTGGGAGGTGAAATATCGTAAGCTATTTATAGTCCTTCAAGCCCCAAATATAGTCCTCTGGGAATTGCCACCTAGCGGGCATGAGAGGTTCGGGAACTTGAAGTCACGCGGTCACAATAAAATACACTTTAATTAAATGCAAGAAGTTAGTTAGTTAAAATTGATTAGATGGCCTCGGAAGCTTAAGTCCATTAGCCACAGATTTTTCTAATTCAGTTTCGAAAATACTATCCCATCGTTCTTCGTTATGATCTGTTATAATGACACTTAGAAAATCAGAGAGAAGTGTGACTTAAATGCAAGAAGCTTTATCTGAAATTAGAGATAATACATATATAAATTAAAATTCGTTTTTGCAATACCTGTTAAGTAAGTTCACTTTTAATGACAGTTTTTTGACAATGTAAGTTGAACTTTTAAAGCATTTGTCAGTTTCCATGAGAACAGGACATTTTTCATACCTAGGTACGGTAAGACTTACCTTACCTAGGTACGGTAAGTACTGCAAACCTATAAATAGCAAATCTGAATAATGAACAAATTGTTTGAGAAGATTTATTAATTATTATAATTCATCGAAATATTGAAAGTACAATTAGTCATATGATTAACAGTAAGGATTGACGCCATGCTCTTCTTTATATTATTATCTTCAGTTTCTAGCAATGTTAAATTATCAAGACTATCTTGCGGAGTATTCGAAGAATCACCGACCTCAATAATAGGGATTTGGCGAGAGGAGCTGGCTTCTTGGTTGCTAATATGAAATATCTTCTTAGCGACTTGTACTTTATTATTCAAGGAATCCGCCACATAGCTTTCAGCTACTGCCGAGGATTTCCACCCGCCATGCCTCTTCAGTGCTAAAATGTCAACTCCGCTATTAGCCAAAAAAGTAGCGGAAGTTCGGCGAAAGGAATGCCCAGTATATTTTTCCGCATTCTCCAAATGTAGAAATTTCGCAACTTCAGAAGGAATTTTGGCAAAAATATTTCTTCCAACTGGTTGGTTAGAGCATTTCCCATTTTGATACCTCAAGAAGAATCTCTGTATTGAATTTTTTGGTCGCAGGTTCATATACTTCCTCACTAATGCCACAAAGTGAAACTTCTCATTCTCATTGTCGACAATGGTAAAACTTCTGGATTGATGATTCTTAGCGTCAAGTATTCTGACCAAAATAATGTCTCCTTTATCAATAACATTATTGATTGTTAGCTTACATAATTCATCTTTACGGCAGGCACCTGCAATTCACATAACTACAACCACCTTCTTCATCAGGTATATTTGGTCATGTGCTTCACTTAAAAAGGTCTGAATTTCCTCGATCGTAAACACTTCACTTTTCTTTGAAACATATCCAATATTTTTCTTCTTTAAAAATGCCTTTAACTTTGCATATTTGGAAATATCAACATTGTCATTCAAAGAGATTGTCGATCGTAACATAGAGTATTCGGACCATAAGCTTGATGGAGCAGAATATTTACCTGATTTTTCCAAGAAATATGCTAGTAAAACTGTCTCACTGGTATGTATTACAACCTTTTTAGTGTGGCACCACTTTTTGAAACCCTCATAGCAACTTTCATACCTTTGCTTAGACTTTTCTGGTAAAAGTGACAAACAAGCAATACCTGCCGCTTCTTCGATGTCAGATTCTTCCATATTCAAAGTCACTTCAACACTAATTTTAATTCAAAAATCACAATTAAAATACAAATTAATGTTTAACCTGGACCTGTGCTGAACTGCAGCCAGCGTTTAGTTTTGTTTGTTTACCCGTAGCGTCCTTAGTAACCCAACACAACAACCAAGTCACAAGCTACTTGTTGTTAAGTAGTATGTTAGAATCCATCTAATTAATTCGACTGTCAGTGCTGTCAGTCTGACATCTATTCACGCAGTAATTATTAAAAAAGAATGCAAATTCAAAAAAAAACCGTTAAAGCAGGTATTGCAAAAAATTATTACTAAACCGTAAACTGTAAGTGACTCTTCATGCCTCGAATGCTTAGAAAACCTCGGCCCTACGGGCCTCGATTTTCCAAACTGCATTCTCTGCATGAAAAGTGTCACTTACAGTTTATGGTACGTAATATACTATTTCTGTGAATTTGAGCTTGGGTAAGGTACGGAAACAAGCCCACTGGTTAAAATAAAACAAGGATTCTGCAAATATTTAATGCCTAGCACGGGTGAATGATAGGGTCCGGGGCGGACACCTGTATAGTAAAATAGTTGGACAAGAAAATCGAGGAACGGATAATTATGTTTTGAAAACAGACGAGCTGGGAGAACAGCGGAACTGACGAAAGTAAAAATAGCAAAAATATAAAAATTAAAATATTCATAAAATAATTTCTCACCATAGGTTCCAGACTACTGTTGTCGGTATGGCTGCGGTGTGAAGAACTCGGGAATTTTGGGGACGATGAAGACTATTTTTTATACTGGGAGGAAAAACTGGGACTATGACGTATTTATAATGCAAGAAATTCACTCGGCGGAATAAGACTGAATTGACCAGCCAGATGAAACGCCTTTTATATGGAAAAGTATATGCATCTCTTGTTCCTTCTAGAAACTTTAATGTCTTTGTTGTGGAACAAATTAAAGATTTTTGTGAATTGTTAGTGTTATTTATCAACAGATAACATTCCAATGCTGATTTGCTTTGGATAGGCCCGTGTTTTATGCAGCTTTTTGTTTTTATACAGGTGGTTATAATTGGGTATACGGCAAAAGTTATTGGGAAATAAATATCTGCAGAATTTAATTATGAAATATTAGTGGGAGTTACGGTAACGAAATGCAATTTTCGTTACAACGCTAACATTGTTAGAGAAACAATCGTCTGGTCTAAAAACTGTATTGTGATGAATTGGGTTCTCTAAATTGTACTTATCAGTACTCATCACAGGATTTATTTAACCTGTGTTGATTGTCAAAGAATCACAACCATCAAAAATTTTTATTTTGACGAATTATTTAATTACCCAACATTCACACCCCATGTTTTCCAATGTATCAAGTAACGTGAATCGGACGACTCATAACGAGTCGTAAGTTACGATATCTTGAAGAGAAGTTTTATTGGATTGTGTTTGCAAGTGAGGCGCACAAGGTGGTGAATTGAATCTAGAAGAAAATCGTGCTGTGCATACACAAACACACCACCAGCTCAACCAAAAAGGAACGAATAAGCTTGTATTTGTGTCTATTCGTTCACCATTCAGTTCGCGCCTCCAAATCATGTCGATAGAAATCGGTATCGCACCAACAGGAACAGAATTTATAGTTTAGTCCGTTTCTCTCCCTAATTTTCTCTCTCTTTTCTATTCGTTTTTTATTTGCGTGTACTTTGGTTTATTTATTTAAATAAGCCAGTGAAATGTTGAAAGAAAGTTGCCAACAACTGTGATTAAAAATGAATGTGCTTTCTATTTGAAAACTTGTAAGTCTCAGTCAGAAAGGTTATTCAATGAAAACGCCTGATGTTTCCACAAATAAATGGATTTCCACCGTCTGTTTGAAAAGGTGAAACCTCCGATTAGAAAGTTAATACGATGAAAACGATTGATGATTATACCACGGTGAATATTTCCGACGGCAGCGTTTCGGTCTTGCGAAAATTATCAGGCAGCTCAATCGTTTCATATATTATTGATCGTAGCACAATATTTTTTTATGTTAAGACAAATAGCAGTTACGGAATCACTAAGTCAATTTGTGCCATGTTATAGTTAGCAGCGGATTAATTTAATAATACAAGTTCTGCTTACGGGATATATATGAGTGTGTATTGAAATCTAGTTAGCCCGAAAACTTTCCAGTAAGGGAAGCCGAATTAAGCTGCTATGGTAACAACTATGATGTTTTATAAATAAGATGTCAAAGTTTGACATCTAAAAGTTGAACACTGATGAAATTGAATTTCTCCAAACGTCATGTTTAAGAAAAATCCAGATTGTGATTAAAAGAATAGTTTCAGTCAGTTATTAATTACTTTGGGAAGGGTTCTCGGGCAAAGAAAATTTTGCTGGTATGGTAGAAAGCATAGCTGATCAATGTCCTTTGTATGCTACTATTAAAAACTGGATTGCGGAACTTAAAAGGAGACGATCAAATGTCAAAGATGGCTGTCTGGAAGACGAAAGTCCATGACCACTCAAGAAAACATTGATTCTGTCCATGAAATGATGGAAGGTTACGAATTGGCCTTAAACGTATAGCTGAAACAATGGATGTTTGCTGTAAACGTGTGTTTCGCATCCTCCATTATGATTTTGCAATGAGAGTGCTTTCAACAAAACGCATTTAGAAATGCTGAAGTGCTGATCAGAAGCGCACTCGTTTGATAACGTCGGTGGAAGTGTGCCACCATTTTGTGGAAGAATCCTCAAACTATTTGAGTTGCCTTGTAGCTATGGATGAAAAACGGACCTATCACTATGATTCAGGTTAAAGATTAATCGAAAGACCTGAAGCATTCCGGTTTTCCATAACCCAAAAAGTTCCACACTCAAAAGTCACCAGACAAGGCTATTGCTTCAGCTTTCTGACACAAAGATGGAATAATTATGCTAAATTTTCTGGAACAATACAGCATACTATAGTGAGTTGTTAACTAAACCAAGCGAGAAAATTTCGGGGAAAACGTCGCAAAAAAACTGGTCAAAGGTGTGCTATTTTTTCAAGATAACGCTCATGCTCAGAAATTGTTGATTGCAATGTAAACCATTGATAGAATAGGGAACTTTGTTTCTAGAGTTAGTCTTAAATAACTGCTCAAAGTAACGGGAGCTGTACGGGAAAAGCTATTAACGGGGGCGTGTAATCCATGGAATCAATGAAAGCACTCCTTCCCGTACATATTTCTCCTTTTAGTGAATTTTTGTAGAAAAAATTCACTAAAATTTTGCAAATGAACGCGAACTAGGACCCCTACAACCCATATACAGGCTCAGTTTCAATTTTTTTATGTTTATATATATATATATATATATATATATATATATATATATATATATATATATATATATATATATATATATATATATATATATATATATATATATATATATATGGCGCAGTGAAAACGAAACAGACCGATTTGCATTCAGAGAATTTTTTTTTAAGAAACGCTGAAACACATCAATTTTAATCATGAAGGGGACATGTTTTGACATAAAACTCAACTTTGTCACATCAACCTCTCAAGGGTGGTGATAACAACCCTTATATTTTAAATAGGGAACATGGGTCGAGTGTTACATCATTTGAAAGCTCTTTCTTTTCTGAATTCAGCACACTAATTTTTTTGAAAGTTTTATGATCTCGTTTAAAAATTATTTACAGTTGAAGATGCAAAAACGCATTTCACTCATTCCGATAAGAAATGTGCTGATAGTCAATATTTTGTTGGTTTGTAAACAAAAAATTGACTATCAGAACATTTCTTATCGGAATGAGAGAAATACGGTTTATTATTTCAGTTTATCGGTCGGTTTGATACTTGATAGTACTACCCAAAATTAATTTCACAATGGTGTATTCTGTAGAAGAAAGAGTTGAAATAATTACCCTTTTTCTCAAAAACGATTACTGTGTCAACCGTACCGCAAATTTGTTTAATGAACGACATCCGAACATACATGTTAACAGAAAATACATTTTGGAGTTAGTTCCAAAGTTTCGACAAAGTGGTTCAGTAGCCAATAAAAAACGGGATCCTGCACGTGAATTTTCTGTTAGAAATGAGACTACTGAGATTGAAGTTTTAGGACAAATGGCTGCAGACCCAACTTTGAGCACGGGAAAATTGACCACTGTTTCAAACATCAAAAGAAGAACTATTCAGCGAATATTGAAGCATCATAAATTTCACCCGTATAAAATTTATCTTGTACAACAACTGAATGAAGATGATTTTGATCGGCGGCTGGAGTTTTGTGAAGTTATGACTGCACGAATAGCTGATAACGGGAACTTTCTGTTCGATATCTGTTTTTCAGACGAGTGTACGTTTTTATTAAACTCTACAGTTAATCGTTATAATTGTCGTTATTGGGCAGATAATAATCCAAGAAATTTTCACGAAGTCCACACTCAAACTCCACAGAAAGTGAATGTCTGGACTGGCATTTTTGGAGACCGTTTAATGGCAATTTGAGTGGCGAAACGTATTTGGAGTTACTAGAAGATATCGTTTACCCTCTACTAATTGACATTGTTGAAAATGATGATCGTTATCAAGAAAATCAATTAGTGTTTCAACAAGATGGAGCTCCTCCGCATTTTTCACAACGTGTTAGGGAGTTTTTGAACAGAGAGTTTCCAGAGAAATGGATTGGGCGTAGATGTGCTATTGAGTGGCCCCCTAGATCACCGGATTTAACTCCTTTAGACGTCTTTCTATGGGGCCATTTAAAGAGTAGAATTTTCGCAACAGAATCGGAGTCTCTGGAAGAATTACGACGACGCATTGTTGAAGAATGCCGTCTAATAACTCCACAAATGCTCCAGAATGTCAGAGCTCGTTTTGAACAAAATTTGTACTTTTGTATGGAAACTGGTGGTCAACAATTTGAACACTAACTTAACTGAATAAACATTTTTGAACGTTTGGTTTTGTTTTTACCGAAAAATTGACTAATTAGTGAATTTCTTGTCACAATGAATAAAATACGTTCTTGCAACTCCAACTGTGAATAATTTTTAAAAGAGTTGATAAAACTTCTAAAAAAATTAGTGTTCTGAATTCAGAAAAGAAAGAGCTCTGAAATGATGTAACACTCGGTCCATGTTCCCTATTTAGAATATAAGGGTTGTTATCACCACCCTTGAGGGGTTGATGTGACAAAGTTGAGTTTTATGTCAAAACATGTCCCCCTCAATATTAAAATTGACGCGTTTCTTAAAAAAAACTTTTCTCTGGACGCAAATCGGTCTGTTTCGTTTTCAATGCGCCAGCCTATATATATATATATATATATATATATATATATATATATATATATATATATATATATATATATATATATATATATATATATATATATAAAAGCCACTTACAAAAGGAAGGTGCATGCCAAATTTGACCAAAATCGGTCCATTATTCTTTTAATTATTGGTGTGAGATATATATATATATATATATATATATATATATATATATATATATATATATATATATATATATATATAAGTCACACCGATAATTAAAAGAATAATGGGCCGATTTTGGTCAAATTTGGCATGCACCTTCCTTTTGTAAGTGGCTTGGATAAGTTTGTTAACCAGGAAAATCTGAAGAGGTTTTCCGGGAACATTTTGTCTTCATTCGAAAAAAAAATTTATCTCAAAAAATAAATATGCTAACCAAATTTGGTATGTAGGTTTACGATATAAAAAAACTATACAGCAAAATTTAGATTTTTATGTTACAAGTAAAAAAAGTTATAAAATATTTGGTGCCAGATCATTTCTATGAAAATTCACTACCATAACGCACTTGCTGCGTCCAGACTTTTTAATAATCTAGTTATGTGTAGATATTTGGAATATTTATTTAGTTTTGCAATGTCGCAAACGCCAGACAGACGGAGCGACGCTGCCTAATATGCGACAGACACAAGGGCGGAAATCCGATAATCTTGGGGATCGCTTATTTCCTAGTATTTGTCTACGGCCTTTGTATAGCACTGCAGTCCGTGCCAAGGCTGTTACCTTTTCTATGCAGTTTATGTCGTCTCCAATAAGCGACCTAAAATCCGCTTATGCGGTAAAGTGTCTCCTCTCAGGTGGAATTATAATGGTCACCTAGTTGAGACGTTATGTCAATATAGACAGTATATCAGAAGTTCAGATGCTAAAACGATTAACTCTTCCAGGGGATATTTACCTATTATCGAGAGATTTCAAATTCATGGTTAGTGCTTGACCGCACTGAAAAAATGGAAATTATGCCAACGGAACCTATTTATTGACGACAATATTATTTTAAATCAAATTTCTAATTTTCGATCCGAGAATTTTGGCCACTATAACCATTGCTTCCCCTATTTGAGAACCCTTCGCACTAGTCAACTGGTAAACGTAAATTCATAGCAGCATTCCTATAACAGAAAGGCATTTCCAATTTCCACTACAGTAGTGGTTTCTCTTTTAGGCTTCTAATTACAAACATAAGTCTAAGATTCTACCTTCTATTTGAAAAAGTGAAACTCGTTCAAAAAATTAACTTAATAATTATACAAAAAATTGATCTGCTTTCAAATAGGAAAGGCAAATAACTTGTTTATAATGTTAATACACTGTAAACGCTTGATGATTATACAACAGATGATTTTTTCGACACAGCGTTTCGGTCTTGACAAAATCTTTCCATATTATTGGTCATAGCTCAAATTTTTTTGTGTTGGGGGAAAACAGATACGAGGTGACTGATCATAGCCCATTTTTGTTTGTTAAGACAAACAATGGATACGAAAGATTAGACGCATCTAGACAATCGTTACAAACACATAATGGTTTCTCTCTCATGAAAGCTGACAAGTGTGTCATACTAATGGCAATCAAAATACATCCAAAGTAATTCGTCTTAGGTAGCCAGCCTCAGGAAACATTGGCCGAAGTTCACCAGGAGCCAACAGTTAAGTTTAAGCGTCCATCTGCTGACTACCGATGCATTACAGCGGTTGGAGACTTATGAAGGCACTGTTGACTGCAAGAACTATTTTGTGACGTTTGTCTGTGATTCCGCTGTGACAAATCGGCAAGACTTGAGTTCCAGCAGAAACCCAGCAGGACTGGTAAACGCGTACCTTCACACAACTATTCAACTGTTGGCAACTAACTGTTAGCGCCTGGTGAAGTCTGCCATTGTGAGTTGCACTGCAGAGTCGCCATCTCGGGGCGTTACTAGGCTCTAATAGAAAAAATATGTTATTTCGTGAATCGTCAGCCCTGTTACTTTATTCCCTGATACACGAAACAATGTATGTAAGGCTAGAAACATGTTACCATGATTAAAAACACATACCGGTTTCGCCCTCACTAGAGCTCATCAGTGTGTTGTACCAATACATACGAAGTCACTAAGAGAATTCGCACCCTGTTAGCAGCAGTTAAATTTAATAAATTATTAGTTCAGTTAATTTTATCAAAATAAACTATGTTTGTTCTCTATTTTTATTTTTCTCTACTAACAATATATTTTTTTGTTTCAGGTGAGTCTAAGCGAAAGCAGAAAATGCAGTAAAAGACAGTAAGGTGATGGATAGGTTCTTATAACAAGGATCATTTTAGTTTGTAGTACGTATCTTTTCTCATAAGCTCCTTTACAGGGTTTCTTTAAAAAGAACATATATATATATATATATATATATATATATATATATATATATATATATATATATATATATATATATATATATATATATATATATATATATATATATATATATATATATATTGTACCTCAAAAAACGGGTTGCTCAATGTTTTTTTCTGATACATTTGATGTCTGTCAAAAAGAATTTGTAATTGAAAAGTTTGTCTCTATTTCATTGTTATTTTAACAGTAGAAATAGTTGTCTACAAAATTTGAAACAATTTATTGTTTATTTTAATTTGTATATATACATGGTGATTCAAATTCAAGTTTCTCGCTTATTATTGAAGATAGAAGGTAGATTTACGTTTGGCAAAGTTGCTAAATTTAGTGCTGTTTAATATGCCGCAAAGAAAACCAATTTCATTCGACTGTTGTGCAAGAAATTGTCAAAAAAAACTGAAAAAAGCTATGATCGATTTTCGCCCCTGGCTTATTTGAACTCTTATAAAGAAACTAAAAAACATTCTCATAGCCATTTCCAGTTTTATATCTGATAGCACATTCAACATTTTTCAACAACGTTTCGCCTTCTTTCAGTTATCATCAACTTTTTCATTTCTTACGAGCGCCATATTGAATTTTGACATCATATGATTTCTGTTTTTTTTTTCTGAATTCAACAATGCATAACACGTTCTGAAATATTTTTAAATGATCGGACTTGATAGGCAATCAGTGCAACATCACAACACATCATGCTTCTCTTCATTATCAACGGCATCTTACAATAGACAATTTGCATGGAGTTTCCATTAAATGAATTTAACATATACCTAATAGTTTTTCATACATAGAACATTATTTCATGCATGAAAATACCCAAAAACATATGCGGCGGGCAGAAAAAGAGTTTTAAAATCAAAAAATTTCGAACTATTATCATGTGACCGCGAACGTTCTGCTATTGGCCGTGACGTAGGTGGATATTAAATAAATATCGTGTTTACATTTGCCTTATATGATATGTACGATCGCTTGTTTCTCAACATCGTGGTGAATTTTATTAATTTATTGTATTTCTTCTGGTGGAATAGTGTAAAGTGTGCGTAATAAAATGGGAGACACAGTCTTTGTGCTTACATAAATGCGTGTACACTTCCTCCGGTAAGATGGTCTTATACACACTTGGAATGATTTATCTCTTGGAACTTTAAGCGGATAACTTCTCAACATAGAAGGTTGTGAACTTTCTCCTATTGTTGGCACTGAAGTGTCTTCCCTTATTACCAGAGAAGCCTTTCCTGTTGTTGCAGTTGAAGTCCCTCCGAAAGCTTCCTCGATAAAAAGTCATTCTATTTCTTTTTGAAGGTGCTGCTCTTTCGACTGGAGATGCTTCATTTTGCCGTTGGCAATCAAACATGTGAGATACTACATGTTTTTTCAATCTCAGTTTCACATTCCCCATGAGTTTATGTCGCCAAAAATTGTCCATATCTTGTTCTAACTGAAATAATACGTCTATCATAAAAATTACAACCTAACTTAATCACGTATGATAAGCAATTTAACCTTATATCACTAATATTCATTATGAAAATGAGGAGGGACTTACGTAAAAATGGTCTTCACAACAATATACGGGGGCTTTCGCAGTTAACTGTGGATTTATCCTTTCATCCCGCTTTATAACTTTGCAGCATTGCTTTCAAATTTGAGCTACTTTTGGAACAATGAAAAATAGTTTTTCTAGAGTTTTTATAGTCGTATTTGTACACCTTGATACTATACAGTATTCATAAGCTTTATTTTTCATATTATCAAATAAAAGCACACGGAGAAGCCAATATGCAATCAAAAGCTTGCAACACAGTATGTAAACACAAAGAAGCAAGCTCATTGTTGACATTACCGTCCAGTGACGTCACATATCATGGCGCCAAAATAGTGGTGTTTCAAATCAATTTTGAAATTCGCATTTTTAAATATTTTTTGCATCGTTATTTTTCTAGTAGTGAAATGAAAAAAATATTAGAAATCATCTTTGTGGGATGTCTATCTGATGTGATAACTAAAAAAAAAACATGCAAATTGTCTATGACAATGTTGTCACCGATGACATAAATATTTTTGACGTTTTGAAATGCCACAGGCAGGGAAGAGACAAATTAAGGTGATTTTGCACTGATTGACGGTTAATCCCATTTGTTAAAAATTCTTAACGTGTTATACATAGTTGGATTCAGAAAAAAAAACAGAAATTCTATGATGTCAAAAACCAATATGGCGCTCATAAGAAATTAGAAAGTTGATGATGTCCCAAAGAAGGTGCAACGTTGTTGAAAAATTTTGAGTCTGCTATCAGAGAGAAAACTGGACGTGGCTGTGAGAATGTGTTTTTAGTTCATTAACACGAGTTCAAACAAAAGAGCCAGAGGCGAAAATCGAAAAATGGCTTTTTCAGTTTCTTGACATTTTTGCGAACGTCAGTTGCAGGAAACTGGTTTTCTCTACGAAATCTCAAAAAGCACAAAATTTAGCAACTTTGCCGAATTTAAGCCTATCCGTTTTATCTTCGATAATAAGCGAGATCCCGATGGTGAGGCTCTAATTTAAGTCAACCTGTACTATATATTTGACAGAAAAAAAAAATAGAAAATACTCTTTTTATGCAAAACATAATATGTTTCGTTTGTATTTTAAAATAGCGGCGCTCAATTCATTTTTTGAATTGTGTGTAAAGTCAAAAGAAAATTCCATCTTTTTTCTTTATTACTATTACCCAGCCAGAAAAGTAAAAAGTCTGAACGCAGTAAGTGCGTTATAGTAGTTAATTTTCAAAAAAAAAATTAATGGCAAATGCGTATTTTTTAATCAAAGCAGGCATCAAATTTGGTAACCTATATATATATATATATATATATATATATATATATATATATATATATATATATATATATATATATATATATATATATATATATATATATATATATATATATATATATAGTAGAATAATGTAGCATATTTCAGCAGGATAACTTTACCGTTTGCAAAAGTTTTAAATTGAGTCACTATTTGAGAGTGCTCTGTATACGGCATCTCTATTTTTTCGACGTAAAATATAAATGAAAACCTCTGAATGCGTCACTTTCATTCAGCTTTAGCCCCTACTCTGTTTCTTCTCCACATCAGTGACCTCTCTAGCACATCCAACCCAGTTCACAGTTACGCGGACGACAGCACCCTCCACTCAAATATACAATATTCTAAGCCTGTCTTTTTGGCACAATTAGATGAGGATCGCAGACTCATGGAGGGTTCTGTCTCCGCGGATCTCCAAAAAATATTAGACTCGGGAAGTAGAAATCTTGTAAAATTCAACCCCACCAAATCTCAGTCTTGCTTTCTTTCTCATAAAAGATACACTAGCCCTAGACCCATAACAATGAACAACCAAGTTATTCAAAGTAACGAGTCATTTTCACCTGTTGGCATTTCTGTGGATCGAAATCTCAATTGGCACCAACATGTCACATCAATTGCAGAAGCGGCTGCTAAGGAACTAGGTTTCCTCTACCGGGCTCGCAAATACTTTTCACCAGCTAATCTCTATACCTTATATACTTCGCAAATAAGGCCAAACCTCGAATACTGCTCCCACGTCTGGGGTGCTGCTGCCGCTTCTACACTCGCTATCCTGGACTCCATTCAGAAGAGAGCTATACGTCTCATTGATGACCCTACTCTCACCCAAAGGCTGGCATCCCTTGCCTACTGACGTGCCGTTGGTGACCTATCTCTCTCTTTTATAGATATCTGCACGGGCACTGCTCAGAGGAGCTCTCTTCTATAGTTCCTCCACCTGCTGCCCCCAACAGATCTACCAGGGGAACAGAGCGAATGCACCCTCTTACTGTCCAGGTCACCAGACATAGAACATCTTGTTATGCCCGCTATTTTGTCCCGAGGGCTTCCAAGTTGTGGAATTCCTTGCCGGCGCATGTTTTTCTGTCTCCTCCGAACCTCCAAACCTTCAAGTCAAGAATTAACAAGTTGCCTCTTTCCTCCTTGTCGACATTCACGGTACGATAGTATTTAGGCTGTAAGCCCTCGTGGTGTGTTGTTGAAATAAAAAATGAGACTCCTATCTATTTGTAAAAACGCCTATCATAATTTTTGATAGATGAAAAGTTACAAAACAATTGAAATCACTCAAAACCGATGAACGTTATTAAATTTTTCCCTACAAACATGCATTATAATTTGATGAAAAACGCAAAAATGAAATAGTATTGTTGTGTCCTAATATTGTTAATCCTCACCCTCAATCTCTCCGAGTCCACCCTATCCATCCTTAGTCGGCAACCTCCCCGGATGCCCCCTACATCAACTAGTTGCCCAGTGACGACAGTGGCACTCCTGGAATAGTTGACAACAGCAGCCAGCAGTGACGTACATTGGTATCCCTGTCGAGCGTCACGAATCAAGCGAAGCAGCTAAGAGAGATCCCAGTCTCGATCACTTCCATCTCATCCAGCATCCAGTAACGTCGTTCAAGACAGGCTGAACCGTGAGCGGGAGTCAAGAAGTCAAGACACATCATAATACCTGATTATGCTGTGGTCACATCACAGTTAACTCCGTACGTGTTCCAGCGGTCAGGGAGCATCACAGGGAGATAGCCCGACCCGCAGCACGGAGTCAAGAACCACGGAGTCAAGAACCACGGTTTTCTCCATAGACACGTGGACAGGCTCGTCGGCCTCGTATTGGAAGCGCCAGTCTTTCGACGAGCGACGCACCCGTGCTCAGAAATCCAGTCAACCACGGCATCAACACACCGCAAGCTTCACAGTCGTGACCTGGACACGTGAACCACCTTGGCCCTTTGGATGAAGCCCCAGGTATTAGCGACACCCCCACGTTCTGATCACGGCAAGCACCCAGTTCCAATTGTCCAATTGTAAGTCACCTTTTTCATTGTACCCTTATTGGATCACAACATTCGTCTATGTATTTCACCTTGTAACTTGTAGTATTAAATTGTTATTACTTTTATCACGTATTCATAAATCTACTACAGAAAAAAATTCCTCTGGTCCTTCACAGAGTCTTAGACGGGTAATTAGAACCATGATGCTAGTCTCTATAAACTAGTAATCTTAATGCGCGCATTTTATTTTAATTCAAACATTTTAGTATTTCGCGGCATTACATTTAACCCATCTGAACCGTACAAATATAAAGCGTGTTAGAAAAAAAAAGAGAATTTGTATTACCAACGACTAATGGGCCATTCTGTGATCGTCAAAATAATTTTATAAGATGCGGCTCGAGATAAACTATAAGTAACGTATACAATTTTTTCTCACATCTTATATAATAACGGATATATTGAGCTTTACCGTAGAAATGCGTCAGCCTGTATATATTAGATCAGATAAAAACTGAAACAAACCCTGAATATGGGTTTAGGAGGCCTAGTTTGTCAGGATCCCCTCATTAGTGAATTTTTAAAGAAAATTCACTAATACCAAATTATATCTAACTATGAGTAAAATTGTGATGGCCAAAGATAAATATAAATATAAGAAGAAAGGCAGGCCTTTATTTTTATTACGCATGTCAGAAAATAAAATATTTATTTGCATGCCACTTTGAAAGTAGATCTGACATTTGTAAAAATAATTTGTCAGTTGAAGTGACACGTATTGTTGCTATAGACTATTATGCACTATTATATTACACCTTATAAGAATCTTGTTTATTTTAGAGTACGGAAGCTTATTTTACTGTTTTAATATGTTTCGTTCGTTTAACCCGAGGTGGTTTTTTTCTATTGAATTACATCCATTGTGTTTATTAAACAAAAATTTTTCATCTTGTGTTCTCATTTGGCCTCCAGAACAACCGAAATTGTTTGCACTAAATGGCTATCACTTTTCCTTTTAACTTATAAATTTAAATTTTGGTACATAGTTTAGTTTTTATGATATAAACCAGCGTACCAAATTTGGTTGCAATAGCTTTGTTATTTCCAAAGATATAGAAATTTTCGGACAGAAAACACAAAATTAGCGAAAAACTGGGCCGATTTTTCTGGCTAACGAACTTATCTAAGCCATATGCAAAAGGAAGGTACTCACCGTTCCGGGGCAAACTGGTCGGGCAAACTAACTTATCCAAGCCACTTGCAAAAGGGAGGTACTCGCCAAATGTTATCAAAATCGGTTCATTCTTTTTTAAGTTATCGATGTGACACATAATAATATATATATATATATATATATATATATATATATATATATATATATATATATATATATATATATATATAAAGTCGCGATCTCCTCATTGGTGAATTTCTTTTAAGAAAATTCGCTAAAAGCTGTAAAATCCTACAAGTGATTGGATTGCTTGCTGATTGGGTCAATTATTTTCATGTATTATCTTCGGAAAGAATTTTTTAGAAACATATTTATATTTTACGCACCTGTAAAAAACTAAAATTAATGTAACTTTTTTATAGTGTTTGGTTTTATTTTAGTGGAAAAATAAATCGCGTACTCTGTTTTGGTTATAAATGTCCTTAGAAATGTAGATTAGGCTCTTATTCCTCCCACTAATATTAACAGAGATCACGCAAAGCGCTTGTGATATTTTAAAATTAATTTAATGCTTTATAGTAACCATATTAAACGGATATTTATATAACTTCTTTGTGTGTGTGTTTCACACAGTTTTCCAAAATAACTACACTAAACCTAAGTGGTCCAAGATGATTAAAATAAAATTCAAGTGGCTACACAAACAAGTGACAATGAACACAAGGTTTTTGATATGTAAAAAAATAAAATGCATCCTTGGAATTGTTTATCATCGATGACAATTGTATCACGCTTTACTCGAGCTATTTTTATTGTTGTTGTTTTTCATATGTTTTGATAGCTTTTAGCGATTTTTCTTTTTAATTCGCTAATGAGGAGATCTGTGTTTATATATATATATATATATATATATATATATATATATATATATATATATATATATATATATATATATATATATATATATATATATATATATATATATATATTTATATATATTTATATATATATATATATATATATAGTTTACATGTTTATTTGATTTCACGGTTTGTTTCTTAAACAATCACAATAATAATTTCGCAATCTGTAGCAAAATTTTAGTTCTTATATATGTACAGCATAGGCCCCTGCCTCTGTATTATATCTGTAATAATAATAAAAGGCAAAACCCTTTGAAGAGAAGAAAACATGCAATTGTGGAGCCAGAAGTGTCTACATCTCTATTTACTTACAATTCGGTTGTTTTAGTGAATTTTCTTTATAAATATTCACTAATGACGAGATCGCGTCTCTCTCTCTCTCTCTATATATATATATATATATATATATATATATATATATATATATATATATATATATATATATATATATATATATATTTATGTGTCACATCGATAACTCAAAAAATAATACGCCGATGATGATCAAATTTGGTGACTACGTTCCTTTTGCAAGCGGCTTGGATAAGTTCATTGGCCACGTTTTCTCGAAAAATTTGGTGTTTTCTTCCGGAAAAAATGTACAGCTCCGGGAATAACAAAGTAAGAGTAAGAGACTCACCGGCGGCTGATGTTTTTTCAAATCACTGTCGTCGTTGAGATCGAGCTAAAGGTGGAGGGTAGGTTAGTTTAGATGAGCAAAAAGGGTCAGCAATGGCCTAATTGCCAGTAAGCATCTTACCTTTACCTTTTTTCTAGTTAAGTTTATGGGTTAACAGTCTATAATTTTTAGCTAATTTTCGTAGAAAATATCGTTAATGCAGATACCGCCACTTTTGAATTTCAAAAAGATTTCGTCAAATGAGCTCAAACTAGGCCCCCTAGAATCCATATCCGGGTTTAATTTCAGTTTTTATCTGTTTACATATATACAGGGTGACGCATTCTACGGTAAAGCTCAATATAATTGTTATTATACAAGATAAGAGAAAAAGTTGTATACGTTAATTATAGGGTGTCTTGAGCTGCATCTTAGAAAATTATTTTTACAATCACAGGATGGCCCATAAGTCGTTGGCAATACCTACAACACTCTTATATTATTGCATTTTTTTTAACGTTAAATGATGCATGTTTGTAAGGAAAAAATCGAGACGCAGTCAGTGCGCTTTGGTAGCGAATTTTCATTAAATGCTTCAAATTTCGATAACTCAATTTGCTATTAACCTAAGGTGTGTTGGCTAGGAAACCAGTTTTCTCGGAAACATTTTAAGTATATTTTGGATTTTCAAACAATAAGTTATTTTAATAAAATATGGTACTTTTTTTTACTGTATAGGTTATACCGGTAACCAGATTGATGCCTGCTTGCATTAGAGAGACATATTTGCTATTAGAAACATTTTTATGCAAATTGACCTCCATAACGCACTTGCTGCGTCCAGACCTTTTTTTTAGTATCAGAGATAATCCGGTAGTGATTTGAGACAAGTTAAAGGGGTTCGTAGTGTAGTTGATCCCGCGACCTCGAGCCTATTAATCAGTATAAACTAAGCAGTTTGTTTTAAGACTTACACAGTGATTTATATTATATACAAAGTTATTGCAAATGAATGTTGTTATCGATATTTTCCTATATTCTTTTTTATAATTTCCTTAGTAACCCCAAGGTTAATCGGTTTTTTATTGTTTACATATGAACTGGTTGTGGTCTATTTAGCAATTAGAATAACTCCAATTATTGATTGTTAATATAATACTAAAGTAACGATAAAGTGTCATTGGCATTATTCTGTCTACTTTTTTGTTTTATGATAATGCGCATTAAATTTCTTGGCTTAAGATAAAGGACGCTAACGACAAGTTTAAATACCCGATATAACCCACGAGTTGTTTGTTGTTTTCAAAAATACTGTTGCGTTTTAGCCGGGTTCTGAATAAGTGAGACTTTAAATTTTAACAAAACAACTTTATTTACTCACTAAATATGGATACAATAAAAGTTCTAGAATGTCTCTCTCACAAAACACTTAGTTTATCTGGCCTTACAATCACTAATCTGCACACAAGTCACTACACTGGAACTACAGCCGCTACTCTCTGGTTACTGCTTCTTCGAGTCCCTTCAACATTATCTAATTGAACTGAACTGCCTGAGCTGGCTTGCTTTCGCCTTTATATACCCGTCGTACCTTCCACCTCGTTTCTTGTGTTCCATTCCAGAATGTTCGAGGACCTTCTTTTGCTAGAAGATTTTGTGAATACAGATCGGCCCCGTGTGTATACAGGGAGGTGTATATACGGGTTGATCCAAATGTGGCCATCATTCCTATGTTACACAAGGGGTGTTTCTCTATAAGAGCTCTCTGTGTATACAAGGTTTAAGGGTGTCTCTGCGTATACACGGTGTATATACAGGGTGTTCGGAATGCGCAGATCTCATTTATCCGTTCCGACGGGGTATAAGTTGGTAACTTCGTTCTTTTTGGTCCGAGAGAGTTGATACTTCGCCTGTTGGGGGTTCCCGTGGTGGGGGGGGGTTTGCCAGATTGTGCAAGAATTCCCAGATGCTGGGGAAGTTTTGGATATGTGGCAACACCGCACCTACTTCCATTGACGTGCTTTGTAACAATACAATAATTATACGTCTTTTATGGATATGCTGTCAAACATCATCTCAGTAGACTGGAGAAAATCAAATGCCAACAGTAATTATTTTTAGCCAATTTTCATAAACCGCTTATGAGGTGATAGCGCGTTTTGAATTTTGAAAAAATTCTTCAAATGAGTACAAACTAGGACCTCTAGAACCCATATTCAGCGTCACTTTAAACTTTTTATGCATATAGGTGATGTTTCCCAATTGCGTGCAGATAATCCAGTGGAGTATTCCATGGGTTAAATTAAGGTAATGTTGTCTAAGAAATATATGGTCCCAACGCCGTCGTTTCCGAGATAAGGTTTCCAAAAATAATAAATAAATCAAATTTAAATTCATAGCTTCTAAACCCTTTGATATATTTTTGGCAAATTTGGTGTAAGTTGTCAGTGTGTTGGTAGATATAAAATTTGCAGCTTACCTTAAGTACTAGTGGCGGGGTTATGGTTACTGTTTTTACAAGAAAAAGTATATCACCCTGTATAATCACGCCAACAAAATTGGTTTTCATATGCTTTATTGCATACTCATAATTGTGTTTCTGCACATTGATTTTGTTTGCTTGCATTAGCTCTCACAGTTTGTTTCACTAAAAAAAATTGATGTAAAATCATTTTTTAAATTTATTAGCGAATTTTCTTGAATTGTTTAGTGAATTTTCGTAGCCAGTTTTTTGCGAATATTTGTAATTTCTCCGTAGCGAATTTTGGTAAACCGTTTTGTTTAGAATTTTTGTAGAAAAAATTTTGTAACTAATTTTCTTGGCCCACACGGCTTTCAAGACTCAAACAATTTATTTAAATATGCACGAACTACAATCTTTAGAACCCGTATCCGGGATAATTTTGTATCGCCAAATATAGTAAGTCGTTTTATGAAATTTGGTACATTGGTTTGTTGTATTTATTTTAATTATATTTCTTTATTAACATTTATTTACATTATATTGATATGTGCTTATTTTTTATTTCATAATTTTATGTATATTTTATATATTCAGTATTTATTTATATTTGTTATTTCTCTTGTTATATGAGAGTAGGGAATGTGTAATTTTTTTCCAAAAAAACATTATTATTATTATATCGACTATACTACCTATCTAAAACGTTTAACGGTTCCTAGTTAAAGAAACACGATTTATTGATATTGAAGGAAAATTCGCTACACTAATGCACTTGCTGCGCCCGACTTTCTACTTCGTGATTTATTTGCTAACAATTATTTTGTATATCAGTGGCGATTGGTGCAACATTTGGTCAGGAGGCAACTTCCAAACGATGACTATGTATTTTGTATAGCCAGTAGCGGCTGCTGCAATATTTGGTCATGAAGCAACTTCCAAACGATGACTATGTGTTTTGTATAGCAGTGGCGGCTGGTGCAACATTCTGTCAGGAGGGAACTTCCAAACGATGACTTCAGGAAATGCGGAAAATGTGGATTAGAGCACTTTCTCGCAATTTTGTTAAAAAAAGCATATTTTCGCTTGCAAAGCTGACAGCCCAAAAAATATATGACCATGTCTCATGCATATTTAGGCAAGGCATATCAACAAAGAGCTAAAAGTAGGACGCTGTAAGTGTGATGTGGTATTAATTAAGTAAATTTTTAGTACACAGTATAGCCTCTAAAAAAGGCAACTCACCTACCAAATTTCAACAAAAAAGCTTTTTTATTTGTGAAGACACATAAATTGTAAACAATTTTGACTTTCTCCAGAAAACTCATCCCATTGGGGAAATTGACAAACTTATCAAAGCCATTACAAAAAGCAGACACCCGAGAAGTTTCATACCAAATACATCAGGAAGTTATAGGAAAGGAAAGACACTCCTGGAAATATTTGTTTACCACCACATTGATGCAGGAAACATCAGGCAGATGTGTTAATTTGCATTTGTATTGTACTGATTAAAGTCATTTTAGATATAAAACAGCAAATTCTACACATTATTACGAAATACTAAAATGCCAAGGTCGTGACTGACTAAATGGAGAATAATATGGAAATTTGATGATAAGCTATTTCACAATTCTCTATTTTGTTCAGTATTATTATCTGGAGAATTCGTTCATTTAAGATTATGATAAATTAAAAACGTATTCAAAAATTGAAAACAACAAAAAATTCACTATCATAATGCACTACTGCTCAGACTGGGTTGTGAGCTTCCCCCTAACTTATTTGCGCTCTTGTCGCTTAACAAGATCTGTTTTAGATCTGCTGGTAAGATATGTCAGTATGTGCAACATAAAAATAGTTTTCCTTTCTTTAAATTTATTATCATTCTGTGGCCAGATGTATTCACCATAGCCAAAATATCGGGGTCCTATTGGACTCTAAGCTAACCTGGAATGGTCACGTTGAAAAAATAATGCGTAAGGCAGTTATGGAAAAACGTGGGGACTAAGACCTAGTATGGCCCACTGGCTGTACACAAGGGTGGTCAGACCATCATTAACATACGCGGCACTGGTGTGGTGGCCAAAGGTGGCACAATCCAGTGCCAAACAAAAACTAGGCAAGCTCCAAAGGATGGCTTACCTAGGCATCACAGGGGCCATGTCTTCAACCCCAACAACCCCGATGGAGGTGTTGCTGGGTCTGACCAACCCAGTTTAAAGAGAGCTGTGAAGCTGCTAAATCTTAGCAGTGGACAGCTCAGAAACAAGCAGGTCCCTTGGCGAAACACATGGCCGTCAAGAAACACCTGCATAAAATGGGGTGGTTCGAGAGGGACCTCGCATGCAGACTCTGTGGCGAGGGGGAAGAATTAGCCCAGCACATCTTGTGCGAATGTAAAGCTCTGGGCCGCAAAAGACAACTGATCTACGGTCAGTCTAGACCGGAGACAGAGCATTATAAAACTTCACCCTACCAATCGCTGTGCAGACTAGTTCAAGGCACAGTGATTTTGGAATGAGTGGAGTAAAAAGACTAAGGGCATGCACAATAAGCCAAAGGTTGCAGTGCTATCCGGGCGCAAAGCCGCGGACCAGCCCTGAGGGAGAAAAAAAAGTGGTAACATCTTTTTGAACCACCCTTAATCCCATTTAAGTGGTATCATCTTTTTGAACCATTGTGTATAAAGTTGCGTACCAAATTTGGTTACCATAGCTTTGTTATTTCCGGAGATATAAAAATTGTTCGAAAGAAAACCTAAAATTTTCTCGGAAAAACTGATCCCGTTTTCCTATGGCTAACGAACTTATCCAAGCCACTTGTAAAAGGAGGGTATAAAAATATACAGGTGTTCTATTTAAAATTCCAAAGTTGAGGTCACTTCCGGTCTAACCGGATGTGATAAAAATGCTGTTATGTGTCTAATAGCTAACTCCCAAATTTCGTTAAATTATCTTAATAAATAAAGATTCTAGAGGGGGTGAGCCACTTTTGAGTTGTTATTATTATTATTATTATTATTATTATTATTATTATTATTATTATTATTATTATTATTATTATTATTATTATTATTATTATTATTATTATTATTATTATTATTATTATTATTATTATTATTATTATTATTATTCTCGCAGAATAATTATGTTATGAACATTCTGTAGAGCTTTATAATTTATATTATATTATACTGATATATCTATGCATTTTGCATTGCACTATTCAATTTATGAATCGAATAATATAATTTCGGCATAATAAACATTTAACAGTAAGTAAATCTTAATAGAATATAATAAACTAGATTCAGCAATCAAGAACCTCGGTGGTTCAGGGTTAAGAACGTGTGCCTCTGAACCGAAGGGTACTGGGTTCGATCCCAGGGTACGCCTTTCACTTTTTCAGTACATACTGTAACATTAACATCAACCGAGGTTCTGGCATTGGATTTGAGCAAGTTGAATGTCTGCACGTTCTGCCCTTCGGAGGGGGCGTAAAGCCGTCGGTCGTAAAGCCGTCGGTACCGTGTCCATGCGATGTTGGGCACGTTAAAGACCCCTACCCTCCTTACAGAAAGGCAGGGGTTCGACAAAATTTCCAGGATAGTAAGGTGAAACTGCTCCCTGGCGTCGGTGATTGGCCATAGTTGCGGAAATAGGCCGACGTTAAAGAAACAAAACACACACACAGAGATTCAGCAATCGAATACGAGACACAAGGCTAACCTTGTTTTTGTTTGGTTCTGAGTTTGAAATCAGCCCGCTAAAATATTTATGTAACGACTAGAGACTCCATTCGGGCATTACCAGAACTACCGTACGTTGAGCAGCATTAGCCTCTCCTTTCATATCTGCTGCAAACCGAAAACTGGGATGTTATGTCAATAAGTGAGGATGTTTGCTTAAAAAAGTATGTACGCAGAAAGTGCCTTATTGTAGCAATTTTTTTATAAAAGTCGTCATTTTTTTTTTAACTGAGCGATATCAAATTTGGTACATAGTATAATTTTTATGGTAGATGTTATGAGCTTGTATCGTATTATCTTTATGTAAATTCGCTAAAGTGCTGAAGAAACAAAACAGCAAAAACAGATTAAGTAGTGAATGGTCATCACCTCATAGCCAGGTGTATTCTGCTGGTATATCTGGGTCAGTCGTATTATATAATAATGGTATGAACCATATGAACTAGTAGAAGGACAAACGCTTATGAAACCGTCGTTGTGTGTTTTAAGTGACCAATTTGCATAAGGCATTTCTTAATTGTATTCGATTTTAGTGGCTCCTCCTATTTACAAAGATTTCGTCATCTCACCTCATAGAACATTCATACAATTTTACGACGGAATGTAAACTAAAAAAAATCAACTGTGAAAGCAATAAAATGTCTGGGAGATTATCTTGTTGTGAATTTCCTTATTATTTAATTGATGTAGAAATATCCAAAATTACTTTAATTTTGCAAATCGAATATTTTAGTCATCTTTGTTTTCAATTATTCACTTACAACGGTGGTTAAATTATATTGTATCTTGTTGGATGGTGAGTTATTTTTTATCACTATGACGAACTCATCTGTACCAATTTTCAAGACAATACGTCAAATACTTTTATGAATATCAAGGAACGGTACCTAGAGCAGCAGTAGAACGAATGCACCATTTTACTGTCCAGGTCACCAGACATATAACATCTTGTTAGGCGCGCTCTTTTGTCGCGAGGACTTCCAAGTTGTGGAGTTCCTTGCCGGTACATGTTTTTTCTTCCTCTCCGAACCTCCAAACCTTCAAATCCGGAATTAACAAGTTGCCACTTTCCTCCTTGTCGACACCCACGGCACGATAGTATTTAGGCTGTAAGCCCTCATGGTGTGTTGTTGAAATATATATTTAAAAAAGTTACTGGCACCAAATCAATATACAGCGTGGCGCATTGAAAACGAAACAGACCGATTTGCGCCCAGAGAATATTTTTTTAAGAAACGCTGAAACACGTCATTTTTAATATTGAGGGGGACATGTTTTGACATAAAACTCAACTTTGTCACATGAACCCCTTAAGGGTGGTGATAACAACCCTTATATTTTAAATAGGGAACATGGGTCGAGTGTTACATCATTTTAAAGCTCTTTCTTTTCTGAATTCAGCACACTAATTTTTTTGGAAGTTTTATCAACTCGTTTAAAAATTAATCACAGTTGGCGTTGCAAGAACGTATTTCATTCATTGTGATAAGAAATGCACTAATTAAGTCAATTTTTCGTTAAAAAAAACCTAAAAACAAAACCAAACGTTCAAAAATGTTTATTCAGTTAAGCAAGTGTTCAAATTGTTGACCACCAGCTTCCATACAAAAGTACAAATTTTGTTCAAAACGAGCTCTGACATTCTGGAGCATTTGTGGAGTTATTAGACGGCCTTCTTCAACAATGCGTCGTCGTAATTCTTCCAGAGACTCCGGTTCTGGTGCGAAAATTCTAGTCTTTAAATGGCCCCATAGAAAGAAATCTAAAGGAGTTAAATCCGGTGATCTAGGGGGCTACTCAATAGCACCTTTACGCCCAATCCATTGCTCTGGAAACTCTCTGTTCAAAAACTCCCTAACACGTTGTGAAAAATGCGGAGGGGCTCCATCGTGTTGAAACACTAATTGATTTTCTTGATAGCGATCATCATTTTCAACAATGTCAATTAGTAGAGGGTAAACGATATCTTCTAGTAACTCCAAATACGTTTCGCCACTCAAATTGCAATTAAGAAAACTTGGTCCGATAAAACGGTCTCCAAAAATGCCAGTCCAGACATTCAATTTCTGTGGAGTTTGAGTGTGGACTTCGCGAAAATTTCTTGGATTATTATCTGCCCAATAACGACAATTATGACGATTGACTGTAGAGTTTAATAAAAACGTACACTCGTCTGAAAAACCGATATTGACCAGAAAGTTCCCGTTATCGGCTATTCGTGCAGTCATAACTTCACAAAACTCCAGCCGCCGGTCAAACTCATCTTCATTCAGTTGTTGTACAAAATGAATTTTATACGGGTGAAATTTATAATGCTTCAATATTCGCTGAATAGTTCTTCTTTTGAGGTTTGAAACAGTGGCCAATTTTGTCGCGCTCAAATTTGGGTCTGCAGCAATTTGTCCTAAAACTTCAATCTCAGTAGTCTTATTTCTAACCGGAAATTCACGTTCAGGATCCCGTTTTTTGTTGGTTACTGAACCAGTTTGTCGAAACTTTGCAACTAACTCCAAAATGTATTTTCTGTTAACATGTCTGTTCGGATGTCGTTCATTAAACAAATTTGCGGTACGGTTGGCACAGTCATCGTTTTTGAAAAAAAAAAAGAGTAATTATTTCAACTCTTTCTTCTTCAGAATACACCATTGTGAAATTAATTTTCGGTAGTACTATCAAGTATCAAACCGACCGATAAACTGAAATAATAAACCGCATTTCTCTCATTCCGATAAGAAATGTTCTGATAGTCATTTTTTTGTTTGCAAACCAACAAAACATTGACTATCAGCACATTTCTTATCGGAATGAGTGAAATGCGTTTTTTCATCTTCAACTGTGAATAATTTTTAAACGAGTTAATTAAACTTCCAAAAAAATTTGTGTGCTGAATTCAGAAAAGAAAGAGCTTTCAAATGATGTAACACTTGTATAATGGTTGTTATCACCACCCTTAAGTGGTTGATGTGACAAAGTTGAGTTTTATGTCCCCCTCAATATTAAAATTGACGTGTTTCAGCGTTTCTTTAAAAAAAATTCTGTGGACGCAAATCGGTCTGTTTCGTTTTCAATGAACCACCCTATATGTATATGTAATGCTTTGGGATACCATCACCATCGAATAATTTTTTTTTACTAGCACACGATATTGCAAACGTTGAAAATAATTTACAAACTTTAGTGTAAACAGAAAATCAGGATTTGATTACTTTTACTCTGCATATAACAAACACGGGCACACTGCAGGCTAATTACAGCTATCGCGGATCATTAACACCGGGCAGGAAACTGAAATCTTACTTGCGAAAAGTTAATTGCATCTTTCGTTAAAAGTGTACCGTGCCCTCGCTTTCCGCTTTTAAAGGCACAGAGAATTGCTTTTATTAGTTTTTCTACCCACTCCCATTGTTTAAACTTTGGTGTTTTTGTTTTCAGTTAACCTATGTTGTCAACAATTTTATGTCAAACTAATACTTTAGAAGTTTAGTGTTTAAAAATTAAAAATATTCGGATATTCACGGATGTACAGGAAATATTGGCTACAGAAAATAATTATGAGTAATACATTTTAAATTTGTAACACCAAAATTCAAATGTTTTCAGTTTTTGGAAGATTTAGACTATATTAGTAAATTTTCTTAAAAAATATTCACTAATGAGGAGATCCCGATTTTTGAATTTCAAGTGAATGCGAACTAGGCCCCCTAGAACCCATATCCAGGGTCAGTTGATTGTTTTATATGTTTATATATATATATATATATATATATATATATATATATATATATATATATATATATATATATATATATATATATATATATATATATATATATATATAGCTCAGTTCGCGAGGTGAGTAACCTCTAGAATTGGACTAGGAAGTCGCGGGTTCGAGTCCCGTATTCAGACAGTCGGTATTTTTCACTCGAACGTGGAAAGGCCGGATTCTGAGGAGTTATGGGTGGTGTCCTTTGTCTACATGGGTATGTAAGCTCCCGCCGCACAAGTCTGAGACTTCTGGGTGCGGAGTTTGTCTACTGATGTGTTATTATTATATATGTATCACACCGATAGCTCAAAAAATAATGGGCTGATTTTGATCAAATATTGTTCGTACCTTCCTTTTGCAAGTGGCTTGGATAATTCGTTAGCCAGCAAAACCGGCCCAGGTTTTCCCGGATTTTTTTGCTTTCTGTCGGAAAAAATTAGATCTCCGGAAATAACAAGGTAAGGCCACCCAAATTTGGTAAGCGTGTGTTTGTGTTATAAAGAGTGAGCCATGTACCAAAATTTAGTTCTGTAAGTTTAACGACAAACAAGTTATAGGCATTTAAAGAAGAAAAAATCTCGGGGCGCAGCAAGTGCGTTATGGTAGCGAATTTTCTTTAAATTATTTTTAATAGCAAATGTCTTTCTTTGATGAAAGCAGGCATCAAACTTGGTTGCCTATATAGTAGAAACAATGTATCATATTTCATTGAAACAAATTTATTGTTTGAAAATATATAAACATTTTTCAAAAGTCTAGATGCAGCAAATGTGTTATGGAAGTGATTTTCCATAAAAATGTTTTTAATAGCAAATGCGAGCAGGCATCAATCTGATTACCGGTATAGCCTATGTGGTAGAAACAATGTACTATATTTTATCAAAATTACTTATGGTTTGAAAATATACAAAAATTTTCCGAAAATAAACTTAAATGTTGGTTTTCTATCCAACAAAGCTTACGTTAATAGCAGATTGAATTATTGAAATTTGAAGGATTTAATGAAACTTTGGTAAATTTGCAGATTAGCGCCCGAACGCTTTTCAATAAATTGTTTTCAGAGACATTACTAGGACCTCACCTGCAGGTTTCTGAACAGTTTTTTGAAAAGCGTTCGGGAGCTAAACTGCAAATTTACCGAAAATTTGCTACCAAAACGCACTTACTGCGTCCAGATTTTTTTCTTACAAACGCATCATATTTCGATAAAAAATGCAAAAATGCATTAACGAATTTGTTCTACGAAAATTAGTTTAAAAAAATTATACACCCCTACTCACTCCTGGTCCCGTAACTTCCTTGGGGAGTGTGAACAAGAAATTTTTTTTGGGGTTTGTGGATCCAGAGGGGTGGGGGCCTAGGCAGGTTTCTGAAAACAGTTTTTTGAAAAGCGTTCGGGAGCTAAACTGCAAATTTATCGAAAATTCGCTACCAAAACGCACTTACTGCGTCCAGATTTTTTTCTTGCAAACGCATCATATTTCGACAAAAAATGGAAAAATGCATTCACGAATTTGTTCTAAAAAAATTAGCTAAAAAAATTATGCACCCCTACTCACTCCTGGTCCCGTAACTTCCTTGGGGAGTGTGAACAACAAATTTTTCTTAAGGTTTGTGGATCCAGGGGGGCTCTAAGCAGGTTTCTGAAAACAGTGTTTTGAAAAGCGTTCGGGAGCTAAACTGCAAATTTACCGAAAATTCGCTAGCAAAACGCACTTACTGCGTCCAGATTTTTTTCTTATAAACGCATCATATTTCGATAAAAAATGCAAAATTACATTAACGAATTTGTTCTAAAAAAATTAGCTAAAAAAATTATGCACCCCTACTCACTCCTGGTCCCGTAACTTCCTTGGGGAGTGTGAACAACAAATTTTTCTTGGGGTTTGTGGATCCAGGGGGGGCTCTAGGCAGGTTTCTGAAAACAGTGTTTTGAAAAGCGTTCGGGAGCTTAACTGCAAATTTACCGAAAATTCGCAACCAAAACGCACTTACTGCGTCCAGATTTTGTTTAAGATAAACGTATCATATTTCGATAAAAAATGCAAAAATGCATTAACAAATTTGTTCCACGATAATTAGCTAAAAAAAAATTATAGGCCGTTAAACCATAAATTTCACTAAACCTACAAATAAATATCCAAACAGCTACCAAACTTAACTAAACTGACAGCCAAAGCACCAGAGAAAGGGTCTATTTGAAATGGATTTCCTGTAAACGTTTTAGTAAAATGAAGGGCAATGACGGTTGAATCTGAAACTTAAGGGTTTGCAGAACACTATTCTTGCAACATTTTCTTTTCACAAATGGTATTTGTTTTACATTCTTTGCCTAAACATTGCCAATTTTGACGTTTAATATTGCGAGTTTGACGTTTTGAGGAAAACTCCTTCATTTATTGCTTTAACTGCCCATAACTTCTTTGTCTTTAAAGCTATGGACTTAAATTTTGGCACAGAGTTCACTCTTTATAATACAAACACGCGTACCAAATTTGGTTTTTTATAAAGAAAACACAAAATTTTCCGGGAAAACCTGGTCAGATTTTCCTGGCTAACGAACTTATCCAAGCCACTTGCAAAAGGAAGGTACTCTGCAAATTTTATCAAGATCGGTCCATTATTTTTTGAGTAATCGGTCGGATATATATATATATATATATATATATATATATATATATATATATATATATATATATATATATATATATATATATATATATATATATATATATATATATATATATATATATATATATATATATATATATATATATATATATATATATATATATAAACACAGATCTCCCCATAAGCGAATTTTTTTTTAAAAAATTCGTTAAAAACAGTTTTCTCGGAAACTTTTTAAGTTTATTTTCGGAAAATTGTTGTACATTTTCAAATAATAAGTTGTTTTGACAAAATATGGTACACTGTTCCTATTAGATAGGTTAACCGGTAACCAAATTGATGCCTGCTTGCATTAAAGAGACGTATTTGCTACTAAAAACATTTTAATGAAAATTCAGCCATTTTTTCATTATATTTAAGTGAAACTTGCATTAATTGCAGGCCCAAGCGTAAAACTTTATGTAAGATGCTTTGTAAAATTTATATACCAATCAAGTAATGTTACATCGGCAATACTCCTTCTCTATGAGAGTCTAGTTCATAGAGCATTATTACTTCTATGGTCTAGGGTCACAGGCAGGTTGTAGTGCGTTGTCAGCAGCGAACACTTTAAAATTATAATCGAGAGAGAACGAGAAATGCTAGATGCAAGAACCTAGAACTTTCATAAACTGTATAAATAAGCGAGCGGTAGGTGGGGAAGCCTATTATATATTGTATTTTATATGAATACATTGAACAAATATGGCGATAATCAGCTCCCTTGCCGCACTTTTTTTTAATTTAGCTTCTCATATATATTAATATCTATTATATGATTTTTATATTAAGTTGAGAGTAATTTTTGGAACAGTAATACTTTTTTACTCTTTAGAAACTCACTGGGAAGTTCTCCTGACTTATAATATTTCGCAATCACTTGAAAATTTTTCTTGTTTCATTTTCTCACAGAAAATTTTAAATGTTCCACTGTTAGTTAGTTTTGCGCAGCGCATGCCCTTGACAGGCTGACCAAGAGGAAGAGAGGAACTACCGACAGCATACACAGGACGGTGCAACATGTAGAGCACGCGGGAACACAAATTAACATGTGCTGAGGTATCGACCAGTTCGAAGGTATCTCAAAAGTTGACGTGAAAAAAGCTGCCAGAGGTAATCGTCTAGGTCACAGATGGGAACATGCTGAGATCACAAACAGAATGGGCAAAGAAAGGGCCAAGGGGGACGCTGTTGCAAAGTGGCGAGTCACTAGAACGAGGGGTAGAACCACATATCGGTACATTAACACCCTGGGTGCCGGCTTTGAAATGGAGTCACAGGGCAGTGAGCGTTAGCTGAGCGGCCACGGGCCTATTTTAAGGCATCTTTAGTTGATTTAACCTTAGGCCCGGAACAGGAAATGCGCATGCGGATACGGCAAGTAGAAAATAGCAAGACATGTGCTGGATAACTGGATGAAAAATCACAGTGCAGCAGAAAAAACAGGGCACAAAAAGGGTCGGAGGTCCCAACACGTTAAGATGACTAGGCCTACCAAGAAAGAGGAAATTATAATTTTCACGAGCTGGAAGAGGAAATGCGAATCTAATCAAGAGAAAACTTCGCCAAGACACAATAAGGGTCGGAGGTTCCAACTTGCTTAAGATGACTAGGCTTACCAAGAACGATGAAATTAGAAAATTCAACGAATGGGCCGCAGACAGCAAGCTGAGAGAGGAAATGCGAATCGCAATCGAGACAAGTCGTGAAACAAAAGATATGACGCGCCAAATAGGGAGATAGAGTAGGTCTCGTGATATGTGAGAGTGGATCGAACGCTCGTATGAACGTGAAAAGTGTGGAAGTTGTAGGTGTTTCTTTGAGAATGGATTCGACCTGGTAGTGGGGAAGGCCACGCGGCCTAAAAACTTCGACGACGAAGGTAGAGGCTGCGGCCCCAAAATTGTAAGCTGTTTGTTCTGGAATTTTTTCTTGTCAGATTTCTTTAGGGGTTCTCTCAAATACTTCTCATGAACTGGGCGCGTCGAGATCATCTGGATTTATCGTGTCTATGTCCTCTATATACTTTTCTTCGTAATACATTTCTTCTCTGTGATAAATATAACTTTTGTTCCTGGTCTCGTATGTTGTAGGCTTTTCGTCTGTTGGTAAGCTTGATGAGACCGTATTTTTTTGTAATTCTCAGCTTCTTCGATATTTCTTTGTATCCGTACTTCTTTAGCTTTCCTATATAAATTTAGTATTTCTGATGTGTTGTTTTGTTTCTTTGGTTGTAGTTTCTTCTTGCCCAGTACTTTTCCCAGGTGCCTTTAAACCACGTTTATGTGTGCCCACCTAGATATTCTAAACTTTTCCAGTTCCGCTACATCTTTAAGTTTATGTATCAACTCCTTCTAGTATTTCTCTATTCTTCGTTAGTGTGTTTTTGGAAATTTAATTAGGTCAATGAGTTTGTAGGGAGTAGAAAGTGACCATTTATTTACCCATACTTACAAAAACAGAGCGCTTCAATGAAATGAATCAGTTTAGTATAAAACACGGAGAACCGACGTGTAATTGGTAAATATAAAACTGAGGGGAAATATAATGCAGGCTAATATTACACTCATATTTAAAATGTCACACAAAACTTCAGTCAGTTTCACTGAGAACGGTGACAGATTATAGGTCCCTTGATACTATAATGAAACTTTGTTGAGTTAGACAGGATTTCAGGTCGCCCAATTAATTTCGACAAGGGTATAATTAATACCTGACAGTTTAAAATAAACAGAACAAACGAAAATTGTTAAAGTTTCAGTAGTAAATATTAGATATCTTCTACAGTCGTACCATGAAACTTAATCAAGATCTTACACAAAATAACTGAAAGGCATTGATTACCTTATAAACTACAAAGTCTAATTATAAATACTGTTTCAACAAAAGAAAAGAACGTTTTAAGAAATAAGGATTCGTTTAAAAAAGAAAGGTAATTGCAGACCAATTCTGAAATGATCACAAAATGAAATAGATACGTCCGCAGCGACAGAAAATAAAAGATTTCTCACATGTTTTTCCTTTCAAGATCCAGCACTTTTAAAACCAATTTGGCAATAGTGTACCATGCGATGTTGGGCAGGTTGAAGATCCCCATCCTTTCAGAATGGCAGGATTCGGAAAGTGGATAGTAAGGTGGAGCTGCTCTCTGGAGTCGGTGATTGACAATAGTCGCGAAAATAGACTGACGTTAAAGTAACAAGCAAAAAATATTCGGACCACAATTACCTTTAACTTTTTGTTGCTAAAGAAATGGCGTTTGTAGCTGTATATGCCACGACGACCTTAAACTACGACGCTAGATTAAAAAGTTTGTAGCCTTATCCAGGTAATGAAACACTATTTCGTTAATTATTCTTTTATTTTTCTACATACAGTTTTGTTTGGTTTACTGGGCGTCTAAAAGGAAACACGTTAACTTATCGATAAAAGAAAAGATTGAGCTTATTAAGAGTTTAGTGGCGCGTTATCCAGTGGCCGCTTTCTCAGACAAATACAAAGTGGAAAAATCAACGATTTGCTACGTCAGAAAGAACAAGACGAGGATTCTCTCGTATGCCACCAAATGCAAACAAGTTTCCTCGGAAACATGTGAGATTTATTTTTGAAAATTTGTTGTACGTTTTCAAACAATAAGTTATTTTGATAAAATATGGTACATTTCCTCTACTATATGATTATACAGGTAATCAAATTGATGCCGACTTGCATCAAATACATATTTGCTATTAAAAACATTTTTATGAAAATCTACTTCCGTAACCCACTTGCTGCGTCCAGACTTTTTATTAATCTACTAATAATTTTTTTAGAGAAATCCATTCTTATGAAAATTCGCTACCATCACGCATTTTCTGCGTCCGGACTTTTGCATAAGACTATCGTTAACTGATTGTTGTAAATCTTATGTTCCTTTACCATATTGCATATCTATATTCAACAACCCTTCCTTAATTCCTTTCATTTATCTATAATAAGCCTCCTATATTTAACTTTTAACGTGGGGTAGAGCTAGGCGTATCTTATCACTTTCCGTTTCATTATTGTCTCAATTCCAAACTAAGAGTTATTATTGTGAGAGTAATTATGAGAATAGTTGGTCGGGGCAGAATGGAAAGAGGTCTGGTTATTGGATTGTAATTCACCTCCAGGCTCTGGCAATTAATTAGGAACTTGGACCCAACGTACAGAAGTAGTTAATAAGCGATTATTTGGAAGGGAAACTGTTTTGCTCTCCTGTTTCGTGCAACCGGAAGTTTATCCCACCCAGCTCAATATTAGCTGGTATAAGTTCTTGATTTTAATATAGATAACACATATATTACTTTCGTATCCCTTTTGAAGTAAGTACTACGGAAACTGCGCATACAGCGATGGGAGCGTGTTGCATTTTTAATTGTTCTTTACAACCCAATCCTCTTTTAGACTGTGTCCAAAATTTTTGATGCGGTATCGAAGTCTAAAGGCGAAATCGCTTTGACGTCACAAGTATGACTGTCTCTGGCATTTCTTTTTATTTCGTTGTAGCTTCTGCCGCTCATAAATGGGGCCAAGTAATAATAGTAATGGTTTATTTGTGCTTGTAAAAACACATCAAACAGTTTGCGGAAACGTCTGTTCAATTATGAAAATGGATCGTTGGTCCAATATTCAACGTTCCGCTGATGTTGAATCTTATTTCAAGAATAACAATTATATTGTACCCACCCAGCGTCTACTTCGCCGTCATTTTCATTTAAATCGACGAGGTCCAGTTCCTACTCCAGTAATAATCGGAAAGTGGGTACACAAGTTTCGCAGTGCTGCTTCAGCCGTCAGACAAAAACCAAAAGATAGAGCTCGTTCTGTAAGAACACCGGAAAATGCTGAAAGGGTAACAGCAGCTGTGCTACAAACTCCTAATTAAACGATGGGCTAAACGACAAGCATTAGCGCTTGGTATTTCGAACAGAAGTTTTTTCCACGTTCTGAAAGACTTACACTTCCATCTCTACAAAATACCAAGTCGTACAAATAATTTTGCCTCTAGATATGGGAATACGCCTTGACGTTTACGAGCGAATCGAAGGGATAATTGCTGAAAACCCGAACATCACCTATTATTTGCTGCTTCAGTCGCCAGACAAAAACCAAAAGATAGAGCTCGTTCTGTAAGAACACTGGAAAATGCTGAAAGGGTAACTGCAGCTGTGCTACAAAGTCCTAATTAAACGATCAGCTAAACGACAAGCATTAGCACTTGGCATTTCGAACAGAAGTTTTTGCCGCATGCTGAAAGACTTACACCTCCATCCCTACAAAATTCTAAGTCGTACAAATAATTTTGCCTCTAGATATTGGAATACGCCTTGACGTTTACGAGCGGTTCGAAGGGATAATTGCTGAAAACCCGAACATCGCCGATTGTTTGCTGATGTCGGGCGAAGCTTGTTTTTACCTGTCAGGTTCTATTAACAAACAGAACTTCCGTTGCTGGGCGACGGAAAATCCTCAGCAACTGCGCGAAGTACCCCTTCATAGCGAGAAAGTTTCTATGTGGTGTGCAGTATCCGCCTTTATAATTTGTGGACCGTTCTTTTTTTTGTTGGCTCGTTCTTTTTTTTTTTTGTTGGAGAAAATGGAGTGACTGTTACTAATACATCACAACGTTATCAACATGTATTGCAAAATTTTGAGTAACAACTTCGTAATGTTAGTCTAGATATCCGAAGCATATGGTTTCAACAGGATGGAGCCACTTTCGCCACTGATAGGGAATGGCAATTCTGCGAAGTCTTGTCATTTCAAAATTTGGGGGTCTCACCATCGGCACGGTCACCGGGTCTGTCAGCTTGTGATTTTTTATGGGCCTATCGAAAGACAAAAGTATTCACTAATCGACCTTGAACTTTGGAACAACTGAAGCATAATATTCGAACAGAGATTAACACAAACTGAATTTAAATGTTGCAGCGAGTAAGGCAAAGATTTCGTGTTATGCTTCAGGAGTGTGGAGGTCATTTAGTGATGCTATATTCAGAAAATATAATTGCCATGTTTACTCCAGAACCTTATGTTGCATTTTTTTGAACAAGTTTAGCCATTAATGGATACGGCTACATAGAACCTAGATACATCATTCTGCCTAACGCTATCCATATCGAAACAAAAAATCTTGTAACTGTCACTTTTAATTTAGCTCCCTAAAACACTTCTCTCCTCACCAATGTGTCTACATTATTTGTACGTTTGTCTATCCATTCCAGCTCTCTTCATTAAATGAAACAGTATTTTCCAATCCACACAGTGGAATGCCTTTTCTATGTAGTTTCATTGGTTTAAGTGTTAGCACTGCTTCTCTGCTTTCTCGATCATCTAGGCTTAACTTCCCTATTCTCTCTCTATATATACTTTTCTTCGCAATTACTTTTGTCTCCGTCATAATACTCTAGATGGGTTTTCCAGTGTTCAGTAATGTCTTCTTTTCTAGTAATAAATTTTCATCGTTATCCTTTATGACCTTACTTTTGTTCCAGGTTTATATTGTAGTCTTTCCTGTTGAGAATAAGTACACTTTCGAGAACCCAAATCACCACTACACATTTAAAAAAACCTGATGATCGTTTCACTAACCATGTTAGCGTCATGAGACTAAACGCTTTATGACTACAACTGTGTTTATATCTAAGGTAGGTAAGCTAGCTACCAAAATTTAGCTCTGTAGGTTAAAGGACAAAAAAGACAGGCAATTGAAGAAAAATAAATTTGGGTTTTCCTCAAAACATCAAAGTCGCGATTTAAAACGTCAAAATTGGTAATATTTAGGCAATGAACCTGAAGCTAATATGAGCTATGGAAGGAAAATGTCTCAAAAAGAATGTTTTACAAAGCATGAAGTCTTAGTTTCAATCGTCATTGTCCTTCATTTTACTAAAATATTCCCAAAAAATTCATTTCAAATAGACCCTTTCTCTGATGGCAGTAGTGTTGGCTATAGAGTTTATCGGTTAATGGTATATCATTTTTGTCGAATTTTCGTAAAAAAAATTAAAGCTCAATATATCCGTTATTGTGCAAGATACGAAAACAAAATTGTATACATTAATTATAGGGTGTCTTGAGCTACATCTTAAAAAAATCTACAATTACAGGCTGGCCCATAAGTCGTTGGTGATTCAAATTTTCTTTTTCTTTTTAATCGAACACGCTTCATGTTATTGCATTTTTGCATTTTTCATCGAAATATAATACATCTTTATAAGAAAAGAAATTCTGGACGCAGCAAGTGCGTTGTGGTAGCGAATTTTCATTAAATGCTTCAAATTTGAATAGCTCAATTTGCTATTAACCTATAAGGTGGACCAAGAGACCAGTTTTTTCGGGAACACTTTAAGTTTACTTGTGGAAATTTTTGTACATTTTCAAACAATAAAGTTATTTTGATGAAACATGGCACATTGTTTCTAATATATAGGTTATACTGGTAACCAAATTTGATGCCTGTTTTCTTAAAAAAAAAACATGTTTGCTATTAAAAACATTTTGTTTTAATCAAACACGCCTTATGTTATTGCATGTTTGCATTTTCCATCGAAATATAATACATCATTGTAAGAAAATAAATTCGGGACGCAGCAAGTGCGTTATGGTAGCGAATTTTCATTAAATGCTTCAAATTTGAATAGCTCAATTTGATATTAACCTATAAGGTTGACCAAGAAACCAGTTTTTTTCGGGAACACTTTAAGTTTACTTGCGAAAATTTTTGTACGTTTTCAACCAATAAAGTTATTTTTATGAAACATGGCACATATTTTCTACTATATAGGTTATACTATTAACCAAATTTGATGCCTGCTTTCTTAAAAAAACATATTTGCTATTAAATATTTTTTTGTGAAAATTTACTACCATAACGCACTTGCTGCGTCCGGGCTGTTTTAATTATACGTATTTTTAGTAGTATTTGTAAAGTAATTTTATTTATAAGTAAAATATATCCCATAGATTATCCCTAGTAAAATTTATACCATGTTTACTTGAATTTCTCAGAATTTACGGAAATTTTAAGGTAATGGGTTTTAAACACATACTTACCTGTCCTAACAAATATTTGTACAAGTGTAAATCTAGAAACGTGAAATGCCCAAGATATTATGATTTGTTCAAATATTGACACGAACAGAAATCAACGTCCAAATATGTACTTTAGTTAGCAGATGATGATTTTACATACCCTTGTAACTGTTTGAACCAAAAAGCAAAAAAAAGTAAAGATTCTAATGCAGTAAGTAAATATTTAGTATGATACATTTTCAGAGAAAATTATTTTGTTGAAAGTAGACATTATCCTCAAATTCACAGTATATTGAAATTTAAAGATAAGGGTATTACCTACTTGTCTTGGAAATATTTCGTAAATAAAATTCGCTATTGGGGAGATCACCACTTTCAAAGATTGAAAAAAATGTCTTCATGACCCCGTAGAACTCACATCGGAGGTCATATTTTATATATATATATATATATATATATATATATATATATATATATATATATATATATATATATATATATATATATATGTAGGGTGCTTCCCGATTAGTGGCCTATTAGACTTTTCTGGGGAACTATATCTATTTAAATTCTGAAAATTGGTATCCGCATGTTTTTGATACTGATATTTTCAATTAGCCTGTACTTTCGGTTATACCGGAAGTCGACACAAACTTTATTTTTTAAATGGAACACCCTGTATATTATTAGCTTTTTGAATTACACGTTCAATTTAAGGGCCACTTGATGACAACATATTCGCGCTAGTTCGTACCATTTCGGATTTATTCGCCATTTTGTAGACAAAATTACGATTGGAGCGCTTTAGAAAAATTCCGATATCTTTAAAGACATGCCAGATAGAAACATGCGGTTTTCACTATCCCATAGAGCGTAAAAATTCCTACATACTTGTATAAACACAATACGATTTTAAGATAACAGTTATTTATATCATACATTTTAATTTGAAAATTTTCAATCAGAGATAACTTGATTTTTTTAGTGGAACAGTACCCATATGTCCCCAGCATCTGATTCAGCGTTAAATTCCCTATCTTTTAAGTATACGTTACCCTATACCTGTCTCTTATAGTTTTCTTTGAAAATTGATTTGAAAATAGTAATTGTTAGCGGGGCGATGTCATTTTTTTTTGTACGTAACAAAAAAAAAATACAGTAGAAACAAAAATACTTCATGTTCAGGTTAAAAATTATAATAAAGAAATATTGTTACTATGTTTGAAAATTATGTATTTAAAATATTTTTAAAATTTTTTAAAAAATTTCCAAGGATAACAACACTGATATTATTACCTTACACAATCATATAAATCCTCGAAGTATTATTACACGACGAGTAACAAAACAACTCACACCTCCTAAACTAGTAACTGCTCAAAATGTTGTCCATTAACACTCAAACATTTTAATATTCGTGTCGTAATGCCGCTAGTGGTTGCTGACAGAATCTCATTCCTATCTAACACTTCAAACACCCTTCTTACTCTGATCTCTAATTATTTCCGTGAATTGACGGTCGTTTCATATACTTTGGTTTTTATCTTTCCCAAAAGATGGAAATCAAGCGGGGTAAGATCTGGACTTCTTGCGGGCCATATCCAGGGACCGTACTTTCCAATCTATCTATCTTCAAATAGATCGTAGAGTGTGTTAGATATTTATCGTGTAGAGTGAGCAGGAGCTCCGTCATGTTGATACCAACAAGCTCTATATTCTGACAATGGTAAATTGTCTAAAAAGTCTGTAACTATTGTTCTTAATATTTCCATGTAACGATTAGAAGTTAAGGTTCCATCATAAATATGATAATGAAAGTTATTACCTTTCAATAAACAAAACACATTGAAACTAATTTTTACTTGAAATCCCGTTTCCCTAATAGCGTGAGGGTTTTAATTTGCTCAAACATGACTGTTATGTCTATTGAAAACTCCTTCATGAGAAAATTTCTATTCATCAGCCCATATATTTTTTTTAAGTTATCATCTCCTTGAATATGAATTAGTTATTTGATAACGTCACACAGTTTTACAATAGCCGGTATACAATTTTAATTGCAGGGATTTAAGACTCAACAGTGGAGGTCATACCTTCGCAGAGGACGCTGTTTGCAACAGCTTGACAACTAACATATAAATAGTAGTTCCAGTGTCTATTCGCGTAGTTTATTCATCCCTTTGATGACCCTAACATTGTTAGCGAAACCATCATCAGCTCTAAAAATTGTATTGTGATGAATTGGGTTCTCCAAATTGACTTATCAGTGCTCATCACAGGTTCCAATCTTCACTCATCGGAAGTCAGCCATTTTGAAAAGTATTACCATCAGATGAAGCATGCTCCAGAACTGTGATGCGCAAATTTTCATTGTTCAGATACACATAGTTCAAGAACTATTCTAATGGGTCACCATGAATGATCCTGTATATGGTATTTAATATAACACATATTGCACTATTTGCATAATATGTTTAGTGAAATATGATTATTTCAAACAACAAATTTATTGAAATCTGGTGAATAATAATCCAGTGATTATTAAGCTACAATCTAGTAGTTCCAGTTTCTATTCGCTTAGTTTATTCATCCCTTTGATGGCCCTAGCATTGTTAGCGAAACGATCATCAGCTCTAAAAACTGTATTGTGATGAATTGGGTTCTCCAAATTTTCTTATCAGTGCTCATCACAGGTTCCAATCGTCACTCATCGGAAGTCAGCCATTTTGAAAAGTATTACCATCAGATGAAGCATGCTCCAGAACCGTGTGCGCAAATTTTCATTGTTCAGATACACATAGTTCAAGAACTATTCTAATGGGTCACCATGAATGACCCTGTATATGGTATCTAATATAACACATATTGCACTATTTGCATAATATGTTTAGTGAAATCTGATGATTTCAAACAACAAATTTATTGAATTGTGAATTAGTGAATTGTCATGTAAATAATAATCTAGTGGTTATTAAGCTACAATCTAGGTGACACAATCCAGTGCCAAACAAAAACTAGGCAAGATCCAAAGGATGGCTTGCCTAGGCATCACAGGGGCCATGTCTTCAACCCCAACAGCCGCCATGGAGGTGTTGCTGGATCTACCCCCCCTACACTTAGTTATTATGGGAGAGGCCAGGCTAGGACTATACAGACTAGCCTGCAATGGTAGACTGAAGATCAACCCAGGCTTCAGGGGCCACCGCAAAATTCAGGAGATCGTGAAGGAACCCATGCTTGAAATGAGGTCAGACTTCGCGAGCCCGCGAATGTGCAGGGAAAACAACTTCACAGTGGAAATCCCTGATCGCGGGGCATGGCGGGAGGAGACGCCGGGCATACCACGGGACGCGCTCGTCTGGTTCACGGACGGATCTGGCGGGGAGCGTGGGACGGGGGCAGGTGTTTACTCGGAAGGACCGAGGGTAAGTCACAGTATTTCCCTCGGAGCCCATGCAACGGTGTTTCAGGCCGAGATGTACGCCATCCTGCACTGTGTGCGGGAGAACAAGAGGAGGGGCTACACCAACAAGCGGATCCTCATAGCCACAGACAGCCAGGCAGCCCTTAAGGCACTAAGTAGCCCACGGGTAAATTCCTGGCTGGTGAGTGAGTGCCGAGACGAGACGAGCGACCTGGCTGGGCAGAATGAGGTGACCCTCATCTGGGTGCCGGGTCACTCGGGGGTCAAAGGCAATGAAGAAGCTGACAGTCTCGCGAAGAGAGGGTCAGCAGAACCATTTATGGGACCAGAACCGGCTCTGGGCGTGTCAAAGAGCACTGCCAGGGGAGCCATTAAGTCCTGGGTCAGAAACCAACACAAGGTGTACTGGGCGGACTGTCCAGGGCTCAGACATGGGAAGTCAATAATTGACGGACCCAGTTCAAAGAGAGCTGTGGAGCTGCTAAACCTTAGCAGAGGACAGCTCAGAAACACAACAGGTCTCTTGACGGGACACATGGCCGTCAAGAAACACCTACATAAAATGGGGCGGTTCGAAGGGGACCTCGCATGCAGACTCTGCGGCGAGGGGGAGGAATCAGCCCAGCACATCTTGTGCGAGTGTATAGCTCTAGACCGGAAAAGACAACTGATCTACGGTCACTCTAGACCGGAGACAGAGCAATATAAAACTTCACCCTACCAATCGCTGTGCAGACTAGTTCAAGGCACAGTGATTTTGGAATGGGTGGAGTAAGACTAGGGGTATGCACAATCAACCAAGGGTTGCGGTGCTATCGGGGCGGCAAGGCCGCGGACGAGCCCTGAGGGAACAAAAAAAAAAAAAAAGCTACAATCTGGTAAACTGTTCAAATTTAGGTTGGCAACATTGCACCACAGGGAATTTCACTCCGTGTGATTCCTTAGGTATTGTCATTGTGTCTTTGGAGTCAAATCACCGAACAGATAATGAGGAGTAAAAATTGCACAACAGTTTATTTTTCATGTCTATAATCAAAACACATTTAACTTTTAAAAAATCATTAAAACGCCGTGGAGCAAATATCACATTGTTTTGATTCACACGCACGACAGGGGGACCAGCCCTCGTTCTGTTCTGTTCCATATACCGTCACAATGCTGTACCTACATTATATAAATAGGTGAGACACGTGTTATTGCTTTTTAAAAGTGGTGGTCCAATTAAGTGGAGCGGGCTTTTCAATGCCTAGCATCGCGAGTTGCCGCAATAGCGCGTATACGCAACGTTTTCGCTGCTTTCACTAAGCAAGTGTGTCGAGTGGGGTATGGGCGCCCGGTCAAACAACAACACTGATGAACAACTCACAAAGAAACAACACAGAACACCATAAAATTTACATAATAATGACCATGTTAATGGTCCACAATAGCGTTTTTCAGCACATTAAATGTTAATTTGATGCAATGTACTTCGGTGCGTCAATTAAAGATTATTTCATATCCACCTAGACCTGCTTCATCAAATTATGCAAACACAGGTATAACTGGAACTATTACTTTGACAGGCGGCAATTAAATCATAATTATTATTCACACATACCAGGGAATGTTAAAATAAAATCTGCCTAACCAGGAAAGACAAGGTTTAGAGAAAACGCAAAATTTTATTTTTCACATGTGAACGTTTTACAGTTGCACTTCTCCAATAGCGGGAAAGTCCGAAAATGCATCTTTCGTAATACTCCAAAACAGTCTGAAATGGTTTCTTATAGTTTTTCAGTAAAAGAGTTCTTCATCAGAAGAAAAGCGACCTCGTCGCGAGTGTTTCCTCAGCTTAAGAGTGAGGTAATAGTCCGATGGACTAGGTCAGAGCTGTAACTAGAATGTTGCAACTCAACCCGCTGTTGATGATTTTTTAGGTTAGGAAGGAGGTAACAGTCCGATGGAAGCTAAGTCAGAGCTGTAACGAGATAATAGTCTGACGGGAGCTAAGTCAGAGCTGTGACGAGGATGTCGTAACTCAATAAGCTCACAGTTAACTATTTATTCAGCTTAGAAAGGAAGTAATAGTCCGATGGAGCTAGGTCAGAGCTGTAAGGAGGATGTCGTAACTCAACAAACAGACAGTTTAATGATTGCTTTAGCATAGGAAGGGAATAATAGTCCGATGGAACTAGGTCAGAGCTGGAGGATGTCGTAACTCAACAGCAGTTGATGATTTCTGCAAGATTGGAAGGGGGTAATAGTCCCCTGGAGCTAGGCCAGTGCTATAAGGATTTCGTGTCTCAATAAACCCTGGTTTGATTATTTCTTCAGCATAGGAAAGAGGTATGGGGCTAGGTCAGAGCTGGAGGATGTCCCAACAAAGCCCTAGTTGATGATATACCTCAGGAGCTAGGATAGAGCCCTAACAATGATTTCGTAACTCAGCAAAGATCGTGACCTTTAAATATGTAGTTGATTTTGAAACATTTATAATCTCCCCTAATGTAGTCATGAACGCCATTAAATTCCGAATATGTACCTGTATCACGTATCACTAAGGTTTACTTGCAGTATTTGATTATTCATTCAATTTTCTTCTAACTACACTCTAAATATGTTATTTGTAATACTTGAAGACCATTATCTTAAATATGAGAAAATGCATATGGATTTAATTCGACAAACTGGAAAACAATACTATAGCAATCGATTATTTTCGTCGCATAGTCCGACTAAGGCTTGTTGGGGACGTGTTTCCGAAATTTGTAAATTATTAATACTGAAGTCACCGACCCTCTGCAGATTGATAACATGAATTGAAATAACTTAAGTGGTTAAAGTATGCCAGACAAAGACAGGGTAGTCACATGCCACGCGTAGATTGATACAAATACCACAGGCATACATCATAATGCAGCGATAACCAAACAACGTAACACACGTAAGACGGGACGTTCACACAGAAACTGTGGCAATCCCACCCTAATGACTCGACTTCGGGTATATTCGGCTACGTGGATTTGTAAAATGTTCAAAAATATATATTTTTTTATTTCAACAACACACCACGAGGGCTTACAGCCTAAATACTATCGAACTGTGGGTGTCGACAAGGAGGAAAGAAGCAACTTGTTAATTCTGAACTTTAAGGTTTAGAGGTTCGGAGGAGAAGGAAAAACATGTGCCGGCAAGGAATTCCACACCTTGGAAGTCCTCAGGACAAAAGAGCGGGCATAACAAGATGTTCTATGTCTGGTGACCTGGACAGTAAAAGGATGCATCCGCTCTGTTTCCCTGCTAGATCTGTTGGGGGCAGCAGGTGGAGGAACTATGGAAGAAAGCTCCTCTGAGCAGTGCCCGTGCAGATATCAATAAAAGAGAGAGAGAGAGAGAGAGAGAGAGAGAGAGAGAGAGAGAGAGAGAGAGAGAGAGAGAGAGAGAGAGAGAGAGAGAGAGAGAGAGGTCACCAACAGCACGTCGGTGGGCAAGGGATGGCAGCCTTTGGGTGAGGGTAGGGTCACCGATGAAACGTATAGCTCTCTTCTGAATGGAGTACAGGATAGCAAGTGTAGAAGCGGCAGCGGCACTTTAGATGTGGGAGCAGTATTCGAGGTTTGGTCTTATTTGTGAAGTATATAAAGTATAGAGATTAGCTGGTGAAAAGTATTTGCGAGCCCGGAAAAGGAAACCTAATTTCTTAGCAGCCGCTTCTGCAATTGATGTGACATGTTGGTGCCAATTGAGATTTCGATCCGCAGAAATGCCAAAAAGTGAAAAGGACTCATTATTTTGAATAACTTGGTTGTTCATTGTGATGGGTCTAGGGCTGGTGTATCTCTTATGAGAAAGAAAGCAAGACTGAGATTTGGTGGGATTGAATTGTACAAGATTTCTACTTCCCCAGTCTAATATTTTTCGGAGATCCACGGAGACAGAACCCTCCGTGAGTCTGCGATCCTCATCTAGTTCGGCTAAAGAGACAGGCTTAGAATATTATATATTTGGATGGAGGGTGCTGTCGTCCGCGTAACTGTGAACTGGGTTGGATGTGCTAGAGAGGAGGTCATTGGTGTGGAGAAGAAACAAAATAGGGACTAAAGCTGAACCTTGAGGAACTTCTGCATTAATTGGATACAGTTTAGACGAATGGCCATCCACGACGACAGAAATGCTCCGGTTGGAGAGGAAATTTGCTGTCCAGGTACAGAGTTTTGGTGGTAGGCCATAGGCCGGAAGTTTATTAAGCAGAGCTGCGTGCCAGACCTGGTCGAATGCTTTGGATATGTCTAGAGCGACAATCTGGGATTCACCGTGTAGTTTCATAGACTTGTTCCAAGAATGGGTGACGAAGGAAAGGAGGCCAGCAGTTGATCTGCGCTGACGGAATCCATACTGCCTGTCGTGGATTAGAATGTGTTTTTTTAAGAAATTTTAGTAGTTTTCCATCACTTAGAGACGACTGAAAGCAGAGAAATGGGCCTGTGGTTGCTAGGAAGCGCTTTGGACCCGTTTCTATCTATAGTATCGTATATGCAAAATGGTATTTAAGATCACAATCTTCACAACTTATATCATAAATTCCCAACATTTTAGCGGTACCACTTTTGGGTCCCCTAGCAAGTTTTTTAAAATATTTTTTGTGGAAAATGTTAGTTTCTAATTGGCTTTTTTTTTTAATGCTATCTGGACCGCTCGTGATTCGCGGTTCAAATGATAGGCAAACAAAGTGTTTTTCGGCTTGCTCTGTTCCTAAAAGTCGTTGATTCTGCTAACATTTTCTTTGTTTTCTGTTTGTAAATTAATTTCTCCACTTGGCAAGCAGTGTATCCGTTTGAATGGGGCACGTTCTTAATATATTCCATTTCTTTGGTATATCTATTTTTATTTAAAGGAAAATTAATTACCCCGTTTCCATTCTGAATTTTTTAGTAAACAAGTTAAGCTAACTTGGTTAGTGAAGTCAGTTAGTCAGGTTTTTTAAAATGTGTTCTGGTTATTTGGGTTGGGTTTTCAAAGTGTACTTTCTTTTCTTACATAAACTGTAAACAAGATTGTGCTTCTGATTTTTAGTGAATTTTCTTAGAAAAAATTCACTAATGAGGAGATCCGGACTTTATAATTTTGAAAAAATTTCTTCAAATGAGCGCGAGCTAGGACCCCTAGAACCCATATCCGGGGTCAGCTTCAATTTTTATATGTGTATATATATATATATATATATATATATATATATATATATATATATATATATATATATATATATATATATATATATATATATAACCAGGTTCTCCCGGAAAATTTTGGGTTTTCCTTCGAACAAAATTTTATCTCAAAAAATAGAAAAACCATGGTAGCCAAATTTGGTACGTAACGATATTAAATGGAAACTATGTACTAAAATTTATATTTCTATGTTAAAAGGAAAAAAAGGTAAAATTAAGTTTGTGCCAGATCAATGAAAATTCACTACCATAACGCACTTGCTGCGTCCAGACTTATTGAAGCTACGTCGATCAGACTACTGCTCTTTCGAATCCCCTTCTTAAAAGACATTTCTTACATCACTCCATCTTTCAATCCGATTTCTGAGGGTATACAGGGGAAATCTTAAATATTAATACAGTGTGTAATACATTGTTGTCGAAATGTCTTGAATGGGGTCTGAACAATGGGCTATTGAAACCAACCCCGGCATGAAATAATTGCTGGTCCGTTTACAATATCTCAGTTTCATTTCGTAAATTGCTGTGTAAATTATTCCTTGGAAGGTTCAGTCAGCGAGACACGACGATGTATTCATATACACTCCTCTTCGCCTTTATCTTTGTGTACTCATCGCGTTCCTATGTAAATTTTAGATAAAGACACTCCAAGAGATTTGTTTTAGCTTATGATTTTCGAGAGTAAAAACCAAGATAAATATTAGTATGAATTCTTTGTACGAAATGTCTCAAGAAAACAAAAATACTGCTCTTAAATGACATACAAATAATTAAAATCAAATGTGTACATAGATAGATATTATTTGGAAGTCTTTTAAAAGTCGTGGACTCATTTAAGCAAAATATTTTTATTAAAATTCGCGGAAAGTCTAGAAAAATTATCAATATTACTAGTTGTTTCATTTACACGAACTTCTACGAAGTCCAAAAAATAACGACAGAGATATGTAATAATTAACCGATTTTGATTGCATTTTACCGATATCTTTTTTTTTTGTTGTAAATAGCTTGGACGGGCTTGTCGACCAGACCAGTTTCCGGGCATTTTGTTTTCGTGGATTTTTTGTATTAATTAAAATATTGGAGCTATGTCAAATATAATTCATTTTAATTTCACTAACGGTTTTACTCTATCTGTAGATAAAACAGTGGTAACTTTTTTCACGAGACAGAATTAAAGAGCTCAATGTGCCAATTCCATCCATTTCTGTTGCTGGGACTAACTTTTTATTGCAATCCTCTGTCAAATACTTAGGAATCACTCTTGGCCAGAGACTGGGATGGAAAAATCATATAGATTCACTAAAAGATAGAGCAGAGAAAAGCTTAAATATTTCAAAATACACTACACTCAGAAATCATGGTGCAGACATGTCAACTGCAATGACATTTTATCAAGCATACACTAGATCTATCTTAGACTATGGCTCTATATTTTATGGATCTGCTTCTAACACGCTATTAACAAAAATTGACAGAATCCAATATAAAGCTCTTAGAATCATAACAGGAGCAATCAAAACTTCTCTTGTACAATCTCTTTTAGTTTTAACAAACGAACAACCACTTTTTGTTAGAATATTTTTGTTATTTGTAAATTTCTTATAAAAAACTTTAACTCAGACTCTCAGGACACGTTCATGAAAATTCAACAGCTAGCTGTGATCCATCTTACGCACAACTATTGGAGAAACAAAACTTCACCACCATTATTTGACGCTTCTTTGGAAATCGAAAATTCACAATGGTATGCGAAATAAATCCTTAATTTTAGATTTAATTTCTATTATAATATACAACTGATAAAACCTCACATAATTATACCCATATTTACTAACATACCAGATATAAATACTTGTATATTGAAACAAGCCTATAAAGAAGCGGTCAAAATTTATACTGATGAGTCAAAAATTCAAGATTCAGTGGGTTGCGTAGTGTACATTAAACAAATAGATTATGTTTCAGCTATTTAGTCTGCCAAAGTTCACTTCAATTTACACTGCTGAAGCTGTTTCCATACAAAAAGCGTTAGTACTAGCCTGTAACCAAAATATGAGTAGCTTTGTTGTTTTGACCGATTCCCTTTCACTGTTAAGAACTCTATCGAATCTTCAAAATGCTATATATCGGTCCAGGGTAATATGTGATATTGCTTATCAATTAGAGGTATTTGAACAACAGCACAAAAGAGTTACTTTCATATGGGTAAAAGGGCACTCAAAGCTTGAGGGTAATGAAAAGGCAGACTATTTTGCTGAGAAAGCAACGATAACAGGTTCTAAACATGACTTTTACAGTAACAGAGATCTAATTCCGCAAGTAAAACATGTGTGTAATATAAGATGGCAGGATCATTGGAATAAGTTGAAAAGTAGCTGTAACAAGTACTTTAGTAGTATCATCCCTAATCTAAGAAAACAGCCCATTTACAAAGAACTGTTGCTTCCTAGGTACATGTCTACGACACTTAACAGAATTATCATAGACCATGGTGCTTTTAAGTCTCATTTGTATAAAATAAAAGTTGAAGATAAGCCATTTTGCTCATGCGACAATACCAGCCCAACTAATTTAAATCATTTGATTTTTTCCTGTATTATACATCATGAACAAAGAAAAATATTATTTTGTAATTTGATAGAATACAATGTTTCCTTTCCACTTAATGTGACATCTCTTATGTATGAACCTGTTTGTAACAAAAGTGTCATGGTAGCTTTCATGTGTTTTGTTAAATACTCTAAGTTAGCTAGGTTTATATAACTCTTAGTAAAAAGATGATATTCTGAAAATTGGACTGTTCCAATAAATATTGTACTAGTGGCAATATACTATATTGTCTTAAGGGATACTAAATAAACTTAGCAGATTAATGCATAGTCAGAGAGATAGAAGTAAGTTCATTTGTGTCTTTCGTTGTGTTAACCTCTTTTGACCGCAGCCTCCCCCGCATGTTAAAAAGTCACCATGACAGGCTCCATTGGTGTGAAAAGTGTCCCAGTGTTTCTCCTGAAACAACTTGTAGCGTAGATGTGTGCATGCATATGTATGTGCACATGAAGAAATAATGTGCATTTTCTGTCCTGCACCTAGTATTAAGTACTGGACGTATAAAGCCTATTGACGTGAGTGCGTATACATGAGTGTATATGCGCTTGCGTACGTGTGTGAGTGGATATGTGTGTAAGTTTTAATTTTAATATATATTTTTAGTAAACAGCAAGTGTATAGGGAGATAAAAGAAGATAAGAGAAAAAAAGTTAAATAGCTTGTTAGATTAACATTCTTAAGGCAGGTTTTTCCATTGTGAAAAGCAAGGTCAGATGCATCTATGTTCATTTTAAAGATTGACAGTGACTGAATGAGCCAGTTCTCAAAGTCAAAACTCTAATAAAAAAATCAAAAAAAAAATGGAGTATTCATCTATAGCTAATAAATAATTTGCTGCTACAGATCGCAGACACAATAGGTACAAATAATTAATCACAACATTTTTATTATCTTGATCTCTTATCTCTGATATTTGTTTGTCGGGCAGATAAGGTATTTTTAAATGTGGATGTTTTTCAGCAAATTGTTTAAAGAGGCGCAACACAGGTCATCTCCCATCTATTTTAGGTTATGTAACATATTTATTATCTTTTGCTTATACGATCCATAAAAGTTATATTTAATATATATTTTGAAGAACTTTGGCATGTTCGCTTATCTATGTGAATGAAATATCTTATCAATTTGAAATTCCTTAATTAAAAAATAAAGCTTAAAATGTTATAACACCGATAACAGAACATTTCTAAGAGCGCACCTCATGTCAATAGCTTCTGTACGTGACATACTTATAGTAATACTAAACTTGTTAGTTATTAGAAAAGTAAAACTATGGTCTACTAGAAGCAAGAATCCTAGTCTTTTGTGGTGATGTGTCGGTGGGTCATTACTGAAACAAGTTAGATATAATTATTGCAAGGCAGCTGTTAAACACTAGTTAACAGTCAATTGAAATAGTAAAAAATCCGGACCCAACAAATGCGTTCAATTTTTTCTTTGAAGATTCTCTAAAAAAATTATACACCATTAAACCATAAACTCTACAACTGAAACTATTGCCAAAGCATCAGAGAGGGGGGTCTATTTGAAATGAATTTTCTGCAAATATCTTAGTAAAATGTAGTACAATGACGGTTGCAGCTGAAACTAAAGTTTTGTAAAACACATTTCTTTCGACGTTTCTTTTACATAAACCGAATTTGTTTCAGGATGTTTTTCTAACATTTTAACTTTTTAAAATCGCACCTTTGGCGTTTTAAGAAGAAAAACTATAAAAATCTAAAACCAATCTTTCTGGTATTTCTCAACCTTTTGTAACGATTACGTTTCGTTACTGCTTTGGTTTTTCAAAATAAACCCGTAAGAGACTTAATTAAGAGCCGACAATCCAATATCTGTAAGACAATTCCTCTTTTAATTTCAAAATTATTTTCATAAAAAGTCGCTAAATCTTCAAGTACCGTAAACCCCTTTACTGCATTTCCAATTTGTACGTTAAAATTCATTACATGTTTGCCATGGAAAACTACCTCGCATTATTACTGAACAAATATTTCCAGGAACGAAATAAACATTTAAAACATACGTTAGGAATATTCGAGAACAAAATATTGTTTATCGGTAATTTTCCGGTGATGTCACCCAAGAAAGACGGTTGAAAGCGCTGCAGAGAATTGCCGGCGAAGTCACCGATTGGAGGTCTCGTTTTATCTCATTCGATGAGTTGAGGCTAGAAAGAGCTCGCGCACAGCCACCAACCGTCACAGTAAGAATTTTTGCGTGCAGCGACCTAGCAGTTGCGCGAACCCGATACATTAGGGACTCTGCTGAGCGTTGTTAGAGTGAACACCCGTCAGTTTTCCGGTGGCTATTAAATTATCTTAAAACCGGGCTATACTGTTTTTTCTATTATCTGTACTACTAGTAATTATTGTCAGTGATTGTTCGGAGTAATTCAAGTGATTTTTGAGTTTAATTAAACATCGTATTCAGTATAAAAACGCGAGATAACTCGTGGCTCTTTGTTCCGAGCTGTTGATTTCTTGTCGTAATCTTTTCTCTGAATCAGCAGAATTTTCATGCCGAAATATAACATCTGAAGTTTTAATAACCTGAACTTTCAAAATCACGTGATCAAGTTTAAGCTTATAAACAATGTCAGGGAGGTGCTGTCAGCACCACTACATAGTTCCTATTTAATCTCTAAGATTTTGTCAATTTTTGTAAAGTTAAACACACAGTTTTTATATATTTTTTAAATTGTAATTAGCAAATTTTGTCTGTAAAATATCTAACCTATACATTCTCTTTAACATCTCTTATTTTTCATAATTAATGTAGAAATTTCACGTAGGATTATATATTCTTTTTTTGGAGCCTCACTCAAAGAACTGGCCAGTTAATTCACTAGAAAACCTAGCAATTGATTGACAAACCTTAAGTAATTTACCTAATCATTTGTGTTTATTTTTGAGCGATACCCTAAGTAATTAACAGTAACATTTTTGTAATATGCAACTATTTTTATTTTATTGTTTTGGCACATGTATGTAAATTAATAATTTCTTGCTCTTGAGATTCTTGCTATTTATCTGATTGTTATTTGTGTGCAATTAATGTTTATCTGAGATTTACCAACCATTTTTATTTCATTTTGTTTGCTATTCCAAATTTAATTTATATGAATATATATATATATATATATATATATATATATATATATATATATATATATATATATATATATATATATATATATATATATATATATATATTGTTATATTGAAATATCTGTTTAATTTAAGAGAAATTTCTCCCTAGTATCTACTTTCTTTTGACGTCGGCGCAAACAATTATTTCTTACTAACTATTATCTAGATATCTAAATTTCAATGTAACCTGGCACTAGTCTGGAGAGCTCATAAATATAGGACTCTGGGCAGTGCGAAGCAAACGAAGGAAGAGAACGTGAGTATCAAACTATATCCAGATCTGTCAACCTCCTAAGAAGTGCTGCTAATCTTAATAAATTCGATAATCTGATAGATAGCTATTTTAGGGTAGGGTGTTATAGGCAATTGTGACCTCACCATTGAGCAGATCTATATCCACCTGAGGTCAATCACCATATACCACGATTCTTGTGCGTAAATCTTTTGTTTGAAGGAGGTAACACTTTTTGCAGAAAGAACTTAATTGTCGTCTGTGACATACAATAGATTTTGTTATCCACATAAAATATTTTGGTCTTGTGCGTTTGTGTTTATCACCAATGACATCCAAAATGTATTTCATTAAGTGCTTATAACTTTTCCTTTTCAGTTAGGGATCTAAATCGTGCCACATAGTTCACTTTTATAATATGCCTACCAAATTTGTTCGCTAAAGCTTTGTTATTTCCGGAGATACAAAAATGTTTCGATAGAAAACCCAAAATTTTCTTGGAAAAACTGGTCAGATTTTTCTGGCTAACGAACTTATCCAAGCCACTTGCAAAAGAAAGGAACTCACCAAAGTGAAAATCAGCCCATAATTTTTTGAGTTATCGGTGTGATATGTATATGTGTATATATATATATATATATATATATATATATATATATATATATATATATATATATATATATATATATATATATATATATATATATATATATATATGTACCCCACGTAAGAATGAACAGCATGGGGATCTCGGAAACCGAAAAGACGCAAGGTCGGTCGAATTAGAAAAAAGTTGCGCAATGAGGAGTAGGCGGCGTTCGCAAAAATCGATTATCTTTTAGGGTTTTCTAGATGTTTTGAAAAAGTTTTTGTTTTATTTTCGTTTTTTTTTTCCTGAAGTTCGAACAGATATCGAAAAACAAAAAGCAGTTTGTCACTGCCACTGTCATTTTTTAAGCCCTACGGGATAGCGTTAACACATTTTAAATTCAACATTTCGTTTCTGAGAAACCATCAACTTAATTTTTTAAATGCGGTCCTGGATTTTTAAAGTTAGATTTCGAAGCCCTTTTTATTCTGTTTTCAACAACATATGACACTTAACTGTTTTGTTGAGTTTTGGACTACAAATCGCTATTATTTAAAAAATATGTTAATACGGCCCTGCTTGGGGATTTAACGAAAGACATTCTTACATCTGTACGAAAATGTTCAGTACTATGTAGAATACCTGTGTTCACCTTTGAAAACGGGCAGACCAACCGCACGCACGCACGCGCACAGGGAGAGATAGGGGAGAGGGGTGTATATACAGACATGCAGATATATATATATATATATATATATATATATATATATATATATATATATATATATATATATATATATATATATATATATATATATATATATATATGGCTAGATAGAGATGGATAGAGATAGATAGAGAGAGATTTGACATTGTTTATCACAACTTGGGGATGAAGAAGCTTTCGGCAAAATGTAGTCCAAAATACTTGGACCTTGATCAGAAGCACGCTGGTTTTGCAATGTTGGTGCGGAACCAGGTAGTTTGTTGTCACCGCAGCACAAATAGACACACGCTTTTAAAATTGTTTGAAAAAAATATTTTGCTTTGTATTATGTGCTAAGTACTTTTTAATACCTCCTCGTAGGTATAAGTTGGTGTTTCTAAAATTTTACGCTTTTTGGGGAAACCTAACAAAAAAAGTTCGGACGCAGCAAGTGCGTTATGGTAGTGAATTTTCATAGAAATGATCTGGCACCAAATATGTTATTATAACTTTTTTTTCCTGTAACATAGAAATCTAAATTTTTGTGTATAGTTTAATTTTTACCTACCTACCTACCAAATTTGGTTATCATAGCTTTTTTATTTTTTGAGATGAAAATTTTTTTCGAAATAAAACTCAAACCTTTCCGGAAAACCTCGTCCGATTTTGCTGGCTACAAACTTTTACAAGCCAGTTACAAAAGCCACTTACATGCCAAATTTAATCAAAATCGGCCCATTATTTTTTGAGTTAGCGCTGTGATGCATATATATATATATATATATATATATATATATATATATATATATATATATATATATATATATATATATATATATAAAGTGAAACGGAGTAAAATCAAATTTAGTTAAATTTAAGTGTCTAGGTTGAGAGCTATATTTTAACATATAATAATGGTGTGTTGTAGTGCAGAATGGTTTTGTTGTATACGTATGCTATTTTATCTTCTGGATGAAATTGTAAGTTTAAATAAAAGTAACTCATAACGTTAATTTAAAAAACTGACATGTATTGTTTTGTCTTTTAGCTGATGCACTGATGAAGTCTTAAAACAAAGACGAAATATTTGCAAGAAAGAATAAAGATCTTTCTGTAAAATCTTTGCCCTTTTGGTCTCACACCCCTTAAATTAGTAATACGGTTTATATATATATATATATATATATATATATATATATATATATATATATATATATATATATATATATATATATATATATATATATATATATATATATATATATATATATATAGACATTTAAAAATTGAAACTAACCCCGGACGTGGGTCCTAGGGGTCCTAGTTCGTGGTCATTTGCAAAAAAATTCAAAAGTCGGGATCTCCCCATTAGTGAATCTTTTCTGCGAAAATTCACTAAAATCCAATATTCATTGGGGAAAGTTGAGAGTGTTTTAGTTTCGCGATCAAAACATGTTTTTATTTTGTGTTTTGTTGATTGTTTGGTGTACACGTGTGTTTACAATAACTTAACAGTTTTATACACCGTCACGTCAGGGCTTCCATATTTAGGAGTGTTAATTTTCTTTATTTTCCAGTTAATGAACTTAATTGATTGCCTACGCTACTTCGACAATTAACAAGTCCAACAAATTTTTAGTTGTTTCAGTTACATTTTATTGCTACTTTTGCTTGTACTCTTTTAAGGTATCCCTGTAAAAATAGCTGACGAGTATACAGGATGATACTTTTTTAACTGTGTAGAAGTAAATAAAATAAACAACATTTTCAAATAACTTCAAAATAAGAATATTTATACTTTTAATGAATTTGTATTTTAAAAAATTCACTAATAGAGAGGTATCGGTGGTGAGACTATGCAAACATTTTTTCAAATGAGCGCGAATTAGGCCCCCTAGAACCCATATCCGGGGTCAGTTTCAATTTTTATATATATATATATATATATATATATATATATATATATAAAATTGTGGGAAAGCCGTCAGTTGCAAATTCGGAAAAATTTAGTCCATTCTCAAGGATATAACGTGAGTTTTACTAAACTAATTATTCAATAACAAACATGAAAAAACCTTTTTATAAATTTGAGTGAAGTCGACTTCACTAAAATGTATGTATGTATGTATCCATCCGCTAACTCAAAAAATAATTAATCGATTTCGATGAAACTCGGCAAGTGCCTTTCTTTTATTAATGGCTTGGATAAGTTCGTTAGCCAAGAAAATCGGACAGGGTTTTCCGGGGAAATTTTGAGTTTTTTTTCGAAAAAAAAATTTTTCTACGAAAATTACAAAACTGTTTTAATGAAATTTAATGGGTATGTTGCCCTGGAAGAGGCATTACTACGTACTAAAATTCTACTTTCTAAGTTTATAGAAAATAGAGTTTTTCAAATATTGAATTTTCTTCCAAAAATTGCAAAGGTATTTTAATGAAATTCGGTGGGTATGTTGCTTTAGGAAGGACCTTACTACGTGCCAAATTTAAACTTTCTAAGTTTATAGAAAGATGAGTTTTTCAAATTTGAAGCATTTAATAAAAATTCACTACTATAACGCACTTGCTGCGTCCCGTACTTTTTTTAACTGAGTATAGAAGTCAGTAAATAAACATTTTCAAAACAAAAAAAAAATTCAAGCCACTGGTAAAGACACTAGAAGAATTTATTGTTCGCATAAAGCCGGCTGCGGCAACAGATAATTAGGAAAACCGACAAGTTTAAATACATTTAAGTTCGACAAGAGCGTATTTTGTACTAAATGAATGTCTTTTTTTTAGTTTTTTGAAAAAAGTTATCTGAAAATGTTGTTTATTTTAATGACTTCTATGCACAGTTAAAATAGTGCTGCAAAGTAAATCATAACTTTCACATAGCTGTGATAATTTACTGTCGGCAGAAAGACATTCTCATGAAATGAATTTAAGGTCCATGACTTAACCACAAAGGAAATGTTCGTATCCTGTACCCATAAACTCCTGAAACGATATGTTACTCGATTTTAATAGTAAAGTGCCAGTTTCCCCAGTCAACCCACTATTTGTTCCATTTTTTCTGATGCGATCTTGCTCACAAATAATCCAGACTATCAGGTTGTGAACAGCTACGTGTGCACCAAATTTGATGCTTAATTACAAAATACTTTTATATTTGGTTACTTAAACCTGTCATTATTGGAGCAGACGGAATTTATACTGAAATACCCCCTAAAATGTCAGGGAATTTTGTGATTTTGTTCAAATGTCATGAAAGTTATTCAGTAGACCTGGAAATTATATGTTTGTAAAATTTCGTCACCAGCAGATCCATTATTATTTTGATTTCATATACATTATATGAATTTCTTTCACGTAAATATTTTTCTACTACGGCTGTTGTATGGCATATTAATTGAAACCGCCAATGAACCCGGCCCATGTCACATGCGCCGATATAAATATAGTGTCTTCTTCATCTCAAACATGTCTAATTCGTTCATCTCATGTGGAATGTTCTCCCTTGAATGCATAAAATGCAAAATGCATTCAAGTTATTGGAGATGTAGAGCTGTGAATATGTTTATTTGATTTTAACCTTTATGACCGACCATAGGGAGGTGAAAATATCGGGCATTTGTATAATGCGTATTTGTATCCTAATCGACAAGAGAAAACTTTAATATCGCAACACATTGTATATGATAGTCAGTATAGGGAAATATAGAAATTAACGATAAGCAGAGGTAGTATGTCAAAAATTCCTATCATAAATATATAAGAATTCTTGATGAAAATCAGAAGACAATGTTTGATATGGGCGAAACAGAAAAAAGAAACATAAGGCATGTAGAGTAATATCAAAACTACAAATGAGGAAAAAATGCATTAAGAACAATGCAAAATACAAAACTAAAGTTTTAAAATCTAAAATTACCACCTTGAGCAAATATGTATGAATAATTCCTCCCATCTTCTCCATGTGGTGATCTCTCTTGGCCTTTTTTTGTAGTAAACATTTGAGATCTGAATTATTATTGTTTTTTGTAAAAAGCGTTATTTGATGGAGGAAGAAGAAGCGCTTAATTTACTGTTCTGATTAAAATTCTTTTCGCAGATAATTTATTCCAATGCTTGAACAGTAGTTACACAATATGGTTCTTGTGGATCATTTAGATGAAAATAAGTGAAACTTTGTTAAGTAGTTACTGCAAAAATGTGTAATAAACTCGTCATTTAAGAGGTAGAAGGTTATCACTTTTCTGTATTAGTTTGACATAATTAAGCATCTTTGTGTTTTAATAATGTGTCTAAAAAAATTATTCAGAGATGTATGTTGTTCATTTCGAGTATATGAAAACTTCACTCGAGAGGCCTGGAAATGTCAGGGAATTTGATTTTTGATTTCTGCTGGGTACCCTGTATATATATATATATATATATATATATATATATATATATATATATATATATATATATATATATATAACATAACCTTCAAATCATTAATGTTGCTTCAATATTAGTGTTTGGTGCGGCATGATTTGCTCGAGAATTATAGGGCCCCAATTCTATGAAGGTGAACTTTATAAGAAGCGTTCGTGGAAATGTAGGTGAAGTTCCTGGATAATTTAAATTTGACCGATAGAGAGTAAATTTTGTTTGGGCAAGATGAGGCACCGGCTCATAATCCTCGAGAAGTTTATATGATGTTGGGGGAATATTTTGTAAATAGAATTATCACAACTCATGGTCTCACTCAATGGACTGTACTGTCTCCAGGCATTACCCCTGTCGCCCTTTTTTGTGGGGTGAAACGAAGCCTACAAACATAAATATGTCGATATAGAGCGTCTAAAACTAAAACAAACATAAATATGTCAATGTAGAGCGTCTAAAACTAATACAGTGGATTAGGAATTGTATCGGCAATGTGGACGGTCGTAAAATTTCTAAAGCTAGCCGAAGTGGACAAAAACATTCACAAAAATTCATTTGTATTCATTTATTTATTTTTATTAGTGAATATTCATTAAGAACAGTCACTAATAGAGAGGTATCGATGGTGAGACTTTCGGAAAATTTCTTCAAATGAGCGCGAATAAGGGCCTCTGGAACCCATTTTTATGGTCAGCTAAAATGTTATATATATATATATATATATATATATATATATATATATATATATATATATATATATATATATATATATATATATATATATATATATATATATATATATATGTATCCAACCGATAACTCAAACAATACTTTACTGATTTGGACCAAATTTGGGAATTACCCTTGTTTTGCTAATGGCTTGGATGAGTTCGTTCGTCAAACCTTAACGGCCCATTTTTCTTAATAAAAAGTTAAAAAATATTTTTTCAAACGCAATATCTCTTAAATTGTCTATGTGATTGAAACGAATATTTACAACTTAAAAGAACATAGACAGGCGTGGTTGTATACCAATTTTCAAGTCGTCTGATCAAAGGAAAATAAAGTTACTCGAAATGAATAATAAAATAATCCTCGACATCACTTCAGATTCTGTAATGCAATATCTACAATGTTGGACAAAGACAGATGACGTTATATGTGTTGCTATGCTACTTAAATAAATCATAGATAAAAGTGTACACAATGGAGGTTGTCGCAGGTTATCCGCCCAGACAACGTTGTGAGAGAGATACGACAGGGACGCCACCTCGCCGTAGGACCACGTGGTATGATAGCTCTAGTTTACACAAAATTTTATAGATATGGCTGTGTACAATAAACTACAATTAACTAACAATAATTGTTTAAACTGTCAGCCTTGGACCAGTTCTTTCGTAATACCGGGACACAGTTGCGTTATAGTAATGAATTTTCAAAAAATTGTACACTATTAGTAAGATATGTTATTAAAACTAATTCTTTAAATTTAAACGACCTTGGAGATCGGTTTTTGAGTCTCAGTTAGCGATTATTTCAAAAAATATATATTTTATATGAAGCTAAAAAATTTAAATTTGGTCTTAGATATAATCTGTAAGTACTGCAAGTGCCTTTAAAAAAACTGTGTTACAAATTTTATTAAAAGTATAAAAGTTTTTCAGAAAAAAAAAATTATTTACAAAGGGGATGTACTGTCAAATTATAAATATGGCAGGTATTTTTCCTTATTAATTGCTTGGATCGTTTTGTTTTAGTCAACCCATCCAGATTTTGCAAACAGTTAGCAGCAAAAAAAAATTCGGGACGCAGCAAGCTTTTTTATAGTAGTGAATTTTCATAAGAACTGTACACTATTATTAGTAAGATAATTCTTTAAATTTAAATGGACCTTTGAGATCGGTTTTAGAGTCCTATTTAGCGATTATTTGAAAAAAATTATGTTTTATATGGAGCCACAAAATTAAAATTTGGTCTTAGATATAATATGTAAATAGTGCAAGTGTCTTTAAAAAATGATGTTACAAATTTCATTAAAGTTACAAAAGTTTTTCAGAAAAAAATAATTATTTACAAAGGGAATGTACCTGTCAAATTATAAGTATGGCAGGTATTTTTCCTTATTAATTGCTTGGATAGTTTTGTTTTAGTCAATCCATTCAGTTTTTGCAAACAATTAGCAATAAAAAAACTTCGAGACGCAGCAAGTGCGTTATAGTAGTGAATTTTCATAAGAATTGTACACTATTAAAACTAATTCTTTAAATTTAAATGGACCTTTGAGATCTGTTTTGGAGTATTTTTCCTTATTAATTGCTTGGATCGTTTTGTTTTAGTCAACCCATCCACTTTTTGCAAACAATAAACAACAAAAAAGGTTTTTTAAGACAAATTTGTGTATGTTATTTTTTTATTTATTTATTACCCACGTGCGTTTACATAGGTGTCACTATGATTCAAGATTGAAGATGCTTTTTTTATATATCAACAACACACCACGAGGGCTTACAGCCTAAATACTATCGTACCGTGGGTGTCGACAAGGAGGAAAGAGGCAACTTGTTAATTCTGGACTTGAAGGTTTTGAGGTTCGGAGGAGAAGGAAAAACATGCGCCGGCAAGGAATTCTACAACTTGGAAGTCATCAGGACAAAAGAGCGGACATAACAAGATGGGAACTTAATGGGAAATGTATTGAGCTATCGGATTTGAAAAGTTTTTACGAACATTTTCTACCATAACATAAAAAACTTTTGTTGTTGTTTATTGGTTGCAAAAACTGAATGGTTTGACTAAAACAAAACCATCCAAGCAATTAATAAGGAAAAATACCTGCCACATTTATAATTTGACGGGTACATTCCCTTTGTAAATAATTACATTTTTTTCTGAAAAACGTTTGTAACTTTAATGAAATTTGTAACACAATTTTTTAAAGGCACTTGCAGTACTTACATATTCTACCTAAGACCAAGTTTTAATTTTTTGGCTTCATATAAAATATAATTTTTTTCAAATAATCGCTAATTGGCACTCTAAAACCGATCTCCAAGGTCCATTTAAATTTAAAGAATTTGTTTTAATAATATATGTGACTAAGAGTGTACAATTCTTATGAAAATTCACTACTATAACGCACTTGCTGCGTCCCAAACCTTTTCTTCATTTAGTGAGGTGTGATTATTAGTTAATCGTTAATTATAAAAGTTTTTTTTGTTGCTTTTAATCAAGTTTTCAATATGACGGTTGAAGTGTTGCATTGGTATTTATAAAATCAATAAACTATCAATTTCTGTTCGGCTAGTTGTTATTTCCATGGAACCAAAATATGCTAAGATGCTTTTTAGAAGTCGTTCTATCTCACTGGTTTTATACTTCATGAAAAAGGGTTGTTCACAAACTTTTTGTTTCATATCAAACTGAGATCTTCTGAAATTTCACATGATATAAAAGTGTTTTTCAGTTAAGAAACTTATATTTCAGTAAATATCTTGAAAACGCTATGGTTAATTGTTTTTCTGTTCACATCAGCGTTATCAGCGAAAAAATTACATAAGTGTGCTAATTTAATACACTTGCAGCTCCAGTAATAACAAAGTTATTAATAGGGTCGCTTTAATTTGGAACCTGTCTATCTCTTCCTCCCAAGCCTACTTTCTTTATTTGTCCTAACTGCTGCTCTAATTCTTCGACTGGGTTTAAACCCTAACTGATCTTCAGTCTAATAATTCACGCCTTTGGTTATTATTCATAGTTTTACTATGATTAGAAGAATGAATAATATCAAGTTGTATGTGGAGGAACATAGAAACACATGTGAAAACAAGATTAAAGTTTTTGTCATTTAAGTATTTTAACCCTTTGAGGACAACTGGTTAGTGACAGAAACCACCTTCTATGAAATCGGTTGTAGCAATGCCAACTGGTTTCCAATGACTGCCATGATGTATAATGGGTTGTCTTTGTCCACTAATAACTGTCAGTGGCATTTATTCAATTGTTGAATCTCAATTCGTCTGGAATTAGTCATTATCTCCCACGCGTTTTTCATGTGTGCAGTATAAGTTTGTGTTATACCAGTTTTTGTGATTTTTATTGGAAAATATTCTGAAAAATGTCTGGTATGTTATGAAATATTATCATACAAACACATTATTAGTGTAATTGTTTCAGTGTCTGATTATAATTTCTTCGCATGACATGTAATATGTGTGGTCACTGCTGATAACCACCGGGCTAACGTGCTATTATTTTGTAGGTTGTAAAGATAAGTGGACGTTTGAAGACTTAGGGGCAATGTCTCAAAGAGAAATTTGGGCAATTTTAGACTATATTCCCAGCGATATTGAATCTATCACATCTGATGTAGATGACAAAGAAGCTGAACTTTCAAATTAAGCAGAGCTGCCAGACCCAAGCCAAGAACTGCTTAATATAGAATCAATGGAAATCTGGTACGAATCAGACGAACATGTACAAGATAGTGACTATGGCCCTGATGATGACATCCCATTGTCCGCACTACGTACTAAACTATGTAGAGGTTCCATTTCCTGGACAAACGATCCTCAGTTCACTACTATAGTACAAACATTTTCGAAGCAAACTGGTCCTAACGTGCCAGAAAGTGTGGAGAGCCCAAAAGATATGTTTCTTCATCTGTTCCCAGAAGAGCTTATAAATCATATTGTGTTTCAAACTAACTTGTACGCTGTCCAGCAAAATTGCCAAAAACCATATGTACCTGCTAATAACGACGAAATCAAGAGATTCCTCGGAGTAAATATGATCATGACTTTGAAGAAGATGCATAGCTATCGAGATTACTGGTCATCCAGAGAATAAATGAGAGACTTCTGTATAAGTTCTCCAATTTCAAGGAACAGATTTTCATGGCTACTTACCAACTTACATCTGAATGATAATTCTTTGCAACCCAAGAAAGACGAAGTGGGGTTTGATAAATTGTACAAAGTAAGGCCACTACTGACGAAATTATCAGAGACTTTCGCTGCAGCATTACATCCAAGTGAATACCAATCAATCGATGAATCGATGATCAAATTCAAAGGACGAAGTAACATCCGGCAGTACATGCCGATGAAACCGACTAAACGTGGATATAAAGTTTGAGTACGAGCCAATTCTACCGGTTATATGTGCCAATTTCAAATATATACGGGTAAAGTTAGTGATGCTGTTAAAAAACTTAGGAAGTCGTGTTGTAAAAGACCTGACAAGAAGCTTAGTTGGTAAATACCATAGAGTTTGTTTCGACAATTTTTTCAACTCTGTTCAGCTTCAGCAAGATCTGCTTCAAGATAGAATTTACTCCTGTGGGACAGTTCGTCGTGGTAGAACAAATCTACCTGATTTCAAAGCAGACAAAATTCTGAAACGAGGAGAGTCAGATTGGCGTGTTTCCAGGGACGGTGTAGCCGCTTTGAAGTGAATGGATAAACGCAGTGTTCTGTTGTTGAGCAATTATCAAAATCCTTCCATAGTAGAAACAGCCTCGAGAAAATGGAAGAATGGTTTGGTAGAGGAAATAAACTGCCCTCTGCTCGTGAAAGAATACAATTGACATATGGGATATGTCGATAAATTTGACATGTACAAATCATTGTATGAACTGGATCGAAAATCGCACAAATGGTGGCAGAGAATTTTTTTGTATTTTCTGGACGCATGTATAGTAATCGCCTTCATTTTGTACCAGCAGAGAACACCAGCAAAAACTATGAGTCTTAAGCAATTTCGTTTGTCAGTTGCTGTTGGTTTGATTGGTGCCTCACCTGAAAATGAGAAACGTGGCCGTAAATCGTCCAGCACATCTTCAAATAAATTCCAAAAAATTGTGCCAGTAGAAGTACGATATGATAAATGTGCACATTTGCCACAACGTTGTAGTTCACTAAGATGTGCTAACTGTAGCACTTCAAAAGATGTCCACAGAACCATATGGAAATGTTCCATTTTTAATGTGGGACTTTGTCTTAACAAGGACCGGAATTGTTTCACCGCGTACCATACTAAGTGAGCAGGTGCCCAGTGGTTACTAATGGAAACCATATCCTGTAGGACAAAAGACGTTTCAAACAAATAAGTGTGTCATTTACTTTACATTAAATAAGTATAATAAATATGTTTTTATAAGCAAAACAGATTTTTTCAAAAAGAAATTAATTGTGTCCTCAAAGGGTTAAGCTAGTATTTTACTCGTGCAACATTTATTCTAATGATGGCGGTTGTGAAACTATTTTTATCCTCTAAATTCTAAATTGAGCGACAAACAAAACATTTTGCAATATTTTATTTGTTACAGTTATATTTTTATGGCTGGAACATGTAAAGTATTACGTAGGAATATAGAATGTACCTGTTGTAAAGATTAAATGGCAAATATTCTTTATAATCTTTATGATCCGTAGTTAATTATTTTGTTTTTCTTTTAAGCGAACGTTTGAAAACAAATAACAAGTTCACCTTCTTACCTCAATATCCCGATAAAATATCCACCCATCTTGTTTACAAGCTGCTATGCTTGTGCAATTCAATTAATGAAACTATATGATCCATCAAATTAATACGACTGTTTGCGTCGATTGTAGCAAAGGAAGTCATATCAGTATTATGTGCAATTTAACGCACCTTTTTCAATGACACATTTTTTTAAATGATAGTTTTAAGTAACCTCATTTTATCAATATACATCCACTATTTCCAGTTCTTTTTCATTGTCGTGACAGTGCAAATCATCTGCCAGGTATGACACTAGATACTTAATCAGGAGAGTAGTTCGCCTAGTCATTTGCTTTAAAGTATTTGTGCATCGTTTCTGAGCATATCTCGTGTCATTTTAACCTCTAAATAGTAGTACTGTACCGTCATTTTGGTGTACGTATAGTTTTTTAAGCGAATAGATTGTTGAAAGTGTATCACTACGACCTCTAACCAGGAATAGTTAAGTAGCTGTTGAGCGGAACTGTAGGTGTGTCCATTACCTCTACTGACTTCCAGAATATCGGCGTACTAGATGGCATTAGTTGTTCTTATTTGGTGATTTTCTACCCGCCATTAAGTTATACTTCGACGGACTGTCATCTGCTAGAAAGGGTGTGGTCGAAAAATGATTCACACCAACGTTTGCTTGTGGCATACACAATAAACCAAAGGTTGCGTGGCGGCGAGGCCGCGGACGACCCCTGAGGGAGAGGAAAAAACGTTTCTTTAGTTATCTTTGTATTGTGTAAAGCCGGGTTATTGCGTTAAAAGCTTGTTCAATATTGAGGTAACCCTTACCTAGTATTTTACGATAGCTATTTATAATTTTGTGTATTTCGTTGATATTCAGGTAGTTTGTCCCCATAGATATTAAATGTTTTGTACGGCCAAAGTTTCCTTTGTACCTGGCGGAAGGCAACGTTGTCTCATTGGATTTTTCACAATTTCGGAAAGAGTACTACTTGGTAGCTAGGCTTCAAAGATTTACTGTGGCAAAACGGGTCTCTATATTCAGTTCCTATATGCATGACCTGTGATATGCAAGGTATGAATTTTCAAATTGTCATTGCTTCGGGAGTCTAGTTTAACCGATAGAACACTGTAGCAAGACTAATTTCATGAACGATGTGAAACCAAAAATGCCTGCAGTAAATAATCATCATCAGTGTCTGTTAATCATATCCTCTCACGAATTAGGCGAAATTATTTTTATAGTTTGTATTAGAATACTTGTAATCTCAGAAATATTGCCGGCCATATTTAGGAGAACAGTGCGTAATTACCTGTTCATATTTATGCTTAATTTATTTATATTTATTTTGGGTTTAATTAAATTTAGTGTAATCTGGTTTCAGCACTAAATCTTGTGGATAAATATCTAATCATTTTAGGGAAAGGTAGATTCTTGTCTATGGCCAAAGTTTTGTTTTTCAGATGTTACAGTGCGAGGATCAGGTTAGGTGTGTGGGTGTGGGTGAGTGTTGAATAAGTAACTAACACTTTATTATTATGGTAAAAATAGTCAGTTAAAATAGTAAAACATCTCTGAGCGCAGCAAGTGGGTTATGGTAGCGAATTTTCTTTAAAATATTTTTAATAGCAAATGTATTTCTTTGATGAAAGCAGGCATCAAACTTGGTTGCCTATATAGTAGAAACAATGTACCATATTTCATCGAAATAAATTTATTGTTTGAAAATATATAAACATTTTTCAAAAGTCTGGATGCAGCAAATGTGCTATGGAAGTGAATTTCCATAAAAATGTTTTTAATAGCAAATGCGAGCAGGTATCAATGTGATTATCGGTATAGCCTATGTAGTAGAAACAATGTACTATATTTTATCAAAATTACTTATGGTTTGAAAATATACAAAAACTGCTTGAAATCTGTCTATTTGAAGCCATATCCCCATTAAACCCTGCCTACCCGCACAGCACCCCTATTTGTCCCAGGTGACGTTACTTCCTTGGGGGTATCAACAAGAAGTTTTCCTTGTGGTTTATGCAACGAGGGTGGTTGTATGCACACGAGGGGGGGGGATATTGCATACGACGAAGCAGACACCCCCCGGTTCGACTTGTGGCAGGGGTTGGAGGGTGGCTGCTTCATCGTGGGGATTTTCCTTCCCCCTCGCGTGCATACAACCACCCTCGCTGCATAAACCACAAGAAAAATGTCGCCAAGGAAGTTACGGCACCTGGGGGGATAGGGGTGCTGTGCGGGGTAGGCAGAGTTTAAGGGGGATATGGCTTCAAGATGTGAAAAAGACAGCTTTCAAGCCCGTTGTATTCGAATTTTCTGCTCATATTTCCTTTTTACTACCTACCTCGCCCAGCACCCCTACTCACTCCTGGTCCCCTTTACTGAAAATTCGCTACCAAAACGCACTTAGTGAGTCCAGATTTTTTTCTTACAAACGCATCATGTTTCGATAAAAAATGCAAAAATACATTAACGAATTTATTTTACGAAAATTAGTTTAAAAAAATTATACACCCCTACTCACTCCTGGTCCCGTAACTTCCTTGGGGGGTGCGAACAAGAAATTTTTTTTGGGGTTTGTGGATCCAGGGCGGGGTCTAGGCAGGTTTCTGAAAACAGTTTTTTGAAAAAGCGTTCGAGGGCTAAACTGCAAATTTACCGAAAATTCGCTACAAAAAACGCACTTACTGCGTTCAGATTTTGTTCTTACAAACGCATCATATTTCGATAAAAAATGCAAAAATGCATTAACGAATTTGTTCTACGAAAATTAGCTTAAAGGCAATTATAGACCGTTAAACCATAAACTTCACTTATCCAAAAAGGCATCAACTTAACTAAACTGACAGCCAAAGCATAAAAAGGGGTCTATTTGAAATGAATGTTTTGTAAATATTTTAGTAAAATGAAGGGCAGTGACGGTTGAATGTGAAACTTAAGGGTTTACAGAACACTCTTCTTGCAACATTTTCTTTTCACAATCGGTATTTGTTTCACGTTCTTTGCCTAAACTTTGCCAATTTTGATGTTTAAAATTGCGAGTTTGACGTTTTGATGAAAACTCCAAAATTTGTTTCATTAACTGCCCATAACTTCTTTGTCTTTAAAAATAGAGACCTACATTTTTGTACAGAGTTGACTCTTTATAATACAAACACGCGTATCAATTTGGTTGCCCTTACTTTGTTATTTCCGGAGATATGATTTTTTTTAGAAGGAAAACACAAAATTTTCCAGGAAAACCTTGTCCGATTTTCCTGGCTAACGAACTTATTCAAGCCACTTGCGAAAGGAAGGTACTCACCAAGTGTGATCAAGATTGGTTCATTATTTTTTGAGTTATCGGTCGGATATATATATATATATATATATATATATATATATATATATATATATATATATATATATATATATATATATATATATATATATATATATATATATATATATATATATATATAACATATAAACACAGATCTCCTCATTAGCGATTTTTTTTTAATTCGCTAATAAGTGGTGAAAAAGTCTGGATGCAGCATGTGCTTTTGTGCTTTAGTGTGCCATGTTTTCATAAAAATATTCCAAATCTTAATAACTGAATTTCATATTAGGCTATAATCTTAAGTTTCATCAAACTAACAATTTTTTGATGGACACCAATTGTAATGAAAGTATCTACAGGTAATGGAATAGGTAGCTATCTTATGTCAGTCGTATTCCAAGTTACTATTTTTCCAAACCACTCTCGTCAGTAAAACATCTTGAATTTTGTGATGTCAGTTAAAATGCTTCTGAAGTGTCGGCGTGTATCAGAACAGCAAAAGAAAATGAAGATTTATTTGAATCAAATCCGCTGGCATGTAAGTCACGTGTAACGCCACTTAAACCTGTTACAATCCCAAGACTTGAACTGCAGGCAGGTGTATTAGCAAGTAAGATGGGGGAAGTTTATAATAGATGAGTTTAATTTACTAAAATTTATCAAATCTCACACTTAAAAAACAATCAATTTTTATTTTATTTTATGTTATCTGTCACTCTAACGTCGTAAAATGATGTAATCCCGATGATGCAATACCGGATGATGCAGTGGATACGCCCAACCAGTTGTTTCGATGTTGAAAGCAACCATAGATTATTTCGTGCAGAAGATGTATCTATCAGCAAAAGTCAAGCCAAAATTAGCCTTTATCCATTAAACTGTTCTTGTTGTGTTGCACATAAAAATTTTTGCTGTGGAGAGTTATCTATTAATTACCCTATACAAAATTTTGAATATGAATAATAGATACCCTCGTAATTTCTTCAGTGATTTTTTACGAATTTTGGTTTCCTTATTGCTTTATAAAATATTGTTCGATCCACCTTTCTTCTTACGACACAAACGACACTCGTAAAGGTGTGTGTTCCCAATAAAGCCACAACGCCATTTATTCAAATATATAGTCCACAAGCAGTCTCCTTTTGCTGCAAAAACTGGCCATTCAAACCTGAAATATTAGACGTTTCATAGAAGTCTAAGCTTAATTTTTTTTTTCAGTACCTTTGTAGGTATGCCATGCGTAGAAAAAAGAATTACGAATAGAAGAAGTAAGAAAGCTATAACTCCAGGGCAAAAAAATAATAAGAAAAAGCTTTGAAAGAATTTTTGTATGGGTAATTCTGTTGAAGAAGACATTATGTACCAAGGCAAAGATAATGATATGACATTAAAATATATTGCTGCAGAAGAAAAATTGAACCTGAAAAATAATTAAGAACAGCTTGAAAGTTGAGACTTTGCAATTGAAGACCCTGTGCTAAGTGCAATTTTCTTAAAAAAATGGATAGACAACATTAATTTATTTTATTATGTTTACTGTAGTAAGATAACTGGACTGTTGATTATGAAGACTCTAAAATCATTTGCGTAAAGCTTCTTGAATCCATTAAACACATACTTACAAAATACCCTACACTGTAAGCTAAAAATACTTGAGCTCATTTTTGATTTAATATTCTCTGGGTAATGTTCTTTTTGGTTGAATGATCTGTTTGTTTATATCTAACGCATGGTGCTAAATTTATACTGAATTGTAATCATCGTTCAAAGAATCTTAATTCTGTGAATTTATACTCAGGAATAATTATTTACATAACCATCAATAATACAGGCATGAGTAACATCATCACAATTGCAAATTTTTTTTTATTGTTTGGCAGTTGTTTACAAGAAAGTTTTTTTTAATAATGTATTTTAAAAAAACATAAAGGACGATCAATGTTTACCATATTAAATATTGGGAGTGTTTTTCTCCTTGTGATACGCGTATATCCTATTACTGCCACAAGTTTTTTCAAGCAACGTCTGGAAAAAACAACGAAAAAACGTATTAGATAAAATAAAACATGACCCAGGCTGTTTCTTTCCCTTAGGGCTCGTCCGCGTCTTTGTCGCCCCGATAGCACCGCAGCCTTTGGCTTATTGTGCATACCCTTTGTCTTTTCTACTCCACCCATTCCAAAATCACGGTGTCTTGAACTAGTCTGCACAGCAATTGGTAGGGTGAAGTTTTATATTGCTCTGTCTCCGGTCTAGGCTGTCCGTAGATCAGTTGTCTTTTGCGGTCCAGGGCTTTACACTCGCACAAGATGTGCTGCGCTGATTCCTCCCCCGCACCTCTGAGTCTCCATGTCAGGTCCCACTCGAACCGTCCAATTTTATGCACGTGTTTTTTGACGGCCATGTGTCCCGTGAAGAGTCCTGTTATGTTCCTGAGCTGTCCTCTGCTAAGATTTAGCAGCTCCACAGCTCTCTTTGAACTGGGTTCCTAAATTACTGACTTCCCATGTCTGGGCCCTGGAGAGTTTGCCCAGTACACTTTGTGTTCGTTTCTGACCCGGGACTTAATGCATCCCCTCGCAGTGCTCTTCGTCACGCCCAGGACCGGTTCTGGTCCCATAAATGGTTCTGCTGGCCTTCTCTTTGAGAGACTGTCAGCTTCTTCATTGCCTTTGACCCCCGTGTCCCCCAGCACCCAGATGAGGGTTACCTTATTCTGCCCAGCTAGGTCGCTCGTCTCGTCTCGGCATTCACTTACCAGCCTGAAATTTATCCGTGGGATACTTAGGGCCTTAAGGTCTGTCTGTGGCTATGAGGATCTGCTTGTTGGTGTAGCCCCTTCTCTACCCAGACTGTTTACCAAAAAGTAAAATTCGTCGTACAAGAGGAGTATATCTCCGTCTCTTCTATAATAGGGGTCTGTGGATCTTAAATGTATCCAACATCGAATGGAACATGTAATCGACGGCTTACGAGTATCCGAAGGGCGGAACGTGTACACGTTCTGCTTGCTGGAATTTGCGATAATTGAATTTTTTCTTATATTTTCTTATTTGATTTGGTATTCCCTGGACAACAATAAAACAAAATTATATTTAGCACGTGTACGTTATTATTATTATTACTTATTAATATACGGCATCTACGATTCCATCCCATACCACGCTAAATATAAATATGTTATACCCTTCTTAATGTGAAAAAGTAATCGGATGATTAATCCGGATATTATTTTATATGAATCCGTATCATCCGAATATCAAAATAATCCGAATATTTACAACGCTAGTGTTAGCATCAGCGGAGTCGATTTCCAGGTTATGCGATGCGCAGAGCGTAGGCGTACACGCTTCACTGTGACAAACAGCTTCGTGTGGTCAATTTAAACTAGGAGAGAGAGGGGGGGGGGGAGATATTGCTTTTAATTTTAAATACCGTGAACGTGAAGAATGGGAAGCTTAATATTTATACATAATGTATAAATTAGATTGCTTTTAAACAAATTGAATCATTGTCATTCATTGTTTTATTTATTAGTAGACATTCGCATGCTAATATTTAGCGCTTTTGGACGCAAACTTTGTCTCGGTATTAGAAAAGAAATGGTCCAAGGCTGACAATTTACAAAATTGTTAGTTAAACAGCTCTTATCTATGAAATTTTGTGTAAACTAGAATTGTCGTGACAACGTACTACCTGGTCCTGCACCGATATGGCGTCCCTGTCGTATCGCTCACAATGTCTGACCTTTTGCAATAACTTCCATTGTTTAGATTTTTATCTACTATTTGTTTAAATAGCATAGCAGCACAGATAACGCCATCTGTCTTTGTACAACATTGTAGATATTGCATTATAGAATCTGAAGTGATGTAGAGGATTATTTTATTATTAATTTCGAATAACTTTATTTTCCTTTGATCAAAAGACTTGAGAATTGGTACACGACCACATCTGTCTATGTTCTTTTAAGTTGTAAATTTTTGTTTCAATCACTTGGAAAAGTTGAGAGATATTGCGTTTTAAAAAATATTTTTTTATTTTTTATTAAGAAAAATTGGCCGTTTTAGATTTGATGAGCGAACTCATCCAAGCCATTAGCAAAATAACGGTAATTTCCATAGTTGGTCCAAATCAGTAAAGTATTTTTTGAGTTATCGGTTAAATACATACATATATAAACATTTTAACTGACCATGGAACTGGGTTCGAGAGGCCCTAATTCGTGATGATTTGAAGAAATTTTCCGAAAGTCTCACCATCGATACCTCTCTATTTTCTTAATGAAAATTCACTAATAACAAGTGTTTTCAAGCACTCATAAAAGCTTTTAAATCAAATATTTCTTTTACTATAGCATTGAGGTATGAAAAAAATGGAAATAGATATGGATTACATTTTATGGAAATTCCCTATTTTATAGTTTGTACTAAAAGAGTGATTGGATTTTTTTTTAAGTATTGACGTTGTTTTGCGTCAAGTTCTGTATCTGGTACTTTACGATTGCGGATTTGTAATTTAGCCTTCTTATTCAGGTTAATTTCGTTTCTATTTATTAACGCCAAGAAATACTGGTATTTATTCTATAAATTAAATTTTATTATAATGCCTAAGTCATCATTACGATACAAATGGATAACTTAATTTGTGGCAATAAATATGCCACGTGCACGCAAAATTTAAATATTCTTGAGGTGAAATGCATCTTGGTATTACCTACATTTGTTTGCCGGTTTGAAAACCTGTTTTACATTAGAAGCATTAGCCTTTCATAAATCAATTATTTCACATTTTGCATGTTATTAATAAATTAACTTATGTGTAAGTAAAATTTTACAAAAAAAAAGTTCATTGGTTTCGTAGAATTGCCTTAGTGATACTCAAATACTCAAACATCCAGAAATTTAAACGTAAACGACAACAGTGTAGTTAGATAGCATAATATACAATTTTTAATAAAAATACAGTATCTTTAATTTCATTGCTAAGGCTGCATTAGTCGCGTAGAATTGCCTTAGTGATATTCAAATACTCAAATATCCAGAAATTTAAACGTAAACGACAACAATGTACAAATGCAGTTAGATAACATAATATGTCATGTTTAATAACAAGACCTTTAATTTCATTGCTGAGACTGCATTAGTTGCAGATATTTGCCTCAGTGATACTCAAACATCCAGAAATTATGAAGTACAATTTGGAGAACCCAATTCATCACAATACAGTTTTTCGACCTGACGTTCGTTTCGCTAACAAAGTTGGCGTCATCCGAAGGATAAATAAACTAAGCGAATAAAAACTAAAAGATAAAACCACAAAAGTGTCTGGAATCTATGAAATAGGTTGAAAAGATTGTGAACTTAAATATGTTGGGCAAACTAAAAGAACTGTTGAAACTAGAGTTAAAGAACATTTAGCGCAACTGAGATATGGCACTATTGATAAATCATGTATTACTCAGCGTATTTGGGATAATAGTCATGTAGATAAAGAAAATCTTAAGTTAATCAAAAACGTCAGTCGCGTCAATTAGATGCTTACAAAAGTATATATATATATATATATATATATATATATATATATATATATATATATATATATATATATATATATATCGTTAGAAATTTGAACAAAAATGTTTCGGTGAATAGAGTAGGTCCGGTTCTATGTAGTCCATTGTTCGAACTGTTATCTTGATAATCAGTGTGTCCTTCTTATAGAATATTTGATAACGACACACGGTATTAAAAGCACGTATTTAGTTCTAATTACAGTGATTTAAGACTCAACAGTGGGGGTCTGTCTATACCTTCCTAGAGGACGCTGTTCGCAACTACTTGGCAACTAACATAAATAGTAGTTCTAGTTTTTATTCGCTTAGTTGATTCATCCCTCTAATGAGACCAACTTTGTTAGCGAAACGATGGTCAGGTCTAAAAGCTGTTTTGTTATGAACTAGGTGCTCCAAATTGTACTTATCAGTGCTCATCACAGGTTCCAATCTTCACTCATCCAGAAATTTAAACGTAAACGCCAACAATGTACAAATCCAGTTAGATAACATATGTCATTTTTAATAAAAATACAAGATCTTTAATTTCGTTGCTAATTAAGGCTGCATTGGTTTTGTAGAATTGCCTTAGTGATACTCAAATACTCAAACATCCAGAAATTTAAACGTAAACGACAACAATGTAGAAATGCAGCTAGATAAGCTGAACTAAGCGTAACCTAGTATATTAATATGATATATTTTTTATATTACAGACGCACACTCTGTTCGTGGATGCCTTCCTTCAAAACAACAGATTGGACCATGTGAGTCAGGTAATGGGATATCATCCCAGCTATTTGGACCACTTCATGAAGACACAGCACTTCATACTCAAAGGCGATGGACCACTTCCTTATGCCTATAGGCATTATATCGCTATCATGGTGAGTTTCCTGCTTTCAAACAGTATATTCTATTTCATACACAAGACAAGTACACTTGGAGAACCCAAACCACCATAACACATTTCAAAAAACCTGATGATCATTTCACTAACCAAGTTAGCGTCATCAGGGGATGAAAAATTCTAGACGTTTGACGACTACAATTGTGTTTATATGCTGCGCAGGTACTCGACCTATATGATTGAGGGTAGTTCAAACAAAACAAAACTTGGTGCTTTTTTGCCAGAAATTCCATCTACCCGAATTCGGTTATCATGGTTCTCACGCTCCTTTTGTCGGCATCTTTAGTAAAGTGGTCAATCAGTAAACTGCACATAGGCGGCGGTGCCGAATTCTATAACATTATTGTTAAATTTAGTAATATATATATATATATATATATATATATATATATATATATATATATATATATATATATATATATATATATATATATATATATATATATATATACACACATACGTGGAGATTATTATCCCAAATATGTCGGGCCACGCAAGATCTATCTAGAGTACCCACCGTATCTTACTTGTAGTTGTGCTAAATGTTCTTTAAATTTAATGTCAATAGATATTTTTAATTGCTCGGCATATTAGAAAATTGAAGTCAGTATTCTCCTAGGGTATTGTTTTATTATGTGGATGATATTTTCACAGTGTTCAGCACACACATTTACAAAATAGACGATTTTACTGCCAAATTGGACAGTAAATTTTACTCTATAAAATTTACCCACGAATTGGTAATTAATAACAAATTAACCTTTCGATGTTCATCGGAAGGAAACCACCACTCTAAGTTACATTCTGAATGACTCACATTATACTTACGCACAAAAAATGGCTAGTTTGAATTTGTTTAGTAAATAGGTACTTACATTATTTTTTTTAGGTAAAAGTAGATATAGCAAAGAATTATGCTATGTTAAGAACGTTTTTTTTTTATTTTTTTTTTTTTTCAACAACACACCTCGAGGGCTTACAGCCTAAATACTATCGTACCGTGGGTGTCGACAAGGAGGAAAGAGGCAACTTATTAATTCTGGACTTGAAGGTTTGGATGTTCGGGGGGAAGGGAAGACATGTGCCGGCAAGGAATTCCACAACTTGGAAGTCCTCGGGACAAAATAGCGGGCATAACAAGATGTTCTGTGTCTGGTAACCTGGAAAGTAAAAGGGTGCATTCGCTCTGTTCCTCTGGTAGATCTGATGGGGGCAGCAGGTGGAGGAACTATGGAAGAAAGCTCCTCTGAGCAGTTCCCGTGCAGATATCTATAAAAGAGAGATAGGTCACCAACGACACCTCAGTGGGCAAGGGATGGCAGCCTTTGGGTGAGGGTAGGGTCACCGATGAGACGTATGGCTCTCTTCTGAATGGAGTCCAGGATAGCGAGTGTAGAAGCGGCGGCAGCACCCCAGATGTGCGAGCAGTATTCGAGGTTTGGTTTTATTTGTGAAGTATATAAGGTATAGAGATTAGCTGGTGAAAAGTATTTGCGAGCCCGGAAGAGGAAACCTAATTTCTTAGCAGCCGCTTCTGCAATTGATATGACATGTTGGTGCAAATTGAGATTTCGATCCACGGAAATGCCAACAAGTGTAAAGGACTCATTACTTTGAATAACTTGGTTGTTCATTGTGATGGGTCTAGGGCTGGTGTATCTCTTATGAGAAAGAAAGCAAGACTGTGATTTGGTGGGGTTGAATTGTACAAGATTTCTACTTCCCCAGTCCAATATTTTTTGGAGACAGAACCTCCATGAGTCTCCGATCCTCATCTAATTGGGCCAAAGAGACAGGCTTAGAATATTGTATATTTAAGTGGAGGGTGCTGTCGTCCGCATAACTGAACTGGGTTGGATGTGCTAGAGATGAGGTCATTGATGTGGAGAAGAAAGAAAGTAGGGGCTAAAGCTTCCTTGAGGAACTCCTGCATTAATTGGATACAGTTTAGAGGAATGGCCATCCACGACAACAGTAATGCTCCGGTTGGTGAGGAAATTTGCTGTCCAGGTACAGAGTTTTGGTGGTAGGCCATAGGCCGGAAGTTTATTAAGCAGCGCTGCGTGCCAGACCTGGTCGAATGCTTTGGATATGTCTAGAGCGACAATCTGGGATTCACCGTGTATAACGGATAACCGCTCGCCTAGCGGAGAAATTAATTAACAAACAAAACAAAGAAAATATTAGCGGAATCATCGATCACTCAGATTAAACTTCAAATTTCAACGTTAGTGGTAGCGCTACGGTTGCACTTTGTACTCCCGCCCCGGTTCGAATCTTCATAGGGGATCAGTTTTTATTTAATTCTAGTAACCGATCAGATTATGTGATTATTTAGCGAATTTTCGAGGAAACATATTGAAATATTTAAATTAATTTTCGTACAAAAAGAAAGGTAGGAAGTAATGAATTTGATGGGATTATCTATGTTTACATTTTCATAATATATAAATAATTTATAAATTGTTTTTATAAATGTCAAATAAAACTTTAAAGTGACAGACCTAAATAACCTTCTTGTTTCTGACAGCTTATGATATGCAAATATGAGTATTTTTCCGCTTTACTTCCACGGGTTCAAATTTCTTTTAAAATCAATTCATAACCTTTACATTTACATTATCTTTTTTTTTCAGTTTTAATTATTTAATTAACAGATTAGCTACTTTAATATTATGTACCTATCTTATCGGCCATTTTTTGGGTAACAAATATTTAGGCAGTATTTTTTGTGGTTTCGTAGAAACCATTTTTTGCAAATTTTTGTGAAATGTAATTATTAATTAATCCTTAAGTTATTGTAAAAAAGGTTTGCGAATTCACGTGAAAAAATCGTTTTCGAATTTTCGTGAAACAAATTTGTTCAGCAAATCTTCTTGTGAAAATGTTTTAGGAAGTTTTCGTAACAATATTTTTGTATGATTTTCGTACATTATTTAAGCCTACTTTCGTAATAAAACAAGTCACGAATTTACGTGGAAGAAATTGCTTAAAATGTTTGATCTAAAAAAAAATTTGGTATTTTTTGCCAAAACACCTTTTTGTGAATAATTATATCCTGACAAGTGTAGATTGCTGGAATAGGTTCGTTGGCTAGGAAATTCGGACCAGTTTTTTTGGGAGAATTTTAAGTTTCTTTTCGGTATTAAGTATTTTGATGAAATACGGCACATGGTTTCTACTATAAAGGTTATACATACTATCTACCAAATTTTAGGTCTTATTCAAAAAAAGACATATGTGACCTTGAAACACTTTTTTTGGAAATTCGCTCCCTACCATAACGCACTTGCTGTGTCCAGACTTTTCTCTTCTTTATCCTGTTTTGTCTTCTACGTTATGTATTAATTGATCTTAGTTGGCTGGTTGCTAATATGTGCTGTTGTTGCAGCTGATGCAAATGATGCAAATCAGTTTATAAAAATGTGTGTGTGTGTGTGTTTTGTTTCTTTAACGTCGGCCTATTTCCGCGACTATGGCCAATCACCGACGCCAGGGAGCAGTTTCACCTCACTATCCTGGAAATTTTGCCGAACCCCTGCCTTCTGTAATGAGAGTAGGGATCTTTAACGTGCCCAACATCGCATGGACACGGGACCGACGGCTTTACGCCCCCTCCGAAGGGCGAAACTTGCAGAGATTCAACTTGCTCAAATACAATGCCAGAACCTCAGTTGATATTAATGTTACAGTTTGTACTGAAAAAGTGAAAGGAGTATCCTGGGATCGAACCGAGTACCCTTCGGCTCAGAGGCACACGTTCTTACCCATAAACCAACGAGGTTCTAAGTTCATAAAAAATAAAATTTTCATAAAAACATTGCCAAAGCAAAATATCTCAATCTTTTATTAATCCAGATGCTTGTTTTGGTGCGTGGTAGTCTCCATTAAGGCAATTTGTGTATCAAATTTCTTGAAAACTGTTTTCTTTTGTTCGGAAATAAAAAAATAATTAATAACTGTTTTTTTTTCGATGTTATACGGACTTTGAATATGTTCGTGTAGCCACATGAATAACTCAAAACAAGGTTTTTCAGGCACATGGTTACGATTCAAAGTGGGATGAGACAAAAAATCAGATATATCTATGAAATATACCGGGTGTCATTTAAATATGTTGTTTTTTGTAAAAAATCATCGATAACTCGATGATAATAACTTTAGGTATAGGGGATGCTAATTCTGTTTGAACGGCAATTTGAAAGGCAATTTGAAACTACATCTATTGAATACATAATATACAGAGTGTTCCATTTGAAATAAGCCAGTCATAAATTGATCTTCTCGGAACACTGAAGCGGTTTTTAGAACATTCTGTATGTGAAACTTATTTTCGGATAAATGCTATACAAATCTGATATTTATATGTACACAGTTCCCCCCAACAACCTCGATACGATGAGGGAGTTGCTTCAAAACGATTACAATTTAAAAAAAATTGTCTCCAAAACGATTGAGTATAGTTTAACAAATAATAAAAATTACAATTTTTACAATTATAAATGATCTTAAATTGATGAAAATCAACTAGAAATTCGAGATCAGATAATTTACTAGTACAAAATGTTTATTTTTGTAAGAAAGCCTTGCATTCTAGCATGTAATGTACTTAAACTAGACCACTTTAACTCCAATTGATTGTTTTTATCCAGATGTTGCTCCATAAATAATCAACAGTTTGTTTGTTTGTATTTTTATCTTAATATATGTCCTTCTCCTCCTCCAGTTTATATATAATCAATTAATTACAGTTTTAAATTTTACATTAAAAGGAAGCTAGTTTTAATTTAAATAACTGTTAAGATTGACGTTGATTACCTAAGTTACGTCACCCACATTATTGTTATGATGGAAACTGTTGTAAACAATCCAATAAATTAGAAATTGCCTAATAATCCCACCGTGAACAAGTGGCTTCCTTCACTACCAATTACTGGATTTTAATTAATAAGTATGCTATAAATAGTCATTTCGATGCATACAAAAATAATTTAATTTATTGCTTTAAAATTGAAAATAATTGATAAATAAATAACATCACATTTAAAATGACCCCTTTACATTTAGAACCTGAGAGGCACTTCTGAGGCGCAGGTTAGATTAAAAGAGATACTTATTGACACACTTGCTACTCAGCGACAATTTGTCATCGCCCGAAATCAAACCTGAGTACTCCCGATTTGCTATTAAAATGATTTGGAGGGGAAGAGAGGTGGTTATTTTCAAAAGATATTAAATGAGTGGTGGACGTGCCGCCACGTAGTTGAGAAACCAAGTAGTATCTTGTCACGCCAGCTCCAAATAACACAGTGTTAACAACATAGAGACTGTATACAACTAACTAACAATTTAGTAAATTGTCAGACCTGCCCATTTCTACCCTAATATAGGGACAAAGTATGTAAGGCTAGATGCATTCTCGCAACAATTAGAACCGTAGACCGGTTTCGTTCTCATTAGAGCTCTTCAGTACGGCATACTAATTGAAGCGAAAATACACCTATAAATTCATACAGCTATAGTAGCGGAAACAAGTAGTATGTTGTCACGCCAGCTCCAAATAACACAGTGGTAAAAAAATAGATACTGTATACAACTAACTAACAATTTGGTAAATTGTCAGCCCTGGCCCATTTATACCCTAATATACGGACAAAGTATGTAAGGCTAGGTGCTCACCTAGGTGTATCTTCGCTTCAATTATTATGCCGTACTGAAGAGCTATAATGAGAGCGCAACCCGTCTACGGTTCTAATTGTTGCGAGAATGCATTTAGCCTTACATACTTTGTCCCTATATTAGGGTAGAAATGGGCCAGGGCTGACAATGTACTAAATTGTTAGTTAATTGTATAGAGTCTCTATTTTTTTAACACTTTGTGTTATTTGGAGCTGGCATGAGAACATACTACTTGGTAGAAATGGGCCAGGGCTGACAATGTACTAAATTGTTAGTTAATTGTATAGAGTCTCTATTTTTTTAACACTTTGTGTTATTTGGAGCTGGCATGACAACATACTACTTGGTTCCGCAACTAGGTGGTGGCACGTCCACCACTCACTTAGTGTTGAAAGGCTGGCTACTATAACCGTATGACTTTATAGGTGTATTTTCGCATTCAATTAGTATGCCGTACTGAAGAGCTATAATAAGAGCGAAACCGGTCTACGGTTCTAATTGTTGCGAGAATGCATCTAGCCTTTCAAAAGATATGTTGTGACGTGACTTCTGGCGAATAATTCTAGTAAATATCAGTCATGTTTTTCATTTTGTAATATACAGTCATACAATGGCACTGTTGACTTCATATACTATTTAGTGGCGTTTGTCTGTCATTCCGCTTTGAAAAATGGACAACAGTGGAGTTGCAGCAGAAACCCCACGGGACTGGTGAACGCTTACGTTCACACAACTAATTAACTGTTGGCGCCTGGTGAGCTCCGGCATGTTAGAAAGTTATAGGTCAAACTAATAAAGTGATGTTAAAAAAGATCATTTATAACTTATTGAAGAGTTACTGAAAGACCTTTTTTGGAAGGTATCGCATTATGGGACAAGTATTGGGCCAAATGTGTAGCCTCGCGATGGGGGATTTTTACAGTAGAATTCCCGACTGCGAGGCATGGCGGGGGGAGGCGCCGGGCTTACCACGAGACGCGTTCGTCTGGTTCGCGGACGGATCCGGCGGGGAGCGTGGGACGGGGGCAGGCGTTTATTCGGAAGGACCGAGGGTATGTCACAGTATTTCTCTCGGAGCTCATGCAACGCTCTTTCAAGCGGAAATGTACGCCATCTTACCATTCGTGCGAGAGAACAAGAGGAGGAGCTACATCTACAAGCGGATCCTCATAGCCACAGCCCTTAAGGCCCTAAGTAGCCCACGGGTAAATTCCAGACTGGTGAGTGAATGCCGAGACGAGACGAGCGACCTGGCTGGGCAGAATGAGGTCACCCTCATCTGGGTGCCGGGTCACTTGGGAGTCAAAGGCGATGAAGAAGCTGACAGTTTCGCGAAGAGAGGGTCAGCAGAACCATTTATGGGACCAGAACCGGTCCTGGGCGTGACGAAGAGCACTGCCTGGGGATCCATTAAGTCCTGGGTCAGAAACGAACATAAGGTGTACTGGGCAGACTGTTCAGGCCTCAGACATGGGAAGTCAGTAATTGAGGAACCCAGTTCAAAGAGAGCTGCGGAGCTACTACATCTTAGCAGAGGACAGCTCAGGAACATAACAGGACTCTTGACGGGACACATGACCGTCAAGAAACACCTTCATAAATGGGGCGGTTAGAGGGGGACCTGGCATGCAGACTCTGCTGCGAGGTGTAGGAATCAGCCCAGCACATATTGTGCGGGTGTAAAGCCTCTGGACCGCAAAACAACCGACTACGGACAGCCTAGGCCGGAGACAGAGCAATATAAAACGTCACCCTACCCATTGCTGTGCAGACTAGTTCAAGGCACAGTGATTTTGGATTGGGTGGAGTAGAAAAGACTAAGGGCATGCACAATAAGCCAAAGGTTGCGGTGCTATCGGGGCGACAAAGACGCGGACGAGCTCAATGGGAAAAAATTATGTAGCTGTTAGAAGTTAATATGCCAAAAAATGAAAGTTTGTTTTTCTTTTCTTTCGTGATTAAGTTTCCTGGTGCATATGAGTGGGCTGGAAATTTTAAACGCAGAATCTGATACTTAAGTCTTGTACTAGGCACAAATATTAAGTGTATATTGGTTATATCGATATGCTGCTCTTAAATAAAAACAATATATTTATTTCATTAAGTGAAGATTATAACCTACGATGAGCACTTATAAGTACACTTGGGGAACCCAAATCACCACCACGCGTTTAAAAAACCTGACGATCGTTGTACTAACAAAGATAGCTTCATCAGATGATGATATATTCTTAATTACTTACAATTAAACATCACTTTTTATACTAAGTCTGGTAAAGACGTATAAAGATAGGGACGAAATCCCAGGCAAATTTTCTGTGTATTGTGTTTTAATTTCCGGACGAGGTTTTTGAACATCCGTTGTAACTTTACATGTCGAGTTTCGGAATCACTTCTATGTCAGAGAGAGAGTGCAAACAAATGACTAAATCGGTTTAAGGAACTTTTATTTTTTATTGCCTTAGAAATTTAAATACTTTCGTACGCATCCTAACTTCGCTGGTTGTCTTAACATTTTTGATAAGTTTAAGATTTTCTTTATGTATGTGGTGATTATTATCCCAAGTATGTTGTTCCAGGCATCATTTGTCTACAGTACCGTATCTCAGCTGGCACAGCCCTTTGTTTGCACACTCTCTTCGACCTATAAGAGATTCCGAAACTCGGGAGGTAAAGTTATAACGGGAGTTCAAAAACCTCGTCCCGCAATTAAAATACAATACACAGACAATTTTCCTGCGATTTTCTCCCTTTCTTTATCGGTCTTTACGTAAGACTTAGTAAAAAGGTGATGTTTGGTTGTAAGTAGCTTAGAATGTTTTATCCTCTGATGATGCTAACTTTGTTAGTGAAACCATCGTCAGGTTTTAAAAAAGTGTTGTGGTGATTTGAGTTCTCCAAGTGTAGTTATAATATGTTTCTTTTAAAATACGATAGTATTTGCTTGTGGAATTAATGTAACATTTATTCAATATGTTTATGGCATTTTCTTGACAATCAATTTGTGTTGTACTAATTTAAAGCATCAGATGGTGTTCTACAAATATCAAATGTTAAAGTTCAACGATTACAATAAACAAAAGGGCGGCATATTTTCTAATTAAAAATACACATAAACATCGCAACATGTTTGAGTAACAAGTCAATACATATTGAGAAATATAATAATAACAGTGCATTGCTTTAAAATAATCCCGAATGCAAGGTAAACAATATGGTAATGGGTGTAACCAACAAGTGCATTAATTCAAACAACATTCTTCCATTAGCTAAGGAAAGGAAATAAATTACTCTTGGTTATTACAGAGGAATTACTGCAAGTTCGTTTTTTTCTATTCTTTGTAAATTTGCTGCATAATATATCATGTACGCGAAATTCATTCAAGCTGTTTCTCATTAACGTTCTTGTGGAATTATGATAATATAATTAATAAAGTCTGGACGCAGCAAGTGCGTTATGGTAGCGAATTTTCGTAAAAATGTTTTTGGTTACAAATATGTCTTGTTTTTAAAATAAGGGTGTTTGGTTGGCAGTATAACCTGTATAGTAGCAACAATGTAACGTATTTCATTAAACTAGCTTTTAATAGTTTTAAAAAGTACAAACATTTTCCGAAAGTTGTGGAATTCCTTGCCGGCACATGTTTCTTTCTCCGAACGTCCAAACCTTGAAGTCCAGAATTAACAAGTTGCCTCTTTCCTCCTTGTCGACACCCAAGGTACAATAGTATTTAGGCTGTAAGCCCTCGTGGTGTGTTGTTGAAATATTTTTAAAAAATGCGATACTTTATAGACGGAGTGTATGTATAGTATGCTATGACAGTGATAAATTCCAGAAACGGAAACTAATGTCAATGTACTCGTTAACATTGATCTCTTCACCCATTGAATTTATGCGTTACTTTATTGACACAGTGTATATTAACAATGAAACGGGTCAGTGTCACCTAAATGACACATGGTTGTTCATGTACGTCTATAGGTTAACAATAAAAATAACAACACATACAGTCATATAACAATTGAGAAAATGTTTCCTTAAATAACACATAAAAGCAAAAAAATTATTGTAAAACACACAAGAACGTTCAAAAGAAAAGTGCAGAATACAGATCTAAATCCAATATTGTTTTTTTAGAAACACCAGGTACACCTGGTATATACCATGGTAACTATAGTGCTGATAAAAAGTGCATATTACTAAAAAAATAGTTTTGTGGTAGTTTTTATGTAAAAATCGTCCATAGAGTAGCATGACTTGTTTAGGAGAACTGTTTTCACTCTGTTCTTGAAAGCTGGTAAAGCGTCTACATTCCGTACATTTTCTGACAATGCATTAAACAACTTGCAGCCCTTGTAGAACAGTAACTTTTAGTACAGAGCTGAGCGATGTTTGTCAGTTTGCAGGTTATTTTTACCTTTTGTGCATGTTTTTATCAACCCAATTGGTATGCCTTTTGAAAGTTTTGTCAGCATCAGCCACAATGTCCTGAACATTACGTCCACCTATCAGAAAGTTGGTATCATCCGCATAGGAGGTGACCGTTCTTTGTTGTCTGGATTGATGTTGTTTCCAGATTGATACGCTATGTACTAATGTGTTGGCATAAATAATGTACAGCGTAGGTCCAAGAACTGTTCGTTATGGCACCCCAACCGTTACTCCGAAAGTCCTAGGTACTGGTAGACTTAGATATTACAACTCTTCTTCGTGTTCTGTCTGTAAGGTAACTTCCAAACCAGCCCAATGCATTGCCTGTAACTCCATACAGCGAACTTACAAGGACCTCGGGATTTGCACAGTCAAAGGCTTTGGAGATGTCCACAAAAACTCCCAAAGCTATATCTTTTTGGTCAATGTGTTCGAAAATTTGCTCCACAAATTCAACAATTGCAGTTGCAGTTGTTTCAGTGTTTGTGCTTTCCGAAAGCCATGTTGATATATGACGAAAGAAGTTTATCATCGGCAAGATAAATTGTTACCATTACTTCCACATCGTCACAACGTGTGGAAGTATCGCATCGGCGAGAAAAACTTTTTTTCACAAATACGTGTTGCACTTCTTGCCACGGGTCAATCGCTCACTGAAAGGGTGGTTCTTTCACGCGAGGCTCACGCACCGCTAAATGGCCAAGAATATGAACTGGCCGGACGATGAAAAGGTGATCTTTGGTGTGACTACAGCATAATCAGGTATTATGCTGCGTCTGACTAACACTCACGGTTCAGCCGGTCGGGATGACCGCACTGGACGCTGGATGACATGTAGTTGAAGATGTGTTGAGTTATCTCGTAGCTGCCGACGCTTAATGACAGCTGTCACAGGGATACCAGTGTTGTACGCCGGAGGTTGCTGTTGTTGCCAACTGTGTCGTAACTGCCTCTGGTGGCGGTTGTAGGCACCGAGGGAAGTTCAGGATGGGAATGTACAGGGTCGGACTCGGGGAGATTGAGCGTGGGGATCAAACAATATTAGAACCCAACAATCGCCTTTTCTAAATAAAGGTTTGATAATACCGATTTCTAAAACCTGTAGGGAATATGCCATGGTCTATGCACCTATTTATAGAGGAGTGACAACCTCATGTATTGTTTCATCCAGTGTCTTCCCATTATTCCGTCGTATCCCTGTGGTCCTTCAGTGTCTTCAGAATTGATTTATTCTTGTTCTCTCCTGTTGGCAACATCACCAAGGACTTCACCCGCGCAGACGATAGTAATCCATCAGTGACCGATAGCTTGCTTGCCAAATCTTTCCCTACACATGAAAAATATTGATTACATTGATTCGCAATCTCTACGTCAGCCTCTAGGCTAGCTCCATGCTCATCTTGGACCTTAGGGATTGCTGTAATGTAATGAGACAAACTGTTTGAGACAGCGTCGTCGTTATTATGCAAGGCGACATCGTCTTTAGAATTAGATGATGATTTTAAAAAAGTTGATTGATTTTATATGAGACTATGAGTCCACGACTACGTAAAATATTTTTAATCCGTAGTTATCCTTGATCGATTTATCAGCATATAGTAACAAATGCACTTACGTCGCCTATATTTAGAAAAATAGCATGTTTGTTGTACACCAGATAAAACGTATGTAATAGATATCAATCGAAAATATTCGATTTTTCTCAACTTGTTACCAGAATTTAGTAATATGTAATATTTTTATTGTGTCAAAAGTACAATAAACACTGCTGTTGTATCTTGTCTCATCATACATTTTTTATGGAGCATTTTTCGCACCGTTTTCACTTTTCCTTAAGGAAATAAATATCGTCCTTAAGACTTTTATTATTTTATTTACTTTGCAAAATTTAGGTGCTGGAATTTTAGAGAAAAGCTTGAACCATTGTTTTAGTTTTCCGTTGTTTTAAATCTGATTTATAAATAATTTACAGGGCCTTGTTACAAGATGCCAATTATGTAAATATAAATTGGAATGTTGCTTTTTACCATAAAAGTCAAGTTAGCTTTGAGATAAAAAAAACTCAACAAAAAGTAACAACATTAAATTAATTTATCTTCCATAAATCCTGACGTAGCAAGTGCTTTATGGTGGCGAGTTTTTATTTGAATATATACAGTGTGGAAAACCCAAATGGAATTATTATTATTATTATTATTGTTGTTGTTGTTGTTGTTATTATTATTGTTCGTTGTCCACACTATTATTATTATACAGAGGTGGTACACTTTTTGAGTCCCTGCACCGCGGCCTTTCTGACCTATTGTGCCCCCCAGAATTCCCCCTACTCTTCTGCCCGTTTCTTTCACAAAGTCCAGTAATATCCTATAGTGAGCAGAGTTTGTAAGTATATCTTTTCGTTCCCTAGTTACCTGCTCCTGGCTTCTATAAATGCCTCCCAGTGGCACATTCTGTGTAGTGGAGTTTCCTCCACTTCTTCACATCCTCTGCACATTGGGTCTGATTCAAACCTCAATGTATAGAGGTGTTTCTTCATATGACAGTGACCCGTTATCAGTTCTGTCAATAGTTTTAGTTCTTTCCTGCTCAAGTTGAGTAGATCTTTTGCTCTTTGGCTGGATGGTTCCCCGAGGAGGGCATTTGCCGGTCTTTGTCCAGATGATTTGTTCTAGTATTCCAAATGCCATCGTTGCAGCATCGTCTCGATTTCATGTCTTGCGGTTTCATATGAAACCCCGCTGTATGGTTCTGTCCCGTTTAGAGTCCTTGCTCGCACTTCTTTCGCCAGCAGGTCTGCTCCCCTTTGTAGTGGCGTGCGTAGGTACCCAGATCATCTTGACGGTATTGCTTGCCGGCAGCTAGCTGAGTTGCAGATGCAGTCGAGTACTAGCTTTGCCCGCGATTCCTGTGTCCCCAGCGCCTTTAGGACTGCTTGGTTATCAGTAGCTATGAAGATTCTCTTGCTTCAGTAATCCTCGCCAGTAGCATTTGTGCACACATCATTATGGCTAGTGTTTCTGCCTGGAATGCGGTTGCATACCGACCCAGGCCGACAGCTATCCTGCATCCCAGTCTGTTGCCTCCGTATATACCGCATCCTGCTCCTTCTGCTCTTTTAGCACCGTCAGTAAAATAGACAGTTCCATCGATTCTCTATTAAAACATTGCTATGGACTTAAAATTTATTGCAAAAATTAATAGTAAAAACAAAAGAAATTCATCTGATTGACCAACTGCACTACTCAATACGCTAAAAAATTAATAAAGAACCGCGTCTGATTCTTGAGAATGAGAAAGTAAGCAAAAACCATTTCAGTTACCTTGTGCGGTGTCAATTAAAAGGAATTCTTTTTTTTTCTTTTTCTTTTCCTTAACGCCGGTCTATTTCCGTGACTATGGCCAATCACCGACGCCAGGGATCTGTTTCACCTCATTATCCTGGCAATTTTTACGAAGCCCTGTCTTTCTGTAAGGACGGTAGGGATCGTTAACATGCCCAGCATCATACGGACACCGGACCGACGGAACGTATAGACGTTCAACTTGCTCAAATACAATCCCACAACGTCAGTTGGTGTTAATGTTACAGTATTTACTGAAAAAATACATACATAATTAACAAGTTGCATCTTTCCTCCTTGTCGACACCCACGGTACGATAGTATTTAGGCTGTAAGCCCTCGTGGTGTGTTGTTGAAATATAAAAGATAAAGGGAACCCTGGGGTCGAACCGAGTACCCTTCGGTTTAGAGGCATACGTTCTTACCACTGAACCAACGGGGCTCTAATTAAAAATTGTACATAAAAAGTTACCAACATTCGTCATAGCAACTTACTGTGTGATTGTAACCTCATGACAGTAGTCGTCAGTTGTAAACTGCAATTCAGCAACATGGTTTATTTAACAGAAATGCTTAAAATAGCAATTCTAAAGACGATTGACTACGGAGAAAAAACATGGCCACAAATCGAAGTTACTCCCCTATTTCAAGAAACATTTTCCTAATTGCCGCTTATATTCCAAGTGACAATAGTAAAATTGACAAGCAATTTCGCGAGCTTGGGCATATAAGCCAGTACCTCGACTTAGTATTTAAGTCGGTGGACAGGGAGGCGAGGATCGTTAGAATGGCCAGCAATAACTCCCGATCTTACGCTATTAGACTCCTTATGTGAAAAGTATGGTATACAAAAGTAAACCACGCGATTTAGCTGGCTTAAGAAGGAGAATAATGATTGCGATTAGATCAGCCACGCATTAGATGTTGATTAACGTTAGAAGACATTTTTATTTACCATTAGGATGCTCCCGAGATGTTGAAGGCATGCATTTTGAACGTCTTCTAGGTTAAAATTGATTTGTTTTAAAATTTTTCCTTTTTATTAGTATATTACTTATAGACTTAATCACACATTTTAACCTTATTGGGTGATATCAGTATGACACCCAACCTGACAAACTTTGACACAACTATTTTAAAGGAAGATACATAAAACCTAAGCAGAACATTTTAAATTCAAGGCCAAAATAATTTTCAATGTCTCGTTATTTATCAACTTGAAGGTACCACAAAACACTATCAAGTGTTTTTGTTATACGTATAATCCTAACATTTCTAGAATTCCTATTGATATACATCTTGGATGAATATCCGTTTTTGGTTCTAGTTTTGTAATTTACGTAACTTTTATTAACTTGCGTGTGTGTGTAGGCGCGTGTACGTGCGTGTGCCATTGCGATCACTCAAAAAATAATGGACCGATTTTAATTAAACGTGACACGTGTGTTCCTTTAGTAAATGGTTTGTATAAGTTCGTTAGCCAGAAAAGTCAAAACAAAATAGGATGTAAAGAAAAAAATGGTTGCACTGGAAAACAGAGGAGGGCACAGGACTAACATGTTTATGTGCTTAACAAAATCTATTTAATATTACAATAAAGATTAAAAATTTTGGAGCAAGAAGGTCTATAAGTTGAAAAAAATACCATAAAAATTGTATGATTTTTCTTCTATAAGTGAGAACTTAAAACGTCTAAATTGCTGATTTTTAGACAAATATTCTGAAACGAATGCGTATTATGGACAACATTGTAAGCAGTGTGTTTAGTAAGGTCCTAAATGTATGTTTTAACAGCTGTTCTTCATTTAACTTAAGCATTTGCAGAAAATTGACTTGAAATGTTGTGCGATGTTTTGGCAGCAGCTTAAATTATAACGTGTGTGATTTAAAAGTGTTATATTTTTTCTTTAATAAAATAATTAAAAATCCCATTCCTCAGCCAATAAGTCAATAAACGGCCACACCATATATAACTAATGGTAAGGTGCGGACTAAGCAAGTGAGTTATGGTAGCGCATTTTAATAAACTATTTTCCAATTTTAAGTTTTTCTCAACCTAGAAAATTTAATTTTCGTGTTTAATGAAATCTTTATGAAGGCAACCTGCGTACAACATTTTATTTAACCAGCGTCATTATTTTCGGAGATAGAATTTGTGTTTTAACATTTTTTTCGTGTTTTGAATAATTTGTATGAATATTCTCTATCATAGGGCACTCGCTGTGTCCAGACCATTATAATTCTGATATCATCGTTGGTATGAGCTTATTTTAGTGAAATTTCTTAGAAAAAATTCACAAATGGGGAGATCCCCACTTTTGAATTTTAAAAAAATTTCTTCAATTGACTGCGATCTAGGACCCCTAGAACCCATATCTGGGGTCAGTTTCAATTTATATATATATATATATATATATATATATATATATATATATATATATATATATATATATATATATATATATATATATATTGTGTGTGTGTGTGTGTAGCACACCGATAACTCAAAATATAATGGAATGATTTTGATAAAATTTAGCATGTGCCTTCCTTTTGTAAGTGGCTTGGATAAGTTCGTTAGCCAGGAAAATTGAACGAGGTTTTCCGGGAAAATGTTAAGTTTTCTTTCGAAAAAAAATTTTATCTCAAGAAATAGAAAAGCTATGGTAACCAAATTTGGTACGTAAGTTAACGATATTAAAAGGAAACTATGTACCAAAATTTATATTACTATGTTAAAAAAAGTTATAAAAAATATTTGGTGCCAGATGATTTCTATGAAAATTCACTACCATAACGCACTTGCTCCAGACTTTTTTATAACTGGCAACTCGTGCTCTATCTTGATTACCTCAAAGGTAATCTATACATTTCAGTGTATTATTTTCTTCATTTGTGATATAATTCTTATTCTTTGCAGGCGGCTGGAAGACATCAGTGCAGCTATTTAATCTCTTTACAGAGGCAGGAGTTTCTTCTTCAAGGTGGAGACCATAACTGGCTCAAAGGCCTTCACGCTATACCACCGAAATTAAGAAATCTTTATGAAATTAATAAACTTTTAGCTCATAGGCCATGGTTATTGAATAAATCTCATATTGAGGTAAGTTTAAAATAGGCATTTGCAAAAACATATCTTGATTTGATCAGTATTTTAAGAGCTCGCTCTCCAGAAAAACTGCAAATTTTCCAAGTCAAAATTATATACTTGTCAAGAAATTATCGCAGCACATTTTTTTATTCCTAAAGTTTTCATTGATTTTAAGTACACTTGGAGAACCCAAATCACTACAATACATTAAAAACCTGACAATGGTTTCACTAACAAAGTTAGCGTCATCAGAGGATGAAAAATTCTTAATGTTGGACGACTACACTTGCGTTTATATTCCGTGCAATTCCTTAGCGATGATGAAACGTTTGAGTTGGAAGCAGAGGCACCTGAACCTGAATTATGGACGACGAAAGCTTATAGAGAACTAGATGCTGCAGCAAATACACCGGAAGCCATTACGAACAAGCGCTAAGTTCGTATCCTATAGTTGTTAGATATTATATTGATAAATATTTCACAGATAACCATTCATGTGAGTCAATATATGGTGTTACTTATGATAACGCCCCCAACACTTGGATACTCGGCAACAAACCTATTACATTTCTCATCGTCAACATAGATGCTAACAACAGACAAAGCTTTCAGATTATGGTTGGCAATAGAAGATATAACGGCACTAATCATCTGTTGGAGTTGATATTTTTGAGAAAACCTGTTTTCGCTGCCACGCAAAATTTGCAAGCGTTACGTGACTATGCAGACATTATGGAAATTACTAGTTTGCACAGAAAAGAGGACGATCCTAAAGAAGACGTTATAAGAAACAGTTCTATTAAATATCAGCAGGTGATAAAACCAATTTTAGAAAAACAAGCAGGTGCTAGGGCGCGATATTCATCGTTAACTTTTGGTCGTGGCATGCCATACATGCTGCATACTAAGAAACAAAAAGAATATGTGTACTGGGATGATGTGAACGAACTGGTTGACAGACTTCGACTCCTGATGGCTTCTCAAATTGCAGGCAATAATGCTCATAACAATGAGATACAGTCAATCCTGGAAGAACTGAAGGAGGCTCACATCATATAAAGATCTAGCACACGCTAATCATCAGTTTCAACATGTCTATCGACAAGTTTGGTCGTACTGCTGCAAACTTCAACAACAGCAACAACAACAACCGCTCTATACATAGCCGAGTGGTTCAACGAGAGATTTTCCCAAGAACTGCAAGTGGTGATTTTGATGTGCAAAGCCATAGATTGTGTAACGTCGCCAACCCTATCGATTCCACAGATGGCGTGGGGTGGACGACTATCAGAACATAAAGCTGAGTATCTGAAGAATAAAGATGAAGTGACACAAAGACTAATATCCATACTGCTAGAGGCTGTGCACAAGCCCGAGTTGAAAGATTTGAAAAACGAATTTGAACAGAAATTGAAAAATTTAACCAAGACCATAACAGCTCAAGTTTTAAAAGATATTGATCTGTCAAAGAACCACAAGCTAAAGAAGAAGTTGGGTGAAAGAGACAAAAATCTGAAAGATTTGCACGACAAGTGGATACTTTTAAATGCAACATCACCATGAAGCGTCGCCGACGACAACAGCACCAACGTAACGATGAACCATCTGATGCCAAGAAACACATTATAAACGAGTTGTATAAACCGGCTAGAATCAATTTTAAACGTAGGCCCACCATAATTAGAGGTTTGGATGACTTGTGGCAGATTGATTTGGCCGAGTTTAGAGACTATCATCGTGAAAACTCTGGTTACAAGTACATTCTGGTGGTGATCAATTGTTTTTCAAAGTATGTGTGGACGCGTCCGCTTAAATATAAAAATGCCGAAGAGGTGACTAAAGCCATGGCTGATATTTTAGCTAACAGCACTGCACCTTCCCACATACAGTCTGATCTTGGCAAGGAGTTCTACAACGCCAAATTTAAGGCCTTAATGACCAAACACGACATCAATCATTACAGTACGTATAGTGTGAAGAAGGCAACAACGTAGGTACTCGACCTACATTCAATGCTTCCTTTGTCGATACCTCTGGTAAAGTGGCCAATCAATAAACGGCACATAGGCGGCGGTGCCGAATTCATACAACTTTTATTATTATTTTTATTATGTTTAGCAATATATATATATATATATATATATATATATATATATATATATATATATATATATATATATATATATATATATATATATATATATATACACTTTCGGAAACGTTTAGCGTTTACGTGGTGATTGCTATCCCAAATATGTCAGGCAACGCAAGATCTTCTATAGTACCGTATCTTAGTTGTGCTAAATGCTCTTTAAATGTAATTTCAATAGATATTTTGTTTGCCCGACGTTTTTCAGAGCACAATCTTTACAATTTATTTCCTAGGTTTTCAGTGATTTATCCATTAAATATTCTACAGTTAGTTTCTAATATAAATTTAAAAAAAGACTAAAAAGTATAAAATTAATAGATTATTATCGTATATTTCCACCTCTCGCTTTAATAACTATTCTACAAGTATCCGACCTACTTGCAAGTTTCTGATAAAGTTTGGACTCATGCTGTCCCAAAGTTCAACAAGTGCACTAAGCATTATTATATCATTTGATCGTGATGTGAATCGCACTTTCAGCAAATCCCATCAACGTTCGGTAGGGTTCAGGCGAAGCCACCGTAATACAGAAAGTCTACAGTTGGCACACAATTAAAACCACCGGCATAACATTATATCACAGTATGGTTTCCTATCCTGTGATTACATACTCATGTTTGCAAGATTGGATTGCTGGTTGACGACATACGAAAACAAGACCCGCGAATGATTCTCAACAAATGGGGAATATCGAACAGCATTGGATTTCAGGATTTCTTCGATGTATGTATGCAGACGGAATAGCTGAGTTTGCGAGGCGAGTAACCTTAGGATTCGTCGTATGAGGGCGCGATTTAGAGTCCCGTATTCAGACAATCGCTTTTTACATTCGGATATGGTAAGGCCGGTTTCTAATTAATTATGCGTGCTGTGCTTGGGCTGTATGCGTGAGTACTGTGTCTAAGCTGCTCCAATACCAGTCTAAGAGACATGGATGGGGAGTTTGTCTAATTTGATGTTATTTATTTATTTATTTATCTTACAGCAGTTGCCTTTCCCTGTTACAAAGCATCATGCTCATTCCGCCATTGCAGGCGAATGGCTCCCTTACGCTGCCCCTCAGTATTACTATTGAAAAGGCCATAATGTGAGAGGTACTGCCTTATCAATGCCGAGATCATACTCGAGCAACAACATGCAAGTAGTCGGGTGGAAAGATGTCATCAGAGTTAGTAGTAGTCCCTAGCGTACCTCAAGGGTCAGTAATGGTCCCGTTATTGTCGGCCATGTGCATTATATGCTGATGATACGACTGAATGCAGCATTTACGAATTCAGATATTCGACCCTTAATCTTTGTCTACTGTGAACTTGGGTAACTTAAGTTGCTATCATTGGCCTGCATGGTGTTAACTGATACTCGCCTATTTTATTTTATACAATTGAACGATAATTTTGGGTTTCATTTAACGAATACTTTTTGATTGTATTACGTGATGGTTGGAGTTCTTGTGTTGTGGTGGTCGTTGAATTTAAAATTAAAGGCCAAAAAGCTATATTAACTGTCGTTGGTTAATCTTTGCACGCACGTCTACGGCTTCTGAGGGGATTTCTAGTCTGTTGTAACTGGCTGCAAAACTAAAATGAACTCGAATAACTTGGATTGTATAGCAAATAAGAATACTTACGTTATGTAGGCTATAGCTAAGGCTTCACGACCAAGTTAAATTAACTGTTAAAGAGCTTATCCACGTAAGACTTTTAGTACTAATGAATTGACCAGAAATTTATATACGATTTTTCATTCTTATTGCATCTATTTTTTTGTGTTAAGTGGATAAAGGGGTGGCGTTTTTTGATCAGCTGAAATTTAATTATATAATTTTCTTCAAATCCTAATTTTATTGCATATGTGTTGATTTTTAAAAGTGTTGCGATCATTTTCTTGGTAACTATAATATCACGCAAAATTTGGTGGAAATAATTTGTTTGATTCAACCATTCGCTCCAAATTTTAACGCTAACGAGAGAACCAATGATTAAATTTATAGTATATCTGTATTATTTAATTTGCGTTTATTGTAAAACTATTATGTTCCCCACACATTTTTCTGTTAGATATCATCTTTTTTGTTTGTTATAGTACACGTTTGGCCGTAGTTTTTTGTCTGCCTACAGAAAATATAAACTGTCACTTTTGGACAAAGGAACTTTTTGTGTGTATCAAAATTACTTTGGAAAAATTATATTTTTATAATTATAGTCCTGGCATTATGTTTGTTTCTTCATTTGCGAAATGACCCTAAAATTATTTTAACATTATGTAAAATCATATGGTAATCTAATTAAATTGTGCAAAACATTTTAATAGTTAGACAGAAGCAAAAATTTGTTTGAATGTAAAAAAATAAATCAGAATTATTCTTTCATTTTTTACATTTTATTTTATTCGATAATTTTAATGTGTATAATATAATATAATTTTAATAATCCTAGTGTTAATCAGTGTATTTATTTACATTTCAGAAATTAACTAAAGGAAAAGATAGCTGGTCTTTAGCTGAAGTAGTCCATGCCATTGTCATATTGACTCATTTTCATTCGCTGTGTTCATTTGTTTTCTCTTGTGGTGTAAATCAGGAAGTAGATCAAGAAGGTGGATACAAATATCAGACTGCTTTAGATACTGAAGGTGCTAGCAATACGAATGTTACATCAAAAAGTGATCCCAAAGATATACCTGTTGATACTAGACAAGGTAAATATATATAATTGACACATGAATCTCTTTGACTTGCAACAGATAATCACTGAATGTTTTGGCTTGTTTTTGTAGACTATATTTTGTTATAATTTACCTACCTAAATGTTGATAGCAAGTTGTCATCGTAGTAATGATTAAATATATCCCATTATTTTTAGACTGGAAGAACGCTACTATGAATAATGCAATGTCACCTCCTGCTGCCAGCCCTCCATCTCCCACGGAACCCGAAGTTGGCATCACCACTTTGATGCAGCGTATGAAACGCTTATCGGAACAGACTCAAGAATGCACTCCTGTCGAATTGGCCAAAAGGTTCGAGCATGTTGAGACACAGTCTGCCGAATTAGGTGTAGTAGGACCTGAACCACAAGATACTCCCGCAGATATCATGTGTTTTGTTGACAATCCAGGTTTCATGTACCAAGATTTCGCTAAGAGAAGGGAACATGATGAGATCACAACATTTAGGGTACAAGATTATTCATGGGATGATCATGGATATTCACTTGTTAACAGGTTAGTATAAAGTGTTAAAAATCTTGTAGGTTTCAAAAACATGGCCTTTATTGTGTTAGTTAAAAAGTTTAAGCCAATTAAAATTTCATCTACATTTAAAACAATTATTAAACTAACATAATATAAGTACATATATGTGAGACGTACGACAGAGTCGCCATCACGGTGCGGAACCTGGTAGTATTGTGTAACGACAGCTCCAATTAACACAAAATGTTATAAATAAAGACTGTAGGTACAACCAAACAACAATTTTTGTAAATTGTCAGTCCTGTCCCATTTCTTCCCCAATACCGTGACATCTAGCCTCACATAAGTAGATCTGCCTAAGCTGGGCTTAGCATGTTTGTCCTGATATAAAATTTGAAATTTGATTGGATGACAATACACTTAAGCTTTGAACATCCGTTTGTCCAACATTACCTTAAAATGTGATCGACTGCAAGCAAGAAGCTTGTAAATTCCACTCGATAGGCAGTCCTGCCCCATTTCTTCCCCAGTACCCTGACATCTAGCCTCACATACGTAGATCTGCATAAGCTGGGCTTGGCATGTTTGTCCTGATATAAAATTTGAAATTTGATTGGACGACAAAACACTTAAGGTTTGAACATCCTTTTGTCCAACATTACCCTAAAATGTGATCGACTGCAAGCAAGAAGCTTGTGAATTCCACTCGATGGGCAGTCCTGCCCCATTTCTTCCCCAATACTGTGACATCTAGCCTCACATACGTAGATCTGCATAGTTTGTCCTGATATAAAATTTGAAATTTGATTGGACGACAAAACACTTAAGCTTTGAACATCCTTTTGTCCAACATTACCCTAAAATGTGATCGACTGCAAGCAAGAAGCTTTTAAATTCCACTCGATAGGCAATCCTGCCCCATTTCTTCCCCAATACCGTGACATCTAGCCTCACATACGTAGATCTGCATAAGCTGCGCTTGGCATGTTTGTCCTGATATAAAATTTGAAATTTGATTGGACGACAAAACACTTAAGCTTTGAACATCCTTTTGTCCAACATTACCCTAAAATGTGATCGACTGCAAGCAAGAAGCTTGTGAATTCCACTCGATAGGCAGTCCTGTCCCATTTCTTCCCCAGTACCCTGACATCTAGCCTCACATACGTAGATCTGCATAAGCTGCGCTTGGCATGTTTGTCCTGATATAAAATTTGAAATTTGATTGGACGACAAAACACTTAAGCTTTGAACATCCTTTTGTCCAACATTACCCTAAAATGTGATCGACTGCAAGCAAGAAGCTTGTGAATTCCACTCGATAGGCAGTCCTGCCCCATTTCTTCCCCAGTACCCTGACATCTAGCCTCACATACGTAGATCTGCATAAGCTGGGCTTGGCATGTTTGTCCTGATATAAAATTTGAAATTTGATTGGACGACGAAACACTTAAGCTTTGAACATCCTTTTGTCCAACATTACCCTAAAATGTGATCGACTGCAAGCAAGAAGCTTGTGAATTCCACTCGATAGGCAGTCCTGCCCCATTTCTTCCCCAGTACCCTGACATCTAGCCTCACATACGTAGATCTGCATAAGCTGGGCTTGGCATGTTTGTCCTGATATAAAATTTGAAATTTGATTGGACGACAAAACACTTAAGCTTTGAACATCCTTTTGTCCAACATTACCCTAAAATGTGATCGACTGCAAGCAAGAAGCTTGTGAATTCCACTCGATAGGCAGTCCTGCCCCATTTCTTCCCCAATAGCCTGACATCTAGCCTCACATACGTAGATCTGCATAAGCTGGGCTTGGCATGTTTGTCCTAATATAAAATTTGAAATTTGTTTGGACGACAAAACACTTAAGCTTTGAACATCCTTTTGTCCAACATTACCCTAAAATGTGATCGACTGCAAGCATTCTGAGTCTGAAAACTCTTTTTTTTTCAAATGGAACACCTGTATTGTATGTTGTGAAAAGCAAGACCTTATCTTTAGCTTCAACTTTTGTTAAGTACTCAATATGTTCAAAACTGCTAGTTTTTATATTATTTACATTTATATTCACATACCATGATTTATAAGAGCAATACGAAATAAAATAGTACACCATTGAGAAATAAGAAAAGATTTATGGACTGAAATATATTAATAAAAACTTAATTTTCATAGAAACCTTTGTTTCTGAATAAAAAAAAAATGCATCAAGTTATAAACATTACAAACATTTATTATAGAAATTTCACAGTGTAGAATTTAACAATCGAATATAAAATAATTCAAAAAAACCCACAACATTTTTTAGCGATAAACAATTTAATATGAAAACAGTAGATATGAATATTTACCTACTTACAGCAAATGCTGAAACGTACCTCCCGAAACGTCAATGCAAGACTGCAATTGATATACAAATAATTGAGTTACTCTTCTCAACATATTAACATCGACGATTCGGAAAGTCTCTATGATCTTCCATTTCATTTCTTCCTTGGTAGACGGCTACGATGCGTATACCAAATTATTGACATGGCCCCACGAGAAGAAATTGATTTTGGTGAGATATGGCTGGCCATGCAACTGGTCCTCTTCCAATCCACCTCTCTGGAATTTTTTCATTGATAATGTTTAGTGGGTCCTGTGTGATGCACTGAAACACCATCATATAGGAACCAAATTTTTTGATGCATAGTAGGTGGCACATCTAGTAATACAGGTTAGTGGTTTTAAAAAAAAATCTAGATACATCACACCATTTATCGTTCCCTTGAAAAAATGTCCCACTACATACTCTCCTACAATGCCACCCCCAAACATTCAAAGACCATCTTGTCTGACTGCGTGTACTGGATATATGGGTATTGCTTGTTGCATAGAAATGGAAGTTGTGCCTATTTACAGTTCCGTTTCTAAGGAACTTAGCGTCATCCCCAAATAAAATAGTAACTGAGAAGCATCTAGTCGTCCGTATTTTTTGCTGTTACCACTGGCAAAATGCAATCCTTCCATGGTAATCATTATTAGTGAGCTCTTGGTGTAGCTCAATATGATATTGGTGCATCTTTTATTTGTGTAATATCCTCTGTACCAACCTATGACTAATGTTCTGAGGGGTTGCTATCTCCTGGGTGTCAAGATGAGGATCGTCATAGGTAGTCAGCGATACATTGAATTCATTGTCGTCAGTGGTAATTGTTTTGATTTTTTGATGTGACTTGTACTTAACAACCAGTTCTATTGACCCGCTCCATTAGTCTCTCAAATGATGTCTTGGTGGGTTGCCTACGTTCAGGAAGCTTCTGGTGGTACACTATTGGCTAATAAACAATTTCTTAAACATTCTCCCAAAACCCTGATCATATCGGTTAATTCTTCCAAAGAAAAATGCATTTTTGTCTTTTTAGTAAAACTTTACTAGCAGCTACGGGCTTTAAAAATAAACTAACAGTGATTATTTAACAATGTCGAATCTGTCATTTCTCATTGGCCTGCTATTTTACCTTGTATTGCTCCTATAAATCATGGTATGTGAATATAAATGTAAATAATATAAAAACTATCAGTTTTTAACATATTGAGTACTTAACAAAAGTTGAAGTTAAAGATGAGGTCTTGCTTTTCATAGCATAAAACATAAGTAAACACATCGTTTATATTACAACAATGTGATGTCATATATGGATGAACAACATGCCAAATTGTAGTCTAAGTTTAATAATCAGTAAAATAACGACATTTACAACCTGCAGGTGAATTTATTTTTATTTTTTTATAAAATTAAAAATATCTTTAAAACAAAGCACTGTAGCTCAAAATTACTTCTACAAAAGACTCAAAATTAAAAAAGAGGTCCAAAAATGAAATAACATACAGGTGTACGATTTAAAAAAAAGTATGTTTGCCCTGTCTTGCAAATATGGGACACCTGTAAAATCACATAATTTTAGAACGTGCAGCCTGTGATTCTCTATAATTTTTGGAATTGCATTTTTTTGTATAATAACATTAATATTGAGCTATGCCTCAGAAATGCGCCACCGTGTAGTCAAAATTTAAGGGGAAATGGTTAACAAGTTGATGAATATTATGGAAATTAAAATTTTATCTCACTTTTTATTTTGTATTTGAATGTATTTTTAAGTGTCTACCAAGTAATATTTTTCGTAACTATATGTGTCCTACTATCATTGAAAACGTTATTTTCAGTAAATGATTCACACACTGATTGGATTCACAATAGTTTCCCATTTTTAGCAAAATAATTTATTCAATAAAATTTAGACCTTTACAGCTGATTTAACTGAACTAGCAGGTACTCTTGAAGATAATGTGGCAAAGTAATCTTCATATCACACATCCAACTGGTTCAGCATCTACCAGAAATACCATGGCTGATGAAACTGAAAGTTCTGCTGGTTTAGAATAATCTCTTGCAGTAATTTTAATTTGGAACTAAAATGTTTGCATTCTAATTAGTTTTGCTAGACAAAATATCTGTAAATTTATTACTGAAGTAGAAAAGTAATATCTTGTGCACATATTTATAAATGGAAGGTGTTTGTTTCCTTGTTGCCGTTGATTTGTTACTGGCTAATAAATAAACTTGTGAACAACAATATGTTTTACTGAAATGTCATCACCCTCTTTAATACTTTTATTTTCTTTGTTTTAGGCTATATAATGACATAGGAAACCTTCTTGATGACAAATTTAGGACTGCATACAATCTGACTTACTACACTATGGGTGGGAGGACTGATGTGGATACCTCTAGGTTTCGTAGGGCCATATGGAATTATATTCAATGTCTTTTAGGAATTAGACATGATGATTATGACTATGGTGAGATTAATGCCCTGGTAGAAAGGTCTCTCAAGACCTTTATTAAAAGCGCCTGTTGTTACCCAGAGAGGGTAACTAAAAAGGATTATGATAGGGTGTTAAGAGAATTTAAACATAGTGAAAAAGTAAGTAATTTTTTGGATTTTCAATTGAGTTCCATATTAGGTAAAAATATTTCTATAAAGTTAATTTTATGTCTAAAAAATGTATTCAAAACTTATAGCTTTTGAAAAAGTCCGGTATCTCGGCATTGGATACCCTACCGGGGTTTGAATTTTGATGCTCATAACCATAAAAAGGATTGGTTGGGCTCTAAGTCAGATAATTACTTTTTTGTGAAAACATGCATTGTAATGGTTTTACATTGCGTTCTGCAGAAATTGGTTGCCATTTCCAAACACTGGACGGTAACTTAATGATTCTGAACCTTTTCTGTAGACTAGGATCCTCAGCATTATGGACCTCGCTATAGGCCAGAATGCTGTTTATATATATATATATATATATATATATATATATATATATATATATATATATATATATATATATATATATATATATATATATATATATATATATATATATATATATATATATATATTCCAACAACACACCACAAGGGCTTACAGCCTAAATACTATCATACCATGAGTGTCGACAAGGAGGAAAGAGGCAACTTTTTAATTCTGGACTTGAAGGTTTGGAGGTTCGGAGGAGAAGGAACAACATGTGCCGGTAAGGAATTCCACAACTTAGAATCCTCGGGACAAAAAGAGCGGGCATAACATAATGTTCTATGCCTGGTGACCTGGACAGTAAAAGGGTGCATTCGCTCTGTTTCCCTGGTAGATCTGTTGGGGGCAGCAGGTGGAGGAACTATGGAAGAAAGCTCCTCTGAGCAGTGCGCATGCAGGTATCTATAAAAGAGAGAGAGGTCACCAACGCCACGCAGTGGGCAAGGGATGGCAGCCTTTGGGTGAGGGTAGGGTCACCGATGAGACGCATAGCTCTCTTCTGAATGGAGTCCAGGTTATCGAGTGTAGAAGCGGCAGCGGCACCCCAGATGTGGGAGCAGTAATCGAGGTTTGGCCTTATTTGTGAAGTATATAAGGTATAGAGATTAGCTGATGAAAAGTATTTGCGAGCCCGGAAGAGGACACCTAATTTCTTAGCAGCCGCTTCTGCAATTGATGTGACATGTTGGTGCCAATTGAGATTTCGATCCACAAAAATGCCAACAAGTGAAAAGGACTCATTACTTTGAATAACTTGGTTGTTCATTGTGATGGGTCTAGGGCTGGTGTATCTCCTATGAGATAGAAAGCAAGACTGAGATTTGGTGGAGTTGAATTGTACAAGATTTCTACTTCGCCAGTCTAATATTTTTTGGAGATCCACAGTGACAGAACCCTCCATGCATCTGTGATCCTCATCTGATTGGGCTAAAGAGACTGGCTTAGAATATTATATATTTGAGTGGAGAGTGCTGTCGTCCGTGTAACTGTGAACTGGGTTGGATGTGCTAGGGAGGAGGTCATTGATGTGGAGAAGAAACAAAGTAGGGGCTAAAGCTGAACCTTGAGGGACTCCTGCAATAATTGGATACAGTTTAGAGGAATGGCCATCCATGACAACAGAAATGCTGCGGTTGGAGAGGAAATTTGCTGTCCAGGTACAAAGTTTTGGTGGTAGGCCATAGGCCGGAAGTTTATTAAGCAGCGCTGCGTGCGAGACCTGGTCGAATGCTTCGGATATGTCTTGAGGGACAATCTGGGGTTCACCGTGCAGTTCCATAGACTTGTTCCAAGAATGGGTGACAAAGGAAAGGAGGTCGGCAGTTGATCTGCGCTGACGGAATCCATACTGCTTGTCTTGGATTAGACTGTGAAATTTTAGTAATTCAGTGTTTATATACTTTTCCATCACTTTAGAGACGACTGAAAGGAGAGAAATAGGCCTGTAGTTGCTAGGAAGCGCTTTGGATCCTTACTTGGGGACGGGTTGTACTCAAGGAGTTTTCCAGTTACTAGGGAATATGCCTCTATTGTAAGATGTCTGAAATAGACGAGTCATGTCAGGAGCAAGTTCTGGTGCACATTTTTTGAGAACAATTGCTGGGATCTCGTTAAAGCCAGAGGCTTTCCTGGTATTAAGAGAAGAGAGCGTCTTTCGTACCTTTTTAGTTTTGAAAATGATCCGTCTTTTATGCACGATATTGGGGACTGTTGGTTGTTGAACATTTGGAGGTGGGTTGAGAGTAGAATTGCCAAAGAACAACGAGGCAAAAAGTTCAGCCTTGCCCAGGGCGTTAGAAACAATTTCATCCCCTGAAACAAAAGGTGGGAACGTGTTCTTGCAGAAATTATTTCCAATAGATTTAGCAAGAGTCCAGAAGGGTTTGCTGCCGTTGGAGCTTGAAAGGATTTTGTTTTTGATGTGGTTACTAAACGAGTTTTTTGCCTCAGAAAGAATGCAGGCATAGTGGTTTCTTTCGTCATTAAATGCTTGACGTTTTTCTTGGCTGGGATTGTGTAGAAGCGTTTTGTGAGCTTTGAACTTTTCAAGTCTGGCCTTGTCACAGGATTTAAAGAACCAGGGATTTTGAGTGGATAAAGAGGTTTTATGTGTGCAGGAATAAATAATTACATGCCAGCTTGGATTGTTTCGGTGACGTTTTGTGAGATATCAGAAGGGTCAGGATGAGAGAAGCAAACAGACGCCCATGGAAATGTGGAAAAGTAATCCCGCATTTCGTCTCAGTTCGCGGAGTTGTAGTGCCAAATGATACGTGGATGTGATGACTGTGTGACCTAGGGTTGCATTGCGCAGGAATCAGTGACCATGCCGTGGTCTGAGCGACAAGGGGGGGGGGGGGTGAATGATGTCTTATAGCATTCAGGTTTTGTAGTAAGAAGGAGATCCAAGGGATTTGAGCTGTGTATTGAGATGCGAGGAAAGCAAGTAGGTTGCTGAACCATATGGCTAAGGAATTGCTGACTGCGAAGGGCTCCTCTGCTCTCCCTTGTGGATCGGTTTTTGAAGATCCTCGCCATTCCTTATTTTGGACATTGAAGTCACCAAGAATCGTGACCTGGGAGGAAGGATATTCAGAAATCAGATGGTCGGTTTTTTTTCAGAAAGGTAGTCGAAGAGAACAAAGTTGTTGTCAGAAGGTGACCGGTAAATGCAACAGATGAATTTAGTTGCAGCCCTGCTGTCCAAGGCTTACCACTGGGAGGTTCTTAACATGGTGTTTCACTTTAAATTAAGAATTTTATTTGCATTTTGTGGTGTGTGGTTTTTTTTTTTTTTTTTTTAAAGCAAAATACTTGACTCCATGATTATTTTTCTCATTATTGTTCTTTATTTACAGGTGCATGTAAATTTAATGGTTTTAGAGGCCAGAATGCAAGCAGAATTGTTATATGCATTAAGAACTGTCAATCGTTACATGACAAATTAGTTTGAAATATCTCAACAAATTCGTATTTTACACATGGGAGCCCATTATGTAGCAGTGGGTACTTACATTTATATGTTCTATGATGCACATGATAAACCAATTTACTACTAAAAAGTGTTTTATATGTATGATTTGTAATTTTTATGTTGTCAAGAATTGTCTTTTGAAGATATGAACTCGTTTGATGGTCGAACAATCAACAATGATTTGTACGCATTGATATTTTATACTTTCAATTATTTTTCTACTATTCTATGAGAATTACTTTATTGGGTAGGAAGAACTAATTCTGCACGATACATATTGAATATGTGGCCACATATTTGTAAATAATTTAAATATTATATTATATTTGAAAAAACATTTATATTATGTAAATATAAATATTATAATTTTCATGGAAGTTGCATGATACATCACTGCTCTCTTGGTAAAATAATCATCTATATCATTGACTTAGAAATATCAAGAAACTCTGTAACTTCCAATTTTTATAACACATAAATATGTTCAATATATTTAACAGGTTAACTGTCCACAAACCATATATTGTCTGTGATCAGACCATTATACCAGTCCACACACCGAATGTGGTCTGTTCGCCCTTATAATTTCTAAGCCTTCTGAGGCTGTGGACGTAAAAAGATACTACATACAGACTTGGAGACTACTTCTCTGTTGGGTTTCGTTTCTGTAGGTGAAGTGTAAGCTAACTGGAGCAAGAGGCACTTATCAATTCTAGATGTTCTTGAATGTTCTCAACGATTCTGTGACTAGTTTCGCTGCTTAACAGCATTCAAGCAACGCAACTAGTCACAGAATCGAGAGCAGCGCTTTAGCTAACTGGAGCAAGAGGCCCTTATGAATTCTATATGTTCTTCAACGATTCTGTGACTAAGCATCATCTAATGCACTAGCTAGTACACTTGTATACCAATTATCTGCAATAACTATTCTTCCTTGGTCCTAAAGTTCTTGACACAGCTCAACAACAAAGCTTCCAGGTTTATCCAGAGTGGAAATTTGAGGATCCTGACCAGTGTAAGCTTTGTATTTCCACTGAGTATATGTAGTTGGTCTTGAAGCTCGAACAGTACTACTAGATATCGGTTATGGTGCAGCTTCATTATGTATATTATGGTCACCAAAAGATTTTCCATATTTACCTGGTTATCTAGCAATCAATCTGGATCTGTCACACTATCATACTATATTCCACATCACCGGAAGAATTTAACAATATTCTCCTCAACTCATCATCAGTTAATCCTCGTTTAAGGCTTATTTTATACAAATCACCATCCCAAATGTCACTAATATCACGTCAAATGTCATCTATAAATGTCATTTGATATTCTTGGTTGCCAACAGATAAAAAACAAAGGAAAGTAAGAAGAGACCATATATGGTTTGTGGGCTCACGAGTACTTGCAGCGCAATAAGTCCACAGATGATATACGGTCTGTGTGTAAAAAATACTTTTAGTACAATATTATACATTTTACAACACATAAGTATAAATATTAACTCCAAATGCACCCACTTTTAACAAAAACGCAACTGGTATTATGGGTCATTTTCACTTTGGAGCTTGGACAGTTAACTTGTTATGATGATCTGTCAAATACTGTTTTCAATTTGAGGGTGTTTATTATTGATATCGGTTGAAATTAATGTTCTCAAATAAATGTATAGTTCTGTTTTTTTGTTATATAAACGACTGACTAGCAATGAATAACGTACTGAAATGTGTTTTCTTTTGCTATAATTACCATTATCAAGCATTGAAAGCATCTGATTTAATTTGAAAATCATTGATACTATTGATTACAAAAATTATTTCATTCATTGGTAGCCCAAATTTGTTTGTCTTGATCTCAGTATTAATTTTAATTTTTTTATTGTTTCATTTATAGTATATTTCACTGCCATATATCAAATTATAAACATACAGTAACAAATGGATACCAAATGACTTGGCAGTAAATAATGCCTTTTAATAATACAATAATAGTGCACAGACTGCAACTTGATTTGCTACATGACATTGTCAACTTTTCGTCTGGGAATTTTGGTCTTATAATAATGATCATATGTTCACCATTAAACATAGTAGAATCTTGATCATTTGAGCTGAACTGAGTCTTGAATTAATGTGTTGCTAAAATCATCATCAACTAAATGACAACATCGTTTTTATGTATATTATATAAGCGCAGGTGCTTCATCTCGCTTGATAAATATTGAAGTTAACTTCTTCGACTAGTTGTGACTCAAAGGAGTCGTCTTAACAAACATTTTTACAAGATACCTCCTAGTTTTAAAGTTTAAAGTGTTTTCCTCGTCTGATTTACATTTCAGGCCTAAAACGATAGAATGATTTTCCTTGTAAAAATGATAATAATTTTTATTGATTTCAAGAATATCCAAATGTAGTTTGAGACGTGTCAGAATGACTAAAACAAAAGGACAGGAAGGCAAAATACAAAAAATTGTGCATATAATGTTCGTGAAGATGAGATGGAACTACTCATAATAAGTTTTAAATAAGCAATGTGAAGTACCAAATTTATCAAATTAATCTGACCTCACTGGACCTGAGCCGACCTTTACCTGTTTTTTTTTTAAATAAAATGATTTAGAATCATGTTTATTGAAATTGTAACTATTACATATAAACTATTACAACATTAGGATCTAAGTATGTCAGTTATCTTTGCCAGAGAATAAAAATAAGCGACGTACGAAACATAATATATACAAATAATAATATGGACATGATGGTTCCTGTTCCTCTTGTCCAAGTAATGTAATTTTGACTGAACTGGACAAACGACTCAAAAAAAAAAACCAGTATCTGTTATTCAAATACAAAATACTTGACTACACTACACCTAGAAAAATAAGCAACACAAACATAAAATATCTTATTTATGAAAATTTAGAATTGATAGTTATAACCAGTTCCAAATAAATTATCTACCAGAGTCAATTGTGAAATTTTAAAGGTGTTAAAACTTATGTTCACTTGGGTACCTCTGTACTTAAAACTTCGTGTAGACCCATTGTGGGTGTTAAATTCAAATATGCATAAAAAACCGAGACATTTTCAACCATTGGGATTTTTACCTATGCAATTATATTAACATGTTTCACCTCTTTAACCATCTTCAAAGTCCCTAATTTTTCTATACAATTTAAAACAATAACATTAGAAGCAAAAAGGATTCAGACATTAACACAAATGTTTGTGGGAACATTGAAAAAGATTGGAATCGTCTCAAACGACAGTAACAGCTCAATTATTGTCATCGTTTTATACAATTTTAATCTTTTTCATTGTTTAATGTGCATTTTATGTTATTGTTTTGAAGTGTATAAATAAATGAAGCACTTTGTTCATAAAGTCTCTGAAGAGGACCAGAATACCAAAACATGTCAGATTTAACACATGTTGCCTCAATAAAATATTCACCGATTGCAGATTTCTCAGTTTTTCATTCTTATTTGACCTACATACCGGATAGTACGTATTACACTGAAATTCATCATTATCACTTTTACAACATATAAATTTAAAAAAATATAACTGATTAATAATAGATAAGCCTGATTTTTATAGTGCAACACATAAAAAGAACCAGAAAACTCAGTTTCAGGTAATCAAGACTGCTGTGTTGAATTTATTTTTAATTAAATGTTGAAAAAAAAACGATAAAAATAACAAAAGGGTAAAAAAATAAAAGCATGAAAATTTTTATGGAATTGATTTTGTGATTTCTTTTTAAGCAAATGTTCTATATTTTTCTTTTTGTCTAAGCGTATGCTAGTAAAATCAAATACTAGACCAAAAAATAATTTCTTCTAATATGAGAATTTTGTTTTTATTTTGGTTGTATAAATCTAATCTTGACTTTGTGAAATTATTCCTGTAATATTGCTTTGTTTTTTTTTATGTTGTTTCTGTCACAGAAATGTTGTTTTGTGTAAAAATACCTACATTCTCAAAATTATAAGGCCAAAATTCCTTGAAAGGAAATCACGAAAAACTACTTCAAATAAACTCACAAACTGTAATATTTTACTTAACTAGACGTGAAACTTTCATCTCAAAAGATACACACACCTATAAAAAGCCCATAAGGGTATTAAAATATTAGTGGAGCAGTAACGCCTTGCCAATTAAATCTTTTTAGTGTTTTAAAATTTTGTATATTTGATCAGTTCCTTAGTGTCATTTTTTATAGGACCACCTCTGACTCTTTACGGTTTTGCAATACAGCATTTTGTGAAATATTTCCCTAATTTTGAACAGAATGTTCCAGAGAGTTCGTGATGTGGAAATTAGTAGGAGCTATTAGTGCTTAACAGAAAAGAGTTAATTTAGACCAATTTACCTTTATACTAGGAGTGTTCGAAATTTCGAACCGAACCTTCGGTTCAAAAAATTGTATGCACTAGGCGATGTTAAAGAAAGTAATTCAAAGTTCGAAATATGTAACTCTCCCAAATAGTTTAAAGTTCGTTGCTCCAAAACACTTTGAAATTGAACTTGACATGTATTATTTTCTGTACCGGCCCTGTTAACTCGGTAGTGGTGCTTTAAACTCTGTATTGGCCCCATTGAGTCGGTAGCGTAATTTCAGGGGATTTCACTCATGCTTATTTTTTATAGTAGGACTCATTTAGACCTGACTGTGCCATTTAAAAATTACAGTATTAATTTCTTCATAATATATCCTAACATCCCAACACCTTTTTCAGTTACAACATTAAGTGCAGTGTTCAAAAGCTATAGGTAAAGTCATTTTTCAGAATTTATGACAATAATGGCATATTGCAAATTATTTGCAACTTTTCTGCAAAATGCATTACAATTTATTTAAAAAACAAAACTGTTTTGAGGTGGCTTCATTTAAATGGACTATATCTCTGAATGGGTGCATTTTTAAATAAGAGGCATATTCATGGAAAAGGGGACATTTAGTCTTAAAAAAAAATCGTGAGAAAAGGTTTTTATTGGCAGTTTTAGTTTATTACATATCTACTTCACTTTTCCACATAATCACAATTTAGTTCTAGGCACTTTTCTTAACGCTGCACCAGTTTCTTTACCCCTCTGCATAGAAATTCACCGCCTGCAAATTGAACCAATTGATAAGGGCAGTCTTGAGTTTCTAGTCTTGTTTTATCAAGTCACCGTTTCAAATGCAAGAAGAGGAGGTAGTCGCTAGGTGCAAGGCCGGGACTATATAGAGGGTGGTCTATAGGTTCCCAACGAAAAGGCTGAATCTTCTTGATTATGGCAGTTGTCATGAAGGAGGATCACGCCAGATCACGTCTTGGTGTGGTGAACATTTCGCAGTACACACCAGCTGTATTTGTTAACCCATGAAATCAACCTAATGAAAAAACTGTAGCCATCATTTTTCGACTCTAGATTTCCTAGACTTTTTCGGTTTTGGTGAACTTGAATGGTGCCACTGCATTGATTGTTGTTTCGATTGTGCATTAGTGTAGTATATCCATGTTTCATCGTCCGTAATAATTGCACACAAAAATCGAATCACAACACACACTTCACGACTGGTGGAAAAAAAGATTGTGTGGACATTGCTATCTGCATTCACCGTCAGGCAAACGCTTACTGAAACAAAATAACAACTGCAGTAACTTCGTATATAGCCAATAGATAGCGACACAGGCGTGAAACTGTGTTCAGACCCGCTAATGTTAATATAAGCCTAGGACCCTTACTTTATGAATTAGCCTTGTATAGGTTAGTTACCTTAAAACATCACATTTTTGTTGGGGTGGAGAGTTGTCCCAATTTTTACAGACATTTTGTATAAATATAATGGCCAGAGGTTGTGGATTTCTGTGACATAAAATTATAGTTTTTGTTTGTAAAACTAATATATATATATATATATATATATATATATATATATATATATATATATATATATATATATATATATATATATATATATATATATATATATATAATTGCAAATAAAATGTCTTATGTGATGAAAGTTTTCTGTCTATTTAATTCTATACGCATTTGTCCATTTAAATTTAATCGCTTTCAGTTGAGGCCGAAAGCTAGCAACTTCAAAAAAAATTCACTATAAAAAAATGTTAAATGTCTTCATCAAAAAATGTTTGGTATTTTTTAGTTGTAGCGCAAGTATTTAAATTTAACTGCTTTTAAAAGCGTTTTCTTAAGTAATTACTCACCTCAGTTTTGTAACCCGAAGAAAAATCTATTTGACATATTTAACATTTTGAAGTTGCTAGCAGTCTATACAAAAATAGTCGTGATGTTGCAATTTTTGTATTTTATTTGTACCACTGTCATCATACAGTTGTTCTCACTTTTACATATTTAATGCCTTATTTCTATTTTAATTATTAGCTTGAAACAGATGTACCAGTATACAGCCATGTATGTATGTGCTTGTTAAAATATGGAGTATGGCCTGTTAAACAATGTGATTAAGTAATTAGAATTGCTGTTATATTTGAATTATGTTAGGTTTGTTAGAATACTGTACACCTGTTTCTTAAATTACAAACTGCTCTTTCATAATAAAATGATGATGTAACTTAAAGACAGATTGCAGAAGTACAAATATAATTATCGGAATGTAATATTAGGGGTTCATAACATCATTTGATATAATATTTTTGCACCTAAATTAGCAAAAGAAAACTTTTGTTGGTTCTTTTTATACTGATTTAGTTAGATACATATATGAAGTAAGAATAAGTTGGCTATGGCTAGATTATTGTTTTTGTGTGACAAGATGCGATTTGCAAACAATCTAGAAGTTGGCATTTTGAGTTATGAAATCCCTCGTTAAGTCAAGTTTTGTTGTTGTGGGGTATTCTCCAATTTGTGATATTTATCTGAATGTGATTACCGTGTAATAGATTTTAGATTGTTTCAATTGAATACCTACAATCAGTTTTGTTGATGTTTAACCATAGACTTTTAGTGAGACGTTTTAATTTAATCCACATTCAAATCAATAAAAGTAGTTTGATGCTAAAACGTTGTTTTATTTTTCCTACACTCTGCAATTCAGAAGTGTTATATGGACAGGTAATTCATTTTGAAGGAGGGTGTTAATACACAGGGTGGTGTATTATTAGGGTAAATTGGCAACTGAGATATTGGAGACATGTCTCCATGTGTTATTACAGTAGTAGTGTGTTATTACAGTAGGTCATGACCTACTGTAATAACACACTACATGTTCAAAACAAAAGGTTATTGACGAGAATTTAAAAAATAGAAAACCGACTTCATTAAGAATAACTCAAAAATGCATATCACCACTGCCACCATTTGTTAAACGTGTTATCGTGAGGTAAATTAAGGATAACTCAAAAACTACTGGTCAGGTCTTAATCAAATTTATATGGGACCACATGAGAAGCACCAGCTTTCAAATAAAAAAAGATTCATCAAAATCGGTTCACCTACAAAAAAGTTCTGAGGTAACACATAAAAAAACATACAGACGAATTGAGAACCTCCTCCTTTTTTTGAAGTCGGTTAAAAAATAAAATATAACGTCCGATTGGGCTGGCTAACGAACTCGTCCAAGCTATTAAAAAAGAAAAGTGCGTGCCGAGTCACATCAAAATTGGTTAATTACTTTTGAAGTTATCCGTTGAATAATATATATGTAACCATATAAACATTTAAACGGACCTTGGTTTCGGATTATAGGGGCCCAAATTCGCGCTCGTTAGCAAAAACTTTTGCAAAGCCTCACCATCTATATGTAATAGCGAATTTTTTTTTTTCCATTTGATTCCCTTGAGAGTAATAGCGTATTGATTCTGATAAAAAGTTATGGGAACGTAGTTAGATACTGATTTTTAACAACTATGAGTACCCACTAATATATGGGTGAAGCCAGAGAAGTAGTCTCCAAGTCTATGTAGTATGGACAAGTTTCACCAAGTAAGGGCAACAACAATCAATGAATTATCTTCATAAAAATATGTGTGGAAAGTTAAGGCTTTTTACTCATTTGAAGAAATTTTCTGGGAGATATTGTGTTTAAAAACATATTTTTTTGTTTTTTATTGAAAAAAATTTGGTGTCAAGATCTGATGAACGAACTCATCCAAGTCATTAACAAAATAAAGGTAATTCCCAAATTTGATCCAAAACAGTGAAGTATTTTTTGAGTTATCGGTTGGACACACACACACACACATATATATATATATATATATATATATATATATATATATATATATATATATATATATATATATATATATATAAAGATTTTAACTGACCTTGGAAATTGGTTCCAGGGGTCGAAGAAATTTTCCGAAAGTCCCACCATCGTACCTCTCTAATAAAAACATAGCATCTCGTACTGAAACACAGTGTATAAACATATTATTTCACACTTCTATTCCCCTGCTTAGACTGCGGGTATGACAGGTCGATCGTGATACATTTTTGTGATAAGAATTATGTATACAAAAGTGGCCCACCCCTGCCATATATGGCAGATTGTACATTGCATTTGGAATGACACAAATGTATCTTTTCATTTCTCCAACATTAGAACAAATATGTTTTGCCGGTATAGTAAGCTTTTACTAAGATGTTAATTAATTCTCGTTTCATCTCATCTTTAATTTAGAAATAAATGGTTTTCCTAGTGTTACTTAGCAGAAAAACACAAGACAAAAGTTATTTCAAAATGTACTTGATATGGTTCTAGTTACACTGTTCAAAGACATCAAATAGGTATTCAGCATTTGACAATACTAAAAGAGAAGGACGTTTATTAATATGTGAAATAAAACAAGAACATAAAAACCCAATTGTGTTTATTAAAAAGGAACTGTATTTAAAGAAATCAAGTCAGTCAAATGATTCGTACAAGAATACATTTGAAAAAACACTTTGTATTATTACTTATATACAAAAGAATACATTGGGCGAGTTCACCAGGCACAAGCCTGCCAGCAGCTGCATTGTTATGTCACAAAATGTTGACATTATGTTGACAAATGTCAACATTTTTTGACATAACAATTCAGTTACTGGCAGCCCTGGTGCCTGATGAACTCGCCCGTTGTATACACAATATACAGGATGTTTGGTAGTAAAATAGAAAATAGTAAAATAAAATAGAATATCTTAGTTTAATTGAAACTGTTGTTAGAGCCTCTTTGGTCCAGGAGTAAGAACGTGTGCCTCTGAAACAAAGGGTACTGGGTTCACGGTTTCCCTTTTTACTACATACTGTAAAATTAACATCGACTGAGGTTGTGGCATTGTATTTGAGCAAGTTGAATGTAGCACTTCCGCCCTTCGGAGGGGGCATAAAGCCGTCGGTCCTGTGTCCATGCGATGTTGGACACGTTAAGAATCCCTACCCTCCTTACAGAAAGGCAGGGTTTCGGCAAAATTTCGAGTATAGTGAGGTGAAACTGCTCCCTGGCGTCGGTGATAGGCCATAGTCGCGGAAATAGACCGACGTTAAAGTACCAAAAAAAAAACGTAATATTGTAACCACAGAAAAACCTAACTACATTATGTATAAAAAAGCTTAAAATTCGTTTCATTTTCAGAATTACCATCTTTTTTTTTGGCTTTACATTTCCAGTTTATTTATTTATTCAAATTTGCACCTACAGAATTAAACAATTCTAAATGGTACTTAAAAGTAAAAAAAAAAAAAAACAAAAAAATAACTCAAAGTAACAAAATCACTGTCTTAAGACAGTTTTCATCCTAGACATAGCAATATAAAAGATATCACAATTAGAAAAATTATCATTATAATTATGCAACAATCTGTCCATGAAACTGTTAAGTCCATAGTTGGTCCTGTGTGTTCGCTCAAAAAAAAGTTGCAGTTGGCGAGTTGAGCGTGGTGGAGCATGGAAAAGGACCAACTCGAGCAGATCATTACAGTCAATGTGACCATTAATTAACTAATATATAAACATCAATGAAAGATACTCATGTCGCGCTTTGAGACTGACCATACCACAAAGAAGCAATCTGACATCATACCCAATATCTTGGCAAGGAAAGTGATGCTTATAAAGAAGGTACTTAACAAATTTGTTTTGTACCCTTTCAATTCCATTAATATGGCAAGCATAGGATGGAAACCATACAACACAACAATACTCAATATTACTTCGAACCAAGGATGTATACAAACTAGTGATTGCCCTTGTGTCAGTCATATGTTTAGTGTGTCTTTTAACAAACCTCAAAAGTCTGCAACATTTCACAACCACAGCATCAATATGCAGATTAAATGACAAATCATTTTTGAAAATTACACCAAGATCTGCAACTGAAGTGAACGTCAACACCGTGTTGTAAATGGTATAGCTATGAACAATCCGATTCTGACCCATAAAATAGCTCTCAACCTTACATTTACCCACATTAAGCGACAACAAGTTTGAACTGCACCAGCGAGTCAAGTTGTCGAGATCATGTTGCACCATGGACAACTTCCGAAAAAAACTTCAAGTCATCTGCATACAATAAACCTTTCGATGACTCAGAACAACTAACAACATCATTAGTAAAAAGATTGAAGAGAACGGGACCTATATGTGATCCCTGTGGTACCCCAGACAAGACGAGGACCTCATCTGATAGAGCACCACCAATGCTAACAAATTGCTTTCTGTCAGACAGGTAAGATCGAATCCACGAAAGATAACAACCACAGGTGCCCATTGCAAACAATTTTTGCAGAAGAAGGGTATGACACACACTGTCAAAAGCCTTTGATACATCAGTGTCTACAACATCAACTTGTTTACCAGCCTCCAATGAATCCGTCAAGTAAGATTGAAAAATGGCGAGATTAGTGACCGTTGACCTTCCACTACAGAAATCCTGCTGCTCTCCAACAATACTGTGTTTCACGGTATTGGAAATCTCATCCGCAATGATAGATTCAAATAGTTTCGGTATTACAGGTTCAATTGAAACACCTTTATAATTGACAACTTGTGTCTTATCACCTGATTTGTGAATGGGGATCAGAGTAGACAACTTCCAGAGTGAGGGGCAAAAACCGGCATTGAAAAACCTTTGAAAGATACTACACAAAGGGCCGCTTAAAGAGTGTCGACAATTTTTCAAGAATGAAGAAGGAATACCATCCAAACCAGCTCGTTTTTTACCATCTAGTGAGTCAATTTTATCCTCGATTTCTTCAATTGTAAAAATATGCATAGAAAGGTTATGTGCAGATCGTATATTAGATACATCACAAAAGTCAACATCAATGGAACCATGGTTAGAATAACAGGATTGAAAATGTACAGCAAAGGCGTGTGCTATATCAGACTCATTATTATATATTACATTATTAAAACTCATTCTATTGGGAATCCCAGAGTCCTTCCTCAAGGAATTAACGAAAGACCAGAACTGTCTGACATCAGACTGAATGATCTGCTCTGTGCTGGTTACAAACTATAAATAATTGTAGTCAATGCAATACTTAGTGTCACATCTAAGATTAGAATATTTTATATAATCAGATTCAAGATCAGTTCTTTTAAATTTACGGTAACTTTTATTTTTCTCAGTGATAAGTTCACGAAGTTCCGAATCAAACCACCAAGGATATTTAGAACTTTTCACTGTTTTAGATGGAACATTTTGGCTAATAGCCTTGTACAGCACATTGTAAAACTGATGTGTTAACAGATCAAGATGACTTGAGTAATCAATAAAAGACCAGTCATAATCCAAGAAACACTGATTCACACAAGCACAGTCAGCTCTGTCAAAAAAAAAAAGTTTCAACTTGAGTTTCACTCCTGAGTGAGGGAAGATACGTAAAACTAACTGTCACTTCCAAAGGAGGATGATGCAGATCAACTCGAGATAAAGGATTTGTACTCTCTTCAACTGTAACTTCATGGAACTCAGAAAAGACTAGATCTAGGATATTATCATTAGTATTCTGCACAGCATTAACTTGTTCCATTTCCAGGAAGTACATTGAGTCAGTCACAATCTCAGCACATATATTCTGTCCACAATGAGGCACCATAAAATCATCTTCACAAAACCAACTTATATGTGGCAGATTAAAATCACCAAAAATCAAAAACTTAGATCCACTATAAGTATTTTTTAGGTGTTCACACTTGTTGACAAAACTTTGAAATGCCTCAAAACAAGAATTAGGAGGAAAATATACCACCCCCAACACTAATTTATTGTCGTATAAATACATTTTGATCCATAAGTCCTCATAATAAGGACCCGATACAGCGTCAATCACAGATCCAATCAGCTTATCCGAAAGAGCTATGAGAACACCACCACCTCTGCAAAAACCAGTTAAAACAGGGTCCCTATCTCTGCGAAAAGGTACATAATTACTGCTAAAAAGTTCACAATTAAGCCATGTTTCAGTAAGCACAATGATTTGATAATTGCAAGCAAGTGTACTTCTAAAAAACTCGTCAACTTATAGACACATCGCTGTCAAGTCAGCATCTTAAACCATTTTATTTTTTATGCTAACCACACCACATAACCTAACCATTGCTTAACCAGCGTGTTTATTCGGGGCTGTTGGAGTACAGAGATGGGTATCTACGTGTAGATTTTCATTATCTACCTCTAGAGATACAATGTTAAACATAATAGTTTAGTTTACATAAAAGGTTCAAATACCTATTACTTTCAAAATGATTGGGGGAACAAGAATAAAGAGCTTGGTGCACTAGGCTTTGTAGGATACAAGATAAATTATAAATACTTCGCCAACTGCTATATGTGCGATAAATCTTAATAATAATAATAATAATAATAATAATAATATTTATTAACACTCTTGGCATTTTACATAATATATAAAAGTAAATCACAAATTTAAACAAGCAAAAACAGCAATAATAATAACAATGATACAATACTTCACAGATTTAAAGCTCTACGTGCATTTGACCTAAACTGGCTATATGACATGCCAAACATATCAAACTCTGAACACAAGCTGTTGCTACTATTAACTACTCTGCTGAGAGGGCTGTATCTGCCATAGTTAGTTCGGTGAAGTTCATTACCCAGCATGCCAGATTTAGGTACAATACATGAATAAACTCTTATTTTGAATTGAAATAGCATATTGCAGCTATCTATATAAGTCCAGTGACAACTTTATAAACAAAACACGGAAAAATACACCTAGCATGAAGGGAATATAGACCAAAATAAGAAAGTTTTGACAAATCTTTGCTAAACATTTTCAATTCTATCAATATGCACAGTGTGGTGAGGTGACCAAATCACTGAACAATATTCAAATAGAGACTGTACAGTCAATGACTAAAGGATAATGTACGGACACTGCTAAAAAGATCAGTCAACCTAGTTATCAAACCCAACATTCTGGCAGCCCTTGAAGTACGGCATCAATGTGAAGTGATGTCTTAAGTTGTGAATCCAAAACACCCAGATCATGAACAGTATCAACCCACCTTAAGAAGATGCCATCTATGAGATAATCAGAATCTGCAGCGGGGTAAACTGAGAGGTAGCTCTACGGAAAAACTTCAGCATAAAACACGTATTTATTTATTCAACGGATCAACCATTTACAATAATAATAAGAACATTTAAAACTACATTAGTCTTAAATAACCTATCTCAATATGAGAACATAACAAAAAAGCAAAACATAACCTGTACACCATTCAATCAATAACACCTCTCAAAATGCCTCTAATTGAACGGTCAGAATCATCAAACATATCCAAGAGCTCCGAATACTCATTTGCAGTTCTCGCCACTCTCGACATCTGACTGAAAAAGCCATAATTGGTTCGATGGAAGGGAACCACAAAAACCTCTCTTGCTCTCGTGCGGTCCGGAATCCTTAGAGAGACTAACTCAAGCCAAGAAAAACTATCAATTTTATTCACTAATAATTTATGCAAAAAACAAACATCACTGACAATCCTTCTACCACTGAGAGACTGCAAGTGCAGCCGATTCCGCAAATAAGAAAAGTTAAGATCATTTCTCTGCAAGCCCATTCTGTATGCACAAATTCTTAAGAATCTATTTTGTATGGCCTCAATCTGATTGATATAAATATTGTTATTCGGACTCCAGACTACAGAAGAGCTTTCCAACAAAGAACGAACCAGACCACAATACAGTCTTCTCAAGCTATTGCATGAAGAATCCAAAGTTTATCTATGAATAAATCCTAACATTTTATATGCTTTAGATACTATGCATTCTATGTGATCCTTAAAAGATAATTCTCTATACAATACAATGCCCAAGTCTTTAATCATTTCCTTCCTCTGTAAAGCACTAGAGCCCATGAAGTACACAAAGTCAATGGGAAACTGAGCTCTAGTGAATGTAATGCAGAAACACTTATCAACATTTAGAGTCAGAAGATTGTCACCACACCACCGAGCAAAACGATTCAAGTCTTCCTGTAAAAGTAAAGCGTCCTGTCTGGAACGAACAATCTTGAAAATTTTGATATCGTCAGCAAACATCAAAATCTGATCATGCTTAAGTGAATGTATGACATCATTGATAAAAAGATTAAAGAGGACTGATCCACAATGTGAACGCTGAGGAACTCCTGAAGAAACAGTAATACTGTCAGAAATGAAGTTTCTGATCTTTACACTCTGGGACCTACCCGTAAGGAAGCTGCGCACCCAAGACAACAAATTGGCATTAAAACCCAACAATGCAAGTTTTGACAATAATAAGGCGTGATTAACCTTAGCAAACGCTTTGGAGAAATCTGTATACACTGAATCAACCTGTAACCTATCCTCCAAAGCTGAGACCAATACATTCTGGTGAAGAAGAAGGTTGGTTGTTGTAGATCTTCCTTTAAGAAAACCATGCTGCTGTTCGACAAAAACATGTCTGCATTCCCAAGTTGTATGTCTAGAGACAAAAAAGTCAAGAAGTTTGGGTATCTCTGACTGAATACAAACAGCTCTATAATTAGTAACCAAATGCTTTGGTCCCTGCTTATGAACGGGCATCAAATAAGAATGTTTTCACACATGTGGAAACTCACCAGACAACAAAGACCTGTTAAAGAGAATCCTCAGTGGAATTGCCAAGGTGAAGGCACAAGATTTTATTTATATTCAAATGAAGGTCATTTATATGGCACCATGAAGAGAAGCACTCCAAATCATGGGCAAGTGCCGACATTTCAGCAGCTGTATAGACAGAAGTGAAAATTTTCAAATCATCTGCAAACATTAAGTAAGGTGAGCTGAAGGAAATTCCAATATCAATGATGAAAATGTTGAATAGAAGTGGCCCAAGGTGTGAACGTTGTGGAACCCCAGAAGTAACACATGGTTCTGCCTCCCAGATATGAATGGAGCCATGCCAGCAGCAATCTCTTAATGCCATATGCATATAATTTCTGAATTAAAAGATAATGGTTTACAGAATCAAAAGCTTTATTAAAATTAGCATGGACAGAGTGTACTTGACTACCACTTTCTAATGATGAAAATAAAGCAAGTTTGTTCTAGTTGAGCTACCCACAAAGAAACCATGCTGTTGTTCAACAATGACATGTTTGAAGGCAAAGTTGAGAACCGACATCACAGCCGTCTCAAATAATTTAGATAAGACAGAACCAATACAAACATGCCTATAATTTATGTCATGTGATCGACTATCGACTATCTGACTTAAAGAGAGGAATAGCATCAGATATTTTAAAGGCCTCGGAAAAAAAGTGAAAGAATTGAAGATGAGAGCTGTTGTTCAACAATGACATGTTTGAAGGAAAAGTTAAGAACCGACATCACAGCCATCTCAAATACTTTTGATAAGACAGAACTAATACAAATATGCCTATAATTTATATTATGTGATCGACTATCTGACTTAAGGAGAGGAATAGCATCAGATATTTTAAAGGCCTCCGAAAAAAAAGTGAAAGGATTGAAGATGAGAGCTGTTGTTCAACAATGACATGTTTGGAGGAAAAGTTGAGAACCGACATCACAGCCATCTCAAATACTTTTGATAAGACAGAACTAATACAAACATGCCTATAATTTATGTCATGTGATCGACTATCTGACTTAAGGAGAGGAATAGCATCAGATATTTTAAAGGCCTCCGAAAAAAAAAAGTGAAAGGATTGAAGATGAGAGCTGTTGTTCAACAATGACATGTTTGGAGGAAAAGTTGAGAACCGACATCACAGCCATCTCAAATACTTTTGATAAGACAGAACTAATACAAACATGTCTATAATTTATGTCATGTGATCGACTATCTGACTTAAGGAGAGAAATAGCATCAGATATTTTAAAGGCCTCCGAAAAAAAAAGTGCAAGAGTTGAAGATGAGAACATTCTCTAGAGAGAACAGGAGGTATCTGATTTGGACCAGTACCTTTTTTTTCCCTCAGGGCTCGTCCGCGGCCTTGCCGCCCCGATAGCACCGCAACCCTTGGTTGATTGTGCATTACCAGTACCTTTATTAACATTTAAGTTTACTAACGCAGACAGAATTTCCTCCCCAAAAAGAATGATGTGAATGTCAACTTTAGATTTAGGTACCAAAGATGATGTCAGAATTGTAGGCCCTTCATAAATCGCTTTATCTAAGAAGCAAAAAGGTTTGCTAAATTTTGTGAGTTACTAGCAGGTGAGTCGTTAGATGTTAACATTAGTGGTTGATCTATAAAATTTGTAAAATAAAGATGGATCACTGACAATATTAGATTCTATCTTGCCTATGTAACTAACATGAAGTTGTTTGGCAAGATCTTTACAATTATCTTGGAGAAACCTGTAGTCCTGGAGATCTGATAAAATATGAGAGTTTTTACACTTTTTATAAGCAGCTTTCTTACTATAAATAAGATTTGATGAACACCTCAGTTAGTAATTTGTTGTTGAAGTCACATCGGTATGTTATCTTCTGTTCTAGTTCAGTATGACTGAAAAACCAAATACGTCAGTAACTGCAATGACGCAGTTTCTGAGGCCAGCTGCTTTTGTTGACAAAACGTCTAGCACCCGACTAAGTGAGTTTGACCATGGCTAAACAATCCTGAAATCATTTTGTAATTTAATAAATTGTTTAAGTTTCACCCATCAAATCCAGTTTTTTTTCCCTTAGGGCTCGTCGGAATCTTTGCCTCCTCGATAGCACCGCAGCCTTTGGCTTGTTGTGCATACCCTTTGTTTTTTCTACTCCACCCATTCCAAAATCACTGTGCCTTGAACTAGTCTGCACAGCAAATGGTAGGGTGAAGTTTTATATTACTCTGTCTCCGGTCTAGACTGTCCATAGATCAGTTGTCTTTTGTGGTCCAGCGCTTTACACTCGCACAAGATGTCCTGGGCTGATTTCTCCCCCTCGCTGCAGAGCCTGCATGCCAGGTCATCCTCGAACCGCCCCATTTTATGCAGGTGTTTCTTGACGGCTATGTGTCGCGTCAAGAGTCCGTTATGTTCCTGAGCTATCCTCTGCTAAGTTTTAGCAGCTCCACAGCTCTCTTTGAACTGGGTTCCTCAATTACTGACTTCCCATGTCTGAGCCCTGGACAGTTTGCCCAGTACACCTTATGTTCGTTTCTGACCCAGGACTTAATGGATCCCCTGGCTGTGATCTTCGTCACGTCCAGGACCAGTTCTGGTCCCATAAATGGTTCTGCTGACCCTCTCTTCGCGAGACTGTCAGCTACTTCATTGCCTTTGACCTCCGAGTGACGCGGCACCCAGATGAGAATCTAGCCTCTTGCAGAGGTCTATATTTTTAAGGGTGAAAGTTGGTTTGACAGGATCCTTTCGGAGCTTTTTCGGCCGCTGTTTTGCTATCTAAGAGTCATGTCGCTTACCCGCATGGAAGCTTGGATGTCTTAATCTCCAGGGGTATTCCATTCCTTAAGAGATCTCAGCCTCTCCCTGCGTTTGTCTGGATCCTGACATCCGCCAGTGTTTGACGCAAGGGGTACCATATGGAGTTTTACTCAGCAACAGCATTCAAGTGAATTCGTTTACCTGTTTCAAAGCTCACAGTGGAGGTCAAGGCCTCCAGTGGTTATTTTATACTCCGCTAGAGATCTCAACCTCCCTCCGAGTTTGTGTGGACCCGACACCCGCCAGGGCTTGACTCAAGACGGTATCATATAATTTCGCTCACGAGTAACATTCCAGCGAAGTTGCTTGCCCTTTTCTAAGCTCACAGTGGAGATTTCAATCCACAAGGGTTATTTAACTTCTATAGAGATCCTAACATCTCCCTGAGTTCGTCTAGACCAACATCCAATGTAAGTAGAGGCTTGAAAATTATTACCATATGCCAAAATAAGAACATAATGGAGCTCACGATGTTTATTCGTAATGGTACACTTATAAAATCAAGCCACTAAGGGTTCCGATTTAAAATCAAATATACAAAATGGTTATTTATATTTATAATAAATAAATTTGAAAGATATGCCAACCGTATCAGAATGATGCAGCTGCAGTAAAAGTCTATAATCATGAGCAAAAGAAAGGAAATCATCTTAATTACTAATCATACCAAACACCCTATATAAATCACACATCACATGATAAAAACATGTAAATTATAAAACAGCCTTAGTCTTCTGGTGGGAAGAATATTGTCACAGCTGGTTGATTTCACCTGTTGTGTTTTTTGGCATGGGCCATCATCGTGGACCTGGATATGAATGTTTTTCCACAAGTTTCACAAGCGTATGGCCTCTCACCAGTATGCAGTCTTTTATGAATTGCCATGGGTGTGAACTGCGTAAATGTTTGCCCACACAAATCACAACTGAAAAGAAGAATTTAAATAAGATCAACAATAAAGCTTGAGACAGGTTAAGAAGAAAACAATGAAAAATAGATAAACATATGTATTAAAATTAAATCAAGAAAAGACAATCAAATCAGTGAGTTTGAAACCCATATGTGTCCAAACCGCCATTTTGAAAAAGCTAATAGAAAGCTATAAAGTATTAAATTACTGATTTCAGAGTATAACCATCACAGATGGGTAACTTTAAAAAACTAACCTCAATATAAACAAAATTAGAAACTACACATATAATACATACAAATTATAGAAATAGGACAATAAAAAAACTGCGTGTAAAATGTTTGTCATTGCATGGCAATATTGCAAGATGATTCACTGCATGCCGAATCATTGTTTCTTTGTTGGTTTTAAGAGTAGCGGCTCTAGATACACTATCGCCACCTGAGCGAAGTTCGATAACAGCCAAGTGTCCACTCACATTGAGCTAAATTGTTGTCTCGTATTAGCACTAAATCGCCTGTACGAATGTCACAGTGAGAACCAGTTTGCCACTTTCATTCACTGCTGAAGGCTACTGAGGTACTCGTGGGACCATCGTTTCCAACAATGCTGGGCCCTCTGTTGTACTTTAGTAAAACGATTTTGATCCAAAACCAGTCTCTCAGGGAGTGCTTTTAGTGAGCCACTTATGAGGAAGTGGCCAGGAGTTATGCAGGCCTCTACATGTACTACGATGGTGTATAACTTCTCGAATGTGAACTTATTGTCATTTATAATCTGTTTTTACAAGAATTTGGCAACTCGTATGTTGCCTTCCCAAAGACCTCCGAACATAAGCGACCTGCTAGGTATAAAATGCCATTTGATATTGTAATTGGTGCAAATTTTTGAGTCGCTTATGAAATTTTAGTTTCTTCCAAAATTACTTTTAGTTAGTATGATGTATTTACGAGGTTTGTAGCACTGTCTGAATAAAATACTTTGAAATTTAAAATACTAGAAGTAAATCGATTTAAAGCTGCCAAAAAACCCTTGGTTGTCAGATGACCAACCAGCTCAAAATGTACAGCCTTTGTTGTAAAACAAACAAAAATGCACAGCTAACCCTTGCGAGCAGTAACCTTGTGCACTCCCTCCTTGATATAAAAAGGACCGACGTAGTCAAGTCCGCAAGTCGTAAAGGCTCTTATGCTTTCAGCATTTACTCGCGAGAAAGGGAGATCGTCCATTAGTGGCTGAACAGGTCAAGATTTGAAGCAACTGTTGCATCGACGATTATGGTTCGAGAATTGAGCATTTTTTCGTGAACATTCCTAATTATTAATCGTGCCAGCTGATGTCTTCGAGGTAATAATATTAAATGTTTCTGATTGTAGGGAACATAAGCATTCCTTAACCTCCCTCTGACCCTTAAAATTCCATTTGAATCAACAAATGGATAAGTGATATTAAGCTACTTGCTGATGTTAGAGGTTTATTGGTTTTTAATGATTTTAGTTCGCTGTGGAATTCCAAACCTATTATTTTGAATGACTACACATGTGCATTGGTTGTTTTTCTGGCACTTAATCTTTAAAGAAATATTTTGTTGAGAAGGCCAATGCATTGTGTGAAGAGCTAACCAGGCTGGTCCACTCCACCACATATTGTTACTTAATAACATGACTTGTGTGTTGCCCTTTGGAGATAACGTCGGATGGATTATTCTCTGCGGAAACGTGGGCCCAATTGTCAACGGATGTAAGTTCTTGTATTTCGGACACTCTGTGTCCAATATTTAAACTGCTTGGATCACAGCGAAGTCGAGCTAAAACTATGGTCAATGCACAAAGCCAAAGGCTGCAGTGCTATTGGGGCGGCCAGGTTTCTATTCTATCTCTGTGACATGATAAGGATGCCCTTACCTTATTCATTAATTCTGATAACAATAATGCCCCAGATAATTCCAGACGAGATGTGGTAATTATTTTAAGTGGCACGACTCTAGATTTTGAACATAGCAGTCTGACCGAGTGATTGCCCGAACTATCAGATGAGCTCATGTATATCCCACAGCCATAAGCAGCTGTCGACATGTCGCAAAACCCGTGCACCTGTGGCTTGTCTTGGTACGTATAAAGTTGTTAATAGGTGAATTTTGCCTATAAAGTCCAACCATTACTTTCTTATTTGTTCTAGGGCAGGTTGATCCCATTCAATTTGTTGTCTCTACAAATTTTGCATGATAATTTTTGCCACTATTATTATTGGACCAGTGAGATCAATGGGATCGAACAGTTGCCAATGGTTGATAATATGTGTCGCTTGGTTGTGGGTTTTGCATTCAGAATGTTCACGTTAAATTTTAAAATACTCTCAGATGCATTCCAATATAGACCTAAGATCTTCAAATTAGTTGAATCACCAAGTTTTTTATGCAATTTAATACACTGTTTGAATTTAGAATTCGTTGGTCACTCGCAACCCATTTGTGCAACTTAAAGCCTGCTGAGTCCAACAAAGAACTGATGCCCTGTCTTAAATTTATTGCCTCAGTTACTGACTCGGCTCCCGTAAGCAAGTCGTCTACGTAAAAGTCACGTTTTATTGCTTTGGTAATCTGGGTGAAATTTGCTTATATTATCTATAGCTATTTGTTTTAGACAACGACTTGCTAAAAACGAACTCAGGCCCAACCCATACAGGACGGTGTTTAAAAGATAACAATTTAATTGTTGATTTGGAGTTTCACGGCAAAACATTCTCTGTAATGCCTACTACTTTCTTGAACCCGAATTAGCCGATACATTTTTTCGATATCGGCCGTAAAGGCAAATGTATGAATTCCAAAACGTGTCAAAATTGAGCATATGTCAGACGGTATATTAGGGCCAACCATCAAAATATCGTTTAAATCTAATCGATTGCTAGAAGAGCAGCTACGATCAAATACGACGCGAAATAATATACAGTGGCTGTCTTGTCATTTGACTCGCCTATGAGGCTCATGTGACCCAATTTAATATATTCCCGCATAAATTTTACGTATTCTGCATGAAGCTCTGGTTGAGCTGATAATTTTCGTTCAAGCCAATCAAATCGTTTTAAAGCTACAATGAGAGAGTCCCTAATTTTGGTATGGTTTTGTTTCAGCGGTAAAGCAACTGTAAATCAACTGTCGGCGAACAGATAACTATTGTTAAAATGAATTTCGCACGGGTTTAGGCGAGTAAGATCTGGCAACTATGTTTTATGCGAGACTACCTCAAGCTCCCAGAATTGGCTTATGTCTGGTAACTGTATTGGAAGAGACGAAAGAAAGCATGACAACTGTTTGGAAAGTTTTAAATTTTCATATGGCACCGGACCTGAGATAACCCATCCAAAACGCACCAGTTGCATAATGGGCTGTGAATTTATTCTACCCCTTAACAACAAACAATATAACAGTTCGGCGCTGATAAGAAAATCAATGTCTCCAGGTGTCGAGGGTATCCTATCAGTAATCCTTTTGACAATAAGGCAAGTCAATTGAGTCTTATAATTGGACATTCTGGATTAATTACTATATACTATTCTAGTTTGAGCAATGCCATTGACGTACATATTAATGTGAATCGTTTTTAAATTTTGTTCTCGATAAACCGAGAAGTGATAAATGAAGATTCGGAGGCTGAATCAAGAAGGCAGCGACAAAGATGCTGTTTTCCATTAAGGTCAAGCAGATAAATTATGGCCGTAGATAGCAATACATGCGATATTGGCAGATCCAGCACTCCATGGCGGCTGTTGGGTTTGAAGTCATGGCCCCTGTGATGCAGAGGCAAGCCATCCTTTGGATCTTGCCTAGTTCTTGTTTCGCACTGGATTGTGTCACCTTAGGCCACCAGATCAGTGCTGCGTATGTTAATGATGGTCTGACCACCCTTGTGTACAGCCAGTGGGCCATACTAGGTCTTAGTCTACACGTTTTTCTAAATAGCCCACTAGTGGCGGCTAGGGTCGTAACTGCCTTACGCAGTATTTTTTCAATGTGACCATTCTAGGTTAGCTTAGAGCCCAATACGACCCCAAGATATGTTACCTCCCTGGCCATTGAGATACCATATAGAGTGAGAGTTCTGTGGCTCTCCCACTTCCTCCTCCTCGTGAACGGTGTGACGGTTGCTTTCTCGGGGCTCATCTCAAGCCCTTGGCCAATCGTCCACCTTTCCACCACTTTCAGCGCTGTCTGCATTCCACGGACTATGATGAGAATGTCGTCTGCATAGCCCTGTACCTCGTACCCCCCTTCCTAGAGCTTCCCTAGCAGGCCGTCCACGACTAGGCACCAGAGCTGGGGAGACAGAACGCTCCCCTGCGGCCACCCCGCCGTGATCGCCGACCCCCGCCAGCAAAGTCCCTCCCCCGAGTGAAGTGAACACCACCCTATCCCTGAGCATGGAACGGATCCACCTGCAGCAGGTCTCCTCTATTTCCCGCTCCCTGACAGCTGCCATTACCGATCCGAATGAGATGTTGCTGAAGGCCCCTTCTATGTCTAGGAAGGCCCTCAGCGCCACCTCCCTGTTCCGGTTTTTAATATGAAAAATAATTGTTTGCAGGCTTATTGTTCAACTGTAGTTTTTCTAAAAATTGACACCTACTTATGATTAATTTAAGCAAATTTTGAAGTTTACATCCATTATGAGAAATTGTGAAATTTTCCCATTTTCGCCGAGTCGTGTTATCCAATTTAGTATACAATAAGTAAATAATTAAGGTATCCCAATGATCCGTGTGTTCACCTAGCGCTTGAAGAGCTCTGAGGTGCATTTTCGTTTCGTTGGCTACATTTCTCTAACCCACGTGAGATTCCTTTGTAACTGACGTCAAATTAAATAGGGCGCTTACATTAATATGTACAATTACATCTTTGTTTTCAAACTGTTTGGTGAGTAAATTCCAAGCCATTTTATAATTTGCATGAGTAGCTTCAAGATTTGATATGACCTGCATGACTGAACCACTAAGGCACGATTTTAAATAAAGAAATTTGTGTACGTTGTACAATTGTTGATTGAACTTGATTAAGGCATTAAAGTTGTCCTTAAAACTGAGCCAATCCTGTATATTGCCAGAAAACGGTTTCAATGAGATGGCTGGGAATCTGACTTCGGGTAAGGAAAGTGTTGTAACCACGCTTGAATTAATTGAATTTGAAGGTTCTGGAAATTCACAGTCGGCCAAATAGTTACCACTGTTGGTGGTAGTTAGGTGTGAATTTAAAAGTATTTTTTCTGCAAGTGCACAAACCTCATAGTACCCACTTTCAAAAGTTTAATTTCTGCATTTTCAGTATTTGAGCTCCCCCTTGTCATTATCATCTAAAATATCTATTTGGCTTTGCACTTCTTGAAATTGATTTAGCAATTTTTTTCACACAAATAAGCGCCATTTTCAATTTTGGCTATCTTGAGTTGTAGAATTGTGCACAAATTTTATGAAACATGTTAAGAGAGGCCCTTAGAACACCCCTCTTTAATTAGAATGCGTAACTATATTTCAGACATGGTCTTTTGAATTTATTATGATTTGAAAGAAAATAGTTTGAAATGGATGATACGAAAAAATGTTACTAAAAAAAACGATTACACCATCCACTAAAAATAAATTCTTACAATAAAGAAGAATGTACAACTAACTAAAAAAACCTGGTTGAGGATGAGGAAAATGTGACTCATCATGTACCCATGTGCAGTATGTTCTGAGTGCTGGTATCGGCTCTCCAATAGAATTTTCTGATGAACTAACTTCGTCTTATGCTTGGGGTTGTCGTTATCAGCGATAACTACAATTGCGTTGAATAATTCGGCATGAATTGACCAAAATGTTAATCATGTCTGGCTCGTGGATTGAATTTATCTCGCTTACGTATTAAAGTGGACTGTATCGTGTTATAAAAATTCAATCACTTGGAAACACCTAACTTAGGTATATATCTAAAGTAATATAAACTATTTACAATTTATGTACATTAATATAGGCGGCACGTGTATTGATAAAACACATGGTCGAATCTGAATTGTTATTGTTGCACTCGGTGCAACTACTTGGAAACCAATAAAATGAGTAACGAATACGAATATGAAGTGAAGATCTTCGAAGCTGGCGAATGAATAGAAGGAGTCCAGGTCTTGATTTTTGCAAGTCCCATTTTTTGAAAGGTGGGACGTGTGCAGAATACACTGTAGTTATGTCAGACCCTTGTGACGTCCAGAACTGCACTCTTATAACTTAAAATTACATGGTAAAACTAAACAAGAACAGTTGTCAGAAAGATTTGTTTGCATTTTCAATCCACTCAAGTTCATGATGTCACCAACAAACGAAATAACTGCAAGTTCAATATTTCATGATTTAAAATACAAAACCTGTTACCTGTAAGGTCGTTCTCCAGTATGAGATCTTCTATGACACCTCAAAGCATCTCTCCTTGCAAAAGCCTTCCCACATATCTCACATATAAAGGATTTTTCTCCTGTGTGCATCGTGGAATGAATTCTTAAATCTACTCTTGTTAAAAAGCCTTTGCCACATACCTGTAAAAATCTGTTTAGTATTTGTTAATTTTTTACTTTCTGTAATGTTATTTACCTCACAAACAAATGGCTTTTCACCTGTATGTATTTTCAAGTGGGTCTGTAAATAGCTCTTCGAAACAAACATTTTATTACAAACTTTACATGAGTATTTTCTATTATCTAAGCCAGTGTGGATCTTTTGATGTGCCTTACACAAGCCTGTAAAATAATAAAAAAAAATTTGGCTGAGGTGAAAAAAAAAGTTACTTATTTAGTATCTACAGTATCTTATTTATTTAGTATCTGCAGGTATGCCCAACAGATACATTATTTTAAAACCAGAAGAAAATATAGTATAAGGCAGAAAAAATTAATCTATAAATAAAGAAAAGACGACCATTAAAAATAACATATACATACAAAACAGTATTAAGTAAGCGAAAACTAAAAAAAAAACTTAATCATGTCTAGAGATATAGCCACAAATAAATAGCTACCGGCGATTTAATTGCCGTTATTAAAACATTGCTGTTAGGAGTTGCTATTAAAAACATAAAATAACAGTGTTTGCTAAAACTGCGGTTTACTGAAATTTCGCAAGAAACACTATACCAAACAGTCAAACTACATATGCCAACTAGCTTTCATTATAGTGCTAAAACAGATATTATTAGCAGACCCAATGTTGGAAGCAGACACGTCGATTCCTGTTCGTTTACGCCTATCGATGCGTATGTCTAATATACATTATTACTTGGGGAGTATTATTATATTTTTTATCAGTATTTGAAGTTATTTGTATTTCCTGGCCATTTCATCTTAACGCCCATCTTATCTTTTTACTGTTTATCTATTTGATCTAATATTTTTTATGCCAAAATAAATGTTGTTTTATAATACTCATGTTTTATGCTTTATATAAAAAAAAATTGGGCTGATAAGAACATTTATTTTTTCCATTTGCTGCAAACTTTTTACAGTAATGCGTGCGTAATATAACATTGTGTGTATGTTTTATTTCTTTAACATCGGCCTATTTGCGCGACTATGGCCAATCACCGACGCCAGGGAGCAGTTTCATCTCACTATCCTGGAAATTTTGCCGAACACCCGACTTTCTGTAAGGAGGGTAGGGATCTTTAACGTGCCCAACACCGCATGGACACGGGACCGATGGCTTTACGCCCCCTCCGAAGGCCGGAACGTGCAGACATTCAACTTGTTCAAATACAAAGTCACAACCTCGGTTGATGTTAATTGTACAGTATGAACTGAAAAAGTGAAAGGAGTGGGATCGAACCCAGTACCCTTCGGTTCAGAGGCGCACGTTCTTACCACTGAACCACCGAGGCTCTGTAATATAACATCAATGTTCTAATCACGAGTTAACATCAAAATTTCGATGCAAGCCGAGAAAAAACATCTTCCTGCCAAACTCAATTATTATAGTGTCTGCTATGGCCCTGTATTAACAATGGGAAAAGTCCATCTTACTAGTGCGCCACAGCACAAACACGGTATACAAAGTCCCAGATATCCTAGTTAGTTTTCCCACGTATAGAGGTATATTCTGACAGACCAGAACAGACACAAGACAGAATCAGTTAAAGGGAACGCGTGTACGCCTGGCAAATTTCGACTGATTCTAAAACAGACACCGGTGTCTCCTTTGGTGTTCTAGGTGTTGAATTAGATTTTTAATTTTTTTATTTCAATCATTTTGTAAAAACAATAGTAACGCAATACTAACCCGATTGTATTCCTGTGTAGTGTGAAATTGTTATTTATCTATAATCGTTCATCTCCTATTATATTTAATAGTATTGCTACTGTATATCATCCGTTTTTTTTAAATTTATGACTAGCTATCATGTATATTTCGAAGTTCTGTTTGAACTTTCCCCAGTTATTCAATACATTCACATCCAGTGACAAGGATGCGGGTAACTTTGCTTCCAGGTTCCACATGAATTTTACACTTTTAAGATCTGTTTATTCTCTGACCAGCGGTTCTTTAATTCACAGTGCCATGTTATATACTATGTTTAAAGAACACGTTACTTCTAATTAATAACCGTTTATTAGAACCTTACATATATAATTTATTATTACAAAATTGTCGATGACCTATCACATAACCTTACTGTTGCATCTCTATCTATTATTCTATTAACTTAAACTGTCCTTCTAACCATAAACTAAAGTCTTCTTCTTTTTTTATACTAGCCTGACATTAACAGCACATAAACTCTATAAGACATGCATACAACACCAGATGATTTAGTTAAATAAGAGGAAAGATAAAAAAAGGCAAAAGTCAGTTGTGTGAATATAAGCTGCAGAGAAGTATATCGCAAAATGCTTTTCTCACATTATAAAAAGTGTGACATGAAAAAGCACCCCTGAAATACCACACCTTACTTTTAGAAAGAGAAGCTTCAGACTGCCGATATTTCCTTAAATTATATCAAAGATTCAGGCAAGATGAGACGATTTTCTCAAAAAAGGGAACAAAAAGGAATTACATTATGGACAAGGAGATGGAAATTAATAGTTTAGTTTACCTTGAAGCTTACTCTAATAATGCTATAAGAAATTTGTGCAGGGAAGGTTATAAACTATGTTTCGTTTTTTTTTTTTTAATACAAATTTCTCCCATTTAAATATCAACCAGTTCAAGAATCCCATGTAGGCGAAGTGGAGAGACGGTTATGCTTTTGCCAGTGGCTAGTGAATCATACCAACAAATTTGTGGACGGGTGAGTGCAATTTCTCAAACCAAGTGGTGTATAATAGGAATAAACATCATTATTGGGGCAGTAGAACTTTATTTCTAACCGATCCTTCAAATGCCTAATGACATTTCAGTATTAATGTTTGGTGTCACATTATTGTCTCGAAAATTATAGGGCATATATTCTATGAAGGAATTCTGACAGGCGAACGTTATAAAGAATTGTTAAGGGAAAATTTTGGGGGAGTTGCTGGATAATTTAAATCTGACCAATAGAGCAAATTTTCTTTCAGCAAGATTAGGCACCAGCCGATAATTCTACAGAAGTCTATTTGATGTTGGGGAATATATTAGAAATAGATATAGAAACTCATGGTCCCAATCGATGGCCTGGAGGGTCTCTAGACGTCACCGCTTTGGATTTTTTGGTGTAGAGTGTTGTTAAAAACTGAGTCTACAAACATAAATATGTTAATATAGAGGGTCTAAAACAAAACATTAGAAATTGTATCGACAATCTGGACGGTCGCAAAGTTCTAAAAGCTACCAGATGTGTACGAAAACATGCACAAAAGCCCATTGAGTAAAGGGGCAGTATTTTTGAACTTTAATTGTAAAAGTTGTTTTTGGTGTAATTATTTACGTTTATTTCATTTATTAAGGTATGATTGATTAATTGTTAATAATTATAAAAGTTCTCTTTGTTGTTTTCAATAAATTTTGTTCATCCTGATGGTTAAAGTGTTGCATTGGAATTTGTAAAATAATAAGTTGCCATTGCTGTTCAGCTACTTGTTATCAAGATACACTAAGAGGCTTTTTAGAAGTCTTTATATATCTCTGGTTTTAAATTTTATGAAAAAACTTATCAAGGTTTTTTGTTCCAAAACGAACTGCCTTTAAAAATTTCACATAATATACAGGTGCAATTAAGAAACTTATATTTTTATAAATATCCTGAAAACCTGAAGCTTGTTTTTCCGTTTACATAGTCGTTATCAGTGGGAAAAATTACACCAGATTTCTAATTTAACCAACTTTGCAGTTCCAATAATAAGAAAGTTAGCGATAGTACAGAATTAATTCGGTACACCTGTATAAACGGTACAGGTGACCCACATAAGAAAGATATCTTTCAAAGTAAGGAATGTTTTGTTTTGAAGTAACAAGTATATTATTCTAATACTGAATAACAACTGCCTGTTGTATAGATTAAAATGTTACAATACAAAAACATTTTCAAAGTTTAGAATCTTAAAAATTCATCATTTATGAACTCTTTATATAAATTCTTTTATGAACCGTTTTATTTATGTTTACATTTACTATCACTAAAAATATGCATTTTTAGGATCAGGAAACTCATCCATTATTGCAATAATTAACAAAGATGTACCTAAAACCTAAGATGAATGTTTTCCATTTAATTGGGATTATTAATTAAATAAAGCATCAAGTCTTCTAATAAATTAACTTTAAGTAACTGTAAACCCAACATCAAGCTTGACATTGACTGACACCTACTATTAAAAACCAATATCAAAATTACCAATCATACTAGTTTACAACAATGCCACAAATAACAAGGAGAATTTTTGATATCTCATAATATGTATTCTTTTGACAAGTAAATATTTTACCTTTTGTTATAAAACCTCTTCCGCATACATCACACATGTAAGGTTTGACTCCCAAATGTCGATTGGTGTGATCCAACAGGGCCTGTTTCGTCTTAAAATTTCTCCCACATGTTGTACAAGGGTATGGCTTTAAATCAGAGTGAACTCTTTGATGGACCATTAGATAACTTTTACACTGGAAGCCCTTTCCACATGTTGTACATGAGTAAATATATTGACCTAAAATAAGAAGTCAGTTACAAAACATAGACTGGTATAAAATTGCAAAAAAACCAAACATTAGAATTAACACCTATATAGCATAAATTTGTGCATAACTTCCGACACTACTACCTTTCTGTCTACATCGTAGTTTAGTTTATTTCTTAGTAGGTACATATTAAGTTTACCTTTAGAATATTCAGCATGAAATTGTAGTAAATGCTTCTTATATAGAATAGAATAGAACTTCATTAGCTCATTTAGCTACATATAACTTTACAACAAAAATATAACACTAGTGCAAGAGCACTAGATAACATTATTCGCCTATAATTACTTGTAGTAGTAACTTATTCTTAATGCTAGTTACTGTCAATGAACCTAATACACCCCAGTATCTCACTAGAAGATATACACCAGACCTATAGACACGCTTCCATACCTAGACACAAACGTATGGACTGCAGTTCTCACTCTAATGTATTCGATAATCAGTCTTTATCTTTAACATTCCTTTTGAATATATTAATGTTAGTTGTATTTCGGATATATTGGGGTAGGTCATTATACAATTTTACACCTTTAAAAAATATCGAGCTTATCGTTTTCTTTTTCCTTGACTGTTGTAAATAATAATTACTACTCAGTCTGGTATGTGCACAGATGACACCCGAATAAGCTTGTCTGTTAAATAATGTGGCGCTGAACCAATTGTTATGTTATGAATAAAAATTCGAACTCTTAGCTCTACATAACTCTCAAGTTTAGTTTTTCTTGCTTGTCAGTAATTCGGGTGTATTTGCTACACTTTAAAATTATCCTCATAGATTTAGTTTGGAGTCTTTGTAACCTATTCAAGTCCTCCCTGCAAAACATATATAGTATAGTTGCACAGTATGTAAAGTATATTTCCAACATTTTTCATTATTGAGTTAATCAGAATACATTCGGACTGTTATTTGATGCTTCACAAGAAAATTAGGACTAACCAATACAACCACTACTAACCAACTAACCAATATACCCACTACTAGCCAACTTCTCCTTATTATGCTTTAAAAATAGATGTCACAGTTTTTTTTTATTTAACGTCGGTCTATTTCCGCGACTAAGGCCAATCACCGACGCCAGGGACCAGTTTCACCGCACTATCCTGGAAATTTTGTCGAACCCCTGCCTTTCTGTAAATACGGTAGGGATCTTTAACGTGCCCAACATCGCATGGATAAGGGACCAACAGTTTTACGCCCCCTCTGAAGGGCGGAACGTGCAGATATTGCTCAACTTGCTCAAATAGAATGCCACAACCTTGGTTGATGTTAATGCTACAGTATGTACTGAAAAAGTAGAGGAACCCTGGGATAAAACCCAGTACCCTACGGTTAAGAGGCACATGTTCTTACCACTGAACCACCGAGGCTCTGCTTTAAAAATATAAACATAGAACTTTATGTAACTCACATTAAAATTGCATTGATAAGCTACTTGCCAAGATTTTTCAGCTGATTGGGTGATTTCAATTAGCTCTTCAGCAGCATTTTAAATTCTACATTCGAACCTAACCATGTGTCAAGCTGAAGTGGACGTCCAAAAAGTTAACGGAAAGCTCCAAGCTGTGACAGTTAATAGGTCTTATACGTTTGACATTTGTAGGGCTGTAAATTTATAGCTTGTATTTATGTTTGTTTGCTTAAAATTGCAAGAAAAAGAATTGTTTAATGCAAATGATGTTCCTAAATGACCTATTTTCTTCTATAAGTGAAGGCGATGGTTCAAATTTCGAAAGAAATGGTTAAATCAAGAAATACAAATTAGTAATTTGGTATGTGGAAATTCAAGTTAATGTCATTATGAAACTTTTGGTATGAATTTTTGGATCTGTGCTGTTAAAATTATATTGTGGACAAGAACAAGTATAAGAGTCATTTGTCAAATGGTGGGTTGTAAAATTAGTAACAATAAATGTTACATTAAAAGAGGTTGTGAAAAAACGTCTACTTATTATAGAACAGATTAGAAAAAACAAATTGTAAAAAAAAATTATGACCATACCCAGTAAACAGTGTAATTTACAAAAAGTATTCATTCGAATTTCATGGCAAGTACAATTCATCACAATATAGTTTACAGACCTGGCGATCGTTTTGCTAACAAAGTTAGCTTCATCTAAGCTATTAATAAGATTTGTCACCAAAAAGATCACCACGTCTTAAGAATGCGTTGTGATTAATTGGGTTGTTCAAAGTGTATATATCAGTGCCCATTGCAAGTTCCAATCTTCACTAAATGACTATAAATCTAGTGTTTCAGCAACCAATAGTGAGTGACCAAAATAATATGTACCTGTATTTGGTAATGACAGTGAAGATAATGCTACTTTTATTATTAGTTACCATTATCATTTATTTTTTCTTCAACAACACACCACGAGGGCTTACAGCCTAAATACTATCGTACCGTGGGTGTTGACAAGGAGGAAAGAGGCAACTTGTTAATTCTGGACTTGAAGGTTCGGAGGAGAAGGAAAAACATGTGCCGACAAGGAATTCCACAACTTAGAAGTCCTCAGGACAAAAGAACGGGCATAACAAGATGCTCTATGTCTGGTGACCTGGACAGTAAAGGGGTGCATTCGCTCTGTTCCCCTGGTAGGTCTGTTGGGGGCAGCAGGTGGGGGAACTATGGAGGAAAGCTCCTCTGAGCAGTGCCCGTGCAGATATCAATAAAAGAGAGAGAGAGAGAGGTCACCAACAGCACGTCGGTGGGCAAGGGATGGCAGCCTTTGTGTGAGGGTAGGGTCACCGATGAGACGTATAGCTCTCTTCTGAATAGTCCAGGATAGCGAGTGTAGAAACGGCAGCGGCACTTTAGATGTGGGAGCAGTATTTGGTCTTATTTGTGAAGTATATAAGGTATAGAGATTAGCTGGTGAAAAGTATTTGCGAGCTCGGACGAGGAAACCTAATTTCTTAGCAGCAGCTTCTGCAATTGATGTGACATGTTGGTGCCAATTAAGATTTCGATCCACAGAAATTCCAACAAGAGAAAAGGACATTAGATACAATGTCTGAACTTAAACAAACTTTAATTCAAAGAGTAAATTAAAATTCTGTACTTTAGAGCCATTCACTCAGACTATTCTTCTGGACAGCTGTCAATTTACTTAACGAAATAAAGGTTCTATTGATATATAAAATCTAGAGTAAAATAAATTGATATTGAAAATTAGCACAATTAGTGCATTTCCAAAGGTACCAATAGACAATTTGCATGGATTTTCCATTACATAAATTTAACATTTACCTAATAGTTTTTTATACATAGAACATCATTACATGTATGAAAATACCCAAAAACATATGTAGTGGATGGAAAAAGACTTTTAAAATCAAAAAATTTCGAATTATCATCATGTGACCGCGAATGTTCTGTTATTGGTCGTGATGTACTTGGACAGTGTGACAGTGTTTACATTTGCCCTATGGTATGATAAGTACGGTCACTTGTTTCTCAATATTGTGATGATGTAAACACAGAGAAGCCAGATCATTGTCATTGTGACATTACCGTCCAGTGACGTCACAGATTATGCCGGCAAAATAGTGGTGTTGAAATCAATGATGAAATTCGCATTTTCAAATATTTTTTTGCTTCGTTATTTTTGTAGTATGTGAAATGAAAAAAATATTAAAAATCATCTTTGTGGGATGCCTATTAGATGTGATAAGACAATAAAAAAACATGCAAATTGTCCATTGTTTTACTTATTTACTTTCCCATTCACAAACAGAAAGAAACTAAATTTGTAAGCTCCAACTCTGAATGAAATACAATTTCCCAATGAAGTTCAATACTTAGAGATCTTCTTATATCAAAAACTGAACTAGAAGACACAGTTGGAAAAAAATCTTTCGAAAGCCACAATGGCAATCTGGACATGCTGTAGACTTGTAGGAAAGACATGGGGGCTGAATCCCAGGATGCTGTACTGGTGTAGCAAACAGCGGCCAAACCCATGGTCACATATACATCTATACTATGGTGGCCAAAAACGGAACAAACCCCAGCACAAAAAAAATTGCAAAAATTGCATAGGCTGATGTGTCTTCGAATAACCGGAGCTATGGCATCATGCCCTACAGCTGCGATAGAGGCAATGCTGAATCTTACGCCATTGCACATATGTGTGAAGAGGGAAATTATTCCACTGGACCGCCAAACCAAGAGATCACATGCCAGCCAAAATTTCATTCGACGTGGTCATAAGTGACCACCAAGCATGGGACAGAGACAGTGCAAGGCTGACAAACAGCTTATCTGTATGGTATACAGGCAGGTCTAAACAAATGGAGGTAACAGGACTGTGAATAAGAGGACCTAACTTTAGACTCGCTGAGTCTCTAGGAAAAATTTCCACCATCTTTCAAGCAGAAATGCTTGCTATAAATCTGTGTGTATATGAGTGCATACAAAGAGGGCTCAAAAAAAGAGCGATCTACATCCTGTCGGTACTAACGTACTAAAGACTGTGAATTATTTCAAAACCGAGTCTAAACTGACCTGGGCTTGCAAAAAACCCTTGAAGCAATTGGCCACGAACATCAAAGTAAGTTTGATGTGGGTATCAAGGCATTGAAAAAAACGATGAAGTAGATAGTCTTGCCAAAAGGGCTGCAATAACACTATTCTATGATACAGAGACCCATTGTAGATTAATAGGCCGCGTAAGAAATTAACTTGATACTTGAGAGAGGAACCAAATGCTGTCATACTGGAGGAAAACATCAGGCTTAAGGCAGGCAAAACGGTTAATCACCATATCAACGTGGAAGTCTTAACTGTTTCTTGAATTGAATTTACACAGGACACTACACAGTAGGGTATCACCTTATGAAGATGGGTAAGACGGACAGTGAAAACTGCAGATACTGCACTGAAACAACAGAACATTTGCTATGTGACAGCACAGCTCAGTTCTGCAAAAAGTTCAAATACCTTGGAGGGATGATCTTAACACCACAGGAAATAGGTAAAATAGGTTTCAAAAAGAGAGTAGACTACATAAAAGACCTGAATTTTTTGGCAACTATTAGAAATAAACGAGTCATGCAGAAAAGACCCAGTCAGTCTCAGTGCTGAGAGACCAAAGACCTATACAACTCATTAAAACAATCTAAAATCTACATGTCATCTCAGGCTATGTAACTGAATGAATGAAGATGGGTAAGGGGAAGGATGAAAACTGCAGATACTGCACTGAAGCAGTGGAAACAACAGAACATTTACCATCCGACTGCAAGGCTCAGTTCTGCAAAAGGCTCCAATACCTTGGAGTGGTGACCAATCTACTTATTTACTCAACACTACTTGTTAACGATTGGAAAGTTAAAGACTTAAATATTATTAAAAAAACTATTTAAGATTATGTGAGATGAGAAAAGCTCCCAATTAGAACTATAATAAGTATTAAGAACGACACTTATATAGACATAATATTCTAAAAGGATTTGCACAAACTTCTCGAGCTCTAGTGCTGCCCAGTCAAAATAGCTGTTTGTACAAAATGGAATTTAAATAGTATGGGTGTAGCCAGTGGCCTATTTACACTAGAGCCATGGTCCGGGGCGTCAGGTTGCGAGGGCCGGCGCAAGCTGCCGCTCGCGCTCAGCTTTGGACGCCTTTTATAATCGTTGCCTATCTAATAATTTATTGCTTTAGTCTACAGAATTACCAACAAAATCTAAAACTCATTGTTTGGTTGATAACATACCAAACCCTTTCGTGTTGCCGGTCGGCATGTCGTATGTCCGTCGCGACTCGGGAGTAGTTGGGAGTTTTCGTATTGTTTTGCGACCATGTCGTCTTTTTGATAGCGGAAAAAGTCCACTTGATTAGGGTCAAATCTTCAGTGATTCAGACAGGCGTATGAAAGACTACATGAAACCAGTTGAGGACACAGAAATTCTGTTTTAAAAACGAAAAAGCGAGGACAAGCTGAAGCCATAATTGATTCCAAATTATCTGAACTGTTAGAAGATGAAAGAAAATACTGGCGCAATGTGTTGCTTAGAGTTGTTATGGGTGTAAAATCTTTAGCTACGCGTAGTCTTTCATTCTGTAGCAAGACAGATAAATTTGGATCTAGAGATAACGGAAATTTTTAGAGACGACTTCCGAATTTTATCCGTTCCTGGCAAAACATATACAACGTAACGGCAATCCCGGGAAAGGCAACACGTCATGTTTGCCTTTTGCAACATAGGAGAAATTAATAAAAATTATGGCAGCTAAAGTGACAACAACAATAAAAGAACAACTTCAAAAGGCTAAATACTTTTTTGTCAGTGTTGATTCAACCCCTGAGAGGTATTACAAATGTAGATGTGCTTTCTTTGATTGTGAGATTTGTTCAAGATAATGCTGAACCAGTTGAACGATTCCTTTGCTTTCTGCCAAACACTGGTCACAAAGTAGAAGACATGTTCCAAGCTGTTATTGACAATGTCAAAACACTGAATATTGACAGAATATTGCAGAGGTCAATCTTGTGACAATGCTATCAATAGCAATATGCGTGGCCAGTATAGTGGTCTACAGGCTAAGATCAAACAAAAATGTCAGTATGCAACATAAGTACCTTGCGCCACGCATTCGTTAAACTCGATCCGCTCATCTGCAGGTGAATGTTGCCCAGAAGCTACAAACTTTTTCGGATTGCTGCAGTCATTTTTGGCTAAGCCTGAAAATGTAGCCCTGAAAAGTGTCACATACGCAGTCAGCCAGGGACGATTGCTACGCCAGCTTTAATAAAGATCGGAACCAAATCATAGCGGCTCTTGAAGCTATAAGAAGTGACTCCCATCAAAAACCATTGGTTAAAAATAAAGCTACAGGACTATTGGTTTAACTAAATTCCCTAGAAACTGCCATACTATCGGAATCTTGGGGAAACAATTTAATATAGTTTCCAAAATTTTACAAAGTGTCGACGCAGACATAGAGGTAGTTTCGAGGCTCTATGAGTCACTCATCATACTCTTAGACAATAGATAGGTGCTTTATTGTCCAAAGATAAAAATAAACGTGAATCTTTTGATGCTTCTGAAGAGGCTGGTAAAAAAAGCAGAAGAATACAGAAGCGGTCCCAAGAGACAAAAAGTTAGATGATGAGTGTGGAGAGAGAGAGAAGTGTTGTTACAATGACATGACCAACTCCGGGTTAATTCATGACGCAATAACCGCAAATTTTGCATTTTCATGCAAATTGGATAAGATGTCTGAAGCGGAAGTTAGAGCTAACGTTATAAAACTCCAAAAATTATATCCGATTAATCTGGATGATCTACAAGAAGAATGTGTCCTTTTAAAGCAATCCTTGACGTCTCATTAGAACAAAAAAATTAAGGCAACATAACCTATTTATTAAAAGGATTTCAACGAAGCATTTCCATACACAGAAACAGCATTAGGTATATTCTTGTGCACTGCAGTGACAAATTGCAGTGCAGAACGTTCGTTTTCTGTACTCAAAAGAATTGAAAATGATGCACTCCTGTACAAGCAAAGAACGTTTGAACAGTTAGTCATGCTTAATATAGAAGCCGACTAAACAAAATTCGTTATTTATGAGAGTGTCACTGATAAATTTGTCAACCAATTTGTGCACCACAAAAAAATGTAAAGATTTGATCAATTATGTTTATTCTTTTGTGCGTCCTTTTTTATTATTAGAGGGGCAAATCCCAAAATATGCTACTGGGTGTAGCAAGAGAATTGGTGGAGAGCAGATCAGTGTTTCTGTAATTAGATTTTTAAAGAAAGTTCTAATGTGACCGACCAAAATATTTTTGACGTGTTTATTTGACATTTGTATTGAAAATTGTATCTTTATTTATTTATTTACTTGTTTATTTATTCATACACCATCCAACAGCTTAAAGCCAAACTAAGGATGGGCGGATACACAAAACATACAAACAATAATCAAACAAACTACACAAAAGAGAGTCACAAATTAGATCGCTTTGAAAAACATTTTTGTCTCTGATATATTACATGAGAAGATATCTAGGCTGTCCTGCAATACATAGTAATCATTGCACATCTGGTAAATTGAAGATGATCGCAGCAATCGCGTACGACCAGTCGGGAGATAGAATGTGCCTGGAAAACGTGCTGCAATACGAGGCACATTGAAATTAAGTTGCTGAAGCAGATTAGGGCAATCAAACACAGAATTAACCAGTTTGTATAAAAATGTAACGAGACTACACTGCCTGCGCACTGACAGACTCTGCAGACCAAAGCGAAGAAGTAAACCTTCCTGAGGAAAACCAATAGAAGGATATCGACCATCCTCACAAAAGATAAGAAATTTGAGAAATTTCCTTTGCACTGATTCTAGACTTGCCACATGTATCTCATAAGTACGAGCCCACACAACTGAGCCATATTCAAGTCGGGACCTAATCAAACAACGAAAGAGCAGGAGGAGGGTGTCAGTCTGTGAGAAATTTATGCTGTTTCTTATCAGAAACCCAAGAATTTTGTAAGCAGAACTGACAGTCTGCTCGTAGTGTGGTTTAAAAGATAGAGTACCATCAAAAACAATTCCAAGGTCCCTAACTGTCCCGGGGCGATCAAGTGTTATACTGTACCCGAAAGTAATTGCGTACTTATTTCGAGTAAAGGACATCACACAACACTTGGAAACATTCATAGAAAGACCACTCCGACAACACCATTCATCAAGGATCTGAAGACTGTTCTGGAGCTGCAAACAGTCACGAACACTCGAAATATTTGCAAAAATCTTAATATCATCTGCATACATTAAAAAAGGAACATGCAATACATGTTTAACTGGGTCAATAAATATATTAAACAGTAATGGACCGAGTATGGAACCCTGCGGCACTCCCGAAGCTATGTGATAGGTGTCGGACTTGAAGCCTCCAACCTCAACAAATTGCCTCCTTCCATCCAGGTATCAGAACAAGCCAAGCAAGCCCTCAGAGAATTCGATAGACCTCATCCTGCCAATTAGAACAGAATGATTTAGACAACCGAAGGCCTTAGATAGATCAGTATACACAACATCAACCTATGAAGAGCGGTCGAGAGCGGACGCAATGAACTGTATAACATCAACTAAATTCGTTACAGTCGATCTCCCTGGAATGAAACCATGCTGACAAATAGAGAGTCTGTTTTTGATGTGAAACAGTATTCGCCGAAAAAGGCAGGCCTCGAAAATCTTACAGAAGACACATAGCATGGCTATTGGTCGATAGTTTGATGGATCACCACTATCCCCCGCCTTGCAGACAGGGAGAACTCGTGACAGCTTCCAAATCGCGGGGAATGTTCCAGATCTAAGAATCAATTAAAAAATTTTCTTAAGTGGAGTCAAGAAAGCATATTAGCAGTCGCGCACCAAGAAGCCAGGAACTAGATCAGGTCCAAGAACATGTGAGCCTTAATTCTCTTAGCAGCTGTAATAATTTCATCATCTGTAAAGTCATCAACAAAAAACACTGTGATGTCACCTGTATCTTTTACATGTACAAGCATACATGCTTACATGTAGGATACGTTGTATGATTTATAAGTAGGAAGGTGGTCTCCGACGCCCTAGATAAATGGACTGAGGAGGCCATGGAGGACGATCAGTGGCTGTAGGCAGGCGAGGGATTTCGTGGATAGAAACAAGACTGTCTGGCTTCTTGGTAGGAGTCGTTCTGCGCTTCGCCGTATCATTAGGATGCTAACACGTCACTGTACTCTCAGAAGACATCTTACATTGGTAGGTGTCGAGAGGGGTCCAATTTGCCAGGAATGCAGCGAAACTGAAGAAACGTCTTATTACTATCTGTGTGAATGCGAGGCTTTTGGGAGTCTTCGAACAGAACTGTTTGGTTCGAAGACTCTACAGAGGAGCCAGGTAAGTTCTGTCAAATGAAAGACCGTCATGGTCTTTCTTTTGAGGTCCAGGAGGTGTGACGACAAAACCAAGGAGGGGTAGGGCATGGTTGTTGGGGTTGGAAAAAAAGGCCCGATGTGATCTACTTGCCTGGCGCTCGCCTCCCCACCATTGCTACTACTATTACTGTATGATTTATGTTCATAAAATATATTACTATAACTAATACTATATGCTCTGATTGCAAATTAATATTGTATTTGTATTATTAGATGTTTCCAATGGAATATTATGAATAAATGTTTGGTTTGAGAAAGGCTTGACACCTTGCCTAACACCTAAACTACAACCTGGGTTGAAAAATTATACATTGAACCCTGGTGGCATGTTGGCGAACGAGACCTTCGAGAAAACTTGCTAACAAAAACAGAATACTTCGTTTGATACTGATGTAAAATTTGTCGTCTACAAAAAAAATCAACACCCACTTAAACGTATTAAGTAATATGCTAAAGCTATAGCTTACCCGTATGCTTTGCCTCATGTTGTGCTAGCCCTATCTTAGACCGGAAGGCCTTCTCACATGACCCACATTTGTAAGGCTTCTCTCCTGTGTGTTTCCTCATGTGCTCAGTCAGTTTATAGTTTGTCTTATACGATTTACCGCACTCCTTGCATACTTTTGGAGATACCTTCTTCTTTTTGCCGCTGGTATCAGACGAGTCATTCAAGTTTTCATCTTCAGTCTCACAATCTTTGGCATCATCGGGATGGTAACTTGATGGTTCGTTATCTGAATCACTATTGGTGGAGTTATTATTGCTTTCCTGTTTAATACATGGCACATCTGGTTTGATGTCTTTCTACAAATAAATGATTACTTAAAACAAGTATATGCAACCTCTTATATATTCCAAACAGATGCTTATGTTATTTTCGCAACAGATGTGAGCATTATGTCTTGTCGCTAATTATATAATTGCATTTTCAGCTTGCAGTTGTTGATTTATGTTTGTTTTACGATAACTCTTTTCATACTATCATATTATTACGAGTTGTGAATGCTACTATAATATGAAAGTGACATACGAGGGTATATCCAAGATTGAAGTATAAATCACAACTGAAAATAAGGAAATATGTGCTTAATTATTTTCTCAAAATATAGATTAAATAATGACATTTTATATTTCAAGTATGGGTTCAAATCACCACGGGACCCGCTCGTCTGCTTCACGGACGGATGCGGCAGAGAGCGTGGGACGGGGCAGGTGTTTACTCGGAAGGACCGAGGGTAAGTCATAGTATTTCCCTCGGAGCCCATGCAACAGTGTTTCAGGCCGAAATGTACCCCATCCTGCACTGTGTGCGAGAGAACAAGAGGAGGGGCTACACCAACAAGCGGATCCGGATCCACAGACAGCCAGGCAGCCCTTAAGGCACTAAGTAGCCCACGGGTAAGTTCCTGGCTGGTGAGTGAGTGCCGAGACGAGACGACGAACCTGGCTGCACAGAATGAGGTGGCTCTCATCTGGGTGCCAGATCACTCGGGGGTCAAAGGCAATGAAGCAGCTGACTGTCTCGCGAAGAGAAGGTCAGCAGAACCATTTATGGGACCAGAACCGGCTCTGGGCGTGACAAAGAGCACTGCCAGGGGAGCCATTAAGTTCTGGGTCAGAAACCAACACAAGGTGTACTGGGCAGACTGTCCAGGGCTCAGACATGGGAAGTCAATAATTGACGAAGCCAGTTCAAAGAGAGCTGTGGAACCGCGAAATCTTAGCAGAAGACAGCTCAGAAACAGTACAGGTCTCTTGACGGGACACATGGCCGTCAAGAAACACCTGCATAAAATGGGGCGGTTCGAGGGGGACCTGGCATGCAGACTCTGCGGCGAGGGAGAGGAATCAGCCCAGCACATCTTGTGCGAGTGTAAAGCTCTAGACCGCAAAAGACAACTGATCTACAGACAGTATGGCATTATGGCAATTTCACCAAAAACCGTAATTTTCTTTCTACATACCTTGCAAAAATGTGTTGGGAATCATAATATTCTTTTGCCCAACTTGATATGACATCACTGCATTTTTTTAGTTAACCAGACACTTTTAAATTTACATGATGCCATATTATTAATAGATCAAACAAGTATAAATATACTTTCATGCACAGTTTTCATATCTTAGCACCTAATTATTGCAGAACTATGAAACCGAGACAAAATTATTATGATTCGTTTAAAATCTTCACAGACAACACCAGTATTATCATATTCACATAAACACTGCAAGAGGCATTGAACATCACATGCATGTATGATAAGACATCAAACTTTATATTTTACATCACATTTGAAATGAGTAAGGCAGATTGTTAACCCTGTGCGAATGGCAAAGATGTTTTCGCTGATAACGATCGGATTTAAAACTGAGATAAGTTTTGAGTAACTTTGTCGCGGGTAGTTAAGTTTGTCAAACATAAAAATATGTACTTATAATGACTTTTTCATGGAAATAAAGACTTTTATGGACTAACCCTAAAAATATGAACCTTCCATAAAATAATGACAGACTCCGAGCCTTGGTATATTGCATTGATATGTAGTTAGCCAGAAAACTTTCCGCAAGGCAAAATTGAATTTAGATCCTAGGGTAACAACTATATTTCATAAATAGGCCGTCACAGTTTGACATCCGAGAGATAAATCGTGACAAAACTATGAACTTATACTATATTTTGATAAAAGAGTTTCGGCCAGATATTCAGTATTTATTTTTGAACAGGTTATCAAGCAAAGAAATGTTTGCTAGTAGAAAGATTAGCTGATCAATGTCCTTTATATGATACTGTTAAAAACTCGGTTACGGAATCTAAAAGAGGACAACCAAATGTCAAAGATGAGTATCACTGTGAAAGACCAATTGCTGTGACCACTCAAGAAAGCATTGATTCCGTCTATGAACTGATTTTAGAAGATTGATGAATTAGGTTGAAACGTATAGCAGAAATGAAGCATATTTTCTATGTATTTCACCTTGTTCATGACAACTTTCGTCAAAATAGATTTCGGCAAATGATTGATTGCTGATCAGAAGCATGCTCATTTGAGAATATTGAAAGAAACGTTCAACTGTTTCGAAGAAGATTCCTCAAACTTTTTGGATCGCTTTGTCACTATGGAGGAACATGATTTCATCACTATGATAAGAGCTTTCAAAAGAGTGGAAGCATTCAGATTCTCTACGATCCAAAAAAAATCTGTGTCCAAAAGTCGGCTGCCTTGCTTCAATTTTCTGTAATAAAGATGGGATAGAAACTATCATAGGAGCATATTATAGTGAGTTGCTAACAAAATTATACGGAAAATTGTAAAAATGTTGTAGAAAGCTGACCAAATGTGTGCTTGTTTTGCAAATGATGCCCCTACTCACAAGTCATTTATTGTACTGGAAACAATTAATAAAATTGGTTTTGAATGGACCACACTAGTGTGACGATCTTTCGAAGCGGGAATTTCAAAATGGATTCATAACTCCAGAAACTTTCAATCACACACCATGCATTTCTTATAAGCGAACGAAATGCTTACTTTTCAATCGCTTCTTATAACATTTAAACAGAGTTTCTTAACTATAAGTTGACGAATGCTATAATCTGGTGAGATTTTAGTTTCATTTAGGAGGAAAATATCACGATAAACCAGCTTTTTCAAAGAGAAAATGATGTAATAATTGAACCCTGTATTTGAGAAAATTCATAGGTCTTAGCTTAACTCGCAGCTTTGCGTTTTCATTGTTGAGCTGACATGAAAAGTATTGAAGTTCGTTGCTTAGAATGCCGTCAGATCCGCATCATTGCCAAATGTCAACAAATGACTTGAGCAAAATATACAATTTTTTTTTGATTAGGAACTCTAGTTTTTCAAGATACAGATCACTTCCAGGCATATGGACGTAGTGAAGAAGTGATAATAAAAAGAGAAATAATTCTTCTTAAAGGTCAGTTAAGATGTAACAATAAATAAGGCAACATGACTTAAAGGCACCTTTAAGGTGGCTTATTTGAAATCTTGAAACATCTTTATGGCAGATGTTTTATTGCTCTTTGTTAAGACAATTTTGTAGATGGTGGGTTTTGATATATTTCGTAGCTGATATGTTTAATCAGTGGTAAATTCTTTGTCAGATTAGATGCCCAGAGTTCAAGCGACTTTCACCATGCTTAATACATTTCGTATGATCGTGATAAAAATTATAGGTATGCGAAGCTTTGAAATTACGAACTGAACCTTCGGTTCAAAAAGTGTTCGTGCTAGGCGATGTTAAAGTAGTTCGAAGCTCGAAATACGTAGTTCTCGAAGATCGTTGCTCAAAACTACATCGAAGTTGAACTTTACAGGCATTCAATGCTGCCAAAGGCAGGGAAGCTATAATTCGGTAATGGCCCCATAACTCGGTAGCGGTGCTTTAAACCCGGTATTGGTTCCATTGAGTCGGTATTGTAATTTCAGGAGCTTTTAATCATGCGTGTTTTGACAGCTGGTGGGACATATTGACCTGACCTGACCTGGCAGAGCCATTAAATAATCACAGAATTATATTTTTGTTATATATCCTAGCATCCCAACAGGTTTTTCAGTTACAACATTATGATGGCACTGTTCGAAAGTGAAACTTGCAAATTTTGTTGGAACCTTTCCTTTTATTTTTAACGAATCGGCATCTTCTGTGTACCAAATATTGTATGCTACAATATACCTATATTTTGTATTTAAGGAAATAATATATGAACGTTAAAGAATTGTGGTTAGTTCCATGCTGGAATTTAAATATATAAGAAGTTCGACTGTGAACCTTATTTGCTTGGGTTCGTTCATGGTTCAGTAAAAGAAAAAACATGGGTTAGCACACCTCTAATAAAAATCATTAATAAATGAAAACGTTATTATTCTGAAAGCCATGTTCTGGTTTATTTTACATAAAGCCAATTCTTGGAGGTAACATGACATTCATGATGTTGGAACGTCAAGCAGTAATCGCTGATGTACCCCTCACCCAATTGTGGATTATTCATTTTGATTTTGGATATTTCGTAATAAAATATGTTATTTTAAAATCTAAAGTAGGAAATTAATAGTTAAAACATCAGAGTTCTCAGTCTGCATTGTTTCAAGTATAAGAACTGCTCAATTCAAACTCTACTAGCGATGAAACTATACCTTCCATATAACAGCAATGGTAATAAAATATATTTTCTAACCTTACTAAAGAGGTCCATTGGTTGACCACCCGTCATTATCACCGAACATCAGACTATTATCTATTCTTAGAGGTCAAAAAACATTTGAAAGATTAATGGTTTTCGGCAAAGAACGAAGTTAGGAGTGTTTTGAACAGCAAGATAAAGAGTTTGTTCAACAGTTTAGAATTCTGCTAAACATGTAGATCTTAAAACATCATGCAATGCTTTCTTTTGGTCTTTAACTATTAGATAATAATGTTTACCTATGTTCTAATTAACATTTTTGTCACTCACTGTGGTTTCACTTCACAGCTCTGAAACTGTAAATAGGTATAAAATATTAAAAATTAAGTTAGGAAACAAACATCATATGAATTTCAGTTATATCATGAAACAATTGAAAATAGTTCGAATACTGATCCTAACAGTTTTTGGGACTTTGTGAGGTCCAAGCGAGCGAAGTCTGGTGTGCCTTCTGAGGTTTCTTATGAGGGCTGTGCTGTCAGTGGTGCACAGGAGGTGTCGAATGTTTTTGCATATCATTTCAGCTCTGTGTTTCAAAAGTCCAGGGTTGCTAATTCTGCTGATTTTCAGGGAAGTTTTGAATTCCCATTAATTACAGAAGAGCATGTTATGGCAGGCATAAAAAACTAAAACCAAAGAAGACTACAGGTAGTGACAATATACAATCGTATATTTACAAGGGGTGTTCACATTTGCTGTGTGCTCCGTTGGTTAGAATTTTTAATCTTAGTATAAAAAACAATATTTTTCCTGATAGATTAAAAGATGCAATTATAACTCCTGTTTTTTAAGTCAGGAAATATCAACTTGGTGGAAAATTATCGAGCAATTAGTGTACCCAACTCGCTTGCAAAAATTTTTGAGAATATACTTCGGGACAAAATTTTGGAGGCTTTTTTGAACAAATTTGCTGAGCAACAGCATGGTTTCTTGCCGGACATGTCAACTGTTACTAACCTGTGTATCGTGACAGAGGCTGCGGTCAGTGCTGTGGATGGCGGGGAGCAATTAGATGTCATATTTACAGACTGTGCTAAGGCCTTTGATAAGGTCGATCATAGCTTACTTGTTATGAAGCTGGGGGACTTTGGCTTCTCTTTGAATGTCTCTAAACTGATGGAGTCTTATCTTACCTTGAGAGCTCAACAAGTTAAAATTGGTAACAGTTTATCAGGGAAATTTGTGGCTACTTCTGGAGTGCCCCAAGGTAGTAACCTCGGACCTCTACTGTTTGCCATCTTTATAAATGACTTGCCAAACTGTGTGTAGCATTCCGAAAGTCTTTTGTTTGCAGATGATTTCAGGATCTTTAAACATATATCAGAACCTAATGACTGTGACAGTCTTCAAATTGACCTGAATTCTATTGTGCAATGGTTTATTGACAATATGTTTATAAATATCAGCAAGTGCCAGGTAATGACTTTTACGCATAAGAGAAAGTATATTGAATATGAGTATTCAATCAGCAATTCTGTTTTAGTAAGAAAAAAAGAATGTCTAGATCTTGGAGTTAGTCTGCAGACGAATCTAAAGTTTACCCGGCACTATGAAAATATTGTAAATAAAGCTTATAAGCTCCTAGGTTGTGTAATTAGAAATACCAAATTAAGAGTATGGAATCAGTTATAGGGTTGTATAATGCTTGGGTAAGACCTCAGTTAGAGTATGCCTCTATTATCTGGGCACCACAAACTAAAATCCATGAAGACATGATTGAAAGAGTACAAAAAAGATTTTTGAGATATTTGTAATTGAGAACATACAGTGTCTACCCGTTCAGGGTCAGCTATTGCAGAATGTTGGTGGAGTTTGGCATGGTAAGGTTAAGTGTGAGACGAAAACTGAGTAGTGTAGTATTCATTTTGAATATTATTAACATAAAATATAAAATAATTTCCTTGATTAAAAAATTGGTTTTCTGGTTCCAAAAATTAACTTAAGAATAAGAAACCAACAATTGTTTTTTGTTCGCCCTTATATAACTGTTCACTTATAAATAGAATGTTACATGAGTGTAAGGAGATAGTACAAAAATGTGATGTAGAACACTAGTGTGAAAAGTATTAAATGTGAGGTATTGAGTGACAATTTTGATGTCTCGGACACTGTCTAGTGGGTTCATTTTTGTTGTTGAGTTTGTCTTTCTTTAGTTTTTTTCTTTCATTTATGTGTAGGTTTAGCCAGTAACTCTTACCTGTAATTACTATCACTAGTGTTTGTAGGTGTATAAATAAATAAATAAATAAATAAATAAATAAATAATTTAGTTGGTAGAATAACTTAATTTCTAGTTATTCTGAATACTGGAAACAGTTAATGAAACCTATTAAAATTCACAAAGGAATATTTATTTCTCATAAAAATATTTACAACAAAAACAAATGTATTTATCACAGAGCGTTATCAAATAGCAAGTAATTTGAATATTTTTCTTGAGTGCTTAAAGAATCACTGCTGCAATTTTTTCTTGCTATATTTCGTGTATTCATTTTGAACAAAAACTTTAATTTTTAACCATGATTTGTTGTCTAATAATTTTCCATGCATTTTTTTCAACTCGTCACACTCTTTCTGCTTGGGCGGCTTGCTCTTTTCAATATGTTCTGCAAAATATCGTCTGACAACATCTTTTTGAGAATCAGTCCATTTTACTAATACTCTTGCTTTTTTAGGCATTTTAAAGGGCTTCCTTGTTTTTGCAGGTGCCTGCTTCTCTGAGCAAGTTGAAAAAAGCTGATTATTACTACATTTTTCTTTATCACAACTTATCTCATTTTTGTTGTTGCTACTATTCGGATGTTCATTGTCAGGTTTGTGTTCTATTTCTTTGAACGGTTTACTAGTACATTTAGCAGGAGCACTTATTTCCATCAAGGGCTTCCAATTTGCGTCTATCAACTGAATCATCATTATGAGATCTGCTTCGTTACCAGCTGTTGGTAACTTCATAGCGATATCTTTTCCACTATGAACATTTTCTATTGCAATTTCACAACACTGCCTTATTGAGGGTCCTATACTTGACACATACAGTGAAGATTCGTAACAATTGTTTTGTGGATCATACTTTGCTACAACTTTAGTAGCTGCCACCAACACTTCCAAATAAATTGGGTGTAACGCTTCAATAAGGCTGGTGATAGATGGCTGTTGTTTCGTAACTTCGATTAGCAATCTAGCTAATTCTCGCATTTTTCGAGAAGTCACTGGTACAATGTTTTTCATACGATGTTTACGTAAATATGATGCACCAAAAGCACAAATAAGTGAATCATTTTTGGCTTCGAATGACACTCTATCTGCTCGCATTCTAGGAAATATTTCTTTTCTTAATCGAGTATCAACTTTAAGATCCTGCAATAAGAAATTTTGAGCATCTGCTCTTGTTGTTTTAGTAGCGCCTACACAAGTCTTTTTGTGCCTGCACAAGTGGCTAGCAGAATAGAACCCCAAACAGTTATCACAAGGTAAAACCATACTATTGTAGGTGAGTCGTCTTGGAGGTCTACCTAATGTACCTCTAAAATGTAAATAATTTCCTCTCTTTCTCAATAGGGTTATTAGGAATTTTCTTTTTTTACAGCTAGCTGGAAGATCCAAAATTTTCTGCACTTCCAATTCCTTTGAGTGTTTCCTCTGAATATGCCTAGCAAAGTTACTGACTGGTTCCTTACAAAAGTAACAGAAATGCTTACGATGTTTTCGTCTCCTAGAAACAGTATAACTTTCCTTAACTGCACTTTCTCGGGTCAATATTTCAGTGTTGGTACTTGAGTAAACCTAAAATATAAATATAAAAGTTAAAATTTTTTGTAAATAATTTACACAGACACAAAAACATATAAACTAAACTACAATAGCTGACATTTGTGCAGTTTACTTGGAATAAGATACTTATAAAAACTATATTATGGAACGTAAAAGATAAACAAAAACATTCTGGAACACTTTTTTTTTTATCGTAAGTAGCACTAAAGACAAATTCTAGAGATGGGAATTGAAAAGTTTTTATTTTAAGGAAACTCTTCATTTTGGAAAGTTTCCAGTAGGGAATTTATTTTCATTTAATAATTAGCATTTAATAATGCATTACCTATCTCCCTCTACGAAGCCACTATCGCTAGAGGGGTGGAACCTACCACTTGTGGCTGGATCGGAAGCATGCTTCACGATCGGACCGTTATTACCTCGTTGCAGCGGCAGGTGGTCAGCTTCAGGACTGCGATGGGGTGCCCTCAGTGGGGAGTTTTATCCCCCCTGCTGTGGTCGCTCTTTGTGGACGATTTGCTGGCTATCCTGGGGCTATGGGAGGTTGAGGTCCAGGTGTATGCTGATGATATTGTCATATTGGTTAGAGGCAAATCTGAGGAGGAACTTGCAAGTATTCTTCAATAGGCACTAAATAAAGTGAATGATTGGTGTCGGAGGGAACAGATGTCTGTGAACCCCTAAAAACGATCATTGTTCCATTTACCAGAAGAAGAAGAAGGTTGGTCAGATTAAAACCACCTATTCTTATGGGGGAAACGATTCCATTTACGGAACAAGCAAAATACCTGGGGGTTACCCTAGATAAGAAGCTCAACTGGAATGCACAGTTAGATAATGTAATCTGCAGGGCTAAACTGTTCCTGTGGAAATAACTGGGGACAAACCCTCAACAGATGTACTGGCTCTATGTAGTGGTTATCAGACCAATGATAACATACGGAGCCATAGTTTGGTGGACCAAGACACTTCGTGGTATCGCGAGGGTCAAACTGGCTCATCTACATAGACAAGCTTGTCTGATGATAACGGGAGCGATAAGCACCGCACCATCAGCCGCTCTGGAGGTCCTCCTTAATATTCCACCTCTTCACATTTGGCTGGAGAGGGTGGCGAGGTGGACAACATACAGATTAAAACAAACGGCCGACAGCATGCTGAACGAAACCAGCCTGGGAGGGTCCGGACTCCTCGACATTGAGGGTCATGGGATTCTGGGAATGGTCTCAGACTTGATGCCTACAAGGATCAGTAGAGATCTGTCTTTCAAGACCGTCCTCCAGGAAAGGGAGGACTGGGAACGAAATCAAACGACCCTCTTGAGGGCCGATCTCTGCTGGTATACTGACGGCTCCAAAACCAATAGGGGGGTAGGAGCCGACGCATATGAAAGCAACACCGATGCTAGACTATCAACTAGCCTCGGAAAGCACGTAACCATACACCAGGGATGAGAAGTGTATGCCATCAAGATGTGTGCAAGGGAAAGTATAGAAAACCAGTGCACACACAAATCGATAGATATATTCAGATAGCCCAGCTGCAATAAAGGCTCTTGGTACCTACTGTTGCAATTCAAAAACGGTATGGAGTTGTAAATCTGCCCTCAACAAACTGGGCAGCTGCAATGAGGTGTCACTGGTCTGGATACCGGGTCACTCGGACCATGATGGCAATGTTGCGACCGACACCCTTGCCAGAAGTGGTGCCCAGAGGGACTTGATCGGACCAGAACCGGTGCTGGGGATAACATCATGCACAGCAAAACGCACCTTACAGACCTGGACAGAAAGAATGACGATGTAGCAATGGCAAAATCTGCCAGGATTAGCTCACTTAAAGGCCTTCATAAATGGCCTGTCTGAGTCAAGGGCTAAAAAACTTCTAGAGCTAAACAGACAACTGAGTACTCTAGTCGACCTGTATACAGGACACTGCCGCTTGCTTCAGCACATGCATCGAATTTGAGTCGGTCAGGAAACTGAGTGCCGGCTGTGTATGGAGAGTGACGAAACAGCAGAGCATGTTCTATGTTCCTGTCCAGCGGCGGACAGGACTAGACACCTGCTCTTTGGCAAGACAAAGCTTGCTCCAGAACATCTGGATCAACTTTCGTCCACAAAGATTATCGACCTCTGCAGCAGGCTGGCTTTGTTGGGCGAAATAGAGACTATTAGGCGTGAGCCACAATGGACCTTATGGTCGCAGTGGAGGGACCGGTATGGCCCACTCACAATCAAACCTAACCTAACCTAGGCTATATCGGGAGAATACATTCAGCTTTGTGGAAATTCCGGTTAGTAGCTATCAACTTCGTTATTACAAATGGATTGTTATACTTTTTATTACATTTTTAGATATAGATTGAAAAATTAAGTGTGACTTTGTGTATCATTATCTATAGTTATCTTTCATATTTGTGAAAATATTACTACTTTTTAGTGAATTTTCTTTAAAAAAATTCACTAATGAGGAGATCCCGACTTTTGAATTTTGAAAACATTTCTTCAAATGAGCGCTAGTTAGGCCCGCTAGAACACATCTGGGGTCAGTTTCGATTTTTATATGTTTATATATATATATATATATATATATATATATATATATATATATATATATATATATATATATATATATCACACTGAAAGCTCAAAAAATAATGGGCCGATTTTGACAAAATTTGGTGAATACCTTCCTTTTGTAAGTGACTTGGATAAGTACGTGATCCAGGAAAATCGGCCAAAGTTTTCCCGGAAAATTTTGTATTTTCTTTAGAAAAAAAATCATATCTCCGAAAATAATAAAGCAAGGGCAACCAAATTTGGTACATCGTTTTATATCGCTATAGGTAAATTACGTACCAAAATTAAGCGCTGTAGGTCAAAAGACAAAAAAGCTATAGGCATTTAAAGAAAAATAAATTGGGGTTTTCCTTAAAACGTCAAAGTGAAAAATTTAAAACGTCAAAATTCGCAACATTTAGGCAAATAACTTGAATCTAATACGGGCTATGGAAAGAAAATGTCTCAAGAAGAATGTTTTACAAACCCTGAAGTCTTAGTTTCAAACGTCATTGTCCTTCATTTTACTAAAATGTTTCCAGAAAATTCATTTTAAATAGACCCTTTCTCTGATCCTTGTCAGTAGCCTTAGCTATAAAGTTTATCGTTTAATGATATATAACTTTTGTCGAATTTTCGTAAAAAATCTATAAAACTCAATATATCCGTTATTCTACAAGATATGAAAAAAATTGTATATATCAATTATAGGGTGTCTTGAGCTACACCTTAAAAAATATTTCTACAATCACAGGGTGGTTCATAAGTCGTTGGTGATACAATTATTTTTTTTTGTCGAAAACGCCTTATGTTTTTTAATTTTCCAAATATAATGCATGTTTGTAAGTAAAGAAATTATGGACGCAGCAAGTGCGTTGTGGTAGCGAATTTTGATTAAATGCTTCATATTTGAAAAGCTCAATTTGCTATTAACCTATAAGGCTGACCAAGAAACGGATTTTTGTACGTTTTCAAATAATAAACTTATTTTGATGAAACATGGCACATTGTTTTTACTATATATGTTATACTGGTAATCAAATTTGATGCCTGCTTTCTGAAAAAAAAAACACATATTTGCTATTAAAAACATTTTAATGAAAATTCACTACCATAACGCACTTGCTGCGTCTCGAACTTTTTTTTGCCTGATTTATATTGTTACTTCAAACATATGCTGTGGGCTGAGTTTTGAGTTTTGCTGCCTTAAATTCGAAATATCAATAGACGACATCCAATTCTTTGAAATAGTTAAAGAATAATTTATCATCATTGTACAGGATGTATTTTTTTGGGTTACATATCTAACTTTAAAATGGCATAACTTGTTTGAAATGGAACACCCTATTTTTATAGATTGGTCAGGTAGACCATTAAATTCTGCATCGACCTAGTATGGGTTTCCCTATACCTATAGTTGATAGTTTTCGGGCTACAGTGGCTTACCTTACTTTCGCTTATAAAAATAATGGTGCTGTCACTGTATGAGGCACAGAGCATGTGAACAATGTCAGGTGACAGCTGAATGTCTTCTTAACAAGGATGTCAGCAGTTTTTACATCGACACTGTTTGAGCTTACTTACATCTAATAAATGTTTGTTTTAACAATAATTTCAATAGAATTATTAGAAATAAAATTAGCTGTTCACAACGCAAATCTAAAGTTAATTGTATTTCTGCGAACCAGAAAGTGAAGTAAACCATAATAAGATAACTATAATAGTAATAACAATAATCCACAGTTGTTAACATAAACAACTAATCTAAAAAACTATATATAGAACTATTCGAAAATTTGCCCGTTGACCTGAATACACAATCTAACCCTACTTTAGAATCCTCCTTGTATATTGCTCAATAGTTGTGAAGTTATTGCCCTGCACATGTAATATCAACTAATTCTTCAGTATTATAATTCATTTTCGATTAAATAACTCCAAAGTTAGAGCATAAGATTTGACTCAAACACCTAAAAATTAAAAATAGTTATAATTTTGGAAGATGGTGTTTATCTGTCATCTCATAATAAATATCAGTTGTTCCATTCTCTGTGCCTCCTGTGTCTGACAGAATACAGTTTTGACAAGCAAAAGTAAAACAAACCACTATAACTCAAAAACTATCAACTATAGCTATAGGGAAACCCATATGACGTCGATGCAGAATTTAATTATCTACATGACCAATCCATAAAAGATAGGGTGTTCCATTAAAAAAACACGAGTTATGTCACTTTCTAATTAGATATGCTGTAACCTAAAAAAATACACCTGTACAATGGTGATAAATTAATTTTTAACTATTTCAAAGAATTGAATGTCGTCTATTAATAATTCGAATTTTGAAGGCAGCAAAACTTAGCCTACATCATGATACACAAAGTCACACTTATTTTTCAATCTCTACCTAAAAGTGTAATAAAAAGTATAGTACTCCATGTGAAATAACGAAGTTAATAGCTACTTCCAGTATAACCAGAAGTTCCACAAATCTGAATGTATTTTCCTGATATAGCCTAGATAATCACAAGAAAATTTGTCAACGTTTTTTCGGTTAGCTCTTAGGGTAAGAGATAAATAGAGGAATTACACACTATTGGGACACCCTATATATATATATATATATATATATATATATATATATATATATATATATATATATATATATATATATATATATATATATATATATATATATATATATATGTATATATATATATATGTACAGTGTGTCCACGGATTGAGTGCGGGTAAGGTATAAGTGACAAAAAATTTTTGAATTAGATTATGATATTCTGGGAATCGCTCCTGCTTTGGCTTAAACTAAGATGTTCAGGAAATGAACAAAATCAATTAATATACAGGGTGGTTTAGAACTGATTTAATTAAATGTGTTAAGAGTAAACTACCTTCGTTTATAAAGATACCGCAAAAAGTTATTAACAAAACTTGTTTGGAATTAAAATCTAAGACAGGCTTTTAATTTTCAGCCAGATCAGCCTACTTTGAATTTTCAAGTAAATTATTAACATTTTTTCCCTATCAACATGGAGCTTTTTACCTGTGGTTTTCTGAACGCAGGTGCACAAAGTAAGTAACCATGCAAACTTAAATAATAATTTATTCGTAAAATACAAAATGCTTATTGCTAACAAAAATCAAAACGAACAACGAAAAATAAAGAAATTATTCAAATGTGCTGCCACCAACCGATACACATAACTCAGCCCGTTTAGTAAATGCTTTGTAGGCATTTTGAATATGTTGAATTGGAATACCGTCAATTGCCGCTCTCAACCTTAGTTTCAACAAATCAAGATCGTTGTTTAATGGAGCCGCATAGACTTTCTGTTTGAGATAGCCCCATAAATAAAAGTCCATTAAGGTAAGATCGGGACTTCTGGGAGGCCAAGGTATTGGCCCATATCGACCAATCCACCGCCCAGGAAATTCGCGATCTAACCATTCTCGAATGATTCCTGTTGCATGTGCTGGGTGGCCGTCATGCTGAAAATATGCTGTTTGTCTATCTTCTAGTGACATGTTATGCAAATTGTCTTGAAGAATATTTTCCAGCATTTCCAGATAACTGTACTGGTTCATATTCCGCTCAAAAAAAATATGGCCCAATTATTCCAGTGTAAGAAACAGCACACCACACATTTACTTTTTTATGGCATTGTCTTCTGCAATTAACTCTATAATTTGGATTCTCCATAGACCAATGCCATGCATTTTGGGAATTTACCACCCCATTAGTGGTGAAAGTGGATTCGTCCGAAAAAATAATATTTCTTCCAAAAATCTAATCTATTTGACTCGTCATTTTCTTCCAAAGTGTGTATAGGTTTTGCTTTGAAATGTTTCACCTTGTTGGTACGATAAATTTGTTGCAAATACGATTTGCTAATATTGCCAATTTCTAATGCCCTTCTTCTTAATGATATTTTCGGTAAACGCCTAACAGAATCCATAGCTAATGTAGCTGCAGCATTGTCTTCTTCATTTAGGTCGGATTTTGTCTTCTTAACATTTAAAACACTCCCAGTACGCATAAATTTTGTAACAACTTTTTTTACACCAGTAGCGGAAACCGAATAATTTGCCCAGCGTTCAAGGACTTTTCTTATCACTCCCTGACAAGAATGTTCTTCACCCAAACCATAGCACTGCACAATAAACACTTTTTGTTCTGTTGTTAACATTTTTAAATACAGAACCTTGCCGTTCGTGACAAATAAAATTGACGTTTCAATTTTCCAAATAGGTAGTATCCCGGGAAACGAACAACAAAGCAGAGATCAAGTAGCCATGCAACTCACGAATTATTGCTTCGAATGTCCAATTGTGCGTTTACTTTACTTTATTATTCATTGAGATGAAAGCAAACCTACCACAAGTTTAATTATGGTAAAGACTTTTTTTAATACTGTTTCAAGTATTTTTTAAAAGTACACGTAATCACAGAAGCCGTCGAACGTCATTTAAATAAAATCGCAGCTAAAAAAAATTTATAGTAGGCTGATCTGTTTGAAAATTGAGAACCTGTCATAAATTTTAATTCTAAACAATTTTTGTGAATAACTTTTTGCAGTATCTTCATAAACAAAGGTAGTTTACTCTTAATACATTTCATTACATCAGTTATAAACCACCCTGCATATTAATTGATTTTGTTCATTTTCTCAGCATCTAAGTTTAAGACAAAGCAGGAGCGATTCCCAGAATATCATAATCTAATTCGAAATTTTTTTGTCACTTATACCTTACCCACACTCAATCCGTGGACACACTGTATATATATATATATATATATATATATATATATATATATATATATATATATATATATATATATATATATCTTTTCTGTTTCAGAGACATGCTGTATGTAGACTGAATTTAATAGAAAATAGACTGTGAACACACAACTGGCTTTGCGACCGATGGTAATCAACTGACGAACTAAGTAATTTGGGTAGCCTTCATAAATTGAAAAGAAAGTGCATACAGAATGTTTAACAGCTCTGTGTTGCTCAAGAAAAGTTTACCGTGTTCCTTTCTGTCGTGGTACCGCCCATGCAATCTCGAATGAGATCAAGTGTAAAAAAGATAAGGGCAATGAAAATTTATGACCTTAACATAAACATTCCCGGATATAAATCTTTCTCGGCGTTCCTATTGCATATATACTATACCATTGTAGTGACCGTAGTTCGGAGATAAATAAGAATTCATTACAACAGAATAAGCAATCTGTGACAGTTTATTCTGCACATACACCTACAGGTTCTAACGAATTCCACAGTTTTATTTTCCTCATGATTTTTACAATGTAGTAATTATCTATTGGGGATATTTATTTTATTTGTGCGAGAGGAAGCAGAAAATAATAATTAAATTTCGATCTATCCCTAATTTGAAATGTTGATCAATTTCTCAGCACACGTAATCCGCAAACCGGATAATCTACACACAAATAATGGAGAGTATATTGTATTTTGATTTTTTAGGAAATGTATCTCCTGCTTAACATTTTTAGTATGCAGCTACTCACACCTGTTAAAATAATTACGTAAACATGCAGTTGGAAATGGAAAAAATACTAGAAAAACCCAAAGTAGATCAAAATTATGTTGTACATTTTTTTTTAAATAACGTTAAACTGTAGCTGGACAAATGGAATATGTTTTAGGAGGAAGTTTGATGGAAATATACCTAGTCAGGAAACAAACGTGCAGTCAGGGCAATTATTTTAAGTCAAGTTGCAGCAACTTTTTAACAAATATCTTTGAAGCTGTGTGTAAACCGATCCATTTTTGTTGTTTTTGTAAAGCTGTAAACGGGCAGAAATTTGTGACTTAAAACTAGAGCAAAGAATCATGATAAAACTTGCAAAGGAAGACAATCAGCCCAAAGTTATATATGAACATATTACTGCTGTATATGATGTTGAAAATTGTGTGGAACTGTAGTTTAGGTTTACTAAATGGCAACATTGTGACCATATGTGAAGAAGGCCACAGATGAAGAAAACATCTGCTAGTAGGGTAGGTAAGTTTTATATTTTTAAGAAAAGACAGAAGTTAGTTGTGAACAGCCTAAACGAACGTTTAATTATAGTAATTAAAGTTATTAATGTAAATACGATATGGGTAGTAGTTATTACTCAATCATGCATTATTAAGCTTTTAAGCAGTTCTGTGTAAATTTCATTGCTTTTTCGTGTCATGCAATATTGTTATATTACTATTATTAAAAAATCTCAACCAACAACGTGTGTGTATTTTTGCAACGAATGCTAACATATTTTACATATGACGAAAATTATGAATCATATTTTATTTATTTATTTGTTTGCACCATTCAACAGCAAATGTCAAGTGAAGGATGTAAGGTAGAAAACAATTAATTAGTGTAACACAGTGTGATGCTCCGGCTAAGCAGAGGCAGACGGATAAGTTTCCAATCCGTCATTCGGGTGTGACCTAAATATTTTAAACTAAATATCCTCGGGCGCCATCTTTATTCCCTATTGAATAGGACAAGGTCAGATCCCCGTGAGGACTTCTGCTAAGGCCCCCTCGTAGAACACCACAAAGTTACTGTTTCATAACAGCCTTGTCCTCGGGTAACTTGAGTGGAGAAGAAAACTATAGCCAGGGGTCGAAAGTTATTGTATCCCGTAGAGTTCTCGGGAGGTAAGTAGGCTTTAATTACTCACTCCCAAATAATGGCTGTTTTCCCTAACTTACAAAGTTGGAAGCAGAGACATTCTAAACAGGTAAATATCGATTACGACATACCTCCGCTAGTCACAATCCGTCACAGGATCCTAGCTCTAACACACCTACACTAGTGTAAATACCTACAGGCAGTGCAGTGAAACGCAACTGATTTCATAAAACCCTCTAATAACATTTAAAATATTTACAAAATGAAATTGACAACAATAAAAATTCATAAACAATTAAAACCAAAAATTCGCTACAATTCCTGTGAATACAGAGAAACATATCTCAGGTCAGATAACGTTATCTCTGTTCAGACATTCTTTCATAGTGGAATTGATACAAATATGTTAATATTTAAAAATACAAGGATATTCGATTAAAATAATATTTGTACTAATTATTACAAATACAGCATGATATTAGCGTTAGCACAGCACTAGGTGGGTAGGCAAACGGTTCCCACGCTTATAAGACACTAACTGATTAACTAATACCACCGGGTAACTGGTTTCCTCTTCCTATCGAACACACTACATGGCCAACAGTGCCCCCCAGCGGTTACGTACCATTCTGGATCGATCCATGCTTCCTCCAAGGACAGAACGTCCCTCAGAACAAACGTAGTCGACCCAATACAGCACAGGATGCCGGGCACATTAAATATTACCCTACATCAGCACTGTCCGTGCTCCCGTTTCCCTTATATGGGTACGAAACGTGACCAGCTTGGCCCTTGTCTAGGCTGGACCCTTGGATATCCTTCTTACTACAAAACCTGAATGCTATAAAACACCAGTCACCGCCCCCCTTGGTCACTGCTTCCTGTGCAATGCAACCCGAGGTCACACAGTCATCACACCCATGTATCGTTTGGCACTACAACTCCGCGAATTGGGGCGAAATGCGGGATTACTTTTCCTCATTTCCATAGGCGTATGTCTGTTTCTCTCATCCTGACCCCTCTGATATCTCACAAAACGTCACCGAAATTATCCAACCTGGCATGGAATCATTTATTCCATGTACACAGAAAACCTCTTCAGCCACTCAAAAGCGCTGGTTATCTAAATCTTGTGACAAGGCCAGGCTTGAAATGGTCAAAGCTCACAAGACGCTTCTACACAATCCCATTCAAGAAAACCATCAAGCATTAAACGGCGCAAGAAACCCCTATGTCTGCATTCTTTCTGAGGCAAAAAAAACTTGTTTAGTAACCACATCAAAAACAAAGTCCTCTCAAGCTCCAATGGCAGCAAACCCTTCTGGACTCTTGCTAAATTTATTGGTAATAATTTCTGCAAGAGCACATTCCACCTTTTGTTTCAGGGGATCAAATTGTTTCTACCACCCTGGGAAAGGCAGAACTTTTTGCCTCTTTGTTATTTTACTCTCAACCCACCTCCAAATGTTCAGCCACCAACAGTCCCCAATGTCGCACATAAAATGACGGATATCATTTTAAAAACTAAAAAGGTACGAAAGACGCTCTGTTCTCTTAATACCAGGAAAGCCTCTGGCCTTGACGAGATCCCAGCAATTGTTCTCAAAAAATGCGCACCAGAACTTGCTCCTGTCTGGACTCGTCTGTTTCAGACATCTTACAATAGAGGCATATTCCCTAGTAACTGGAAAACTGCTCAAGTAGAATCCGTCCCCAAGAAAGGATCCAAAGCGCTTCCTAGCAACTACAGGCCTATTTCTCTCCTTTCAGTAGTCTCTAAAGTGATGGAAAAGTATAGAAACACCGAATTACTAAAATTTCTTGAAAAACACAGGCTAATCCACGACAGGCAGTATGGATTCCATCGGCGCAGATCAACTACCGACCTCCTTTCCTTTGTCACCCATTCTTGGAACAAGTCTATGGAACTAGATGGTGAATCCCAGATTGTCGCTCTAGACATATCCAAAGCATTCGACCAGGTCTGGCACGCAGCGCTGCTTAATAAACTTCCAAAAAAATAATATCAAGACCCGCTAGTGACTCGTGGTTCAAATGGTAAGCAGACAAAGACATTAAAATAAGGAATTTGAAGGTAAGTTGTGTGTTGTAGGGTTGAATTACGTCTAAATAGAAGTTACATAATTACTTTTCTTGTTTAAAAAATATTATGTACTTATAAGGACTCCAGGTCTCAGGAAAAATCCTCCCTGTCACATATTAAAGGGAAGCTTGTAGGTACATACTGGTCATTATAGTTTGTTTAAAGTTCTACAAGTATACAAGTATGTGTCTTCAAGGTTGAACTATCAATACTTTGCTAAACACTTACCCCATTTCACCTTAATGATATTATTCCGAATAATATAGTATCTTAGTATATTTGATTACCCCAGATAATACTGTGTGTTATATAAACAAGCATAAGCTTGTGCTTGCAATAAACAATTTAATTTAAGCTCCATGTTTCATATAAAATCTCTCAAAACATTTTTAGAACAGATTGCAATAAAAAAAAAGATAATTTATTCTTATTTGATGTTTCTGCGGGAGATTTAATAAAGAACATCTAATATATCCTGGTAATTTCTGCATCTTGTCGCTAATAGACTTAACAAACAAATCAGCCTAAAAAAAATAGAACTCACCTCTGTACATGAACCATTTGGGGAATCTCCATCAGAACATTCATCTTTTATATCAATTTCAATATCTGATATCTCCTCAACCTGAAATGATTGTTATAGCATTATTATTTAAATTATTTGATAATTACATATAAAGTTTTGAATATTAACATAGAGACTTTCCCCCTGATTTTATATACTCTTGAGATCTGGCTCTTCACTGTCATTTTTCAGTTCACTTAGCTAGTATAGAAAAGCTGAGAAACTGATCAGGAGGGATCAGGTGACTTAACAAAGAAGTAGTTGTTGGATGGCAGATTTTTAAAGTGCATCAGTAGATTAGATTAGATTTTATTGTGAGTGGGCTATTTCAGTCCCTCCACCGCGACCTTAGGTCTATTGTGGCTCATGTCTAATTATTTAAATTTCACCCATTAATTCCAGCTCCCTGAGGGGGTCGATCTTTTCTTGAGGGTGAGAGTTTGTTTGGCAGGTGTACTGCCATCTGAGTGAAGTCGCTTTCCCGTTTCGAAGCTCAAAGAGAGATAACCTCTCTCCGAATTCGTCTGGACCCGACATCCGTCAGTGTTTGCCTCGAGGCGGTATCATGAAGCCCCGCTCTCGAGCAGCATCTAATCTCCAGTTGTAATCCACCCCTAGAGATGTCAGCTCCCCTCAGGCTCTTCCAAACCTGACACCTAACAGTGTTAAGGCTCAAGGCAACATCCCATCGAGTCCCGCTCCCGAGCATCACCCCAGCGAGGCCGTCCGTCTGTTTCGTAGCACACAGTATGGGCTCCAAACTCCGGGTGTTTACCACTAATCAGAGATCAGAGCCCCCCGCGACGTCTGGACACACGACAGGGCTCAATTCAGGGCAGTATCATCTGGAACCCCGCTCCCGAGTAACAACCAAGCGAGGCCAATTGTCAGTCTCTGATGCCACAGTGGAGGCTCCAAACTCCACTGCACCAGTAATAAACCTTCTAAATCAGTATTAAATATTGCATTGTTTCACATTGTAGGGGTAAAATTACGTATAGAGTGAAATTGGAAGAAATGTTTACTTATATTTAATGTTAGACGAGCCAACTTACTGATCTAAAGAACATATTAAAAGGCCTGATGCAGCAAGTAAGTTATGGTAGTGAATATTCATTCTAAAGCTGTAAACCTTTTGCAATTACCTTAGTTACTTCAATTTTAGTACAGTTTATTCTGTATATTTTTTTCGGGTACAATGTAGCTTTAAATTTTATGCACAGTGATGTCCCACTTTCGATATAATATGATGAAGTGCTGCACACAAATCAAAATTTAATTACTAAATATATTTTTTAACCGCTAAACAGGCAATTTTTTTTAACAAAAAGCCTTCTGATATACAAATTTCTTTTAGATCCGATTTTTTTTTTGAGATGTGCAATGTTATTCGTTTTTTATACAAATTACAAACCCCTATTAATAGAAATAAATTCTGCAATTTTGACTATATCCATACGGTACCCGATACTACTACTTATTACAGGATGTTTCTTTTAAATCGCCAACTTTGCTTTTATCTGGGTACAACCATGACTGGATTAAGGTTGGTGCCCTGATCAATCCTATTAATTTGCACCCTCACCACCCCGCCGCCACAACTCCAAACGTATGCACACCTAATATTTAATAACTCATAAATCAGAAAAGGTGTTAAGATAGATTAAAATGAAATAAAACAATAAATAATTGAGACATTTATATAAACACGAGCTACAATAATGTACCTGATAAAAAAAAACTAAGAAATGAATATCAAAACATTTTTTGTTTTGTTTTAATGTAACAAATCTGTTTATAATTCTGTCTTCATCTAAAGAATGAAAAGTATCATGGTACACATAAAGAAGTGCCAAATCACTTAGAAAGCTTGGCGGCCTGTGAGCCCGGGGATAAAATAAAAGATAGGCCCAAGGTAACTGTTGTACCTCTTAAGAGGTGACTAACTGGAGTCAAAGACTGGCTGGTATCAGGTTCAGACGAACCAGAGGGGGGGCTGAAATCTCTAGGAAGCGATTGGAACTCAGAGATTGAGGTCTCCACTGTGGACTTCGAAACAGATAAATGACCTTGCGTGCATGTTACTAGAGAGTGAGGTTCCAAGTGATACAATCAACTGCTAGCGGAAGTCAGGTCCATCGAACCCGGAGGGGGCTGTTATCTCTAGGGGTGGAATGCCTCTGGAGGTGGGATCCCTAGAGCTGGAGGTACCCCTGGAGCTTAGATCTCTGGGGGTGAGATGTCCCTTGGATCCCTACGGGTGAGGTGCCTCTGGAGGTCAGATCTATAGGTGTGAGGTGCCCTTGCAGGTTGAGGCCCTCAATGTGTTCTTCGAAACAAGCAAACAACCTTGCTTGGATGCTGGTCAGGAGTGGGACTCCATATGATACCACCTCGAGTCAAATGCCGGGTTCAGACGAACTTGGAGGAGCATATCGCTCTATGGGCTTCGAAAAGGGCAAGCCACTTTGTTCAGATGGCAGCACACCTGAACAGCGGGGAAAAAGCCCTTGCTAAACCAACTTCCACACCAAAAGTATTCACTCCTGTAGGGAGCTGGATTTAAGGGGGAAATTGAGCAATTAGATGTGAGCCACAATAGACCTAAGGTCGCGATGTAGGGACTGGAATAGCCCACTGAAAATAAATTTAATCTAACATAATCTAAGAAATAATGAAAAAGATCTTTGCCAGATGTTGACTGTCATAGCTGGAATGCACATAAAGATTCTTATCGGCATTTGGTGAAATAGAAAATATTTTTTCTGACCTTAAAATACTTGAAAGCTCTTCTAGCTTATTGCTATTTGATTCACCGTCGATTGAAATTTAGGCTTTCTAAAAGATGAGCTCATCTGATCTGTAGCTGCTCTTTTTTTAAACAATGAAATTAATAGGGTGGCTCATGAAAGGGTTTGGTTCCTGCACAATGTAGCTTCTGTCCATTTTGATGTAAATGTCACTTTATTTCTATATAAATAATATCCTAGAAGTTGGAGATAATATCAATGACCCATTGAATGGCCCTTCCGACTCACCTGACTTAACACTACTTAATTTATTTCTAAGGCCAGCTTGAAATTATGAGTCTACTTAGATAAACCTGACACTTTAGAAGATCTAAAGCATTGAATTCATCCAGAAATATAAGATATTGTCCCACAAATGATTGAGTATATAAGATAAAGCGTTCATACGCATGATGATCAATGCCGAATTGGTAATGGAAGACACATCGTGCAATTTAGTGAAATAACTGAAAGTATACTTATTATTTTACTTGCTTTTGTTTTTCTTTTGAACTTAACGTTTCTTGTTTCATAATGTTTGCATGTATTTGATTAATTTTTCTTAATTTAATTACGTTCGCTTACTAAAATGTGGGCTTCAAAAAAAAACGCCCTGCATCATATAAGCATAAATTCTTGGAACATCATTGGACAAAAAAAGGGAAACTACGAAAAGAAAAGTTGGTAATTTTAAAGAAAAGAAGACACCATGTGAACAGTAAGTACTGGACCCTTAATATAGGTACCGTTGTAATCTGAAAAAAAACAGGGGAATCCATTTATGTTAAAGGAGTGAGTTTTCATTTTATAAGTAATGACGTCACATTTAAAAAACAATATGCATTAGTAAACAAAATTTGATGTCAGTAAGTGGCTACTTGATTAATGCAATTAAACTGTATCGGAACTTTGAAAAAAAAGTAAGTAACAGAGCACTTTTGTGTGGAAAGTCATCACCCTGCAGAGGCTTAAAGAACAGGCTTACTTTTAGTATCAGTCAGTTTCATAATGTGCAGTGGAATTAATCATATTAATTTATTGCTGCCACCACAAAACAAATTATTCTGTGGCATTCTGTTTCTGTTATTATTTTATCTGTAGTTTTAGTTAACATAGGGAGAATAAAACATATAATCCTATATCACTGTCAGAATTTATCTTACTAATATTGCATCAAGTATATATATATATATATATATATATATATATATATATATATATATATATATATATATATATATATATATATATATATATATATATATATATATATATATATATATATATATTACATTAAGAAACAATTCAATTATACAAAAAATATGTGGAAACTTCAAAATGAACAGGACCGCTACCAGCGTACCCACCTGATGTGAACACTCTAAATTTTATCTTTGAGTGTCTCTTAAAGTGTAAAATATAACATGAACCAGTTTCAAACGTGTGTCCTAAGATTTGTTTTATGACTACAACTTTATACAAGTTAAAAATGATTTCCGTTTCAATTCTAGCTTAACTTTTTTATGTGTATTAAATGCTAGCTCTTGTTTTCTAAAACAAATGTATAGTTAAGAACTCAGAAAAAAGTGTGTTCTAAGCACTTCGTGGGTGTTTAATTTTAGTTATTTTGTTTATTCACATAGTTTATAATTTCTTTGATTTGTTGTGTACAAGTCTGAATAAACCTATATTATTATGAGTACAATTTGGAGAACCCAATTCATCACAGTGCAGTTGGAATTGGGTTCTCCAAATTGTACTTATCAGTGCTCATCACAGCTTGCAATCTTCACTCATTGGACTAGATTATTATTATATCAGGTGCAATAATGAATGGTTAAAAGTTTGACAGTGATGTAATATCCCTATACCAACTAAAACAATTGCAAAAATAACATCGGATGACAGCAATTTTGTAAATAAAACTGTGCTGGTTTATTTCAAAATATCTGCTTCCTTCCATGGCAGACTACAAAGTAATAATTTTGAAGTTAGCCAGAAAGTTGAGAATTTGACAAAAATAGAATAATTATTTAATAACTCTTTGACCAAGAACTGCATCCAAAGTTCTAGCATCATTAAATTCTCCATGGACAATTATGCAACAAGTAATTTCAATATTTTTCTTTCACTTTTAAGACAAATAATTTATTAAAAGAATTTTGAAACAGGCAAATTTTAAAATTATTATTTTTAAAATTGTTTTTAATTTTAAAGCAAATTCCTTTAGTTCGTTGTACACCAAATATCTCTAACACTAAGCCAATAAAGCTACATTAATTTTTGTCTGAAGCGGCTTCACCCTATAAAAGTTTAAAATTTGAGATATCTGTGTACAGCAATACTGAAATTGCATCTTTTGAATAAGAAATCATATTTTTCCTAATAAAAACAGTATAATTAAAAATTATATTTTACCCATTTTGAAGTTAAATTTTTTACAGAGAAACCCATAAAAATAAAGAATTATAAAAAAGATGAAAGTAAACCCAAAAAGTGGTTGCTAATGTTTAAAATTGTTATTTCAAATAAAATGAAGCAAAGTGGAAATTTAGCACTACTACAGAATAGAATCATCTCATTTTAATCGTAAAGAACTTACCTTTATAATTGTACTACCCAGGGTAGACTCATCATCCTCCTGTAGAGATTCACATTTTACTTTACTCTTTTCAAGTTTGGCCAATAAACTAGATACTTCACCTACCTAAAATTATTAAACTCATTATTTCACTTATATCCCAAAAATATGTCCAAATTGATTACTATCAAATGCATTAATTCAAATTTACAAAAATGTTAAAAAAATAAACTATAAACTATAGTTGAGTTCGTTTTTTATACTTAATTCAATACTCGAAATTTTACATTTTAAAAGCTACAATAATTCGTATCCCTATAAATTAAGCTCTTGGTTATGGTTTAAATGGTAAATACTTACATATCCTTTTCTTTTTAAATAAACAGAAAAGGTTGTGTATATTATTTTCTCAACTCTTGATGAACTAAAGGGGAACAAACACAAACTGAATAAGAAAAAAATCCGGGCGCAACAAGTGCATGATTGTAGTAAATTTTCATCAAAATCTTTCAAATTTTGTAGTCAATCTACCATCACCGAAGAAACATGTGTACAAAATTTCACCCTAATAACATAATTTTGGGACATACAACCAATTTTTTTTTCGGTCTCATTAGCCTAGGTAACACTGTAATAGAAGCTATGTACAAAAGTAAAACGTGTGAAGTTTGATTGAAATCGTTTAATTATGTACATATGTACATACGTATATATTAAAGAAATTTACTGCAAGTTCGAAAGTTGTGATCTTTCTGTCAGCAAATTTTTAATTTGTTAAGATACAAACATCACTACATTTTAGCTCGCAATAAGCATAAGAGCGTGGGTGTAATGTTTATACGTGCTAACACAAGTTGCCCAAAATTCCATGTATTTGTCCGTCCTACTCAACAAGACGATTTTTAGGTGTCACAGATGTATATAGCTCTAAGAATAATTATAATATACATCTGTGACACCTCAAAATCGTCTTGTTGAGTAGGACGGACAAATATATACGCCTGTGACACCTCAAAATCGTCTTGTTGAGTAGGGCTGACAAATATATGGAATTTCAAGTAAACCGGGGCAAGTTGTGTTAACACCTATAAACATCCACGTTCTTAGGCCTCTATAGAGCAAGTGGCTAACGGAAATAAAAGTTTAATTGCATATATTCATAGTTTGACTTGCTGAACACCATATGTACTGTTTTGCTGTACACCTCACCGATCTTGTGCGATAAGCATTTTAAGTTTTCATCTCATATTTGTAAAGAGCGTGTTATGAAACGATATATGTTTGTTGTCAGTTCATTTCTAGCTCTAACTATTTAGAAGTAATGAGAACTTAAAGCGTAGACCGGAAGAAGACCTAATTGTATATTCCAATAAAGTTTGGTCTGCTGAAAACTATTGAAGACATGAAAATAACATGAAAACAGAAGAAAATGCAGTAAGAGGTGAAATGGGTTGCAAAAAAATAACCAGAATTTGTGCAGCAAGAGAAGTCTCTATGTCTGTATTTAATATAATGCCACCAATTTTGCATCAGCAATGAGCAGGTCCAGGATGTGAAATATATGCATTTTGGTATGTATGTTAAAATTATATCAGTCTAACTGGCATATTTATTACGGAAATAATAATGTGGAATGTCCAAAAATAAAAAAATCAGCCTACATTTGGATTTAAAAACAATTGTATTCCCAAAATTTTCAAATTATAATTTTATTGTCCTAAAGGATTATTTATAAAAAGGCAAAATTAAAACTTGTTCATGACTCTATAACTAAACACAGCTGTTATCAAGAAATGACAAATTATGATTACAACATGTTTTTCATTCATTTATTAGGTAAATGTGGGTTTGACTTCTTCGTCATCATAATGTTCCACTAATTTGACATTTCAGTAATAGATAATTAAGCATTGTTGTACTGCAAAAGTTAATCTAAGTTACTGTATAGTTACCAAGTTTCCTCTGTGAGTCCGGGGATAAAATACAAGAATAGGTACAAGGGATCACCTGCCCGTCGTAAGGGGTGACTAACTGAAGTCAAACACTGGCAGGCGTCAGGTTCAAACTGACCCAGAGGGAGGCTGAGATCTCTAGGGAGTGATATACACGTGGAAGCAACTGACTGCAAACAACAAAGCAACTTTGATGTTGATACCAGGACATCAAGGCATTGAAGGAAATGAGGAAGCAGAAGCCTTGCACAAAAGGCCTAACAAAAAGCCATGTAAGAAATGAACTTGATGCTTGAGAGAAGAACCAAATGCTGTGATACTGGATGAAAACGCCAGACTTAAGGCAGAGACATAGTTTATCACTATATCAACACTATGAAGATGGGTAAGGTGACAGTAAAAACTGCAGATGCTGCACTGAAGCAGGAGAAACAACAGAACATTTGCTATGTGGGATTGCATAGCTCAGTTATGCAAAAGGCTTAAATACACTGGAGGGATGTCTTACATAAAAATTCTGAACTTTTTCTCAACTATCAGGAAAATAGGTCATGCCCAAAAGGTTCATTGGGGTCGCAGCGCTGAGGCAAAAGGCCTAGATGATCTACTATGCAAAGTTAAGACCTCCACTGTGAGCTTTGAAAAGGACAAATCACATCGCTTGGGTGTTCCTCAGGAGTGAGATTCCAAATTATACCTTGGGATCAAGCAGGTGTCGGGTCCAAACAAACCGCGAGTGGGCTAAGATCTCTAGGAGTGAGATACACTTGGAGGTTGAGGCGTCGACAATATACTTCGAAACGGGCTAACGACCTCGCTTAAGTGATTCTCAGAAGCGGGAGTCCATGGAACATCGCCTTGAGTTGAGCACTGGCGGATGTCGGGTCTAGTCTAACCAGGATGGGAGCTGAGATCTCGAGGGAGTGAATTACACTTGGAGGTTAAGCCTACACTGTGAGCTTTCAAACAGGCAACAAGTTCGCTCGGATGCGGGACTCCATATGATAACGCCTAGAGTCAAACACTGACGGATATCGGGTCCAGATTAACTCAAAGATAGGCATCTCTCTGTGATCTTTGAGAGGGTAAGGCGACTTCGCTCAGATGGAAGTATAAATTAACAGAGGACGAAAAAAGTCGCAAACAACCTTGCCAACCAACTTTCACCCCCAAATATATCGACTGTGCAGGGAACTGGATTTGATGGGTGAAATTTAATGTGAGCCACAACAGATCTAAGGTCACAGTGGAGGAACTGGACTAGGTCACTCAGATTGAATACAAGCATGGTGAATGTCAACATATAAAAAGTAAAACATGGATAAAATAGTCAATGGGTCTTATCCAAGCTTTGCACCCATGACAGGAAAGGAACTTTGAGAAATCAAGAATTTCTGTTTTCATAAAAAATACATTCGCCTAAATGAGTCTACTGTAATGTCAGTAACACAAACTGGTACAAATCTTGTAAATGTGTATGTATTTTACTACACATCCTCATGCATCCACCAGAAAAGCTGAAGCAAACCAGAGGATTGTATTTTCATTAAAAGAATTTTATAAAATAACTGGTTGTGTTGATGTTAAAAGCACCATGGATTATTTTGTGCTGAATTGACCAGACCCTTGTCTGAATTCATCAAATTTTGTGGATTCACTTTGCAGATTTCTAAACTTTCCAAAGCATCTAACTTGCGATAATCCAGAGTTACTTTAAATAACTTGAGATTACTATCACCTACCTTATGTCCCGAGTCAATCATATGTTGGATAACGCTGGATTTTTCTGCTCTATTGAATCTGAAATGAGCTATGTGCTCTTTGAATCTTGATGTTATCGATCACCGTGTTTGCCCAATATAGATTTTCTCGAAATTATTACAAGATATTTGACAAATGCCCAACATATGATTGACTCTGGACATAAGGTAGGTGATAGTAATCTTAAGTTATTGAAAGTGATCACAGATTATCACAAGCTAGATGCTTTGTTTAGAAATCCGCAAAGTGAATCCACAAAATTTGATGATCAGACATGGGTTTGGTCAATTCAGCACTTTATGAAATAGTACGAAATAATCCATGATTGCTTTCAATGTCGACAGAACCGGTTAGGCGTATCCACTAACACAACAATAGTCCTCGAATTATGTCATCCGGTGTTGCATCATCTGGTACTGAGGCATCCGGTTTGCATCATCACCCAGTATTGCATCATCGGTATTACATCACTTGTGTGTCTAGTTTAGGCATGTAAATATGATAATTTTAGCCGAACAGTTAGTTTAGCAACAGCATTGTCGAAATACGTAGATACGTATTTTGACGCTAGATAGCGCAAAGCTCTTTGTTAATTATGTCTGATTTTTTGGGGTAATTCTGCTTTTTATACAACCATACATTAAAATTGCATAACTATTTTTATTTCACTATACCACAAGAGATTTGTACTTACCCTTCAAACTATTAAGTAGTATGTGTGATAACATTAATAAGGTCAGTGATCAGAAAACACAATTTGTATACCCCAGTAATATTTATTCATTCAAAAGACAGTCGTGCCTCATTACAAAATCAATAAGAAATATTTAAGATATTGCACAAATAAGCTAACAATTATATGACAAGACAATAACTTTATAAACATATTGTAGGGCCATATAAAAAATAAATTGTCCAATCAGAACAGCAAAATAAGAATATGTTACATGCTTATCAGTCATAACTATACTAGATCAGAATGAAAACTACAATATACATATATCTAGACATAACCGCCATAACTACATATATATATATATATATATATATATATATATATATATATATATATATATATATATATATATATATATATATATATATATATATATACCACCCTTAAGGGTGGTGATATTTTAAATAGGGAACATGGATCGAGTGTTACATAATTTGAAAGCTCTTTCTTTTCTACATTCAGCACACAAATTTTTTTGGAAGTTTTATCAACTCGTTTAAAAAATATTCACAGTTGAAGATGCAAAATGGCATTTCACTCATTCTGATAAGAAATGTGCTGATAGTCAATGTTTTGTTGGTTTGTAAACAAAAAATTGACTATCAGAACATTTCTTAACGGAATGAGAGAAATGCGGTTTATTATTCAGTTTATCAGTCGGTTTGATACTTGATAGTACTACCGAAAATTAATTTCACAATGGTGTATTCTGTAGAAGAAATAGTTGAAATAATTACTCTTTTTTTCAAAAACGCTGACTGTGCCAACCGTACCGCAAATTTATTTAATGAACGACATCCGAACAGACATGTTAACAGAAAATACATTTTGGAGTTAGTTGCAAAGTTTCGACAAAGTGGTTCAGTAGCCAACAAAAAACGGGATCCTGGACATGAATTTCCGGGTAGAAATGAGACTACTGAGATTGGAGTTTTAGGACAAATTGCTGCAGACCCAACTTTGAGCACGAGAAAATTGGCCACTGTTTCAAACATCAAAAGAAAAACTATTCAGCGAATAATGAAGCATCATAAATTTCACCCGTATAAAATTCATCTTGTACAACAACTGAATGAAGATGATTTTGATCATGGGCTGGAATTTTGTCAAGTTATGACTGCACGAATAGCTGATAATGGGAACTTTCTGTTCAATATCTGTTTTTCAGATGAGTGTACGTTTCAATTAAACTCTACAGTCAATCGTCATAATTGTTGTTATTGGGCAGATAATATACCAAGCAATGTTCATGAAGTCCATACTCAAACTCCACAGAAATTGAATGTCTGGACTGGCATTTTTGAGACTGTTTAATCAGACCAATTTTTCTTGATGGCAATTGGAGTGGCGAAACGTATTTGGAGTTACTAGAAGATATCGTTTACGCTCTACTACTTGACATTGTTGAAAATGATGATTGCTATCAAGAAAATCAATTAGTGTTTCAACAAGATGGAGCTCCTCCGCATTTTCCACAGCGTGTTAGGAAGTTTTTGAACAGGACAATGGATTGGGCGTAGAGGTGCTATTGAGTGGCCCCCTAGATCACCGGATTTAACTCCTTTAGACTTCTTTCTATGGGGCCATTTAAAGAGTAGAATTTATGCAACAGAACCGGAGCCTCTGAAAGAATTACGACGACGCATTGTTGAAGAATACCGTCTTATAACTCCACAAATGCTCCAGAATATCAGAGCTCGTTTTGAACAAAATTTGTACTTTTGTATGGAAGCTGGTGGTCAACAATTTGAACACTTACTTAACTGAATAAACATTTTTGAACGTTTGGTTTTGTTTTTTAGTTTTTTTTAACGAAAAATTGACTAATTAGTGCATTTCTTATGACAATGAATGAAATATGTTCTGGCAACTCCAACTGTGAATAATTTTTAAACAAGTTGATAAAACTTCCAAAAAAATTTGTGTGCTGAATTCGGAAAAGAAAGAGCTTTCAAATGATGTAACACTTGACCCATGTTGCCTATTTAAAATATAAGGGTTGTTATCACCACCTTGGGGTTGATGTAACAAAGTTGAGTTTTATGTCAAAACATGCCCCCCTCAATATTAAAATTTACGTGTTTCGTTTCTTTAAAAAAAATTATCTGGGCACAAATCGGTCTGTTTTGTTTTCAATGTGCCACCCACTATATATATATATATATATATATATATATATATATATATATATATATATATATATATATATATATATATATATATATATATATATATATATATATATATATATACCTGCAACCAAAAACTACACAGTAAAACTAAACTATTCCAGTCAGCAGATCAAAAATGGAGTAGATATGCGTTCTTAAACATTAGAGGGGGCTAGTAAGAGCTCAGGCAATATGGAACAAACGATAGTATTAACTAAACTATTATCCAAACTTTGCTGGAATTGCTTCCGTAATATAAGATTGATGACATAATGAACTGAGCGTCCAGTTTAATTACGTTTTCTTCATGTGCGTTTTTAAGAGTGCGGATTCTTATGCTCCACCCCTGACTAGTGATGGGTGATATAGTGATTTTTCAATCACTAAATTATGACTGTGATTTTTTAATGTAAAAAGACAATAATATATTTATTTAGCATAAGCCACCAAACTTTACAAGTTTAATAAAAACATTAACAAGGCATACAAGTACAATGCAATATTCTAATAACCAATTGGAGCTCTGCGAACCCTTGTTTTTCTTCCAGCCAAAGTATGAACGAACCCAAACAAATATGTTTGCTGGAACTTTGAACCCCAGGATTAGTATGTATAAGATTTACAGTCAATTTCTTTCAGAACATCAAACTAACCAAAATTCTTCAGCTGACCTGACCTAACCGAAGTTCTTCAATGTCCATATATTATGTCCTTTATACTAAGCCTAATTATAAATATTTTTTTTTGGTATTAACTAGTTAGTTTTAGTAGTCAGAAAACCACTTCACTCCTGATTGTGAACGTTCAACTGTTTTGACCTGTTGTTAAACAAAGCATGTTTAACTAGTGTTGAAGACTCCCCTGTGAGTCTGGGGACCGACCTGCCTGTTGGACAAGGCAACTAATTGGAGACAAACACTGGTAAGGGTCTGGTCCAGGCGACCTAGATGGGAGGCACATCTCTCTGGAGAGTGATATACACCCAAATCTGGAGAGTGATATACACCCAAATTTTGAGGCCTCCACTGTGGTTTTCGAAATGGACAGTTGACCTCGCTTGGTTGTTATTCAGGAGCAGGGTTCCAGATGATACCACCTTGGGTCGAGCGCTGGCGGGTGTCCAACCACCCGGAGGGGGTTGGAATACCTGGGAAGAGGTATACACTCAGATTTTGAGGACCCCACTGTGTGCTTCAAAACGGATAGCCACCCTCGTTTGGGTGATGCTCGGGAGCGAGACTCATTGGGATCTGGCCTTGAGTCTAGCACTGGTGGGTGTCGGGTCTAGATGAATCCGAAGGACAGCTAAGATCTCTAGCAGTGGATTAGACCTGAAGATTGAGGCCTCCTCCGTGAGCTTCAAAGTGGGCTAACGACCCTGCTCGAGAGTGGGATTTCATGATACCACATTGAATGTAACACGGACGGACGTAAGGTCCAGACGAGCTCAGAGAAAAGTTGTCTCTCTTTTTAGAACAGCAAGCGACAACTTTTACCCTAAAAAAAATATCAACTCGGACAGGGAGCTGGATTTAATGGGTGAAAATTAAGCAATTAGATGTGAACCACATTAGACCTAAGGTCACATTGGAGTGACTGGACACAAAAATGAAATTGGCCAGTCAAGACAAAAATTATACATCAAGCGCAAGTAAATGCAAAACTACAAAATGCATACAAAAAATACATTCACATCTAAAACACACAATGTCTGCTTATCACTAAAACAATGGATCACCTGACCATCGAGAATCTCAACTGATGCACTAGTTTTAAATATTCATCTGTTCTGTATAGACAGGCCTTTAAAAATATCTAATACTTGTTTCAATTTATTGACAGGTTCATTTCTCAACCACCTTGGGAGTACATTGAAAAAGTGAACCCTAACCGTTTTAGTTTACTTAGTTGATGCTTCTGTTAGATTAAATTACCTCTATGTCTGGTGTTATAACTATGCACTTCAGCATGTGTCAAAACTTTTACTTTTCTCTCTCACCACCAACAATTGTCTGGAACCACCAATGAGTATAGTGACATTATGTAAGTTCCTGAAAGATGCGTTTACTGTGGGCACAGCAACCCACCACGACAACACCTCTGACAGCTGATTTCTCCAGCACAAAGAGTCTATCCAAGTGCACGCTTGCTGCATTTTCCCATGCAAGGAAACAGTAATTCAGTAAAACAACCCATAATAGGTGATCAAAGCTGCCTCAGGTCCAGCCATTGCAGAAATCTTACGCACTGCATACACTGATGAGGCTAGCCTACCAGCTGACGAGTCTATTTGGTTCTTCCATACAAGAGTAGGGCTGATGTTATGACGTCCACAGTCTCACCATCATCGCTACCATCACCAGTGATAATAAAAGTTGTGTCATCCGCAAAGAGGACTATTGCTGTTCCGCTCTGTTGGATGCCATCAGGAATGTTAGGAGGATCATTTATTCATTTATATATATATATATATATATATATATATATATATATATATATATATATATATATATATATATATATATATATATATATATATATATATATATATATATATATATATATATATATATATATATATATATATATATATATATATATATATATATATATATATATATATATATATATATGTATGTATGAGAAAGAGAAGTGGCCAGAGTATAGAACCCTGAGGCACCCCTCTATGAATAGCCCACTCACACTGAATCTAATCTAACCTTAACTAGTGTTGCCGAAAGGCACTTTGCAAATGCTGTCATACATTCTGAAAAATTCAGTCACATGTTCCTTCAGAGCACTGCCATTAGAAAGTTGTAATTAAAAAAGGCATTTCATTTTATTTTCTTTATTTACACCACTTAATAACAAGTGCCAAATTAAGGATGGGAAGTAGACAACAACACTTACACTAGTAACAATAAAATGTAATTAATGTAACACAAACAGATACATCACATTGTCACATTACACTTTCGCTTGATATACTGTACAGAAGAAAATATTAAGGCTGTCCTGCTAAATAGAGTAATTGCGGCACATACAGTTAATCGGAGATGATTGCAGACACATTATCTTGTGCGGCCAACAAGAGGGTAAAAAGTATCTGGAGTGAAACATTGAAATTAAATTGTTTAAGAATTTGAGGGCAGCTGATGAGACAGTTAAATATTTTGTACAAAAACAATAATGAGCAACACTGCCTTCTAGTTTTCAAAGAGATAATGTTGAAATGCTGCAATAGTTCTTTGTGAGGAATTCCTATAGAGGGGTACGGTCCATCGACATGAAAGCATAGAAACTCCAACAATTTACATCGCACATATTAAAGACTCTCTATACCATAAGGAGCCTAAAATTATTTGTTACTAGCCTTGCATTGTATAAGGGTGGCGCATTGAAAACGAAACAGACCGTTTTGCGCCCAGAGAATTTTTTTTAAGACACGCTGAAACACGTCAATTTTAAAATTGAGGGGGACATGTTTTGACATAAAACTCAACTTTGTCACATCAACCCCTTAAGGGTGGTGATAACAACCCTTATATTTTAAATAGGGAACATGGGTCGAGTATTACATCATTTGAAAGCTCTTTCTTTTCAGAATTCAGCACACAAATTTTTTTGGAAGTTTTATCAACTCGTTTAAAAATTATTCACAGTTGAAGATGCAAAAACGCATTTCACTCATTCCGATAAGAAATGTGCTGATAGCCAATGTTTTGTTGGTTTATAACAAAAAATTGGCTATCAGAACGTTTCTTATCGGAATGAGAGAAATGCGGTTTATTATTTCAGTTTATTGGTCGGTTTGATACTTGATAGTACTACCGAAAATTAATTTCACAATGGTGTATTCTGTAGAAGAAAGAGTTGAAATAATTACTCTTTTTTTTCAAAAAGATGACTGTGCCAACCATACCGCAAATTTGTTTAATGAATGACATCCGCAGACATGTTAACAGAAAATACATTTTGGAGTTAGTTGCAAAGTTTCGACAAAGTGGTTCAGTAGCCAACAAAAAACAGGATCTTGAACGTGAATTTCCGGTTAGAAATGAGACTACTGAGATTGAAGTTTTAGGACAAATTGCTGCAGACCCAACTTTGAGCACGAGAAAATTGGCCACTGTTTCACACATCAAAAGAAGATCTATTCAGCGAATATTGAAGCATCATAAATTTCACATGTATAAAATTAATCTTGCACAACAAGTGAATGAAGATGATTTTGATCGGTGGCTGGAGTTTTGTGAAGTTATGACTGCACGAATAGCTGATAACGGGAACTTTCTGTTCAATATCTGTTTTTCAGACGAGTGTACGTTTTTATTGAACTCTACAGTCAATCGTCATAATCGGGCAGATAATAATCCAAGAAATGTTCACGAAGTCCACACTCAAACTCCGCAGAAATTGAATGTCTGGACTGACATTTTTGGAGACCGTTTAATCGGACCAATTTTTCTTGATGGTAATTTTAGTGGCGCAACGTGTCAGGGAGTTTTTGAACAGAGTTTCCAGAGCAATGGATTGGACGTAGAGGTGCTATTGAGTCACCCCCTAGATCACCGGATTTAACTCCTTTAGACTTCTTCCTATGGGGCCATTTAAAGAGTAGAATTTTCACAAGAGAACCGGAGTCTCTGGAAGAATTACGACGACACATTGTTGAAGAATGCCGTCTAATAACTCCACAAATGCTCCAGAATGTCAGAGCTCTTTTTGAACAAAATTTGTACTTTTGTATGGAAGCTGGTGGTCAACAATTTGAACACTTACTTAACTGAATAAACATTTTTGAACGTTTGGTTTTTTTTTTTTTTTGAAACGAAAAATTGACTAATTAGTGCATTTCTTATCACAATGAATGAAATGCCTTCTTGCATCTCCAACTGTGAATAATTTCTAAACGAGTTGATAGAACTTCCAAAAAAATTAGTGTGCTGAATTCAGAAAAGAAAGAGCTTTCAAATGATGTAACACTCGACCCATGTTCCCTATTTAAAATATAAGGGTCGTTTTCACCAACCTTAAGGGGTTGATGTAACAAAGTTGAGTTTTATGTCAAGACATGTCCCCCTCCATATTAAAATTGTAATGTTTCAGTGTTTCTTAAAAAAAATATTTCTCTGGACGCAAATCGGTCTGTTTCGTTTCTATGTGCCACCCTGTATAGGTCAGAAGCAGAGCATAAAGATTCGCATTGTATTTAGTATTCTAGTTAAATATTTTGAAGTATTCCAAACTAACAAAATTTCATGCCAGTTTTATCTTTTTAACTTCTAACGTTATTTTTATTATTTTATTCAGTTATATGATAAATGAATATTAAAAAAAAACTTAATTTTGAAAAAACACAGTACTTTTCATCCTCTGATGACGCTAATTTTGTTAGGTCAAACGATCATCAGGTCTTTAAAAAGATGTGTTCTGGTGGTTTGGGTTCTCAAAGTGTACTTATCAGTGCTCATCACAGGTTCCAATCTTCACTTAGTGGATATGCACTGTGTCTTTCGATTGCAGGCAGACTAGTTCCTCATGCACAGATTTCTGCAACTACGGCTTTTGCTTTCTGATGCATTAAACTAAACCACACAGAGTTAAAAATCTTAGATATATCATTTAGAAAATTAGGTAGACTGGTTCCTCATGCACAGATTTCTGCAACTACGGCTTTTGCTTTCTGATGCATTAAACTAAACCACACAGAGTTAAAAATCTTAGATATATCATTTAGAAAATTATTTTTCTTCTCATTGATAAGGAGCTAGTGGAAGTTATTGGGTCGGTCAATGAGAACATACTGTAAATAGTTATGCTTGGTCAAGCTGAGAAGAATTGATAAGCAGAAAAAAGTGGGAACCAAAACCAAACCCTGTGGCACACCCACATTTCTTTCTAATTCATCTAATGAAACACCACTCACAGTAGCATGCAAGGAGTGATTCTTCACAAAACCAGATATCTACAAGCAGAACTTGGAAGTCACGGTGGAATCTTCTTCAGGAGTTCCGTATGTCAGACTCTATCAAATGCTTATATCAAATGAAAATGCGCGATATTCATCCAATTTTGCGCGAGCTGAATTCCAAAAATGAGCGACATGTATGAGAATGGTTTTGATGAAAGCCCTACTAACGATCACTAAGATTTTTCAAGGTATTTCATCAGTTCTATACTGATGAATTTGTCCATAATCTAGGATAAAACTGATAGAATGAAAATTTGCTGATAGTTGCCCACAGTTGACTTGTCTCCCTTTTAAGACACTGGCTGAACATGGAAGTTTCCAGGAAGACGGAAACATCCCTGTCTTATAGGACATCGAAACGAGGTGACATACAATCCAGAAGCATTGATTTTAAGAACTAGGCTGCAATTCCACCATATCCTAATTCCTTTTTGATTTATATAATTTTCTAAATGTGGTTAACAGTGCAATGTCCAAAAATATTTCTCCCATTTTTGACTTCTTTTTTCGCTTCCGGGACTCGTCCGCGGCTTTGCCGCCCCGAAAGTACTGCAACCTTATTTTTGACTTTACAGATGTACTAGTTAGTGGGGTCTTTGCCTGGGGATCAAACACAGAATTAGAAGTGAATACCCAGTGATTATTCCTCCATTCGAAGTCATGGGAAAAAGGAGCTTATGTGAAATTCTGACCTAGAGTTTTTGTCACAGATCAAAAACGTCAGGTGTGATTTGGACATGAGCTACCTTTGTCCCGTATTCAATGATGAAAGCCATTATCAGCTTTTTCGAAAGCTTTAATAAAGCAGGATCTCAAATTTCTCGAATCTCAGAATATTTCATCCCCTTTATCATCACGTTTAGTTTAATGTGGAATATAGGTTTCCATGTGGAAGTGATAAACTTGGCAATTTTGTAGGATCATTATTGGTTCAAAACAGACTTCTGCCCCAGCAAGAGATCCAGTAGTTTTAATATGTATTGATATGTTACAAATAATTGCTCTATATGCAAAAGAAATTAAAATTTTAACTTTTGGTTTAACTTTATATTAATCTTTATCATTATTTTTAACAATCAATGTCAGCCAATAACACTTAAAACCCTCTAAAGATAAAATCATGTATTATTTTCGAATGAATGTCGAATGAATACTACTACTTATATAACTTAAAACATACATTTTATTACATTACATTTGTTCATAAAAAAGCACAGAAAAACAAGACCATTTGAAATATGAAATATTTGGAACGTATATTTGTTCTTGGATTTATAACAATCAATAATTAGATCTTCTCCTTACATATTTGGTATATTCGTTTTGAATGAAAACCTTAATTTTCAGCCAAGATTTGTTTTCTAATAATGTTTCATGCAATTCTTTTAACTTTTCACATTCGCCTTGTTTTGGAGGTCTTCTCGTTTTAATATGCCTAGCAAAATATTGCCTCACAATATCTTTCTGTTCTTCAGTCCACTTTTCCAACACTCTTGGTTTTTTAGCACTCGTAGCTTCCACAGGCCATTGAGATGTTTGAGTCTCTTCTCCAGATGGAAGAATTGTAGTAATGGTACATTCTCCAGAGTCTTCTTTTGTGCTTGTTTCCAGGGATTGATCTTCACCACCCACTCCTCTTGTACTCTCAGGTTTAGTAGCATATTTATGTCCAGTATTTATAGCATACTTATGTCCAGTATTTATTTTCAACAGAGGCCGCCAATTTGAATCTATTAACTGGATCAAGCGTTTCAGATCTGTTTTGGTGCTAGCTGCTGGCATATCTGTACAATCACTTTCCGCTGTATCAGAAAAATCCATTGCTATTTCACAACATTGCTTGATGGAAGTTCCTATACTTGAAACATACTGTGGAGATTCAAAACAATAATTTTCTGGGTTATATTTTGCTACAACCTTAGTAGCTGACACAAACAATTCCAAATTATTGGGATGTAAAGCGTCTAAAAGACCGATGATAGACGGTTGCTGCTTTTTAACTTCAATTAACAGTTCACCTAATTCTCGCATTTTGCGGGATATTGAAGACAAAGGGTTTTTTTTTCGATCTCTATATATGAATCGAGCACCAAAGGCGCAAATGAGTGGGTCTGTTTTGGCTTGAAACGACACCATATCTGCTTTCATTTTAGGAAAAACTTCTGCTCTCAACCGAGCATCGACTTTCAGATTTTGCAGTAAAAAATTTTGAGCATCTGCTTTTGTTTTACCTGCACATTTTTTTCTATGCTTCCGCAGGTGGTTAGCAGAATAGAAACCCAAACAATTATCACAAGGTAAAACCATGCTATTGGGTGATGTCAGACCTCTCACAATTTTGTTACAATTTAAGTAATCTCCTTTTTTTCTTAACAAACTTAATAGATGTTTTCGTTCTGCACTCCCTGAGGGAAAAGACATAATTTTCTGTACCTCTTCCTCCATTGGATGCTTTCGTTCCACATGTCTAGCAAATTTCACAATCTCTTCCTTACAAAAATAGCAGAAATGTTTTATAGATCTTTTTTTCGTAGGTACTGGGCTGTCTGTTCTCAAAATCGCGACTTCTGCAAAGTGTTCAGCCTAAAAAAAAAAAAGAAGAGTAAGTCAACAAAGACACCTATGAAATAATAAGTAGGTATTGCGCTAATTTAGGTAGAATGACATGAGATTACAGACAGTAATGTGGATCTGCAATAAAGTTGTCTACAACAAAGGGGTCTAGCCTAAACAAAGGTATCTACAATAAAGGTGTAAGATGCCCGTTTTTCAAGTTAAAGCACGGGGATCTCAATTATTATAAGATATAGTCTGTTAAATTAGAACAAAATTATGAACTTCTACCGTTACCATTGTATGGTGTAAATATTGCTTTCATTTTATTTTACATTTGACTGACCATCTTCGACTGTGTTTTGATGGACCAATGGACTGCATTAGTGTAACAATTTATTTGAAGCCAGAAATATCCATTTTGCAACTAATATTTTTAACAAAAAATACTTAAAAAAACTTGCTAGGTAACCCAGCAGACAAGGATAGTACGACCAAAATGTCGAGAGTTTATGAAATAAGTTGTAAAGATTGTGATCTTAAATACGTCGGACAAACAAAAAGATCTATTGGAATTAGATTTAAAGAACACCTAGCACAATTAAGATACAGTACTATAGATAGATCTTCCATCGCCAGACATATTTGGGATGATAATCACCATGTTAGTTTGCCTTCGAGAGTATATATATATATATATATATATATATATATATATATATATATATATATATATATATATATATATATATATATATATATATATATATATATATATATATATATATATATATATATATATATATATATATATAGTAATAATAAAAAATGTATGAACCTCGCTCCGCCACCTATGAGCAGTCTCCTGATCGTTGGGTCATTTAAAATGTGTTGTAGTGATTTGGGTTCTCCAAGTGTGCTTATCAATGCTCATCACAGGTTCCAATCTTCACTTAGTCACTTATTGAAGCCGGAATTTGAAACTGAGTTTATAATTTTATTCATTATATTATTAATAATGCGAGGCAAAAGTTCTAGTTTCCAAATTGTTGCTGAATAGATTGTTATCTTAAGACAGCTTTTTCTGTTCTCTTCTTTCACTTATATGCTGACAAAGAAGCTTCGCAAAACCATGAATTTTTTTGCATTTAAGTGCCATTCATGATGTTGGAATGTCAACCAGTAATCATCGACGTAAGTCGCTTGGTCGTACATTATTAATTTCAATAATCGATATTTCGTAATAAAATACGTTATTTTAAATTATAAAATGGGAAATTGATAGGCAAAACATCAAATTTCTCAGTCTGGGTCGATACAAGTATAAGAATTGCTATTAACCAAATTAAGAATTATCAAACTTTATAGGTGATTAAACTATACCTCCCATATAACAGCAATGGTAATAAATTAAAACTATGAATTGACAGAAAAGAAATTTCCGAACCTTACTAATGTATTGAGAAGGTTTTTCTAGAATTCCAGAATGAATTGATCCCCTTTGTTTACATTGAATTTATTGATATAATATATGCAAGTCATCAAACTTACCGGTAAACGTGAATCCCAGAAAGATTCTTCATTAGGATCGTCATTTTTCATCTCTAATTCTTCATCTGATACATTCTCAGCCTGAAATTATTTTCATTGTTATTATTATATTTCTAATTTTTGTTAGCTACATATTATTTTTCAACTTTATTTCTTCAGCTTGTATAAACTGAGTATAAAAATCAAAGACAGATATAGATACTTTTCTGGCACCATAGTTGTATTCTTTTAGTGAATTTTCATTAAGAAAATTCACTAATAGAGAGGTATCGATGGTGAGACTTAGGGCCTCTGAAACCCAATTCCATTGTCAGTTAAAATGTTTGTTTATATATATATATATATATATATATATATATATATATATATATATATATATATATATATATATATATATATATATATATATATATATATATATATATATATATATATATATATATATATATATATACAGGGTGTTTAAAAAAGACGGGGCAATATTTAAGGGGTTGATTTCCCAGGTCATTTTATGAAAAAAAAGTTCCCATAAACATAGGTGCTAAAATGCATTGTTTCCAAGATACAAGGTGTTAATTTTTTTTGGTAAAATAACGATTTTTTTTAAATAATTCAAATATCTCCTCACCGATTGTTTTGAAATTTGGTAGCGTTGTTTGTAGTAATAATGGGCTTAGTTGACCCTAATTAGATAAAGATTGTTAAGTCCATTGGCATTAGGAGGGACACCTCAACAAAAATTATTGTTCGTGTTTGTGATTTTCTGTATGAAAATGGACATGCCATAAAAAGGTTTTTATTTTTTTATCGTGTAAACGATTCAAGATACGGAGAAATTTCAAGAGATAAAAAGCTTGTAGTTTTAGTTTCTTTATCTCAAAATAATATACAAATCATATTGCAGTCAGTGGCATACATTTTTATGTCACTAAATTTTGTTGAGTTGCCCCCCTAACGCCAATGGACTTAACAATCTGTATCTAATTAGGGCCAACTCAGCCCATTAATAATACAAACAACGCTGCCAAATGTCAAAACAATATTTGAATTATTTTTAAAAAATCGTTATTTTACAAAAAAATGTAACACATTGTATCTTGGAAACAATGCATTTTAGCACCTATGTTTATGGGAACTTTTTTTCATAAAATGACCTGGGAAATCAACCCCTTAAATATTGCCCCATCTTTTTTAAATGTATGTATACAACCGATAACAAAAAATACTTCACTGATTTGGACCAAATTTAGGAATTACCCTTATTTTGCTAATGGCTTGGATGAATTTGTTCATTAAATCTTAACGGACAATTTTTCTTAGTTGAAAATTAAAACATATTTTTTTAAACGCAATATCTCTCAAATTGTCTAAGTGATTGAAACGAATATTTACAACGTAAAAGAACATAGACAGACGTGGTTATGTACCAACTTTCAAGTCGTTTGATCAAAGGAAAATAAAGTTATCGAAATTAATAATAAAATAATCCTCCACATCCCTTCAGATTCTGTAATGCAATATCTACAATGTTGGACAAAGACAGATGATGCTATATGTATTGCTATGCTATTCAAATAAGTCGTAGATGAATCTAAACAATGCAGGTTGTCGCAGGTTATCGGCTTGGACAGCATTATGAGAAAGATACGACAGGGACGCCCTCTCGGTGCAGGACCAGGTAGTATGTTGTCGCAGCTCCAGTTTACACAAAATATAAGAGATAGAGCTGCACAATCAACTAAGAATTGTGTAATGTCAGCCTTGGACCATTCATTTCCTAATACCAGGACAAAGTTTCAAACACCATTAATTTTAGCATGTGAATGTATACCACAAATAAAAAATTTCGGGACGCAGCAAGTACGTTATAGTAGTGAAGTTTCATAAGAATTGTACACTACTAGTAAGATATATTATTAAAACTAATTCTTTAAATTTAAATGGACCTTGGAGATCGGTTTTAGAGTCCTAGTTAGCGATTATTTGAAATAATTTATATTTTATATTGAGCTAGAAAATTAAATTTTGGTCTTAGATATAATATGTAAGCACTGCAAGTGCCTTTAAAAAAATTATTTACAAATGGAATGTGCCTGTCAAATTATAAACATGGCAGGTATTTTTCCTTATTAATTGCTCGGATGATTTTGTTTTAGTCAACCCATTCAGTTTTTTCAAACAATAAACAACAAAAGTCTGGACGCAGCAAGTGTGTTTAAAATCCTCTACCCAAACTTTTGCCAATTCTTTATGAAAACCCTTACCCTTGCCAATGGTTTATTACTCAACATGTCATCTTCATGATAAAAGAAACTTACCTTTATATCTACAATGTTTACCATGTAATCTTGATCTTCATCAGGGGGTTCTTCTTTCACTCTGACTTCTCCAGGTTCAGCTTCTACGCCCACTCTATTTACCTAAAATTATTGTCTTATTAAATATTTATTATAATTCTACATTGCTAAAATTAGTTCAGAAAATATTAAGCAGAAATATATTTATTTCGGTTCACACATAAAATATAAATAAACTATAAACTATAGTTGAGTATGATATTCAAACTGATCAAGTTGCTAAATTTATTACTTTTACTAAAACTAAGCTATAGGGTGTGGCACCTAGCAGGTTCAGGCATTTATCTTTTGTATTTTTAAAAAGTTAAAAAGTAACAATGTTCACTCATGTTCTAGTTTTCTCAGAAGTTTTCGAATATGATATGGCATAAGATGTATAGGATGTAATAATGTTGTGTTCCAGTGACAAGTGTATGCAAAATTATGATTGACACTTGTTTAAATAATTCTTTTGTTATACCTGTATCTACCATATTTGACAGGTTTAAATTCTGAGTCAACCTGATTACAATTTGAGGATGCCAATAGTTCTTGCACTTATCTCTTTAACTACAAGATGTACCCTCACAAGAACGGTTAGTATGTGCTTTCAGCATGATGGAGCACCGCCATATTTTGCAATAAATGTGAGAGATCATTTGAACTGAACTTATAATGAAAGACAGGTTGGAAAGCTAAGTACAATTTCATGACCAGCAAGATCACCCGACTTGAATGCTTTAGATTATTTAATCCCTCAAGGCTTCAGTGTGCACAAAACCCATTCATGAAGTCGTAGAATTACAACAAATGTAATTTTGACAAACTATCCGGAGAATGCCAATAATATTCAAAAGGATAAAAACATAATTTACATGACGATGTACTGAATATGTCGAAATGGAGGGAGGACATTTTGAACAAATACAATTTTTAGAAGTTGTTATCAATTGTTTTTATTTCCCTGAAAACTAATAAATCGACTGAGGGGCCCATCAAAAAGAAAATCCGAAACACTTGCATATTTTCTTATAATATATTAATATATAATCAATATTAACAGATATGAAATTAAACCTAAAATAATAAAAGTTGTATGGCAATTATGCCTGTTATTGCCATATTTATTCAACTTATTCACAGAATGTACAATAGTCTGAAGAAAAAAGTTCAGGACGCAGCAAGTGCGTTATGGTAGTGAATTTTTATTAAATGCTTCAAACTTGAATAACTAAATTTTCTATAAACTCAGAAAGTTTAATTTTGGTATGTAGTAAGGTCTTTTCTAAGGAAAGGTATCCACTAAATTTCATTATCATAACTGTAATATTCGGAGAAAACAAATTTTGTTCGAAAGAAAATTCAAAATTTGAATAACTCAATTTTCTGTAAAGTTGAATTTTGGTACGTAGTAAGGTCTCTCCCTATGCATACAGAGCAGGATTCTCAACAGAAACAGCACTGCACCAACTGGTGCTGAAACTGGAGAATACGCTGGAGAACAAGGAGGTGGCGCTGGGGGCCTTCCTAGACATAGAGGGGGCCTTTAGCAACACCTCGTTCGGATCGGTTCTGGCAGCTGCCCGGGAGCGTGGAATAGAGGAGACCTGCTGCAGGTGGATCGGTTCCATGCTCAGGGACAGGGCGGTGTTCACCTCACTCGCGGGAGGGACTCTGCTGGCGGGGGTCGCGGCGGGGTGTCCGCAGGGGAGCGTTCTGTCTCCCTTGCTCTGGTGTCTAGTCGTGGACGGCCTGCTGGGGAGGCTCTCGGGAGGGGGGTATGAGGTACAGGGCTATGCGGACGACATTGTCATCATAGTCCGAGGAAAGGTCACACAGGCAGTGTGGGAGCGTATGCAGACTGCACTGAAAGTGGTGGAAGGGTGGACGGTTGATCAAGGGCTCGGGGTGAGCCCCGAGAAAGCAACCGTCGTGCCGTTTACGAGGAGGAGGAAGTGTGAAAGCCACAGAACTCTCACTCTATACGGTAGGAGCGTTCCAATGGCCAGGGAGGTAAAATATCTTGGGGTCGTATTGGACTCTAAGCTAACCTGGAATGGTCACATTGGAAAAATACTGCGTAAGGCAGTCATGACCTTAGCCGTCACTAGGCGGCTATATGGAAAAACGTGGGGACTAAGACCTAGTATGGCCCACTGGCTGTACACAAGGGTGGTCAGACCATCGTTAACATATGCGGCACTGGTCTGGTGGCCTAAGGTGACACAATCCAGTGCCAAACAAAAACTAGGCAAGATCCAAAGGATGGCTTGCCTAGGCATCACAGGGGCCATGTCTTCAACCCTAACAGCCGCCATGGAGGTGTTGCTGGATCTACCCCCCCTACACTTCGTTATTATGGGAGAGGCCAGGCTAGGACTATACAGACTAGCCTGCAATGGTAGACTGAAGATCAACCCAGGCTTCAGGGGCCACTGCAAAATTCAGGAGATCGTGAAGGAACCCATGCTTGAAATGAGGTCAGACTTCGCGAGCCCGCGAATGTGCAGGGAAAACAACTTCACAGTGGAAATCCCTGATCGCGGGGCATGGCGGGAGGAGACACCGGGCATACCACGGGACGCGCTCGTCTGGTTCACGGACGGATCTGGCGGGGAGCGTGGGACGGGGGCAGGTGTTTACTCGGAAGGACCGAGGGTAAGTCACAGTATTTCCCTCGGAGCCCATGCAACGGTGTTTCAGGCCGAGATGTACGCCATCCTGCACTGTGTGCGGGAGAACAAGAGGAGGGGCTACACCAACAAGCGGATCCTCATAGCCACAGACAGCCAGGCAGCCCTTAAGGCACTAAGTAGCCCACGGGTAAATTCCTGGCTGGTGAGTGAGTGCCGAGACGAGACGAGCGACCTGGCTGGGCAGAATGAGGTGACCCTCATCTGGGTGCCGGGTCACTCGGGGGTCAAAGGCAATGAAGAAGCTGACAGTCTCGCAAAGAGGGGGTCAGCAGAACCATTTATGGGACCAGAACCGGCTCTGGGCGTGTCAAAGAGCACTGCCAGGGGAGCCATTAAGTCCTGGGTCAGAAACCAACACAAGGTGTACTGGGCGGACTGTCCAGGGCTCAGACATGGGAAGTCAATAATTGACGGACCCAGTTCAAAGAGAGCTGTGGAGCTGCTAAACCTTAGCAGAGGACAGCTCAGAAACACAACAGGTCTCTTGACGGGACACATGGCCGTCAAGAAACACCTACATAAAATGGGGCGGTTCGAAGGGGACCTCGCATGCAGACTCTGCGGCGAGGGGGAGGAATCAGCCCAGCACATCTTGTGCGAGTGTATAGCTCTGGACCGGAAAAGACAACTGATCTACGGTCACTCTAGACCGGAGACAGAGCAATATAAAACTTCACCCTACCAATCGCTGTGCAGACTAGTTCAAGGCACAGTGATTTTGGAATGGGTGGAGTAAGACTAGGGGTATGCACAATCAACCAAGGGTTGCGGTGCTATCGGGGCGGCAAGGCCGCGGACGAGCCCTGAGGGAACAAAAAAAAAAAAAAAAAAAGGTCTCTCCCAAGGCAGTATATGTAGTAAATTTCATTAAAACAGCTTTGTAATTTTCAGAGAAATTTTTTTTCCGAAAGGAAACTCAAATTTTTTCCGGAAAACCCTGTCCGATTTTCCTGGCTAACGAACTCACCCAAGCCATTAATAAAAGAAAGACACTTGGCGAGTTTCATCGAAATCGGTTAATTATTTTTTGAGATATCGGATGGATTCATATATATATATATATATATATATATATATATATATATATATATATATATATATATATATATATATATATATATATATATATATATATATATATAAACATTGAAACTGACCCCGGATATGGGTTCTAGGGGTCCTAGTTCGCGCTCATTTGAAAAAATTTTTGCAAAGTCTCACCATCAAAACCTCTCTATTAGTGAAATTTTATTTTAAAAAATCACTAAAACAGCAGGAATAAAATTAATGGAGAATGGTTTCACTGTATAAGGAGAGTTAATGTCAGTGCTGATGGAGAAACTGAAAACGAATTACAAAGGCTGCTCTGTGTGCTGGATGGTTTAAGAAGGAGAAGGCAGTTGGGGCAAAAAAAACATATTTTTCAGGTGAACTACTTCCAGAAGATTTGGAACAAAAAGTTAGACCTAATCATAAAAAGTTCTGGATCTCTTCTTTAAGTTGTCAAAATTTTTCTATTCATAATTCATTTAACCAGCAGCAGGCAGTTGATAATTTTGCTTATTTTACAAGATGTTTGGGTTCCATCTCCTCTTTAGAGCCTCCGTGGTTCAGTGGTAAGAACGTGTGCTTCTGAACCGAAGGGTACTGGGTTCGATTCCCAGGGTTTCCTTTTCAGTTTTTCAGTACAAACTGTAATAAATTAACATCAACCGAGGTTATTGTATTTGATCAAGTTGAATTTCTGCACGTTCAGCCCTTCGGAGGGGGCGTAAATCCGTCGGTCCAATGGCCGTGCGATGTTGGGCACGTTAAAGATCCATACCCTCCTCACAGAAAGGCAGGAGTTCGGCAAAATTTCTAGGATAGTGAGGTGAAACTGCTCCCTGGTGTCAGTGATTGGCCATAGTCGCAGAAATAGACCGACGGTTAATATATATATATATATATATATATCACCTCCTCTCTTCACTTATAGTTCCCAACTTAATTTCTGGTAACATGAGTTTTTTGTTGAGTACACTACAGATATCATTCCAGCTGCCAAGAGAATTAAGGCTAACATCTCTTGTGGACCTATCTAATTTAGCTCCTGGCTTCTTGGTGAGAGACTGCTTATATTGTGCTTTCTTGACTCCACTTAAGAAAAATCTCAAGTTCACTCTTAGATTTGGCACCTTCCCTACAACCTGAAAGCGCAACCTGAAAGCGGTCACGAGTTTTTGGTGTCTTCAAGATGAGAAATAACAGTGATCCATCAAACTATCAACCAATATCCATCCATAATATATTATAAATGTCAACTGACAATGTCAAAATTATTGCGCTCCAATTTAATTGTTTTTAGTAGATTTTGGCCATGAATTTGAACAGGACTTTGTAAAGTGAAAAATTAACTTTTGAGGCGATCATGGAAGTGTTTGTGAGCAGAAGCAGATAAAAACTGGAAATTTTCCAAAGTTGGCAGTGTGGAAGTGAATATTATTTGACATTTAACTATGTTTGGACTTTACATCTATGCTATAAATTGTGTTGTATGGAAGTACAAGCTCCGCTTCTTTGTATTGCACAATGTATAATTAATAAGCAAATATATAATAGTAATACTAATACTAATACCCTATCTATTCTATAAGATTTTCGAGGCCTGCCTTTTTCAGAAAATACTGTTTCACATCAAGAAGACTCCATTTCTCAGCATGGTTTCATTCTGGGGAGATCGACAATGACGAGTTTAGTTTAAAATAGGTTGTTTTATGTGTTTTTGCATTATCTTCAGCTTTTGACACTTCAACTTTGTTTTGTATTCTTAAGCGTTTAGCGACAAAATGGATATATTTGACCAAGTGCATTTTTACGATACTCATTCAGTTTGACTTCTCATAAATGTTTAAACAGAAGATTCAGTAATAACGTGATTATATGAGGTGCTCAAGAGCCAGCCAACTCTGGCCACCAGACATGATTTATTTGTTTGATGACATCTCAGGACATTAGTTGAAAAAGTTCCTATTGAATCTGAGAAGCACTTATGTCAACGAATTAATTAGTTGTGATGCTATAAGAGCTACTCCTGGCTTTTTTAATTATGACAATGCACTCCACAAAAAAGCATATGCTTGCACTGGTAATAAAAATACAATTTAGTATATACATAAAAAACTTTTACCAGACCATGATTTTGATTCACTACCAGCTGCTAATTTCCACATTAGTCTTTCTTTAATAAATATTATGCTTTCTGGTAACTGCGGCTGATCATTGACATATTATATTCTTCTTAAGGGCAGATACATATACAGCTTCCAACTGTGTACTACTTTGGGATATCTGCAATGTATCTTAGAACGAAACCCAACATCTTCGACCTTCTGATGGCTATTGAATGTCATTCCCAAATCAACAACAGTCTATGAATTCTGAAGATTACTACCACCAATTGTGTAAGAAGAATCAAATTTCTTGTATCTGTAAAGGCTTATATATTTACATTTATTCACATTAAGTTCCAGCAAATTCCTGTCACACCACAAGCCCAGAGCATCCAAATTCCTCGGCAGGATCAACATGTCCCTACTACTTTCGATAACCTTGAATAAAATCATTAGCAAAGAACAAAAAATCAGTCCAGAACTGCGGTTCCTACATCATTAATGTACAGAATGGGAGCACAATATGACTTCTGAGGAACATCTGACGTCACTTCAATACTGAGAAATAAAGCCCGCCTTTACCCTCTGACTCCGACCAGGAATACAGTGACAAATCTAGGACAAATATCCATCACAGAAACCAAGCTGACACAATCCAATGCCAAACAAAAACTAGGCAAGATCCAAAGGATGGCTTGCCTAGGCATCACAGGGGCCATGTCTTCAACCCTAACAGCCGTCATGGAGGTGTTGCTGGATCTGCCCCCCCTACACTTAGTTACTATGGGAGAGGCCAGGCTAGGACTATACAGACTAGCCTGCAATGGTAGACTGATGATCAACCCAGGCTTCAGGGGCCACTGCAAAATTCAGGAGATCGTGAAGGAGCCCATGCTTTAAATGAGGTCAGACTTCGCGAGCCCGCGAAGCTGCAGGGAAAACAACTTTACAGTGAAAATCACCGACCGCGAGGCATGGCGAGTGGAGACGCCGGGAATACCACAGGACGCGCTCGTCTGGTTCACGGGCGGATCCGGCGGGGAGCGTGGGACGGGGGCAGGTGTTTACTTGGAAGGACTGAGGGTAAGTCATAGTATTTCCCTCGGAGCCCATGCAACGGTGTCTCAGGCCGAAATGTACGCCATCCTGCACTGTGTGCGGGAGAACAAGAGGGGCTACACCAACAAGCGGATCCTCATAGCCACAGACAGCCCTTAAGGCACTAAGTAGCCCACAGGTAAATTCCTGGCTGGTGAGTAAGTGCCGAGACGAGACGAGCGACCTGGCTGGGCAGAATGAGGTGACCCTCATCTGGGTGCCGGGTCACTCGGGGGTCAAAGGCAATGAAGAAACTGACAGTCTCGTGAAGAGAGGGTCAGCAGAACCATTTATGGGACCAGAACCGGCTCTGGCTGTGACAAAGAGCACTGCCAGGGGAGCCATTAAATCCTGGGTCAGAAACCAACAGAATATGTACTGGGCAGACTGTCCAGGGCTCAGACATGGGAAGTCAATAATTGACGAACTCAGTTCAAAGAGAGCTGTGGAGCTGCTAAATCTTAGCAGAGGACAGCTCAGAAACACAACAGGTCTCTTGACAGGACACATGGCCGTCAAGAAACACCTGCATAAAATGGGGCGGTTCAAAGAGGACCTCGCATGCAGACTCTGCGAGTGTAAAGCTATGGACTGCAAAAGACAACTGATCTACGGTCAGTCTAGACCGGAGATAGAGCAATATAAAACTTCACCCTACCAATCGCTGTGCAGACTAGTTCAAGGTACAGTGATTTTGGGATGGGTGGAGTAAGACTAAGGGTATGCACAATCAACCAAAGGTTGCAGTGCTATCGGGGCAGCAAGGCCGCGGACAAGCCCTGAGGAAAAAAAGATACATTAAAGAAAGTAGGTATGTTCTGCAAAAGCACACACAAGGCGACATTATGTCAGAATCACTAAGTGCAAATATTTCAAATATTAGATCGAACAAAATGAGCGATTGAAACTATCCATTTTGTTGCGATAATACTGATCAAAAAAAAAGAATGTGTTAAGGATGTATTTTGGATATAAATCAGGATAATTTAAAAAACGTGTTAAATAACTGATGCATATTTAAAACTTATCGTTACATTTTACGCACGCATGTATATATAAAAATAATTACCACCATAAATTAGTTAAGATTTTAATGACTAGTGTTCCAATACATTAATTTGTTAGACAGTATTCTTTATTTATTAATATACAACTGCCAATCCTTTGTGATTATGAATTTCTTTTCAGTTAATGCTGAGATATTAAAATCTGGTCTGAAACAAAACAAAACCGTCTATAAACAGGGTTTGTTAACCTGAATAAAACCTAATTTGTATTATCTAATGCACTATATGTCTAGAGTTATGTTACTCTAATTTGTTTATTGCCATTATGTACATTAAAAAATCTCAGGGTGAATATAACATGCATAAATATGATTTAAGTATTAACAAACTTATTTACAGACAGTATATCAAGATTTTATGCATTTTTTCTCCATTTATTTTGTTTTCACACTGTTCTCGTCAACATGTTTGATTATTAAGGGGGCTATTTTTTTGCTTAGCTTATCTGTGGTTATATTACCTTTGTAAGTGGCAATAAATTGATGAGAAATATGGAAGCGAGATCAATGAGAGTAAACATCAGCGCCTGAATCTATATTTAGCAGAAAAAAGTATCATAAACAATGTGTACTGGGGACTCTGCAGGAAATTAAGATATGTTGGCCTATGACGTCGCTGTGTGCAGTGATTTAACTGAAGTGTCCATGAGAAGCTTACACAGAATCCCTAAAACATTTCCCGAAAGTGAAAGTGAATCGCAACCACTACCCACTGAAAATATTAAAAGCAGCATTTCAGCTTGATAATAACATGAAATATGCTATTCGGGAGAAAATTTCATTGATTGTTTTTCCTAAATTAAATCTCAACCCTGAAGGCAGTCGCAGACAAACTAAGTTCCGACGGTTTAGGTCAATTTAACATCAGGCATATGAAAAGAAATAGGAAAAGTCTCCTTATATAAAGAGAAGAAATAATTTCTTAGCTGAGAAATTACCTACAAAAAATTCGTGTGTATCGTTGTAAAGGGAGAAAAATGTATTACTTGCACAAAACTTGGCTGAATCAAGGACATACTGTGTCAAAGGTGTGGCAAGATTTGGAAATAAATAGCCATCATCAAGCTTTTTTTGGAAGGATTTTAAAGACGTTCGAAAGCGCCAGCAGGCAAAGGACAGGGCTTGATTATTATGGAGCCTAATTAAAAAATTGGTTTTCAAGGATTTTGCGAAGCCTTGATCCAAATTAAGTCGTGATAATGAACAATGCTTTCTACTATAGTCTTGATTGGAGCCGTCTCTGGAGAAAAGGTAACATTATAAACTGTCTATCAGAAGTATATGAAAGTTCAATTATTTTTTTCCTCAGGGCTCGTCCGCGGCCTTGCCGCACCGATATCAATGCAACCTTTGGTTGATTGTGATTACTAAATATCACCAAATCACCAAATATGATGTGGATGAAATGGTTCATGAGAGTAATATAATAATTGTTCATCACCTCCCTCCTTACCATTGTGAACTGAACCCATAGAGCTGAATGGACTCCAAAAAAAAAAAAAAAAAAAACAGTCACGGGGGAAATTAAACACTTAAGATGGATGAGATGAAATACTTGGTGACTGCTGTGATAGAAATCACACATGAATCTTGGAATAATTACATCAAACATGCTATCAAAGAAGGAGATATATTGTGGGATCTAGACGCTATAGTGGACATTTTGGTTGAGTCATTAATTATCAACATAAATAATAGTGACTTTGAAAGTTTCATCATCTGATGACCATTATTCAGGTGATGATCGACACTGACTCTCTGGTGGTGACTGAACAATTTTTCAAATGGTTTTCAGATATGTTTTCTGTTAAATAAATAAAATTTTGGGTTTGAGGTGGTTCCAGACAACTTTTCTCAATACTTTTTCTTTAAATTCACAATACGTCTCTTGTGGTAGACTAGCCTGTTTTGTATAAATATACATTTCCTGCCCGTTAATTCCTACTTTTCACTTCTCAGTGATTCCTTTGAAGACAGTTAAACTTTTTTCTTTAAAATGTATTATTTATGTTCGTTTTTGATCACAGTATGTTATTTTGATCAAACGCTCAATGTACTTTATCCATTAAATAAAGCTATAAACGCTTCATATATATACCCTTTTTTTTAATTCACTGAAAAATTAAAAACTATGTAGGCGTTAATCTCTCAACTGGAACACACTGTATAATATAATTTTTAAAACATTAGCAACTACAAAATGCTTATGTTTAGGTCTTTCAATTAATTAACTATTGCCTTAAACTTTCACAATATTTGCCATTTAAAAGACGCAGTATTATAACGCCACGATCATTTCTGAGAATTTATGACCTACTAATTTGAAACTGGATTATGGAGATTGTACTTCCTTAAAAGTATAACAATATCAGTTTGTGTGTGTATTTGAGTTTTAAATTGCTATTATGTTAGATAGAGACCAGATGGATATTTTCTTCTTAAAATGATAATGTACTCTGCAAACGTTAACATGTGACTTTCCCAATCATAAGAGAATAGGAACCAAGATTGAGAATGAGAGGAACTAGATAAGCTAGAATAAGAAAAGGTGTACAGAAAGGATGCACATTATGCCTGTATTTATTATATTTATTCATAGAAGATACAATTATACATTACAAGAAAAAACAGCAGAACTAAAGAGAAATAAATAGTTCCATTGCATAAGGTATACTGATGACGTAGCATTTATAGGAGTAACGGTGATAGCACTACAAAAGATGTTCATGTTGTTGGATTGTGTGTTAAGAATAATCAAACTAAAAACCAATATAACGAAAACAAAGGTAATGAAATGAAGTAAGGGTACAAAACCATCTTGTCCTATACATCAGAAGGAGAAGGTTGGACAAATTAAAACCACCCACTCTTATGAGGGAAACTTCCATTTGTGGAACAGGCGAAACATTTGAGTGTTACTCTAAATAAGAAAGATGCTCGACTGGAGCATACAGTTAGAAAAAATAATCCACAGCGCCAAGTTGTCTGTGTGGACCTGTGGAAGGTTTTGTGGGAACAACTGTGGGACAAACCCCCAGCAAATGTATTGGCTCCATGTAATGGTTATCAGACTTATAATAACCTATGGACCCATAGTTTAGTGGCCTACGGTACTTCGTGGTACCGCGAGGGCCAAAAATTATATATATATATATATATATATATATATATATATATATATATATATATATATATATATATATATATATATATATATATATATATATATATATATATATATATATATATATATATATATATATATATATGACACACTTGGTTCTCGGGTTGAACCGCGTCCAGAATTTATGAAAACTCGACGTTTCGGCTCCTGTTTTGGAGCCATTTTCAAGAGGTAAAGGAAATATGTAAGGACACTCTAAGGCCTCAATCTGCCTACTCCTTAGAGTGGTGGGTAAAGGAAATATGTAATGACACTCTAAGGCCTCAATCCGCCTACTCCTTAGAGTGGTGGACAAAGGTGGGTAAAGTAAATATGTAAGGACACTCTAAGGCCTCAATCTGCCTACTCTTTAGAGTGGTGGACAAAGGTGGGTAAAGGAAATATGTAAGGACACTCTAAGGCCTCAATCTGCCTACTCCTTAGAGTGGTGGACAAAGGTGGGTAAAGGAAATATGTAAGGACACTCTAAGGCCTCAATCCGCCTACTCCTTAGAGTGGTGGTCAAAGGTGGGTAAAGGAAATATGTAAGGACACTCTAAGGCCTCAATCTGCCTACTCCTTAGAGTGGTGGACAAAGGTGGGTAAACGAAATATGTAAGGACACTCTAAGGCCTCAATCTGCCTACTCCTTAGAGTGGTGGGCAAAGGTGGGTAAAGGAAATATGTAAGGACACTCTAAAGCCTCAATCTGCCTCCTCCTTAGAGTGGTGGACAAAGGTGGGTAAAGGAAATATGTAAGGACACTCTAAGGCCTCAATCCGCCTACTCCTTAGAGTGGTGGACAAAGGTGGGTAAAAGAAAAATATGTAAGGACACTTTAAGGCCTCAATTTGCCTACTCCTTAGAGCGGTGGACAAAGGTGGGTTGGGTTGTTGTAGCTCGATTACGGGGCCTCAATCTGCCTACTCCCCAAATCTCGCCGGAGATCGTCTGTGAGATCTCAGTGCGTTCAACCCTGAGGCAGATAATAAAATTGCCCCATTATCTGCCCCAACAAATGCCGGTGACCCTCTTAATCCTCCTCATCCTCTAAGTACCATGAGCAAAACCCCACACTTAATTGACGGTGACCCCACTACTTTCACTGATAACGAAGCAGGTAGACGGAACAACATATGTAAGACAAGACTTGCAATGAACTGCCAGATCTCTCTGAGACCTAGGGTTGAACACACTGAGACCTCACAGACGATCTCCGCGGAGATTTGGGGAGTAGGTAGATTGAGGCCCTGTAATCGAGCTACAACAACCCAACCCACCTTTGTCCACCACTCTAAAGAGTAGGCAGATTGAGGCCTTAGAGTGTCCTTACATATTTCCTTTACCCACCTTTGTCCACCACTCTCAGGAGTATGCAGATTGAGGCCTTAGAGTGTCCTTACATATTTTATTTGCCCACCTTTGTACACCACTCTAAGGAGTAGGCAGATTGAGGCCTTAGAGTGTCCTTACATATTTCCTTTACCTCTTGAAAATTGCACCAAAACAGGAGCCGAAACGTCGAGTTTTCATAAATTCTGGATGCGGTTCAACCCGAGAACCAAGTATGTCTCACATTAAAGACTGCGGAAATCTTTCTGAACATATATATATATATATATATATATATATATATATATATATATATATATATATATATATATATATATATATATATATATATATATATATATATATATATATATATATATATATATATATATATATATATATATATATATATATATATATATATATATATATATATATATATATATATATATACGTATAAAAATTAAAACTGACCCCGGATATGGGCTCTAGGGGTCCTAGTTTGCGCTCATTTGAAAAAAATTTTGCAAAGTCTCACCATCGATACCTCTCTATTAGTGAATTTTTTTTTTAAGGAAAATTACTAAGTCTTATTGTTACGTGAGGATTCTAACCACGAGCGATGGCAAATGTTTTTTGAAACACCCTGTATAACATTAATATTGCATTTAGTTGAAATGGCAAAATAGTATGTGTTCATAAAGCCAGCACTAGAACCTTTGATTTTCTGTTGAACTTAATATCAAATTTACACCTTTACTACAAACACAGAGTTAATTATTTTGAGGGGAAAAAGGTAGGTGCAATGCAATATGTAGTTGCAAAATTTTTGTTAAAGATGTGATGTTACATAGACATATTAGGGAAATCATAAAAGGCTGAATTAAATGATTGCCTTTAAAAATTTGGTTTTTACATAATAAAATTATAAGCATGCTAAAATAATAATGTATCTGGTAAGTTACCTGACAATTTATTTTCCATTCAGTTTATATCCCACTAGTTTCAATTAAAGGTGACTTTAGATTATTAACTGATTGATAAAGAAAACTGATTGTGGTATTTGTATTGCATAGGAATCTGAAGAAAACAAAAGTTTATTGCCTTTCCTTTCCTTGGTCCTCGTAGTACAATATTACTAAAAAGTATTTTCAAATTTAGTTATATAAATACAGCATGTATTATATATACTTACATATTGCATTAAAAAAAAAAACACTTGATCACAGAATAAACAAAAATTTGGTTTCGAACAAATTACCACAACACTCACTATCAAATTTTGCCAATAAAATATGAAGAAAAAATCTATATCGCTAAGGATGCCTCCAATCTTTGTTTATTGAAAAGATAAGCAAGAAATATGTGTATGACCTACCTATATAACTTGCTATCATAAACAAAATATATTTCTTCTAGTTCCCGTTAAAAAATACTGTATACTTTACAATTAAGACTACCACCATTACAATATCCTAATATAGAATGTTCCATAAACTGAATCTACAATTTTAGCAAAAAATATATTGGATCATTTAAAATAAAAACTTGATATAATGAATATGCATAAAAATTCTACCATTTTGGGTTATAGTCATTTTAATTTTTTTTAAGACATACAAAATGGCTTGACTTGCCTAGATTTTAATGGACATAAAAATAGTCTTGAGTTAAGCACAATTTACTTAACCTGAATACTACAATTTAGTTCTTAAGAGGGGGATTCGAAAGTTGTAGCTATAGAAATGTTACTGAGATGGACAAATGTATCAGTCTCTGAATATTTTTTATCATATATGCATTGTGCATAATCTTTAGATTGATGCTATTCTTCAGCAGATGGCGTAATAAGTTAGCCTAATTTTGAAGTTTATTCGATTATTTTTCAACATATCAGAAACACAAAATGCAAAGAGAAGGGTGTGTGTACATTTATTATTTGTAGACCCAGATAATATAAAACTTATAAAATAACTAATGTCACTAAACTTATAAGCTTATGCAGAATTGGCATTTTAGTGTCATCATCTACAACACTATCAAAACTCAAAGCATTGCTCGCGAGATTTTGCCCTTTTTAAATTTTATGTAACTATCAATTACCGCGATCAAATTAAACTCTGTTGCAAAGCGTTTACAAGTACAGTATTTTCATACAGCACTTTGTTCTGTAAAACATCACATAAATTTTTTACAGTGTGAATAAAACATTGAAAATTTTCTAAAATGTCAAGAATCTCCTGTTTGAAAAAGAATTTATTTCTTGAATTTTGACCAAAAACATTAAGACAGTTCTTGTAACATCCACGAACAGAAAGAAACTAAATTTAAAAGCTCCCACTCTGAATGGAACACAGAGATAATTTTCCAATGAAGTTGAATATTTAGGGATCTGTTTAGACCAAAAACTGAACTGGAACACGCACTTGGAAACAACTCTTTTGAGAGCACCAATGGCAATCTGGACTTGCTGTAGACTCATAGGAAAGACCGGAAAGAGGACTTCCAAGTTGTGAAATTCCTTGCCGGCACATGTTTTTCCTTCTCCTCCGAATCTCCAAACCTTCAAGTCCAGAATTAACAAGTTGCCTCTTTCCTCCTTGTCGGCACCCACAGTACGTTAGTATTTAGGCTGTAAGCCCTCGTGGTGTGTTGTTGAAATATATTAAAAAAACATGGGGGCTGAATCGCAGGATGGTTATACCAAAAAAAAAAAACTGTGATTAAACCCATCGTCACATATCATCTGTAGTATGGTGGCCAAAAAGGGCCAAAGCAAATCGCAAACATTGCAAAGGCTGATCTGTCTTGGAATAATGGGAGCTATGGCATCATGCCCTACAGCTGCAATCTCTGTTGCAGAGACAATGCTGAATCTTACGCCACTGCAGATATGTGTGAAGAGGGAATCGGCACTAAGGCGCTATTTCAAGCAAACAAATTCGAACCAGGAGACTCGGCTGGCCACTTGAAGACCTTGGAAATTATTCAGCCAAACCAACAGATCAAAACCCAGCTAAACTGGACTTCATAGTTCCATTTGACGTGGTCATAAGTGACCGAAAAGCATGGGACAGAGAGAGAACAAGAGGAGGGGCTACACCAACAAGCGGATCTTTAGCTACAGACAGCCGTTAAGGCTCTAAGTAACCCACGGGTAAACTTCAGACTGGTTAGTGAATGCTGGGACAAGATTAGTGACCTGGTCAGGCAGAATAAGGTTGCCCTCATCTGGGTGCCGGGCCACTCAAGGGCAAAGGCAATGAAGAGGCTGACAGACTCTCGAAGAGAGGATGAGCAGAACCATTTATGAGACCAGAACCTAGGCGTGACAAAGAGCACTGCCAGCGATCCATTAAGTCCTGGGTGAGAAACCAACACAAGGCTGCAGTAGGCTGCAGACAGCGTTCAAGGCTCTAAGTAGCCCACGGATAAACTCCAGACTGGTTAGTAAATGCCGAGACGAGATGAGTGACCTGGTCAGGCAGAATGAGGTTACCCTCATCTGGGTGCCGGGCCACTCGGGGGCAAAGGCAATGAAGAGGCTGGCAGACTCTCGAAGAGAGGATGAGCAGAACCATTTATGAGACCAGAACCTAGGCGTGACAAAGCACTGCCAGCGATCCATTAAGTCCAGCCTACTGCACAGATCGTCCAGGGCTTAGACATGGGAAGACATTAATTGGGGAGCCCAGTTCAAAGAGCTGCTAAATTTTAGCAGAAGACAGCTCAGGAACATAACAGTACTCTTGACGGGACATGTGGCTGTCAAGAAACACCAGCATAAAATGGGGCGGTTCGAGGGGGACCTGGCATGCAGACTCCACGGCGAGGGGTAGAGTCAGCACAGCACATCCTGTGCTAGTGTAAAGCTCTGGGCTGAAAAGACAACTGATCTAAGGACAGCATAGACCAGAGACACCAATTTAAAACTTGGCACTACCAGCTGCTGTGCAGATTACGGCGAAAAAAATGGGACAGTACAGTGAAAGGCTGACAAACAACTTATCTGTATGGTATACAGACCCTTTAAATCTCTGTGTACAGGACTGCATACAAAGAAGACTCAGAAATAGAGAGATATACATCCTCACAGACAGTCAGCGGTACTAAAGACTCTTCTTTCAAAACGGAGTCTAAAGTGACCTGGGACTGTGAAAATCCTTGAGCAACTAGCTACGAAAAACAAAGTAACTTTGATGTGGGTACCAGGGCATCAAGGAATTGAAGAAAATGAGGCAGCAGACAGCCTTGCAGAAAGGGCAGCAAGAACACCATTCTATGGTGCAGAGCCCTATTGTCGATAAACAAAAAGCCATGTAAGGAATGAACTTGATACTTGGGAAAGGAACCAAATGCTGTCATGCTGGAGGAAAATGTCAGGCTTAAGGCAGGCAAAACAGTTCATCACCATATCAACAAAGAAATCTAAACTGTTTTTTGAATTGAACAGGAACGACTTGAGAATAACCACAGAGCGTTTCACAGGACACTCCCCAGCATATCACCATATGAAGATGTGTAAGGTGCAGTGAAAACTGCAGATACTGCGCTGAAGGAGCAGAAACAATAGAAGATGCTATGCGATTGCATAGCTCAGCTCCCAGTTCGGCAAAAGGCTCAAATAGGTTGGAGGGGTGACCTTAACACCACCGCAGGAAATAGGTAAAATAACCCCCAAAAAGATAGTAGACTACATAAAGTCTGCACTTTTTATGTAGTAATTATTAGTAAAAAGAGTCACACATCAAAGACCCATTGGGGTCGCAGCACTGAGAGGCCAAATGCCAATACGACTCCTTAAACAATCTACCCTCTCAAAACCACTTTCATTCCCGCTCCCACAAGGGAGCTGGATTTGATGGGTAAAATTTAAACAACTAGGCGTGAGCCGCAATAGACCTAAGGTCACAGTCGAGGAACTAAAATAGCCCAATTACCATTGAACTTAACCTAATACCCGAGAAGCTGAACAAAGTTACTTTGTTGTACATAGCTAGTTGCTTCAAGGATTTTCACAGTCCCAGGTCACTTAATGGAGTATGGCTTGTCTAAAAGAAACCATTGTTTCGCCACAATGTGGCTTCTTCAGGAATTCTGTTTTTACTTTAACGTCGGCCTATTTCCGCGACTATGGCCAATCACCGACGCCAGGGAGCAGTTTCACCTCATTATCCTGACAATTTTGCCGAACCACTGTCTTTATGCAAGGAGGGTAGGGATCTTTAACGTGTCCAATATCGCATGGACACGGGACCGACGGCTTTACGCCCCCTCCGAAGAGCGGAACGTGCAGACATCCAACTTGCTCAAATACAATGCCAAAACCTCGGTTGATGTTAATTTATTAATTAATTTGTACTGAAAAAGTGAAAGGGAAACCCTGGGAATCGAACCCAGTACCCTTCGGTTCAGAGGCACACGTTCTTACTCCTGGACCACCGACGCTCCCTTCTTCAGGTACAAAAATAAAATGTTGCCATTCCATTGACTTGGATGATTAAATATTTAATAACGGATTTTCATCAAATATTGGCCACAGCCATCTCATTTTAGAACAAAAATCACTGAAACCTCAGTTTGAAAAATTAATAAATTAGCTTGAATGTAGAGGTCTGAAGGTTCGAAATCTGGAACCGAACCCGAACTCGAACCTTCGGTTCGAAAAAGTGTTTGCACTAGGTGATGTTAAAGTAGTTCGAAGTTTGAAATATGTAACTCTCCGAAATAGTTCGAAGTTGCTTTGCGAAAAACTACTTGGAAGTTGAACTTTACAGGCATTCAAGGCTGCGAAAGGTAGCGAAGTTATAACTCGATAACGGCCCCATTCACTCGGTAGCGGCGCTTTAAACCCAATATTGGTTCCATTGAGTCGGTAGCGTAATTTCAGAAGATTTCACTCATGCTTATTTTGACAATTGGTGGGACAAACTGAGACCTCACAGAGCCATTTACGATCACAGAAGCTTGTAAATTTTACTGAACCTTTCCTTTTTTTCGGAAAAATGGTGATCTTTTATGTACCAAATATTGTAAGCTACAATATATCTATATTTTGCATCTAAGGAAATGATATATGAACGTCAAAAAATTGTTGTTAGTTCGATTTTAAATTTTTAAGAAGTTCGAAGATCGAGCCAACATATTTGCGTGGGTTAGTTCAAAGTTTGTTTCGGAAAAAACATAGGTTCGCACAATTCTACTTGAATGCCAAAATCTACAGCACATTTTATTCTGCATAAAAACAAATGTTATCCGTACAAATTTATGATCTGCCAAAGGCTGAGGTTAGCGACAAAATAAGACGCAGGGCATTATATGAGTCAAGAGCTTGAGAATTTCATCACTAAGTAATAAAGACCCGAAATAAAACATTCTGTTCCCAGTTTTGGGGTTTATTGATTTTCTAGAGGTCCAACTTCCCTATGTTTGAGGCACACTTCAGAGGTTTTTTCTGATGATTCTTAATGATTCAACTATTACGACTGACATTAAATTTAGAATGGAAAATGCTTTACATTGTTTTATTAAAAGAGCAGCAAGGTACTTAAAAATACTAATTTTATATTGATTTTTGGAAGGTACTAAAAAATCAATTTGATGATTTCTCAAACGAAATGTATAAAAAATTGGTAAAAACCATTTTGTTTAGCTCAAAAAGTGAAAGTAAGAAGGACCAGACTTTTCGCTTTTGTGGCTGCATATGCAGAACTAAAATAAATATCCATAGACCTGGTTCTCAAATTCATTAGAGAATCAAGGATTATGATACAATCACATATGGGCACCATAAGCATAGGCTTATGTATGTAATAATAATAACAATAATTGTTTCACAAAAATGTTTTTTCTTGTACGAAAGAATTTTCTTTAAAATCTGTTTATAGCCTTCCTCACGACTTGATCTTTCCAAACCTTAGTTTCGTTTTAAATTTTTTACGAGGGTCGACCAATAAATGAAGAAGCAAGTTTTTCACAATTTTTTAAAATATTTTTCTCCTTTTAGGTTGATACACTTTTCCCAGCGTTTCTGGAATTTCTTTAACCCCTCCAAAATTACGACTTGTCAAATTTATCAAACTAAGCTACTTTCTGCGATAACCTCCTCGTTTGAGCTAAATTTTTCCCCTGAGCCATGTTGTAGAACAGAAAGAAGTCACAGAGAGCTAGGTCGGCCGAGTACAGTGGGTGCAGCAATTCATAATGCAGTTCATGCAATTTGGATGAGACACTTCCGGATGAATGTGCTGCTGCTTTATCGTGGTGACTGGCACTTTTTTTGTTACCCTAGTGGGGTCATGTTTCCTTTAATTTCTTACCGAATCAGTCCAATAATTCACTGTAGTGCTGCACCATTATCATTCTTCCTTTCTGCAATAAGTCCATGAGGATTATCCCATTCGAATCCCAAAACATCGAAGCCATTACCCCTCTGGCCGATGGAACTGTATTTGCCTTCTTCAGAGCAGATTCCCCGAAAAAATCCATTGGTTTGACTGTCGCTTTGTCTATGGCGTATAATAATGTATCAAGGTTTCATCAGCGGTGACGACTCGATGCAAAAACTCCTGAGAATTTCACTTAAAGAGGTCCAAACACTGCTTCGACACTGACAGCTGTATCCGCTTGTTGTCCACTGTAAGCAATCTCGACAGACACCTTTTTCATACTTATCATGTAAAGTATTTATTGCCGTTCCGTCCGACATGCCTATGGCCTCTGCTACTTTGCACCCTTTAGTTCGGCGATCAGCGAGAATCATGTCATGGACCTTTTTAACGATCTCCTCAGTAATCATGTCTACCTTGACCTCTTCTCATCAAGAACAGATGTACAACTACGTTTAAATTAGTTGAACCAATATCTCACGGTTGTCAGAGATGGTGAAGGGTCACCATAGACAGCATCCAGCTTCGCTTTTATTTCTTCACAGTAAATGATGGTAATGCCAACTTCCCTCAAGAACGCCACTTGTCTTCAAACACAGGTACTTACTGATCGACTCTCGTATTGAGCTAATGAATCAAGCTGCAAATAATATGACATTTTTTCAAATCTCCGCCTAAGCTAGTTCAAAACCCTCTTAATTTTTTAACAATGAATCAAGCTGCAAATAATATACTCTAAACATTTTTTCAAATATCCCACTTAAGCTAGTTCAAAACTGTGTTCATTTTTTAACAATGCTGTTTCTCATAAAAATTGACTGAAAAAGTAGTGGCAATCAATGATGATATTGAAAAAGACAAAAGTTTGTCTCTTGTTTTTTCTTGCAAAAAAATCAATAAAAATCAAAAGTTAGACACCATACTTAGAAATATGAAGTCTTTGGACTTTTGATTACATGCATTTTTTGCATAATAAGCACCACTGTGGATGCAAACACTCTTTATGCAGAAATTGTTAACATATTTGTTAATAAAAAAAACACACAAAAAAAAACCAGATAAGTAAAACAAACATATTAATTTAAAAATTTAAGTATGTATGTGTTTAGTGGTACAAGGTTAAAATTCAGATTGTCATTTTACTATTTATTGTCCAGTTCTTGATTAGCATATTTATATTTCCTTCATTTTTTTGGCTAATAAGCACCCCTGTGGATGCAAACACTCTTATGCATAAATTGTGAACATGTTTGTTTAAAAAAAAAACAGATAAGTAAAACAAACATATTAATTTATAAAATTGAATATGTATGTTTAGTGGTACAAGGTTAAAAAAATTCACATTGTCATTTTACTATTGTCCAGTTCTTGATTAGCAAATTTATATTTCCATACACTTCTGAAGAAAAATTACAAAAGCTCACATTATTCACCAATTCAAAGTATTTGACAGGTATAATTCGAAAAGAAGCATTTATGAAACTTAAAAGTGTAAAAACTATTTTGCTTAAAATTATCTAAAGACCACTTCAGAATTTTGAATAGAACGTAACTTTTTACTATGAGTAATGTTAAGTCGTTCACGTTAAAAAAAAACTATTTTTAAGGCAACACCAAAAATATTGTTTTAATTTACATCAACAAATATATACAACACTGTGTTACCTCAAAGACTCTCATACTGGTGTCACTTTTTACTGTTAGTAGTGCGTTTTGTTTCTTTCCTCTTCATCTTCGCCTCAAATAAAAACTATCTACTGAATGTTACTAAGCAAATTTAACAAAACATTTAGGCTGGTTAATTTTGTATAAGGTAAAGGAATATAAAAACACACATATCAAAATAAATGAATTTTTTCAACAGATCAAAATGCCCACATCTATAGCTTATAGTTTAATATTTGCTGTAGACTGAAAAGTATTGAAACAAAAAGCAGAATCACCCCAAAAATAATAACAAATAATCATGCGCCAGATAAGTATTTAGACAACGAGATTGTCTTCATCAGTAGCTGTCGCTAAACAGTTTAGCAACAGCTACTGATGTAGACAACTTCGTTGTTGAAATACGTTATCTGGTACATAACTCTCTCGTCATTATTTTTGTGGTTTTTGGGTTGATTCTGTTTTTGGTTTCAATTTCCAGCCACAGTATCCAACCTCAGTTTGAAAAGTATTGTCATTTTCAACTTCAATATGTACAGTGAACTTAGCTATAACACATCTATGGCATAGTAAATAATCAGTGGTGGTGTGGTGGCCAATAAACTTAAATAACAAAGAAACAATTCTTATTGTTATTGCTTATTAACAGGTACACTTCCAATTGAGGCACTATCCCTACAACCGCAAACACATCCAAACAGAGCCTGTTCCACAGGTGGTGGCTTTTCAATATATTCTTTATTTATGAACTCAAAACAGTACGTTTGTACTGGTAATAAGTTCTACAATTAATAACATAAAGTTACATATGATTTTTAATTAACTTAAATTATATCACTGTCAAGTACTTTAGAAACTATATACTGGAAACTGTTTTGTCCATTTAATAAAAGTCCTTTTAGGTTCATTGTGAATCTTTGTATCCGTGGTATGTTTCCGAGTTCTTCTGAAACAGTCTTAAATGAGCTTATGCTCCTCGTAATCGCACTGTTAAGTTTTATATTTGTTCTCATTGCTACCACATGTGGGTCTGCCCGTTGCCTTGTTGAATACATGTGTACTTCACTACTTCTTGCCACTTTAAATGTTCATTTTTATTTTATTATTCTATATTTTATACATTAGTTCACACTCTTTCAGATTTATAAGCTTGTAAATTTCTAAAATGTTTAATGTTTTATGTAAAGATTTAGTGGGATAAAATCAGTTTAAACAGTTTGGTGTTCTCTGCAATTGCTGTAATCTCACCTTTGACGCAGAAGCCCAAACAACCATCATCTCATGTGTGGTTATATTAATGAATTATATAGTAGTTTCTTCAATCTCTGTTAAATAATATTCACACCTTCTAAAGGCTAGAGTAAGACTAGATGTTTTTCCTTACATTATTTAAGTGTTCGCCAAAATTAAATTGATTTGTCTATTGTTAGAATTTGAATATTGAAATATTCGTATTAATCCAAATATCTCTGGTAGCGTGATACCTAATACGGAATCGTATAAAGTAAATAGAGTGTACATGTACGATACAAAATCTCTATGAGCTGAATGACGTATACTGCAACGTCAGCCAGCCAACATGAATCTGAACCTGCTTAACCTGTACATAGCCCCTACCCTCAATATTATATAATGGTAATCGAAATTTTTCTTATATTCCTAGAATAGGATGTATTCTATTCCGTTATATTCTGCTTATCTATTTATAGTTGTGTCAATTAGATTAAATAAATAAATAAATATCACCTTTATTAATTAAATCATAATTCGTATTACAACCCCACCAACCACCATCAGGAAAGGACGAAGTCTAGCAGAGCTATTCACACTCAATCCCAACCGTCAGTGGAAACAGGGCACGTTACACGCAACTGTGTATCTTCGGCAAACAAAAACAAAAAATGAAATTAACAAGCAAATCTAAAGAAAAATCTAAATTAAAAATTGTCTAAATTTCCAAGGAGTCCCAACTAAAGGCCAAAACTTATACAGGGGTTTGTTCAAACGAGAAGTTTGATTTAAAACAAATGTTTTCTGGTGCAGTTATAAAATGAATTTTTATTAATAAAAGTGAAATAATGAATGAATCTTTTTGTTTTAGTTATTGGTCACCATTATATTTAACACGAACCTATCCTAAATATTTGTACAATTTTGTAAAAATACCTTGATATTCGCTGGACAATACGTTATTATTATTACTTATTAGTATACAGCATCTACGATTTTATCCCATACCACGCTGAATATAAATATAATATACCCTTCTTAATATAAAACATAATCGGATGATTAATCCGAATATTATTTTCTATGAATCCGTATCATCCGAATATCAAGATAATCCGAATATTTACAACGTTAGTATTTATAGTTATACACAAGTTTAATTTTTTGATAATTTATATTAATATTCATATCCGTTATGCATTTACCTTTTTTGCAAACATTATGTACACTGTTTTATCTAAGTTTATTTTCAAGTTATTATTTAATAACCACCTATAATATGTATTAGAGGTGTGCGAAGCTTCGAAATTTCGAACTGAACCCGAACTCGAACCTTCAGTTCGAAAATATGTTTGGACTAGCGACCTTGAAGTAGTTTGAAGTTCGAAATTTGTAATTCTCCAAAATAGTTCGAACTTCGTTGCTCAAAGATACTTCAAAATTTAACTTTACAGGCATTGAATGCTGCCAAAGGTAGCGAAGTTGCGGCCCCGTTAACTCGGTAGCGGCACTGTAAACTCGTTATCAGTCTCAATGAGTCGATAGCATAATTTGAGGATATTTCACTCATGCGTATTTTTGACAGTTGGTTTAATACATTGAGACACGACGGAGCCGTTAGCACTCACAGAATTATTTTTCTTATATATCCTAGCCTCCAAACACCTTTTTCAGTAACAACATTATTTATTTATTTTATTTTTTATTTATTTATTCATACACCATCCAACAGCTTAAAAGCCAAATTAAGGATGGGCCAATGCACAAAACATAATAACTAACAATAATCAAGCTAACAATACAAAAAAAGAGTCACAAATTAGATCGCTTTGAAAAACATTTTTATCTCTGATATGTTACATGAGAAGATATTATGATGGAGGTGTTCGAAGGCGATCGGTAACGTAAATTTTCAGAATTTATGAGGATATTTGCAGATTGCTTTTGGAAAACACTGGCTTCAACATGCTTTATTTCACAATGAACCAAAACAGTTAAATATTCACAATCAGGAGACAGTTCCAATTTTAAGTGGTTATTTTATACCTATCATGTTCACTCTGAACCGAGCTTGGAACCCTCTCAATCTGTTTGCTAAAACTGCCTAGCCAATGCCAAACAACAACATATTTATCATTGAGCTTATCTATAGATATAGAAATCTAAAAAAGTGTAAAGTATTTTTCTTTACAATTGTTTTTGTATTTTTGATTTAACGTTGATCTCCAAAATGATCAGCACCAGAAGGCATTTCCACCCAACCAACCTGCCAATTTCTTGAACCCTTCCTTTTTGTAAAAGGAATGGGAAGCTTTTACACATCAAATATTGTATGTCACAGTATTCCTAAATTTTATATTTAAGGAAATGGTATATGAACACAAGAATTTTGGGTAGTTCGATGTTCGATTTTGAATTTTTAAGAAGTTCGAAATTCGACTGTGAACCTTAGACATACTATTTCAGAGGTTCGAAGTTCGAGGCAGCATATTTGCTTGGGTTCGTTCATAGTTCGGTTCGAACAAAACATGGGTTCGCACACCTCTAATATGTATTCAAGTTATCATTGACTATTTTTTCCAACGAATCCTGGGTGTCATGCTAATGCAACAGCACTGTGTCATCTGCAAAAGTTATGTATGTACCTTTTAGTTTTGCCAATGATAGATTCTGTATATACAACAAATACAAAATTGGTCCAAGTACACATCCCTGCGGGACACCAGGTTTTACAATTTTGGAGGTGCTTCTTTTACCATTCACAACAGTTGTTTGTCCGCCAAATAGATAACTAAATATAAGTTTATTTGCTCTTTGAACAAATGCACTTTATCTTAAATTGGGCATTGATATACTCATTTTATTATTTGTTAGTTTACAAATATTAAAGCCTGGTATCCATATGTTCCATATTCCCAAATCATGTCATCCAGTGATACAATACGATGCAACACTGTCTAATTTTTTGTCATAACACCAACCCTTGTTAATATTAAAATGGGAGATATGTTATTATAATACGACCTGAACTTCCATCCAATAATCCAATGTTTTCTTGTAGTAACAAATAATCAATAAAGCCAATGTGGTTTTGTTTGCAAACTGTTCAACATCAACTTGTCAATTTTGATAAGCCATCCCAGGCAGATCAAAGTTGCAAATAAATTTGTTCTGCTCGAGAATTCATAAAAAAAATTGTACCATCTTTTATTCACTTCGCTAATTACCTAAGAATTTAAGCATTAACATGTGCATGTGTGTGTGAAATACTCGTGTGTGTAGCATTTATTAAAAATCGACGTTTCGGCTCCTGTTTTGGAGCCATTTTCAAGAGGTTAAGGAAATAAACTCTAAGGCCTCAATCTGCCAACTCCTTAGAGCAGTGGATAAGTGTAGGTTAGTTGTTGTAGCTCGATTACGGGGCCTATATCTGCCTTACTCTACAAATCTCACTTGAGATAGTGCCTAAGGACACAGTGTGTTGAACCCTAGACCTGAGAGAGATCTCTATTGGCACTTGGCACCATGTGACTATTACCAAAGTGCAACTAGGTGCTCCGGAGGCGGCAATCAAAGCCACCACGAAGAGCCTGACTACAGAGGACTTTAAAATATGCTTTGAACAGTGGAAACAGGTAGCGCAGTGCAATATATCAGCAGAGGAGTTTTTGAAGGAGATAATATTCAGTTACCTGATTAAATAAACGAGTCAACGATTGAATAAAGTAAGTTGGTCACTTATGAGTAAACTTTTTTTTAATAAAATATATATGTTATGTGGTTACTAAGCTTGTACATTTTAAAATTATTTTGGACTGTACAGAGTGCGCCAAATTGAAGAAAACCAGAAACTCAGTAGTCTTAAGAGAGCAATATCATGTGAAATGTCACAATGAGCTGCCAATTAAACAACTAGAAAATATTAGTATCATCCTTACCAAATGAAGTTGCATCAAAAGTTACATAACGCTGACTTTAAAAGGCTTGAAACTTTTGCCAATAGATTAATGCTCAACCTGAGATTAATCGAAACTTTTGATGCCATGTTTTATATTTTTTATATTTTTTTCAATTAAGCAATTCAATTTGCTGATGACACATCAGTGGTTGTGCGAAGCAGTTCTAACATAGATCTGGATATTAAAGTTACTCTGAACACAATCACGGCTAACCAGCTTAAACTAAACATTAGTAAAACTACGCTTATAAAATTTAACAAAGTGTAGTGTAGTAATGTCATGTTTGAATACCAATCAATCGCAGTGAGTAAAAATGTGACATTTTTAGGAGTAACGCTAGACGACGAACTGAGCTGGAGTCTGCATCTGGACCAAGTTGCTTCAAGACTGCCCTCTTTAATGTATGCACCGAGAATTATCGCTTCTTCAGTGAGCACAGAAGTGAGCTTGTCCGTCTACCATGCTTTCGTGCTGTCTAGACTCGGATACGGGGTCATTTTCTGGGAAATTCGACAGAAGCTTCTAGGATCTTCATCCTCCAGAAGGGATGCATACGGGCAGTCTATAGATTGAAAGGCAGAGAAACATGTAGAACGGTTTTCAAAAAAAGTGGACTGCTCACCATCCCGTTGTTGTATGTGTTTAAAAGTCTATGTTTTGTAAAAAACACTATAAGGAATTTTTTAATCACAGAGAAGTTTCTCATGTTTACAATACCCGTGGCTTAGCTGCTCGATATCTCGTTCAACCACACACAAATCTGACCAAAATACAAAAGTGTTCTGTGACAACCATTAAGGTTATATAATTCATTGCCTGAAAGCTTGAGGAAACTTCAGTTTAAACGGCAAATCCATTCCCTAATGGTGGATATGGAAATGTATAAAATGGAGGAATTTAACCAGGACCATATCACGCTATGTTATCGATTGCCTACCTAAAACGGGATTATAATGTTCCACTCTGTGCATTCTGAAATTGTCCTTGCAGCTCTGTAGGATTTTATATATGTGATTTCAGTTTTACATTTCGATTAGGTTGATTTATTTGTACAAACTTATATTTGCAGTTTTGTGTTTGCTTATTTTTTGTTATAAAGTGTTAGGTGACTTTTTTATTGACGTGTTTCACACATTTATATGTATTTATGGAACAATATATATATATATATATATATATATATATATATATATATATATATATATATATATATATATATATATATATATATATATATATATATATATATATTATTCTTATTATTATATAACTCGCATCTAGAAACGAAGCCAATGTTTTGCATGATAAAATGGACACCTTCGAAACAGCCCCTATAAACATCGATTTTTTACAGGATTTTGGAACGAGTGAATGCAACCAGCAAAACTTTAGAAACCGTGGACCTGAAAGTATCATTTAGAATATAACTGATGACATCTCTCTGGACCTTTTCTGCAGAAATAAGGGAAGACTTTAAGGTAATTGAGTTAGAAACAAAAAAAAAAGTTTTTCGAACGAATATAAATATAAATTATAAAGATGAACTTAAAAGAGCAAAAAGAAGAAAAGTATTTTTTGATAAAACAGCTGAAAACGAAATAATTTTAAAAACGAAAGTGAGATTCAGAATTGAAGTATTTAATGTAATTTGCGACAATATGACCCAGAGCCTCAAAAAGAATTGTTACGAAGGAGTAAGATCAGCATTTAAATGTTTTTTTACGCTAGACAAAGAGGAAATCAAAATATCAATCGACATTTTATGTAAAAAATGTAGGAACGATATTGACAAAACCAAAGAATATATACAAAAGAAAATTACAAATTTTCAAGAATTGTGCAGAGATTAAAACAAAAACAACATTTATGGAAAATTTGAGGATAACCAGGGAGTGAAAGCAACTTTTCTGAATATTTTGACTCTATTGCAAATTTATTTAACCAGAGTATCCAATACCAGACTAAATTTTCAATTGCGGGATTCCTCTATTAAAATAAAACATTTCAGTATCACGGTCTTCAATATCGAAAATATCGGGGTTCTGGAAATTTTAGATTCTAGATAATAAAAATATTGATGGACAGTTGGAGTAATGTTGTTTTCATTTGTGCAAGCACAGCTTTCAGTGATTTATCTTCTTTCGAAAGAAAAAATCCACCAGTTCTTGTTTTTTAGTGAATTTTCGAATTATGGATTGATTCATCAATTTTTGACTAAATTTTGTTGTACAGTTTTTTAAGTTGAGGGTTAATTAATATCATTGTCCCGAAGATTAATCTGATAAGTGAACCCCTTGTAGACCCATATTTTGTTTTTAAAATTGCTTTATATTGGGCTGCTTCACTGTTGGTTTATTTTAAAAAGATAATTACACACGAAATGCACATATGTCCACGCCTTTTTCGATTTTATGTTTTACCTATCAACAATAAGAATACACCATGAGACTAACATACCGCTAATAAATAAAAAAATATATACGTTATATTGGGGGCTCCCGACTTTCAGATTATACAAAAAACTAACGGGACGCAGCAAGTGCATTATGGTAGTGAATTTTTATTAAATGCTTCAAATTTCAATAACTCAATTTTCTATAAACTTAGAAAGTTTAAATTTGGTTTGTAGTAAGGTCTTTCCTAAGGCAAGATGTCCACCAAATTTCATTAAAATAATTTTGTAAGTTTCGGAGAAAAAATTTTTTTTCGAAAGAAAATTCAAAATTTGAATAACTCAATTTTCTATAAACTTAGAAAGTTGAATTTTGGTACGTAGTAAGGTCTCTCCTAAGGCAATATATACGTTAAATTTCAATGAAACAGCCTTGTAATTTTCAGAGGAAAAAAACCCCGTTCGATTTTCCTGACTAACGAACTCATCCAAGCCATTAATAAAAGAAAGGCACTTGCCGAGTTTCATCGAAATCGGTTAATTATTTTTTGAGTTATCAGACAGATATATATATATATATATATATATATATATATATATATATATATATATATATATATATATATATATATATATGTATATATATATATATATATATATATATATATGTATATATATGTATATATATATATATATATATATATATATATATATATATATATATATATATATACATACATACATACATACAGTGTGGGCCATTTAAGATGGAAACACCCCAGTAACTTTTGTATTTATAATTCGATTTTGATGAACAAAAGATATGAGATGAAAAAGTCTATAAATGATGTGAAAATTGTTCTATATATGAGGCGTTGAGAACAAGAGTGGCCTAACCCACAAAATTGCCTTTTTTGAGTTATCTGCATTGAAAGATACAAATTAGCATGTTCTATCAGGCAAGACTGGCCCACACAACCTTTGCTGAATAGAAAACAGATGGCACCACAAAACGTTGTTATTGCATCACAGGTTACATACATTTGCTTAGTGTAAAAGTGGCCCAACCAAGATCAGAGTGGGTTAGGCCATTCTTGCTTTTTGAAACTCAGTTGACGACACATGCTTTTGGCTTGGTTTGTTATTAATACAGACTCTAAAGTGTTACTTAAAGCGTTTATTCAAGTGCAGTGTTCTCACAATTACCCTGCTCAGTCCAGATTAACATTATTTTAAGAATTATACCATATAAAATGGCTGAAAGAATTGATTGTGATGGTAAGTTTATTCTTTCTGCTATTTTAAAGATTTTGAGGTTAGGATATACACTTTTTTATAGATGATGCATTAGTTGATGATCCATATGTAGATAGTGGATCCGATTATCAACCAGGAGAAGAAAATTCAGATAGCGGTAGTGATGCATCTGAAATAAATGAAGTTGATGTATCCTTAACTAAGCGGCGTAGTCGTAAACCAGTGAGAAATGAAGGCGACTGGGCTCGGAACATTCGCAAAAGAAGCAGAGCTAAAGGTATGGCATATACAAATAGCAGAAAACAAAAAATTGCTGCAAAACTATTCGTGGATAAGCCGTGCAATTGTCAAAATCAGTGCAATTCAAAAATATCTAGTGAGCAAGGCTATGCTCTTTTTCAGAACTTCTATAGCTTGGGAGACTTTGATCTACAGACTGCGTATCTATGTGGACAAATTACAGTTGTTCAAAAACGCAGGATATATACTACTCATGACACTCAAAAAAGAAAAAATACTAGGATTTATCATTTACCGAATGAAAATGGCCAGGACATAAGTATCTGCAAAAAATACTTTGAAGCCACTCTGCAAGTTTCAGACGGACGCCTAACAAGGGCTTTAAGGAATAAAAGTGAAGGGCTACCACCACCTGTAGATCTTAGAGGCAAAGCAGCAGCAGCAAACAAAACACCGCACGACAGAGAATCGGAAGTTATGTGTTTTATTCGTAGGTTTCCTACTTACGAATCTCATTATAGCAGGGCAAAAAATCCTGATCGGAAATATTTAGCGCCAGATTTGAACATTTCAATCATGTATTCTCTTTATAAACAAGATCATGAAAATTCAGTTTCTGCTTATGTATTCAGAACAATATTCAATACTAAATTCAATTTGCATTTTCACACACCTGTGACAGACAGTTGTAGAAAATGTGACAGCTTTGAAGTTCAGCTAGCTGCCCTAAATGATGGCGAAGAAAAAAGAAACATAGAAATTCAAAAAGAACTACACATTCGAAAAGCTGAAATGGCAAGGCATGAAATGAAAAGAGATGGTGAAACAGCATCTCTGGCAGAAAGCGATACAACAGCCATTGCCTTCGATTTGATGAAGACATTACCAACACCTGTGCTTTCCACTGGCATTACGTACTACAAGCGCCAGCTGTGGACTTATTGTCTAGGGATACATGACTTAAAAGCGAACAAATCAGTCATGTACATATGGAACGAGTCTGTAGCCTCAAGAGGTCCCCAAGAAATTGGATCTTGTATAATGCATTATTGCAAACATTTTGTTCATACCAGCAAGTTGATAACGTATAGTGACCAGTGCGGCGGACAGAATAGGAATATCAAAATGGCTTCCATATTACATTATATTGCATGCTCACCTGATTACACTGTAGAACAAGTTGACCAAAAATTTTTGGTATCAGGGCACTCATACTTACCCTGTGACCAAGATTTTGGGTTGATCGAAAAACAGAAGAGGTATCATCCAAACATTTTTGTACCCGATGATTGGATTCCTGTGATAAAGAGTGCAAGAAAGAAACAACCATTCGATGTAGTAGTCATGGGCACAGCTGATTTCAAGAGCTGTGGGAGTCTGTTATCATGTATCACTAACAGGAAAACTGATGAAGATGGAAACAAAGTTGAATGGATGAAAATGCAATGGTTATCGTATTCTAAATCTTCAAGGTTCCAGAAGTTCCATTTTCAAAAGTAAATGTTGCGAAAAGGAAGGTAACGCCATTACCAATACAGCTAGAGTGCCTTTATCCAAATGGGAGGCAAATCGACAAGAAAAAAATGGATAATCTTAAAGAACTTCTTCCATATGTGCCTCCTGTTCACCACGCCTTTTATGAGAATTTACGGTCATCTGTAAATGCAGGGGACAACTTTGGCTATCCAGAAGATGACACCGTGGATATGGAGTGAAAATATATGTCTGACACCCCATATTTTCGTGTTGTTCAGCTGTGGTTTCAGAATGAAAAGTCACTTGAAGTTTATTTTTTCTACTTATGAATGTAGTTTCTTTGTATTTTGTTCTGATTTGTAATACCTTTTATACCAGTACTAAATAAAAAATAATAATGAATAGAGTAATTAGTCATTTTGGGATAATAAAAAAATATGTGCGTAGGTAAAAAGCACAGGATGCCCATATAAAGGTGTGACAAAGGTGACCTAACCCATCAACTGGTGGAAAGCAAAAGTGGCCTAAGCAACAAAAATTTTTCCCTTATTTGTTTCATCACAAAATAGAACCCACTCTATTTATGTAGTCTATACCATAGATCCATCTTCCAAAAATTATCACCACAACACCGTTGAATAAGCTTAAAAAAAACTATAAAAAAATAACGAATTTTCATTCTGGTTTTACACTAATTGAGAGTAAGTGGGGTTAGGCCACTTTAGCGCTCAACGCCTCATATATGGTGAGACTTTGCAAAAATTTTTTCAAATAAGCGCGAATTAGGACCCTTAGAACCCATATCCGGGGTCAGCTCAAATTTTTATATGTTTATATATATGTATATATATATATATATATATATATATATATATATATATATATATATATATATATATATATATATATATATATATATATATATAACATATAAAAATTTGAGCTGACCCCGGATATGGGTTCTAGGGGTCCTAATTCGCGCTGATTTGAAAAATTTTTTGCAAAGTCTCACCATCGATACCTCTCTATTACTGAATTTTTTAAATAAAAATTCACTAAAACGCAAAAGTTAACTAAACACAGGTCACTGTTACGGGTTAATGTCTTAAACTTAATGACTCAATTAGATGCAAGTGCATACCGCTCCCATGTACGAGCTGTAACTTGTACATCGGACCACCACATCTTGCAATGTGGATACATCATCAGTCCCGAAAATTTTCAGTATTTGACAATAAATACCGGGAATCAAATACCTCAGAAAAAGTCTGGGATCGCAGTATCTCGAAATTTCGGTATCCCAGTATTGGATACCATATACTTAACGATACCCATTTCTAATGCATCGGACGAACGATCCATTTCGTCCCTAAAAAGAATAAAAATATACTTAAGGTCTAACTTGAGTCAAGATAATTTTGATGCATTGTCACAATTATATATAAAAAATGACTGAAGAAACTTAATTGTGATACTATCACATGGCAGTTTGCCAATATTAAGTCACAAAAAAGAATGTTATAATTTTGTTAATGTTATTTTCTACAATGTTATTTTTATTTTTTATTTTTGTTTAGAATACAGTTTAATTTTTTATGATTATACATTTTTACATTAAACATTAAAATGTTGTTTTATCTGTTAAAAGAACGGCCAGGGGGGGCCAGTAAATCTTGCATCCAGGGCCCGAACTTAGCTTAAACCAGCGGCACTGATTGATGCAATAAACTAGCTAATGTGTTGTCAGCTGTAAAACTGTAATATGTAAGAAACCCTCGAGATTTGTTATAACCAAGTTCATCTATACATTTAATGACCACCAATAAGCATAAAAAACAAAACAAAAATATAAGTGTACTTACCAGATTCTCCTCCATGCCATGCACATCTTTTCTATGAGTATTCAAAACATCGGAATTTGTAAAGAACGCGTAACAAATACTGCATTTATAGAAATGTATCTCGTAATGTTTATCAAAATCATTTTTACTGTCATAACTTGCTCCACAAATGTTACAATAGAACCACTTCTTATTTGTCCCTTTGTTATTGTCAGTTCTGTCGCTCTCATTTTGTACTACAACTACCTTCTTACTTGAATTTGTACTCATTTCTTCATCAATGAGAAGCAAGTTTCCACTATTACTATCTTCTTGTTTTAAATTATCTAATTCAGGCGTTTCATCCTTAGATTTGGAATATTCCCGCAATTTTCTGACCTGTGGCTCTGACGGAGATACAGCTGGCAGAGAACTTTCATCGTTAATCCTTGGCTCGGGATATTTGTAACGAACTGGTTTTTCTGAAGATGAAATATTCCGCATTGTATCTTTTATCTGAAAGAAGGTAAATATACATTTTCCTAGATCAAAATTACATAAGGTAACATCTAAGATCTTTATTATTATTATGTTATTAATAAGAACTTCGTGGCCATGGCTTACGCCATAAACATTAAATTGCCATAGAAAAGTTTATGATAACCAGAATTACTAAATAATAATAATAATAATATTAATAGTGTTTATTGTTGCACATTTCATACAAACCAATACAAATTACAGAAAATTTCAAAAAACTAAATACAGTTAAAAAAGATTTGTCTAAACTTTTTATGGTTAGGCAAAAATAAAATAAAAATCTCAAATAATGTTTAGATCAGTATACCCTAACATAGCAATGGCTTTTTTTAAGTTGTCAATTTTATTCTGCCTGACGTGCTGTAAAAAAATCTGTTGCAGAAAAGAAAACAAGCATTTATGCGCCTCAAATATAATTTTACAGCTGCACTGGCATTTTCTTTACACTCCCCAAAAATAATAATCATGTTATATTTTTCTTCGTTTGTGACTTGAACCATAATAATTTACTTCTTTACTTGAAAAACGGTATTATGTGTTGTTTACAGTTTGTGTTTTTGACATGTCACTGAGAAATTTAGATTTAAGCCTACTACAGGCAATTGTGAGTTGCACCGTATGGATATGCAGCTGTAATGAGGAGTCACTCAACGGCAAAAGATTTAGAATTTTTAAACTAGATATGCTTAGCTTAAACTGCTGAGAAATCATTTTTTATTTTGTTTTATCTGCAATAAACAGCAAACAAATATTTTTACAACTACTTTATATTCTAAATCGATAAACGATACCTATTTTTGCAGAATCTGATGATTAAAATTATTCTACATCAGGACCACCTATAAATTATGTTTAATGTATTTTACTTAAGCTTCTAAACAAATGTCATCCCTGGCTTAGGTTGTTAAGTTTTCACGGATTACAAAAATTATTCTCCGTCCTCAAGTTTTAATCTCCCAAAGTTTCATAATAGTACCTCCATTGTCTCAAAATCTGTCAACTTTTCGAAAAATTTTAATAGAACAAAAATTGTTTAGAAATGACAGGTGATACCGAATAAATACTTTTAAAGTTCCTGCCATAGAATAATTTCTTTGACATTAGTTATTTGTTCATTCCACGACACAGATTTTATTTTTTTGGCGCAAAACAGTACATTTCATGAAAAAAATGCAAGAGACTAAAATGGTTCAGAGTGAGTCAGGCTGTAAAGGGGCATTTTTCAAATTGCTATTTTAAAACTCCACAAAAGTGTACAATGAAAAACTCATTAAGGGTTGCAATTTTCAACCCCTTCTGAGAGCGAGAGACGAATAAAAATTTTGGTGTAGAAAAGGTTTTGATAAGGTTATGGATAAGGATATGGGAAATTTTATTCTTTTATGTCTCTTCAAATCTGAGAAATTAAATAAAAACCTCATTTTACACTTCACTTTTGAAGGGGTGTAACTCTGAACGCAGACGTTTTTGGATATAATTTTATATTAAAAAAAACCTTTAGTTTTGACAAGGAATATATTATATATATATATATATATATATATATATATATATATATATATATATATATATATATATATATATATATATATATATATATATATATATATATATATATATATATATATATATATATATATATATATATAATTATTATTATGTTCGTATTATACACGTTTTTCAAATATCCGTGTTGCCGACCCCCCCACCCTCCATTAACCCAGATAATCAAAAGTATACTGCATAATATGGGAATGCAAAAATTGCGATTTACTCAGCCATTTAAAAGAATATCTATATATAACCACAGCGCCTCGGTAGTTCAGGGGTGAGAACGTGTGCCTCTGAACCGAAGGGTACTGGGTTCGATCCCAGGGTTCTCCTTTCAGTTTTTCAGTACAAACTGTAACACTAACATCAGCCGAGGTTCTGGCATTGTATCTGAGGAAGTTGAATGTCTGCACGTTCCGCCCTTCAGAGGGGGCGTAAAGCCGTCGGTCCCGTATCCATGCAATGTTGGGCACGTTAAAGATCCCTACCCTCCTTACAGACAGGCAGGGGTTCGGCAAAATTTCCAGGATAGTGAGGTGAAACTGCTCCCTGGCGTCGGTGATTGGCCATAGTCGCGGAAATAGGCCGACGTTAAAGAAACAAAACACACACACACACATATATAACCATATATTTAAAAAGCTCTCAATGAGCTGGATTCAATGACAAAAATATACAGGGTGTTATGTTTAAAAAAAATGATAAGTTTGGTTTGTATCACAAAATGTGTGCTTAATACAAACAAAAAATACTATTTGCATCATTGAATTCTACATAAAAAAAATGTATTAGAATTAGTTTTCAGTTTTATTGTCTTATTACACAAAGGAGATACAGGGATGCCTAAAAATGACAAATTATCAAAATCCACCTGTAGCTCAAAAACAAAAAGTGCCATATCAGTTTTGGTTTTGGCATCGTTAGTTTCACACAAAAAATGGAACAGTACAAATGCCTCAGATAAATAAAATACTCACCTCACCACATTGTGTCGTTAATGTAATTTCATTAACTACTGAATTTGCCTCTGATATGTCCACATGTAAATCTTGTTGTAAACGAAAGTGTCCTGATAACATCTGATGCTGCTGACTTATCAAATCTAAATTATCTTCCGAGAAATGATTACTTTGAAGGCTATGAGAATTGCTAGTTTCCACTAACAAATTCTCTTGGCCCTGCAAACTATGATTTGAAAGGTCCTGACTGGTTAAGTCATGGTGACTCAGCGTAATATTATCCAATGAATGTCCATTAATGTCCACATTTTGTTGTGACAATATTATCTGGTGTTTCATTAGCTGAGATAAGTTCAGTTCAGTCACATTTTCTATGTTATGTACATCTAAAAGTTGATTGTTCTCCTGCACCATGATCAGGTCACTTTGATCCAGTGGAACCACATTGATGTTTTGCTGCTGATTTTGGTGCATTTCTTGTTGAATTTCTTTCAGTAAGTCTACTAGAAGTCTTTCTGTTCTGATACATCTTTCTCGGAAATCGAAAAAAGACTCTACCTTGTATACACAACTTTCACAGATCATCTTTGGCAGTTCATCAGCTTCGTGTATCTGTAAATTAAAATAGAACTCTTATAAAGTGCATTTTTAAGGGATTTCAAAAAATTGCTTTTTTTTAAGGAATTTCAAAAATTAGTACTTAAGTTCATCGATTATTTTTAAAAAATCTATTACAAACTTGAAATAATGTTTCGTGACAAACTTTAAAAAATTTGTATATCTTTGAAATGGTGAAACTAGTTCAGTAATACTTTTCTTATAATCAATACAACCATTTTTAACTATTGCTCATATTTTTCACATCAATCTTGATACCTGATCAATCAGTCAAAGTATTATTCGTCAGTCAGTTAAATGACAATAACAAATTTCCATTCTGAAATTTGCTCCTCCAAATAATCCAAATGGAAGAAATAAAGTTTCTAAAATTTCGAAGTGCCGTCTTTACATTTGGCTCGCATAATGTTTGAGCAAGTTGAACATCCTCTGGAGGGGCGTAAAGCCATGGGTCACAGTACCATGCAATGTTGGCCACATTAAAGATTTCTATGGGCCTTACAAAAGGTAAGATATTTCACAAAATAAAGTTTTTGTTATTCGCTAATTGAATTTATAGTTACTCAATTTATCCATATAACATCTGCAAAGTTTGGAGGAACGTGTCAGACACGATGCAGAGAATATCTAGAGATAACCCTAGATAGCACATTGACATTCATACCGCACTTGGAGTGGATAACTGATAAAGCCACGATGGCCTTACGAGCATGTCACAGAATATTTTCTAAAAAAAAAAAGGGGGCTAAAACCACGCAAGACCCATTGGATATACCTGAGAATGGTTAGACCACCATCACGTATGCATCATTAGTGTGGTACGATAAAACCTGCACACAGCATTGCAGGAAAAAACTAAGCAAGGTACAACAAACGGCCTGCCCGAGCATTACTTGGACAATGACACTGACGCCCACAGCGGCTATGGAAACCATGCTGAACCTGCCACCGCTACACCTAGTTGTGGAGGCGGAGGCGATCATAGGTGCCTATAGACTGAAGGTCAACTCAGAAGAGGGATTTGTGGGATGGCCACAGCAATATCCTAAGAACAATAGATGATAATCACACTTTGAGCATGACCTCAGCCAGGGAAAAGATAACCCATTGCACAACTATACCATACGAGATTATTATCCTAAGTCGGGAAGGCTGGATAGATGGGAACAGCTCAATGGAACTGTCTATTTTACTGACTGGGTCAAAAGAGCAGACGGAGCAGGATGCAGTATATATGGAGGCCACAGACCGGGATCCAGGATAGCATAGTCTGGGTCGGTATGCAACCGTATTCCAGGCAGAAACACTAGTCATAATGATGTATGCACAAATGCTACTGGATTTGTGGGATGGCCACAGCAACATCCTAAGAACAATAGATGATAATCACACTTGAGTCGGGACGACTGGATAGATGGGAACAGCCCAAAGCTCAATGGAACTGTCTATTTTACTGACAGGGCCGAAAGAGCAGACGGAGCAGGATGCAGTATATACGGAGGCAACAGACTGGGATCCAGGATAGCTGTCAGCCTGGGTCGGTATGCAACCATATTCCAGGCAGAAACACTAGTCATAATGATGTATGCAGAAATGCTACTGGAGAAGAATTACAGAGGTAAGAGAGTCTTCATAGCTACTGATAACCAAGCAGCCCTAAAGGCACTGGGGACACAGGAATCACGGTCTAATCTAGTACTTGCGCAACCTCAACCAGCTGGCGACAAGCAATACCTTCAAGATGAACTGGGTACCTGCGCACGCCCATATAAAGCGCAACGAGGTAGCCGACTAGTTCGCAAAAGAAGGAGAAGCAAGGCCTCTAAACGGGCCATAACCATACTGCGGGGTTGCATATGAAACTGCAAGACATGAAATCCAGACGATGATGCAATGGTGGCAGCTGGAATACTGGAACAAATCTCCTGGACAAAGGCAGGCAAAAGCCCTCCTTGAGGAACCATCCAGCCAAAGAGCAAAGGATCTGATCGAGTTGAGCAGGGAAGAACTAAAACTATTGAGAGAACTGATAACGGGTGACTGTCATATGAAGAAACACCTCTATACTTTGGGTATTGAATCAGACCCAACATGCAGAGGATGTGGAGAAGTGGAGGAAACTCCACTACACATAATGTGCCACTAGGAGGCATTTATAGAAGCACGGCACAGGTTACTAGGGTACGAAAAGGTAACCATAGAAACTTTAAACACTGCTCACTACATGATATTACTGGACGTAGTCAAAGAAAAGGGCCTCCTAGAGGAGTATGGGGAATTCTGGGGACACAAAAGTGTACCACCCCTGTATAATAATAATAATAATGCTTATTTATCTCATCTAAAATATAATTCCAGGTAATGTTTAAAATAATTTTTTTTAATTACCAGTAAAAATATAATTTATAACATTGATGTGCTCATTATCAACATACTGCTTTAGCTCCCTCAGCGCGCCCGTAAACACATCAAGGTCACACAAAAACATGTGTATTGTTACCAACTCTCTCTCTCTCTCGTTTGTGCTGCAAAGATACCATTCAGAATGAATAGCATCCACTCCGGCCTGTCTCCACCAGTTTTTTAATCGCCTCTGGTGGAATAGTATCCAATCCAGGCGCATTTCCATTTCTCATGCTTTTAGCGGCAGCCAACAGCTCGTCCATCGTGAACAGTTCTACCTCACAGGTCTCCGTCCACACTTCCAGTATATTATCTACCCATGGGAACAGTTCTCTTATCTCTCTCTCTCTCTATCATTTTTACATTCGCTTGCATGGTGCCCCTCCCCTTCCCAATTCAAACAGTTATCTCTTGTTTGAGGTGCACTCGAACATCCTATGCCCAAATTCCAGGCAATTATAACACCTGATTATTATCCTTTCCTTGTCCATCCAACTGTTTACTTATTTTACCCACCTTAACCAGCTGTAGTCAATTTTTGGGTACTGAGTTTATTGTCGACAGTACTGATCGCATATGTTTTTTAACCTCAATTGGTTGCATTGTTCTCCAGGCAGCAGTGATAGACTGATATATGTCAGAAGTAAATTACCCCTGAATGGGGGTATTTTCAGGTCAAGTTCTGGTAGTGAGTTTAGTGTTCCCAGCAATGGTCATATTTGTATTTTCACTCAATCAGTTGAATGGTATTGGCACATTTAATAAACTCCTGGTAGTTTATTGTTTATGGCAGTAATTGTACCTCCATTTTAAGCTCAATTGGTTGCATAGTTTTTCCGGTGTCAGCAATAAACTGAAATATGTCACAAGTAAACTTCCCCTAAATGGGGGTCTCTTGTGTGAACTTCTGCTAGCGAGTTAGTAGTTATTAGTAATATGTAAATGTATGGCTTCATCAGATTTTACATTCACATTAAGGCCTTGGTCAGCAAAATTTAATTTGGTCAGCACATTATATTGTCATGTAAACTGCCCCTAAATATGGGTATTTACAAATCAACTTCTGGTAGCAAGTTTATTGTTCATATTGCTAATCATATATGTATTTTAACCTTAATCAGTTACATAGGTCTCTCTGTAGCAGTGATAAACTGAAATGTGTCAAGGATAAATCACCCCCAAAAGGGCGTATTTTCGAGTTAACTTCTGGTAGCAAGTTTATTGTTAACAATAGTGATCATTCATATATTTGAACCTTAATTCGGTTGCATAGGTCTCCTGGCAACAGTGATTAACTCAAATATGCCAAGAGTAAACTACCCCTAAATGGGGGTATTTTTCAGTCAACTATTGGTAGTCAGTTTATTATTGATGGTAGTGATCAAATGCTTCACCACTGCCAAGTTAAAATTATTAACTTTGTATAATCCCTATACTACCTTTTACCAGGAAAATTTATACAAGGATCTTTCGTAATAAAAGGAGCAACCCTGAAGCTGATTACCTTAATCTTTTTTTTCCATTTATTTCCGTTAGTTTAAAAAGTAAACATTACTTCATAAAAAAGTGAAATGGTATGAATAGAATATTGGCTAATACAATAATAATTCAGCATAGACGAATTCACAATAAATCTATTACGAGACTAAGAAATGGGGAGAAATTTATCATTTAAATTGTAATAGTCACTGTTGTAAACAGGAGTATCCAGTATTAATACCAATACTAGATTACAGTAAACAGGATGCTGTAATTTCCAATTACCTGTAGGGGAAGACTTGCTACAATCTTTTTACTTAATTGACGCATTGTGCCCTCATTGTCGAAGATATTTATCCCCAATACCAATGTTGTTTTCGCTGCACACAATCTACACAAGTCCTCATATCTCGTCGAATCTATGGCAGCCATTTTCTGCTATTACCGAACTTAATAAAATCGACTCACAACTTTTTCTTAAACGTTCTTAATTCCTCATAATTTCTACACATATAGAGGACAATTATGGAAACTCATTAATTATGTAGAACTAAAGCGCATAATTAAAATATTTAACAACAATACAAAATTATAAACTAAGCAAACATTTGCATAAATGTCTTTATATTTATAACCATTACCAATCAACTGACGAGCGCCGATGCGCAACCGCAAACTAACAACCACAGTTAGCACATCATAGAAAACAATTGTTTTCTATGCAGTTCTTTCTCTATGAAGAATAATAAGAATATTCTGTCCAAAGATTAGTTTAATCTTTGATTATGTCAACTCATATTATTGTTAGCAGTAGGGCAGTAGCTATTCGTTAATACGAGTCTTAGAGATCCTAGTGCTAACTCAGTTTACTGAGTAAAGATTGGAACCTTTCATGAGCACTGCTATATGTGCAATTTGGAATTCATCACAATACAGTTTTAAAACCTGTCCATCGTTTCGCTAACAAAGTTAACGTCATCAGAGAGATGAATAAACTAAGCGAATAAGAACTATTAAGAGATGAGCGATATTTCTAACCGGTGATTTAAATGGTCACCCGTAACACCAGCGACCAGATTCCCTGCGAAGCAGCGACCCTGGTCGCTGTTTCAAAATTCTCCGCAATAGGTCGGCGCGGTCGAGTCCGACCCAATATTCATTTTTGAAAACCAGCGGCCCAGCGATCAGATACGCCGGATAGTAGCTACTAGCGACGCTGGTCGCCGTTTTCAAATTTTTAAAATCGCCGCAATAGGTCGTCGCGCTCGAGTCCAACCTAATGTTTATTTTTGAATGATTTTAACTCTGCTACTTGATTATTCTCATCCGTCATCGTTACTGACGGCTAATGCAGGCGGATGCGTACAGTATTACGGTATAGAATAGATGTTTTCACCATTTTTCGTATTCAGTTGTAGAATGCTCTCGTTGTTTTGTTTTTGATAAAATTTACATTTGTTTTGCCTATTTGTAGAATAGAAAATACGTTAAAAAATAAGCCCTTATAGGGTGTTTTTTTTTTTCAAGTGAAATAAATTTGAATTTTATTTATACATATCTGTTAAAAAATTGTACGTAGTTTTATTTTCGTTAATACACTAATGATAATTATGTAGTTAATGAAAATGTAAACATCAAATCTGTTAGCTGGCAATACCGCGAGTCTCGTCGCTCACCGGTTCACGCAGCAAGCAGCCAATGCAACGATACCCCATAGATATGATAATGAGATTGCCTATTTTTAGAACTGTCACGCGCACGGCGTCAAGTGGTGAGTCCAATGCAACAATAATAATGTGCTGTCGTACAATGGGGTTTGACGTTTCATCACAAACTAATATTTAAATGCATACAGTTGGAAGTAATTTTTTAAGACCAGAATACTATACTCTGATTATGTGGCATGATGATCAAATCAAGTTTATGAATGTTAACGCCCTCTAAATGCCTGGGAACGTGTTCCCTACTTTTTTAAGTTTGTGTACCCAAATGCTAATTAAGGGCTCCCCTTAATTATTATACTTGTCTTGTGCGTATATACATGTGATATAAAAATGAAAAAGATTAAATTTAATGCTGCGATCTATATTATCTGAAAAAGACAATAAAGGCGACAAAGTGAAATGTAACTTCAACCGCATTAAACTGACGTATACAAACTTTGTTTTAAGTGTGTAGTTGGACTCCTATAACGTTACTCACCACGTGACGTCATAGAAGGGGGACGGGGTATATGCACAATATCATATATCTTCCTCTTATAAGTCATTATATCACATGATACAAATAACGAGAGATATGATAATGAGACTACCTATTTTTAGAACATTCACGCGCATGGTGTCAAGTGGTGAGTCCAATGCAATAATAATATGCTGTTGTGTAGTGGAGTTTGACGTTTTATCACAACCTCTTAAGAAATTACGTATTTGACTTATCTTGTAGTGCGTATATATATATATATATATATATATATATATATATATATATATATATATATATATATATATATATATATATATATATATATGTAATATAAAAATGAAAAAGACAATATAGGCGACGAAGTGGAATGTAACTTTAACCGCATTAAACTGACGTACAGAAACTTTTTGATTGAGAATGACTTTGTTTTTAGTGTGTAGTTGGACTTCTATAACGTTACTCACCACGTGACGTCATTGGAGGGGGCGGGGCATATGCGCAATATCATATCTCTTCTAAGTTATTATATCATGACGATACCCATATGTGAGTGATAGTGATACTACACGTGACACGAACACGAAACACATTAATGTTACCTTCGTTTAGCAGCGACCTAAAGCGCTGTTAAAAGAAGCGGTGACTTATAAGTCACCGTAGCCGGTATATCAGTGACGTAAGACTAGATGCATTCTCGCAACAATTAGAACCGTAGACCGGTTTCGCTCTCATTAGAGCTCTTCAGTACGGCATACTAATTGCAGCAAAAATGCACCAAAAATAACACGGCTATCGTATAGCCAGTCTCAAAACACTAAGTGAGTGGTGAACGTGTCGCCACCTAGTTCGGAACCAAGTACTATGTTGTCACTCCCGCTCCAAATAACACAGAGTATTAAAAATAGAGACGGTATACAACTATCTAACAATTTAAAAAATTGTTAGCCCTGGCCCATTTCTACCCCAATATAGGGACAAAGTGTGTAAGACTAGATGCATTCTCGCAACAATTAGAACCGTAGAACGGTTTCGCTCTCATTAGAGCTCTTCAGTACGGCATACTAATTGCAGCAAAAATGCCTCAAAAATAACACGGCTATCGTATAGCCAGTCTCAAAACACTAAGTGAGTGGTGAACGTGTCGCCACCTAGTTCGGAACCAAGTACTATGTTGTCACGCCCGCTCCAAATAACACAGAGTATTAAAAATAGAGACGGTATACAACTAACAATTTAAAAAATTGTTATTTTTGGTGCATTTTTGCTGCAATTAGTATGTCGTACTGAAGAGCTCTAATGAGAGCGAAACCGGTCTACGGTTCTAATTGTTGCGAGAATGCATCTAGTCTTACACACTTTGTCCCTATATTGGGGTAGAAATGGGCCAGGGCTAACAATTTTTTAAATTGTTAGTTAGTTGTATACCGTCTCTATTTTTAATACTCTGTGTTATTTGGAGCGGGCGTGACAACATAGTACTTGGTTCCGAACTAGGTGGCGACACGTTCACCACTCACTTAATATCAGTGACCCAAAAGTCACTGTTAAGCTCATCTCCAAAAACTATAACTCCTATTTATATGTTAGTTGACAATAAGTCACCAATAAGTACACTTGGAGAACAGTTCAGTTTGGGGCCTTCATGTAAAAAAATTCACCGAAACTTAAAAATCGCACTATTCATTGCAACCAAACTAGGCATACTATTGTATTCTTACTTACAAAACATTTTAACATTGGGTAACTGATCATTTTGCAAAAAGAAAATTTTGTTCAGTTTGGGGCCTTCATGTAAAAAAATTCACTATAACTTAAAAATCGCAATATTCGCAGCAACCAAACTAGACATACTATTGTATTCTTACCAATAGAACTTTTTAACATTAGCTAACTGATCATTTTGCGAAAAGAAAATTTTGTTCAGTTTGGGGCCTTCATGTAAAAAAATTCACGGAAACTTAAAAATCGCAATATTCGCAGCAACCAAACTAGACATACTATTGCATTCTTACTAATAGAACTTTTTAACATTAGCTAACTGATCATTTTGCAAAAAGAAAATTTTGTTCAGTTTGGGGCCTTCGTGTAAAAAAATTCACCGCAACTTAAAAATCGTAATATTCACAGCAACAAAACTAGACATACTATTGTATTCTTACTAATATAACTTTTTAACATTAGCTAACTGACCATTTTGCAAAAAGAAAATTTGGTTCAGTTTGGGGCCTTCATGTAAAAAAAAATCACCGCAACTTAAAAATCGCAATATTCACAGAAACCAAACTAGACATACTATTGTATTCTTACTAATATAACTTTTTAACATTAGCTTATTGATCATTTTGCAAAAAGAAAATTTTGTTCAGTTTGGGGCTTTCATGTAAAAAAATTCACCGCAACTTAAAAATCGCAATATTCACAGAAACCAAACTAGACATCCTATTGTATTCTTACTTATAGAACTTTTAACATCAGCTAACTGATCATTTTGCAAAAAGAAAATGTTGTTCAGTTTGGGGCCTTCATGTAAAAAAATTCACCGCAACTTAAAAATCGCACTATTCATTGCAACCAAACTAGGCATACTATTTATTGTATTCTCACTTATAAAACATTTTAACATTGGGTAACTGGTGTTCTCCAAGTGTACTTATTAGTGCTCATCACAGGTTCCAGTTTTCACATAGTTGTTAGTTGACAAACAATGTCTTGCCACAGCATAGTTGTATACATGCTGTGGCTATTGATTTTATTTGTTTATAATTTTATAGTGACTTCCTAATTCTAAACTCTGTATACTAAGATTCAGTAACATTGGATGTAAGCTCTTGTAACTTATAATCTCCATTTATTTTAGTGTAAGGAAACACAATTGCGAACAAACGCGAGGACTTCCAGCATGGAATAAATAATAGCCAATTAGACGATGCTTTTTCTCCCTCCATGCATCGCGGGCTTTTTAAAATACCTGAAGTGGAGTGGAATCTAAAGATATACTCGTACATTTATACATACTTTATCAGACTCAAAATGTTGCTGAATTCTTGCAATGATTGAGAGGGCGGAAATTTAAGTTATGCATATATCTGTTTAGCTTGGGTACTTTATTAAATTTTTTATTATGTAGAATAAATATTAATCTTACATATATGTAATTTACCTGCTTTCTGTTAATTTTACATATTTATATTATAATTAATACGTGTTCTAAATTTAGAAGTTGCATAGTCTCTGAAATAAGAAAATGTAATATTTCTTCGAAACGTATCTGTGGTAAGACATAGAATATTTACGGAGTTACTAAAACTTCCATTAAACGTTTCATCGTTTCTTATTGTTGAAATCAAATTACTTCTTTGTTGCGATATACTTTTTTATTTCATTAAATAGGTATAATAATAGCAGCTAAAAATTATAAAAATACTCGGCAAATTATAGGTTTTATTTAATAAAAATGGAAAAGTGTATAGGTACCTATTACAATCAATTTTTAAATTATCTAATGAACATTCATAGGTATCCAAAATTAATGCATAAGTATTCATTTTTATTAATTACACAAGGTTGTAGTCAATATAATTACGTAAAAGAGATTACAACTCACAACTTTAAAATGTGGGAATTTAAATAACGTATAATGTATATAGAAATGGCTTATATTATCTCCCGCTAATTCGTTCAAACTTCAAAAAGCAGTGGTTTGACTTAGGAAGACGGTTCCAGGTTGCAAATCCTAAAGTCCCCAAAAACTATTTGAAAGAATTGAATGTCGTCTATTGATATTTCGAATTTAAGGCAGGGAAACTCAAAGCTCAGCCCACAGCATACGTTTGAAGTAACACATAAATCGGAGCAAAAAAAAAAAAAAAAGTCGTAATATTTTCACTGTCAAAGATAGCTATAGGGAATGCCAGACAAAGTCACACTTATTTTTTAATCTATATCCAAAAATGTAATAAAAAGTATAGAATTCCATTTAAAATAACGAAGTTGATAGCTACTTCCGGTCCAACCGGAAGTTCCACAAAGCTGAATATATTTTCTCGATATAGCTTATATAATCACAAGAAAATTTTGTTAAACGTTTTTTCCGCTAGCTCTAAGGGTAAGGGATATATAGAGGAATTACACACTATTGGGACACCTGTATATATATATATATATATATATATATATATATATATATATATATATATATATATATATATATATATATATATATATATATATATATATATATATATATATAAAGTCGTAATATTTTCACTGTCAAAGATAGCTATAGGGAATGCCAGACAAAGTCACACTTATTTTTTAATCTATATCCAAAAATGTAATAAAAAGTATAGAATTCCATTTAAAATAACGAAGTTGATAGCTACTTCCGGTCCAACCGGAAGTTCCACAAAGCTGAATATATTTTCTCGATATAGCTTACATAATCACAAGAAAATTTGGTTAAACGTTTTTTCCGCTAGCTCTAAGGGTAAGGGATATATAGAGGAATTACACACTATTGGGACACCCTGTATATATATATATATATATATATATATATATATATATATATATATATATATATATATATATATATATATATATATAAATAAATCCGATCGACTATGGTTTCCGGATCTAGTGGTTCAAATTCGCGCTCATTTGAAAACTTTATTGCAGTCTCACAATCGATATTATTAACCGGAAGTTCCACAAAGCTGAATATATTTTCTCGATATAGCTTACATAATCACAAGAAAATTTTGTTAAACGTTTTTTCCGCTAGCTCTAAGGGTAAGGGATATATAGAGGAATTACACACTATTGGGACACCTGTATATATATATATATATATATATATATATATATATATATATATATATATATATATATATATATATATATATATATATATATATATATATATATATATATAATTAATCCAATCGACTATGGTTTCCGGATCTAGTGGTTCAAATTCGCGCTCATTTGAAAACATTTTTGCAAAGTCTCACAATCGATATTATTAGCGATTAAAAAAAAATTCGTTAAAAAATACATATATAGAGACTTCTCTGACTTCACAAGTGCTTGTTTTCTTCTTTGCAACCCATTTGGTCTTTTACGGTATCGTCAAGCAGGTGAAAATTGAATTAATTTATACACCTTCGTAACAACTATAAATAATTGGTACTAATGTGTTTCAAATAAATAGCAACTAATTATAGTAATATTTATTCATAAAAATTGTACATATTATATAGGTAACATAACAAATAACTTTCAAAATTGGACTTGTTAAAGATAAAATTTTAACAGGTTAGATCCAAATATTGGACAGGTTGAGACAAATACCATATAAATTGGAGTCGTATGATATTTGTGGGTGATTTTGCAGATTATCCTACAGTCCATTTTCAGAAAAAAAAATTCAGAAACATGCTTAGAACCATTATCGCTTTATGCACAAACCACAAGAAATATGTTGTGGTGTTAGCACCGAAAAAAGTTATAGGACGCGGAGCGAATAGGGGTCCTGGGCGGTGAAGAAGTTTAAAAGGGAACGTAAATGCAAAATGCGAAAAAAAAGTTTAGTTGGACTTTTATTAAATGAGTTGTTTTTTTCGCATTTCGCAGTTATACATCCTTTTAAGCTTATTTACCCCCGACAGCACACTTATTCGCTCGGGACCCATAACCTTTTTGTGGGTTGACACCATAACACTTCTCTCCTGGTTTATGCATACAGGGTAGTGGTTCCAAGCGTGTTCCAGGAGGGAAAAAATCAGATAGCGAACATCGCCCTGCCGCCTCTTCTTCCACGATTCTCTCAGGAAAGCTACAGGAATATAAAACCACATCAGAATGCATCCCAGCATAAGTTCAGTGGAAGCAGGTGGAACTCAAGTAAGTTTCAGAAAAAAATTCATTCAGAAAGAGGACATCGCGCTACCCTTTCAGTTTTCTCCCGAAATAGCAAGGGAAAGCCACATCACAAATGCACCCCCGCAGAAGTTAAAGGGAAGAAGAAACTGCCGTCAACCGCCCCCGGGAAATAACCACAAGGTACAAATAGTATCAACATGTATGTAAGGTGGTAAGCTTTATCTATCAGCAATCTGTTTACCTAACTAACCATGGGATAATCTGCAAAATAGCCTACTTTTATATTTGGGCCTTGGAGCAAATTAAACAATTATTGATTCAAAAACTTATTATTATTGTTAAAATATGAACGATTATTTTTTAAACTTATGATTAATAATACAGAGCTATCAGAAAGTATTCTGGTCAAAGGTGGCAATGAAATGGAAAACGGTCTTATCAATATGGATCATTCTAACGGTATTGGTCTAGTTAAAAAGCCAAACAGTAAGTACAGAAAAATACAAACAGACCAGCGGAAAATGGGCACCAGAACAGTCTAGCTGATCGGAGTTTGAGAAACCCAATAAGAGTTGGAAAAGACAGGCAAAAAAACCATCAACACAAACAAAATCAAATGGGCGATAAAGCGTTTTAAACCTTATAAATCCTCTGGCAAAGATGCCACATTTCCAGCTTTGCTACAGCAGGATCTTGACATTAAAACCCCACCTGCAGCCAATATTAAAGCTGGCTTAATCCCAGGCTATATTCTGCAGACATGGAAAGAAGCTAATGTGGTGTTTATACTATATAAAATGGTCGTAGCCCAATGGACGAAGCAAAGTCCTACCACCCCATTAGCCTCACATCATGTGTTCTAAAGATCATGGAGAAAGCATTAGATCAATATGTTGGAAGTGAAATATGAATCTAGAAACTGCTTTAGATTACAATAGCAAAGAAAATGAATGTAACACTCAGACAGTTATTTTAATATCCTTGGCCTTGTTTGATTAAATACATTTTTGATATCCCAGTATTATACATACATCACTAATTTGTTTCAATAATTGACTAATAACGAAAACAGCACATATTCTAAATGTAAAAAGAGAGAATATAAACACATAAAAAAATAAAACGATCATGAGGCAAAACCTACAGTAAAAAATATAACATTTTTCAAAGTAAAGAAAAAGGCTGAAAACAGTACAAAACTCTAAATTAAAAAAGAGACAATAAACAGATAAAATAAAACATCATGAAGCAAAACTTGCCATAAAAAATAAAACATGTTCAAAAATTTAAAAAAATATATGAAAATCTTCAATAAGTAAAAGGTTTATAAAACATTTTTACTTTCAGTGTAAAAAATATGCAAAATTATGTATACACAAATTATAAATAAAACTTTTATACCACTATGAGTGCAGATAAACATAGTTTGAAAACAGTATTATATATACATCACTAATTTGTTTCAATAATTGACTAAGAATGAAAACAGCACGTATTCTAAATGTAAAAAAAGAAAATATAAACACATAAAACAATCATGAGGCAAAACCTATAGTAAAATATATAACATTTTTCAAAATAAAGAAAAAAGGCTGAAAACAGTACGAACTCTAAATTAAAAAAGAGATAATAAACAGGTAAAAATAAAACATCATGAAGCAAAACTTGCCGTAAAAAATAAAACATGTTCAAAAATTTAAAAAAATATGAAAATCTTCAATAAGTAAAAGGTTTATAAAACATTTTTACTTTCAGTGTAAAAAATATGCAAAATTATGTATACACAAATTATAAATAAAACTTTTATACCGCTATGATTGCAGAAAAACATACTATGAAAACAGGAATGTAATTTTCTAACCTACAACACAACCTTTTGAAATTCACTTAAATTACATTGGTCAAAAGCAAATCAAGTAGGCTTGGAATTATTGATTCAAATGAAGATTTAATTTTATAAAATTTTGGTTCTTTTATAAAACATATCACTTAAAGGTCAATGTACAAATTATTGTAATTTTTGCAAGCACTCCATAGATAATTTTAAGTAATCTACTTCACTAGTAAATATAGTTCTTGCTTAATATAATAAAATCAAGTAAAAACATTGACAAAATTTTGAATGAATCGAATCTTCCTCACAGTCTAGTGTCGACATTGCCTATTTGTCACAACAATAATGGTATATCTCAAGCAGGTTGTTTTTTTCATTGCATGATTAAGAAACTTGAAAAATCAAAAGGCTGCAATCCAAAAAGATTATATTATGTTTCTTAATTTATTTTATAAGTGATTGAAGTACCTATAAGAAGGAAAAATGAAAAAAGCAAAAAAAGGTCAATGTGAACATTTAAAATGTGTGAAAGTTGAATTGTAATCAGTTTTGCCTTTTTTATATATTATTTTCAGAGATTTATTTATTTTTGATTTATAAATTTATATAAGAATAAATTTATGTTACTATTATAGTTTTCAAACATTATTCGGTATACCTAGATGAATACATTATTCACTCTTAAGATTCACAACCCGTTTAAGACTTATACTTTGAAAATGCTTTGGCAAACAGTTAAAATAAGATGGTGAAATATTTAGGTCATTCACATTTAAATATAAATTATTCTTTTTTAATGACAAAATAACTTCCCTGTAAACTTCATTTCTTCTTTTAAACACCAAAATAAAAGCTCTGTAAGAAATTACTTTTAATAATTGCAATGAAATGTTACCTTTATCACAAGCACCCTTATTCTTGTCCAGTCTAGTCAAAACTTTCTTACAGTATATAAAAACAACTTTTTTGACAATGCTTATCAAAAATTCACCACTATTTTGGGTGTGCATAATACATAAAACAGCGGAATCAAATTTATACGCTAAATAAACCATACCATCAAAAAAATTCTTTAGAACCATTTCCTCTGAATTAACAATTGTATTCAAAGTTATTTTACTAAATGTATTGTTATTATAAGCAAATTTCATTGCCCGCATTATGAAATACGTAGGATTATTTTCAGCTATCGGATAACTGGCATTCCACAATTTGAATCTATGTCTCAAGATGAATCGTTTTTCAAAATTATATAGCTGGCGAACTTCTCGTGTCTCCACATTCAAAAGGTATCCACAGTATGGGATCTCAGTTATTTCACTTTTATCATCAAGAATCGTTATGGTTTTCGTTTCATTTAACACATAAATATAAGAAAGTGTCAAAAGAAACTTTTCAATGTCACACTTCTTAGTTGAACAGAAAATAAAATCGTCAACGGTACGATGGAGAAAACAGTGTGGTAAAAAAAATTCAGTCAAATGTATTTTGTCCATGTAAGTATAGTACAGTTCACAGAGACATGAAGACAGTCTGTCACCTTGCAAAAGTCCATGTTTCCACTGGAAAACTTTTTTTTCCTTATTGTCATACTTCAATGTAAAATACTGGTTTTGAATATGATTTAATATAAAATGTTTGTCTTTGTCAGAGAGCATTTTATTATCACAATTTTGAATTAAGTAACACAGGGTGTCCATATTCACATTTCCAAAAGCATCTGCAATATCCACCTTTATTGCGTATATAATTAATCCTTTGGTTCTTGTAGCGTAATCTTTCCATGCTTCCAATAGGGATAGATTATACAATTTGTTTTCTTTGCGTGCAAACGCATAAATTTTTGATGTCAACTGTTTACAATGCTGCTTTGTGGTTAAATTTTTGAAGGCACACATTATTGGACGATTATTTATACTATCACAGTCATCTTTTGGTACAAGCTTTAAAGATCCTCTTGCGACTGAGACTGATAAATTACTACAAGGTTGGAAATATCCTAACTTTAACAGCTTATTAATTGCTTTAGCATAAAATGATTGCCACTTTGTTTTAGGGATCAACTTTATCTCATGACTTCGATAAGTTTTCAATGGGTGGTAGAAGTGACATATCAAAGGCTTTATTACATGGTCTAATAAATATCTATTAAAAAATGACAAATACTTATTTCCTTCATGTTCTGGAAATGAGTAAAGCCATGATATATGATAAAAGTCAAAGTTTTGACTTAAGGTTGATAAGTAGACACATTCGTGGTCAGACTGGGTGAGAATCTTCTTCACTAACGAGTAAAAAATCTTTTTATTTCTCAATGCTCCAAAATATGCGTATGGTATAATGTCGTCCAGAAGTTTTAGAAAGTCAATATCCTTACTGGTAAGATTACGCTGCTTAACCTGGCGAACATTTTTGAAAACCATATTTAAGATGTCCTTTATTATGGAATATCTTTTGCTTTTCAGGAATGTACATGTTTTCGGTGTTTTCTTTCGAGTATTTAATGATAACGAATAATAGACAGTATTAGTATTGGTTTCATTTTTCTTACATTCTTTACTGCAAAGTTTTTGTCTTTTTGCAGTCTTATAAGATGCCATTTTACAATTTAATTATTATTGTTATGAATAAATACCAACCACAACACAAACCACATAAAACAATAATACCCCCGGCACCGTGCAAAACAAAACAAATTTTTGGTGAAGTGGAAAATTCGTAAAGGGGAAGGTCGCAATGGAAGGGGGAAGGCGGTAAACAAGAACAGGTAGAGATAAATCATAGAAAAGGTTTCTTTATGGTTTATAGAGTTTATAGTTTATATTTCTACTGAATAAAGAATAACCATAAATAAAGTACTTTAGTACTTTATCTATTATGTGACGCAATGTTGCCAGATTAGGCAATTTTCTCCATACATTGGGTGATCTTTTAGTGAATTTTCTTTAAAAATTCACTAATGAGACACCGCTACTTTTGAATTTTGAAAAAATTTCTTCAAACGAGCGCGAACCAGGACCCCTGGAACCCAAATCCAATGTCAATTTCAGACTGTATACTTTATATCTTTATATATATATATATATATATATATATATATATATATATATATATATATATATATATATATATATATATATATATATATATATATATATATATATATATATACCTATATGGTAAAGGTTTACTTTCCGAACACCTGTTCGATTTACATAAAATTTTGTATATAGGCGCGTGTTTTAGGGTGTAGATGACGAAAATCGCAATAAAAATGAGGGCGAAAGCAAACTTTTGGAGTTCTTTCGAAATTATTGTAGGAAAAACGTAAGTTGTACTCACTTTCGCGACATGTTTTAGGATTATATGTCTGGTTTCGCATGATCGATATAAATATATACTCATATAATGCCTTAGTATCTTATTTCACTATGAACGTATTCACATTTCATGGTTTCAACGTTTAGTTTTTGAATAATTTGAATGTAAAATTTTCCTTTTTGCAATAATGTCAAACTTCAAAATGTATGACATTAAGTTGGCTTTATATGTCAAATGTCAATGTCAACTTAGGATCGATTATATGATGAAAAGAAAGTAACATCTAGCCGAACCAATTCTACTGTGGTTTTCGGGCTTCCGCATGTGAGTTTAGACCTCCCTGGGGTGCTGTTTACACCCAACCCTCCAACTGACCTTTCTGACCTGCCCTGACATCAGTTTGCCTAATCAAAAGCTAAAAGAAGGAAAATGGGGAAGGAAAAGTATACGTTATCCTCACGCATGACCTTGATATATGGTCGGGGTGATTTTTCCTTTCCCGTTTAGCTTTTAATTAAGCAAATTGATGTCAGAGCTTGTCAGAAAGGCCAGTTGGGAGGACTGTGTGTAAACAGCGCCTAATGGGGGTCTAAAACGGAAAAAACCCCAACGCGAAGCCCGAAAACCAAAGTAGAATTGGTCCGGATGCTAGTTGAAAAGAGGAGAAATTTACAGACACGTAAACAATATAGGGGGTGCACTAACTATGTGTAAATGAATTATAATAGAATACACCTTCTTTAGCTTGATATAAAACGAACGACCCCCGAAAATGTGTAAAATATGACAAAAACATGTTAAAAGTGAGTAAAATTTACGTTTTTCCTACAAGAATTTTTAAATAACTCCAAAAGTTTGCTTCTGCCCTCACTTGTATTGTGATTTTATATACCCTAAAACACACCTATATACAAAATTTTATAAAAATCGAACAGGTGTTCGGAAAGTAAACCTTTACCATATATATATATATATATATATATATATATATATATATATATATATATATATATATATATATATATATATATATATATATATATATATATATATATATATATATATATATATATATATATATAGAGGTGTGCCATTTAAAACCCCATATTGCCATTTACTTCAAAACTAAATCAGATATTTGAAATCTGTCAAGGCTGTTTAATTAAGGACGCGAGAAGTTAAAAGGTTTGAATTTTGCGAAAAATTTTTTTTACTATCATACATGTAGATAGCGCTGCTGTGCAAAGAAACGTTTCGGTCCTCAGATCTTTAAAATAGGCGGAGTTTGATTAAGAATTATATTTAGATTAAATTTGTACCTATTCACAATTTTCATAAAATCAACAGTTTTTAACATATTTGAGGTTATGTGTAACATTGCATACAAGATAAAACCCTTCATAACGTTTTCAATACAAATACTGCATATTATAGTTTCTTTGTGACAGTTTAGATATTGAAATGGATACCAATATAAAACATTTTAACTTCACTTTTTGAGTTCCTAAAAAGTAACTACAAATTTAATGAAGTAAATTGATACGTCACCTCAGGATTTTAGTGAATTTCCACTAAACATAATATTAGACCTTTGTGGTTTTTCTTTTCTTTCCATATTCCAGTCATTTTGATATTGTTAGTGTTTTATATATATATATATATATATATATATATATATATATATATATATATATATATATATATATATATATATATATATATAATTTGTTGGTTACTGTAAAGTGGTCCGTTATGATAATCTTAATGATTGTAGGTTCATATATGTGGGTGTTTTCTCTAGTTTTAAGAAAATAATAAAATTAGCCGTGTATATATCCATGCTCACTTAAAACATTAAGGTATTCGTCACTGTCTCTATTTTTTTTGTCAGTATATCTATGTTGATATCACCAATTAAATTATTTTGAAGATATTGTGCCAGTGCATCTGTAGATTGTGACATGTTAGTTGAAGGTGGTCTGTTATAGACGTGATCTGTCTAGTTGTATTTGTGTTTTTATGATGTTATTGTCATTGATATTGTTTGTTTTGGTTATGGATGGTCTTGTGTTTTTTTTATGTACAACACTACGCAGTCGTTTTTGTTTATCGTTTCTTCATTATAGTCAATATTGTAGCCATTTATGTTAAATATGCTTAGGTCTTGCATATGCCAGGTTTCTGTTTCTACGACGTCAAAAGGAGTTTTAAATTCAGGAAGAAAAATCATTAATTCATCATAGTTCTTCGCTATACTTCTGATGTTTTGATGGAGTCCTTGAAATTTGTGGTCAGTGTGGTCTATTGTGTTGTTGTATTAATTTGGGTTCAAAAGAACAACCGTATTTATGTTCGTATGTTTAAAAAGTAGAATGTAATGTTACGTTCTACGGGGTTCTGGATTCGTTGACTAACAAAACACAGCTTTTCAAACTACTAATTGAACCACAGAACTATATTCCACTATTCGCCTTCTATGATCGCTTCTTAAACACCAACACTTACTGCTAACTAGCTTAATACTCTATGATCACTATTCTACACCACACCGACTTAATACTGAACTAACTAACTCTGCGCACCGCTCGTCTATTTATACTGTCCATAGAGATACTAGGCCTTCTACACCTGTCACTTCTGGTCCCTTCTAGAAATATAATTCCAGAGTGTTCGCTCTTACCAACACACTTTATAACCGACATCTCACCACAGAATAACAGTCCATAAACGTACTTCTCATAGACAAATGTGACAGTAATTATCCATGGGTTTTAATTTTTTTTGTGTAACTATAATCAATACGTTTCCTGCGGATTCTTACCTGTTTTCTGTAGCTTGGATAAGTTAATAGGTCCATCATTTTTATTATGGATGATTTGCCAGATTAGTTGGTGAGGATGTTTTTTAATAAATAGCACTTTAAAAACTTGGCCAATAATTAAAAGGGGAAGGAAAATCCATGATACAAATAGCGAGAGATATGATATTCAGACTACCTATTTTTAGACCTGTCACGCGCATTGTGTCAAGTGGTGAGTCCAATGCAACAATAATATGCTGTCGTGCAGTGGGGTTTGACATTTTATCACAACTTCTTAACAAATTACGTATTTTACTAATATTTAAGTGCATACAGTTGGAAGTAATAAAAATGAAAAAGATTAAATTTAGTGCTGCGATCTATATTATCTGAAAAAGACAATACAGGCGTAACTTCAACCGTATTAAACTGCCGTATCGAAATTTTTGATTGAGAATGACTTTGTTTTAGGTGTGTAGTTGGACTTCTGTAACGTTACTCACCACGTGACGTCATAGGAGGGGGCAGGGCATATGCGCAATATCATATCTCTTCTAAGTCATTATATCATGGGAAAATTAACCCTGCCATTCATGTGAGCATAATGTACTTTTCCTTCTTTTCGCTTTTGATTACGCAAACTGGTGTTAGGGCAGGTCAGGAAGGTCAGTTGGGAGAATTGTGTGTAAACAGCATGTCAGGGAGGGCTTTTATTCAGCACTTAAAAATTCTGCGAAGTGTGCATGATCAATGCAATATAGTGTTTACTGTGGCGAGATGCTTGTAATAGCTGTAAACGCATGCGTTCAGCTGACTTAACAGAAACCGTTAGCTCACGTTGGCACAACGTAAAGATCTGGTGAACGAAAACAATGTCAACAAATGTTGACACAACAGGTGCATGCATGTTTTAAACAGGTTTATGCCCAGTTTAACAAAGCTCCATTATTTATTTAACGCCGTTAGCTAATTAAGTCTTAATAGAACCAATCACAGCTTCAAAATATTTGGTTGTCATGGCAAAAACTCGAATCAGTCTGTAAATGGTTGTCCGAAGCCTTGATTATCTAACCGCTCGTATTTAATCGAGCTTTGTGAAAGTGGGCAACAGTCTCCCGCATAAAATTAGTAATCACTAAGTTTGATAATGGTCCAAGCCCAACGACCAGAATTTACAAACTGTTTGCATCTGATTTAATGTTACGTTGACAAAAGCAGTGTCGCCACATCTCTAAAAAAAATGTATCCATATTTTAAGGCAGCATCTGCGCATTAGCTTACGTGGGTTATTTGAATTATAAATAATACCTATATAATAGCTAAAAGCGACAATACAAACATAAAAATTTATTGATCTAATATTCTAATATTATAAAGAGAATAAAGTCAGCAAAGTCCATTATATAAATGTAAACCTGAAAAAACTAGGACCAAGTAACTTTAGAAGAAAAAGAATATTTAATCAACATGACAACCATCCACATTGAGCCAGAATTTAGTAAGCCACAAGACTTTGATCTATCAATTTCTCAAGAGGAAGAATTTTATAATAAACAGGGTAAAATGGCAGATTTTGCAAGATTATCTACACCCAAACCAATTATGCACCTTGGATCTTCCACTGAGGTAAAATAACTAAAGACAAAATTATGAGTAAATCTAAAAAGTGTTCTTATATTTTGTGTAAGGTTTAAAATATATCTTAAGCCTTTATATACATAAGATAATAAATAGTTCCAGAAGCAAGGTAATGCTATACCGAGAACTCCATATAAACCAGGTACGGGATACAGATCAGGAACAGGTTTTAAACCAACCACAAGTTTTAAACCAGCTACTGGAAAACCTGGAACAGGATTTAGACCTGGGACTGGAGTGGATGTTGTAAGCAGGCCAATGACAGCTGTAAGAGGTGTAGGGTATACTTCACATGGAAAACCCTTTGATCCACTAAATCAAGCTGGATCAGCACCAACGCCACCATTAGAATTGGTTAAAGATGATTCGTAAGTAAAAAGCACTAATTAATTGCTTTGACTAGGCAGGCACATACAGTACATACCTACAATAACATGTTGATTATGTTTCCATTTTAATATTTAAAATAAATTTAGGTAGGTAATACCTCTCTCTCTCTCTCTCTCTCTCTCTCTCTCTCTCTCTCTCTATATATATATATATATATATATATATATATATATATATATATATATATATATATATATATATATATATATATATATATATATGCCATGAGTTAATCCTTATTCTCATACACAGGTATTAAACTTAAATTACAATCTTACCAGGCTTGGTTACAGTTTAACTTTTGGGTTTTGGGGAGTAAACTGGAAATTTTTCTTATTTATGCTCCTTATCGATTTTGCACAGACCTTTAGATTTAAGGCAGTATGGAATGCTGACAAAGCTGTTGTCTGTAAATTGCAGTTATATAGGATGTCCTTAAAAGGTTGAGACGATAATGCCCTACCACAGAATCGTAAGGCAAAATATGACGATTTAAGTCATCTTATGTATTAATTAATCTTTATTCTCATACACAGATATTAAACTGAAATCTGTAGTGTAAATGTAACTTTCGACAAGCTTCCAACTTACAAACGAGGGTGTATTGGTATCTGTCTAATTAGCCTGGAAACTTTCCAGTAGACAAAATTGAATTTAGTTACTATTATCGTAACAACTATGATGTTTTATAACCAATAAGATGTTAAAGTTTGACATCTAATCCATTGATTGTTGTTGCCCTTACTTAGTGAAACTGGTCCATACTACTTTACAACCTTGGAGACTACTACATAATCCTTCACTTACCAAAACAAAACCCAACAGTGAAGCCAGAGAAGTAGTCTTAAAGTCTGTATGATGTTGAATAGTGACAAATGTGTGCATTTTTGAAAATTGCATGTCTGAGGAAAAACTATATTTTGATAAAAAAGATTTTGGTAAAATATTAAAGAATTTATTTTTGAAAGTGTTATCGGGCAAAGAAGTTGTTGCTGATATTATATTGCGGATTAAGTCATTATTGTCCTTCGTGTGCTATTATTAAAAACTGGGTTGTGGAATTTAAAACTGGATGATCAAATGTCAAAGGTGGGCACTTCTCTGGAAGACCATTTGTTGTCACTACTCAAGAAAACATTGATTCTATCTATGAAATAATCTTAGAAGATCATCAAATTGAGCTGAAATGCAGACACATTGCACATTTACTATGAACGTGTGTTTCATCATGACTTGGGACTAAGAAAGCTTTCACCACAATGCACTCCAAAATGCTTTTTTTATTTTTTTTATTTCAACAACACACCACGAGGGCTAAATACTATCGTACCATGGGTGTCGACAAGGAGGAAAGAGGCAACTTGTTAATTCTGGACTTGAAGGTTTGGAGGTTCTGAGGAGAAGGAAAAACATGCGCCGGCAAGGAATTCCACAACTTGGAAGTCCTCGGGACAAAAGAGCGGGCATAACAAGAACTTTATTGTTTTATGACAATTGCAGAGTTCGAGAGGCTCACAAAGTTCAGGAATAAATCAATAACTGTGGGTTTGTTGAGTTATGACACCTTACAGTTATGACCTAGCACCATCAAGCTATTACCTATTTCCTAAGCTAAAAAGGATACTTAAAGGGACGTCGATTTTCCTCAGATGAAGAAATCAAATAATCTATTTCCGACTGATGAGTTTTATTTCAACAACACACCACGAGGGCTTACAGCTTAAATACTATCGTACCGTGGGTGCCCACAAGGAGGAAAGAGGCAACTTATTAATTCTGGACTTGAAGGTTCGGAGGAGAAGGAAAAACATGTGCCGGCAAGGAATTCCACAACTTGAAAGTCCTCAGGACAAAAGAGCGGGCATAACAAGATGTTCTATGTCTGGTGACCTGGACAGTAAAAGGGTGCATTTGCTCTGTTCCCCTGGTAGATCTCTTGGGGGCAGCAGGTGGAGGAACTATGGAAGAAAGCTCCTCTGAGCACTGCCCGTGCAGATATCTATAAAAGAGATAGAGGTCACCAACGGCACGTCGGTCGGCAAGGGATGGCAGCCTTTGGGTGAGGGTAGGGCCACCAATGAGACGTAAAGCTCTCTTCTGAATGGAGTCCAGGATAGCGAGTGTAGAAGCGGCAGCGGAACCCCAGATGTGGGAGCAGTATTCGAGGTTTGGCCTTATTTGTGAAGTATATAAGTTATATAGATTAGCTGGTGAAAAGTATTTGCGAGCCCGGAAGAGGAAACCTAATTTCTTAGCAGCCGCTTCTGCAATTGATGTGACATGTTAGTGCCAATTGAGATTTCGATCCACAGAAATACCAACAAGTGAAAAGGACTCATTACTTTGAATAACTTGGCTGTTCATTGTGATGGGTCTAGGGCTGGTGTATCTCTTATGAGAAAGAAAGCAAGACTGAGATTTGGTGGGGTTGAATTGTACAAGATTTCTACTTCCCCAGTCTAATATTTTTTGGAGATCCACGGAGACAGAACCTTCCATGAGTCTGCGATCCTCATCTAATTGGGCCAAAGAGACAGGCTTAGAATATTGTATATTTGAGTGGAGGGGGCTGTCGTTCGCGTAACTGTGAACTGGGTTGGATGTGCTAGAGAGGAGGTCATTGATGTGGAGAAGAAACAAAGTAGGGGCTAAAGCTGAACCTTGAGGAACTCCTGCATTAATTGGATATAGTTTAGAGGAATGGCCATCCACGACAACAGAAATGCTCCGGTTGGAGAGGAAATTTGCTGTCCAGGTACAGAGTTTTGGTGGTAGGCCATAGGTCGGAAGTTTATTAAGCAGCGCTGCGTGCCAGACCTGGTCGAATGCTTTAGATATGTCTAGAGCGACAATCTGGGATTCACCGTGTAGTTCCATAGACTTGTTCCAAGAATGGGTGACAAAGGAAAGGAGGTCGGCAGTTGAACTGCGCTGACGGAATCTATACTGCCTGTCGTGGATTATACTGTGTTTTTCAAGAAATTTTAGTAATTCGGTGTTTATATACTTTTCCATCACTTTAGAGACGACTGAAAGGAGAGAAATAGGCCTGTAGTCGCTAGGAAGTGCTTTGGATCCTTTCTTGGGGACGGGTTGTACTCTATTGTATGATGTCTGAAACAGGCGAGTCAGGACAGGAGCAAATTCTGGTACACATTTTTGGTATTAAGAGAAGAGAGCATCTTTCGTACCTTTTTAGTTTTGAAAATGATATCCGTCATTTTATGCACGACATTGGGGACTGTTGGTGGTTTAACATTTGTAGGTGGGTTGAGAGTAGAATTGCCGGCGAACAACGAGGCAAAAAGTTCAGCCTTGCCCAGGGCGATAGAAACAATTTCATCCCCTGAGACAAGAGGTGGGAACGTGCTCTTGCAGAAATTATTCCCAATAGATTTAGCAAGAGTCCAGAAGGGTTTGCTGCCCTTGGAGGTTAAGAGGATTTTGTTTTTGATGTGGTTATTAAACGAGTTTTTTGCCTCAGAAAGACTGCGGACATAGCGGTATCTTGCGTCGTTAAATGCTTGACGGTTTTCTTGACTGGGATTGTGTAGAAGCTTTTTGTGAGCTTTGATCTTTTCAAGTCTGGCCTTGTCACAAGATTTAGAGAACCAGGGCTTTTGAGTGGCTGAAGAGGTTTTCTGTGTACGTGGGATAAATAATTCCATGCCAGCTTGGATAATTTCGGTGACGTTTTGTGAGATATCAGAGGGGTCAGGATGAGAGAAGCAGACAGATGCCCATGGAAATGAGGAAAAGTAATCCCGCATTTCGTCCCAGTTTGCGGAGTTGTAGTGCCAAACGATACGTGGGTGTGATGACTGTGTGACCTCGGGTTGCATTGCGCAGGAAGCAGGGACCATGCCGTGGTCTGAGCGACCAAGGGGGGCGGTGACTGATATCTTATAGCATTCAGGTTGTGTAGTAAGAAGGAGATCCAAGGGATTTGAGCTGTGTGTTGGGATACGAGGAAAGTAAGTAGGTTGCTGAACCATATTGGCTAAAGAATTGCTGACTGCAAATGCCTCCGCTGCTCTCCCTTGTGGATCGGTTTTTGAAGATCCTAGCCATTCCTTATTGTGGACATCGAAGTCACTAAGAATAGTGACCTCGGAGGAAGGATATTCAGAAATCAGATGATCGTTTTTTTTTTTAGAAAGGTAGTCTAAGAGCTGGACAAAGTTGCTGTCAGAAGGTGACCGGTAAATGCAACAGATGAATTTAGTTGCAGCCCTGAGAGAGAGTTTTATCCATAGTATGTCTTTTCTTCCAGCTTCTAAATTGGGGAGTCTGGTGCAGAGTAGATTGCTACGGACGTATGCGCACACGCCTCCATGCAATCTAAAGGAAGTAAGGAGCTCATACCCCGGGAAATTAAGGTGATTAGTGGCTGTTTTGGTACTGATTTGGGTTCCGGTGAGGAAGAGGAGTTGGGGCCTATTAGCCTGAGGAAATGGTGGACGGAATTCAGGTTAGAATTTAGGCCACATATATTCGAGAAGGATATGTTAAATCTTGATGCTGGCGCCCCCTGTACACCCCTCTCCCGGAGATCCGAATGGAGGGGTATTTTACCTCCGGAATCTTTTGTACAAGGAAGAGCCATCATCATTTTTGCTTATAAGGGAAACCGACTCATACACCAGAACCGAAAACGCCCGTTGGGACTTCACCGGCCCCTTGATGCATGGGGTGGTACCTCCTCGGGCGTGAAAAATATCCTTTACTATCATGTAAAGGAAAATTCCACTACCACCTGCAAAGAGAAGGAGCGAGACTTTAGTAAACCATCAGCCCTGGGCGTCGACAGTCTCGCCAGGGGTGGCACGTGGAGCCTGCCTCTGGGAGTCCAGTAGCTAAGTCACGCGTCGATCAATCAAGAGAACGACCAGCGCACGACTAGGCTAAGGGACCACACCCCCTTACAGCTGACCAGAAGCCCGATCCTTTGATATTGTTGAAGGAAATGTGCTACCGTTTTAAAGAAGATTCCTCAACCTTCTTGGGTCGTCTTGCTACTGTTACCATGGACAAAACATGGATTCATCACTATGATTCAGAGATTAAGGAGCAATCGAAGGAGTGGAAGAATTTCAGGGTCAAAAAATTCTGTGTTCAAAAGTTGGCTGGGTAAAGTTTTTGCTTTAGTTTTCTGCGACAAAGATGGAAAAATTCTGCTGGATTTTCTGGACTAAGGTAGAACTGTTACGGAAGCATAGTATAGTGAGTTGCTAATTAAATTCCGTGAGAAAATTGTAAAACGCTGCGGAAAACTGGCCGAAGGTGTGCTCTTTTTGCAAGACAACGACACTGTTCATAAGTCGTTCATTGCACTGCAAGCAGTTGATAAAATTGGTTTTTAATTGGTTGACCACCTGTTCTATTCTCTGGATTTAGCACGATCTGACTATTATTCATTCCTACAGCTCAAAAAACATTTTAAAAGTAAATTTTATTTTTGACAAATAAAGAAGTCATATGCTGTTGATGAGTATTTTGAAGACCACGTTGAAGATGTTTAAATGGATTTAGAATTGCTTTATGAACGTTCTGCTAAGTGTGTGAGTCTTAGAGGACGTTGAATAAATACATTTTTGTTTTTAAAACTATTTCGTTTTCTATTGCAGGCTAAGTACTTTTCGAGACCTCATTGTATATACAAAGATGCACTCGTTTTGATGGGCCCACTGTAAAACAATTTTTTCTATATAATTTAAGAATGGTTTATCACAAAAATTTCAAATTTTGTAGAATGCTAAAAATGCCGTTTACATTGCGTGATTTATCACATGATTTTCAAATTTACCCTATGGGATGTAGTAGCAGTGGTGGGGAGGCCACCGCCAAGCAAGTAGGCCACAATGGGCCCTACCCTATGAGATAGTCGTCCCTTGTGGATCCGGGGATAAAATAAAAGAATAGGCCCAAGGTAACACCTGCCTGTGGTAAGGGACAACTAACTGAAGTCAAACACTGGCAAAGGGTCTGGTCCAAACAAGCCTGGAGGGAGGCGGATATCTCTGGGGAGTGGTAAACACCCGGATTTTGGGGCCTCCACTGTGAGTGAGTTGAGTTAAGCGCTGGCGGTTGTCGGTTGCAAACGGACTCGGAGGGGGTTGAGATGTCTGGAAAGTAGTATACACCCGAATTTTGAGATTTTGAGACAAAGAGCCTCGCTTGGGTGATGTTCAGGAGCAGGACTCAGATAAGTACACTTGGAGAACCCAAATCATCACAACACATAATTTTAAAGACCTGACGATCGTTTCACTAACAAAGTTGGCGTCATCAGAGGATGAAAATTTTTGATGACGCTAACTTTCTTAGTGAAACGATCGTCAGTTCTTTAAAAAGATGTGTTGTGGTGATTTGGGTTCTCTAAGTGTACTTATCAGTGCTCATCACAGGTTCCAGTCTTCACTTAGGACTCAGAGGGATGTCGCCTTGAGTCTAGCACTGGTGGGTGATGGATGTAAGGTCTAGACGAATCTGGAGAAGAGCTGATATTTCCAGGTGTGGATTACAACTGGAGATTGAGGTCTACTCCGTGAGCTTCGAAACAGTTAAATGACCTTGTTTGGTTGCTGCTCAGGTACGGGACTCCATTTGAGACCGCCTCGAGTCGAACAATGACACACTCAGACAGGGGCTATCTGTCTGTGAGCTTCGAAATGGGCAAGCGATTATTAAGATTGCAGTACACCTGTCAAACCAACTTTCACCCTAAAAAAAATCGTCTCTGCGGGGAGCTCGATTTGTTGGGTGAATTTAAGCAGACGAACCTGAAGGAGCACTGAGGTATGTTGGGGTGGATTACATCACAGCTGGAGATTGAGGCCTCCTCCAGACAAAATCGGAGAAAGGTTATCTCTCAGTGAGCTTTAAAACGGACAAGTGACTTCACTCAGATGGCAGTACACCCACTTTCACTCTCAAGAAAGATCGACTCCCGCAATTTTAGCTCTTAAATATGAGCCACCATAGACCTAAGGTCGTAGTGCAGGTACTGTGATAGCCCAGTTACATTGAATCTAATCTACTGTAAATGATTTTAATATATGTTGATAAATTTTAAGCTAATATTATTTCTAGGCCTGAGGAGAAAATTCGACAACAAGAAGCGAAAATAATGCAGTTGATAGAAGAATCTTGCATATTAAGTAGTGAAGGTGACAACAGGAGAGCTCTCGCTAAAGCTAAAGAGGCATCAAACAAAGAAAGAAGTCTCATTCGCATGCAAGAACAGGCAGGACTAGGCGATCATCACAACATAGAGTTGACATATGCGGTAATATATTGATGTAAATTATTTGAATTTGCAAATTGTGTGGTCAAACATATTCGTTATTTCTTTATATAGGGTGATCTATCGAAAACTATACAAGCGGGTTTCCCAGTATTTAAAGTTATATCTTTCTGAAAAGTGCTCAGACAGATCAATTATGGTTTTGAGTGGCACATATTTTCGGGAAATGTCAAAGCTGTTATTTCAGCTCCCCAAACAGGGTAGCTACGCTCTTCAACATTTTACATGCCATTGGGTTCGAGTGAAATATTGTTGGAAAGCCTATTCAATTCTCTATTCAATCGTGTTTCTCAGTTTAAATCCATGAAAACCTTGCAGAGAAAATTCAAAATCAAATTTGATATTGTCAGTCTCATTCTTCGGGCAAAGCGTTATTTCTCGATATCTTTTAAAGTATTGCTCTTATTTCTAGTTAGTAAATTTTGATAATAAGGGTATTTTATCAGTGTTTTTAACTTATCAATTCAGGTAATGCCAAATAGAAATCAAAATGAAATTCAGTGAATATTCAACAAGGGATTGGTTTGGTATAGTGCTTCCCTTTAGATTTTTACTCATTGATAGTATTAAAATCATGGTGTATTCAATTAAGGAACATGTCGAAAGTACTGCGCTATTTTTCGGAAATGACCGGTGCGTGAATAGAAGGATGCAGTTATTTAATCAGCAACACCCTGACAAAGTGACTCAGAAGTACGTTTTAGAACTAGTAAACAAGTGAGAGGAATGAAGTTTTAGAAGTAGCCGTTTTGAGATATATTGTGATATGGATCCCAACTTTTAAGCACTAAACTATTAGTGAATGTTTCAGGCATAAATCATACATGTATAGAAAGAATTTTAAAAGAAAATAAATTCTATCCATTGAGCTGCTGCAAGAACTAAAATTGATCGCCGCCTACAATTTTGTGGAACAGTAATGCAACGTGCTGTAATACGTAAGCAGAGTTTTTTTGTACACTATCTACGTCTCTGCTGAATGCTCTATTTAATGGTACTGTAAATCGTCATAATTCCTGACTCATTAGTGGTCGGATTCCAATTCAAGAATATTCCTTGAAGCAATCCACAGAGACTGCGATTTGTTGGTAGCTAGCAAGAAAACATATGCATTCAATGCTGACAGTTATCATAGAACATGACGAGAACTATGATGAAAACTCCTTGGTATTCTAACAAGATGGTGCTTCTCCACATTATGCACAGTGTGATATAGTATCTTGATGAAATATTTCCAAATAGGTGGATTGGAAGACAATTTAACGCTCCTGAATTCACCAGATTTAGCACCATTGGCCTTTTTTTATAGGGGCATCCAAAAAGCAAAATCTATACAACTCAACCCAGGAGCAGGATTTGTGCCAGCGTATTGTTGCTGAATACCATCTAATAACACCTGAAATTCTTTAGAACGTGAGAAATCGATTTGAACAAAATCTCGATTTTTACATGGACCATTTTCAACGTTTTCCAACGTAATATTTCAGCTGCTAGACAAACCATGTATTTGTATCATACTTTTCAATAAAATCTGTTGGTTTTCGCAATGTCATTGATGTTTTAGGTCATACTTTTCAGCATTGATTTTGAATGCCAAAATTTCAAGTATTTCCAAAACAGAAGGCACGACTAAATAGAGAATCAAGCAGCCTTTCCAACTATGTGTATTCAGCCCTACTTGCTATTTTAAATTTTGAAGAGGGTATAGCTATACCCAGTTAAAGGGGATTAGGTAGGAGCTTTGATATATGCCAAAAAAAATGGCTCTCATAAAAACAAAATCGACTTTTCAGAGCGTTTTTTAAAGAGACAACTTTATAAATACTCGAAAATTCGATTGTATAAGTTTTGATTGGCCATCCTGTATATTTGTGTACATACTTTTCAAAGTAATTTATCAGTATGTAACAGCTAATTAATGCAACAAACTATGAATTTAAGCTAATTAGTATTTTCAAAGCTTAATTAATTAGCTGTAACTGGCAGTTATTGCACTATCAGTCTGGTACTTTAAGTTATCGATTATAGAAAAACTTCTGGACGCAGCAAGTGTGTTATGGTAGTGAATTTTCATAAAAATGTTTTTAATAGCAAACATGTTTTTTAAGAAAGCAGGCATCAATCTATATAGTAGAAACAATGTGACATGTGTCATCAAAATAACTTTATTGTTTGAAAATGTACAAAAATTTCCGAAAGTAAACTTAAATTGTTCCTGAAAAAACTGGTTTCCTGGTCAACCTTATAGGTTAATAGCAAATTGAGCTATTCAAATTTGAAGCATTTAATGAAAATTCGCTACCATAACGCACTTGCTGCGTCCCGAATTTCTTTTCTTACAAAGATGTATTATATTTTGATAAAAAATGCAAAAATGCAATAACATAGAGCGTGTTCGATTAAAAAAAAAGAAAATTTGAATCACCAATGACTTATGGGCCACCCTGTAATTGTGGAAATATTTTTTAAGCTGTAGCTCAAGACACCCCATAATTAATGTATACCATTTTTTTTTCGTAACTTGCATAATAACGGATATGTTGAGCTTTAATGAGTTATTATGAAAATTTGACAAAAATGATGTACCATTAAACGATAAACTCTATAGCCAACACTACTGCCAAAGCATCAGAGAAAGGGTCTATTTTAAATGAATTTTCTGGGAATAGTAAAATGAAGGACAATGACGATTGAAACTAAGAGTTCAGGCTTTGTAAAGCATTCTTCTTGAGACATTTTCTTTCCATAGCTCATATTAATTTCAGGTTCATTGCCTAAATATTACCAATTTTGACATTTTAAATCGCGACTTTGACGTTTTGAGGAAAAACCAAATTAATTTTTCTTTAAATGCCTGTAACTTTTTTGTCCTTTAACACACAGCGCTAAATTTGGTAGGTAGCTTACATATGATGATATGAACCCGCACACCAAATTTGGTTGCCCTTACTTTGTTAATTCCGGAGATATAAATTTTTTTCGAATGAAAACTCAAAATTTTCTCGGAAAACCTCGTCCGATTTTCCTGACTAACGAACTCATCCAAGCCATTTACAAGATAAAGGTATGTGCCAAATTTTATCAAAATCGGCCCATTATTTTTGAGTTATCGGTATGATACATACATACATGTATGGGTTCTAGGGGTCCTAGTTCGCGCTCATTTGCAAAATTTTTTTCAAAATTCAAAAGTCGGGATCTCCCCATTAGTGAATTTTTTCTACGAAAATTCACTAAAAAGGGTAAAGGTAAGATGGTTACTGGCAATTAGGCCATTGCTGACCCTTTTTGCTCATCTAAATTAACCTACCCTCCACCTTGAGCTCGATCTTAACGACGGCAGTGATTTGAAAAATCATCCGCCGCCGGTGAGTCTCGAACCGTCGACCCCCGAGTCCGTATTGGAAAGTCATCGACTTTTCCGCACGGCCACGGAGACGCTATCAATTATAGAAAATCGGTGTTGATATTTTGCTTCGGTTCACAAATGTTAAAAAATCTGTTTGATATTCCTTTTTTCGTAAAATATTTACTATGATGCAAGTTTGAGAATTTAAAAGAGATAGTATAACATAGCATCTTTGAAAGAAAAAAAAAGAAACAAAAGTAACACTTTTTTTGCAGGTATTATTTACTCTTGCAAATCAGTATGCAGCTAACGAACTGTACAGTGAAGCAGTTAACACTTATCAAATGATAACAAAAAATCGTATGTTCTCAAATGCATATCGATTGAAAGTTAACATGGGCAATGTATATTTTAAGCAAGGGCAGTATCAGATGGCAGTCAAGTTATTTCGAATGGCTTTGGACCAGGTACCTTCTAGTCAAAAGAACCTCAGGTATTATATAGACTTTGTTTAAGTAAGTAGCTCTATTTACATTTACACTCTAATACACCAAACTCTTCTAACATCTCTGTTCTATGTAGATGTTATTCATAGTTATATACCTCCATGATCAGGCTGAAAATGAAACATTATAAATTTTCTTCATATATGTTCAGGTCAGATCTCCAAAATATGTCCTTATGCGATGTGATAATTTTTTCCCAGCTAACCTTAGCTATATATTTTGCTCATGTCGTCTGATCCTCCGCATAAGACAACATTTAATTAGTTTATTATTAATTGCTTACAACTTCTAGTTAGGCATGGCATTTAGGTATCGCTTTAGTATAGGAAACCACAGTCTTCTTAAATTAGAGATTTCTCAAGAAATGTTAGCCCTAGGGGAACAATTTAAAATACTGCATAATCTACACAAATCGTGGATGGGGATCAATATTCGCAAAATAAACAAATGCTTTCTGTTTTTAGTTATAACTAATTGAAACTGCTTTTAATATTTTGATGATTTGCATAAGATAATATCCACGATCATGTGCCAAAAGACATGACATCGATTATACATTAGAAACATGTAAAGGTCCGATTTAACTGGTTCTTCTATCTTTAAACTTAAACATATAAGAGGTTCTATAAGACCAAAACAGTCGTGGGATGTGTTTCAGTGGTAATTCTACTAATTCTGTAATTAATTGTTATGTATACTTTGACTATAATATCCCAGGCATGAAGCCGATCCAAAGTATCATGCAAATAAAACGCTGGTTGAAGTATTGGATGGCGCCGGGAGCATCACGCTTGCCTCCTAAGCAGAAGGTTACGCGATCGAATACAGCTTGATGAATGTACATTTTTTTATGTTTTATTTTGACATTTGGAGAAACAATAGTGCACAGATTTCATACGTTTTCAACAAGATCTCATTTTTGTTTGAAACGTCTGAACCAGTTTGTCACCTTTGAGTCTGAAAGTATAATTTTGTTATTGTTGATATTGAGAAACCGGTTTGATTAGGTTGACTAAAATGAAATCAGACTGGCGATTAATAAGGAAAAATAACTGCTACATTTATAATTTGGCAGATAATTTCCTTTTCTAAATATGAATTAAGTTTCTTTCTGAAAATGCTTTACTTTTCTAAATACGATACGATACGATAAAATACTTTACTTCTGTAATACAAGATTCTTTTAAAGAGACTTACACTATCTACATATACAGCAAAATTTAATTCTTTAGCTTCATAGAAAAGTTAGTTTTGGTCATTTTTCTCAAAAAGAGTTAGAACACAAGATTTTTTTGATAATAGAGTGATATCGATGATAACACTTTCGAAAAAATTCTTTAAATGTTACGTGCACATTTAGGACCTCTAAAATCGATCTTCAAGGTCTGTGCAAGTTTAAAGTATTAACTTTACTAATATGCCGTATAATAATAGTGTACAATTCTTATGAAAATTCGCTACTATAACGCACTTGCTGCGTCTCGAAATTTTTAATTTCTACCTTGCACTTGTACTGAATTTGGGCTTTCTTTTATTTCAATGTTTGTGAGTTTATTTTTTTTATAAGGTTTTCAACATTTTTTGAAAATAAATATTATTATTATTATTATTATTATTATTGTAGTACACAAAGCCGTGAAATTATTTTTAATGTTCATAAATTCATGATATGATGATATGGGAAAAAATGGCAACCTAAAACTGACTTTAGTAAAGTAATTAAACTCATAGCAAAGGCCATAGAAGTTAGTTTATCAACTGTAAAATATATTATTACAGAGAAAAAGTCTGGTTGATAAATTTAAATTTAAAACCATTCCGTTATGCAACACACACACACACACACACACACACACACACACACACACACACACACACACACACACACACACACACACACACACACACACACACACACACACACACACACACACACACACACACACACACACACACACACACACACACACACACACACACACACACACACACACACACACACACACACACACACACACACACACACACACACACACACACACACACACACACACACACACACACACACACACACACACACACACACACACACACACACACACACACACACACACACACACACACACACACACACACACACACACACACACACACACACACACACACACACACACACACACACACACACACACACACACACACACACACACACACACACACACACACACACACACACACACACACACACACACACACACACACACACATTAAAGAGGAGATGAAATTGAACATTAATAAGCTTCAATGTTTGAAACAAGTCATAATAAAATCTCCAAGAGAAAAAAAAAACGATGTCAGACTTGGACGATTTTGATCAAGGTTTATTACAACGCCCCATTTTTAATTGCTACAGACAAGAAAAGGCAGTACTAACCTTTAAATTCACTTACCAGAAGTTTTGCGAGGCTGTAGGTTATCAAGGCTGTGAGGAGAGTCTGAAGCAACTATCTCCTGAATCTGAGGCAAGTATTTCATGAAACGGGCTTTTCATGGAAACTATTAAGAAAATATTAATGAAGCATCATGATATTCGTGACTTGCGACTAAATTTTCTATGATTCATGAAACAGTACCGTCGAGAAGGTCGACCAATCGTATATAAAAACGAAACATTTATTCATGGGTCATATATACACGTAAAAGCTTGGTCAGACTCTTCCGACGCGTGCTTACTCACGCTCATCAGCAGGAGACAAAGATTGGTAATAGTGAATACAGGAGGTGGAAATTGTTTCATTTAGAATGCCGAATTAATTTTCAAATCAAAAACAAAGTCACGTGACTATCATGATGACATGAACTATAATAATTATAAGAAATGGATGGAAGAAAATTTGACTCCCAACTTACCACTAAACAAGCTGTAGGTCCGGAGAGGAACTAAAAGAATCGGCCCAAGGTATCTCCTGCCTGTCGTAAGAGGTGACTATTTGGAGTCAAACACTGGCGGGGGTCTGTTTGGAACGCGCCTGGAGAGAGGCAGATATCTCTGGGGATTTTGAGGCCTTGACTACATGCTTGGAAATGGACAATTGGCCTCGCTTGGTTATTACATGCGAGCGGGGTTAAGCGCTGGAGGGTGACAGGTGTCCAAACGAGCCCGGAGGGGGTTGAGATTTCTGAGGAGTGGTATACACCCGGATTTTGAGGCACCCACTATGTGCTTTGGAACGGACAAACGACCTTGCTTGGGTGATGTTCAGGAGCGGGCCTCACTGGGATGTCGCCTTGAGTCTAGCACTGGTGGGTGTTGGGTCTAGACGAACCCAGACAAGAGCTGATCTCTAGGGGTGAATTACAACTGGAGATTGAGGCCTCCTTTGTGAGTTTCAAAACAGGCAAACAACCTCGCTTGGATGCTGCTCGGGTGTGCGACTCCATGATACCGCCTCCAGTCAAACTCTGATGGAGGTCAGGTGCAGACAAACTTGGAGTGAAGTTATCTCACTGTGAGCTTCAAAACGGAGAAGCGACTTCACTTAGATGGCAGTACACATGTCAAACCAACTTTCACCCTTAAGAGCTGGAGCTGGATTTTATTGGTGGAATTTAGGCAGTAATAATAATAAAAATAAAAAAATATTTATTTTGGCCAAAATTACACAGCCTTGCCAGACAAATACCAAATAATAATAATAATAATAATAATAATAATAATAATAAAAATATTTATTTTGGCAAAAATTACACAGCCTTGCCAGACAAATACCAAATATATGAGATTAGATAAAAATTATGAAATAAACAATAAAATAAACTTATCAATATAATATAAATAAATGACCAACTTAAAATATATAACACAAAAAAGAAACAAATTAAAACAAAAAGAATGGCATTCCAAGGTGTCTCCAGTGGCACTGTTCCACCCACTCAATATCCATCCATCCATATATTAGACGTGAACTACAATAGACCTAAGGTCACAGTGGAGGGACGGGAATAGCCCACTCACCATTAAATCTAATCTTATCTAAAATCTACCACCAAACAGTGTATTAGTAATCGATAATGTGCCTTATCATAATGTGCAAACAAATAAATATCACACTTCAATATCGTGAAACGAAGAGATGAAGCGGCGGCTTCGAAACAGAAGCATTCAATTGACAGAGGCGCAGCTGAAATATGCTCTGTATTCTATCATTAGATTGCAGAAACCCTGATATAACACATCGCGACATATTACAGTAACATCTGTTTTGGTACTTTAGAAATGTAAAGATAAAATATTTGAATTGTATATAAATGATATATCCATATTCTTCAGAATAAAAATCATGCATAATATCGCAATGGTGTTCATAAGAATGGGTCAATGGGAGGAGGCAATTTCTAGCCTTGAATACATAATGGGAGAACAAGCATGTCACAGAGCTGGTCTCCACTTGGTAGTTTGTTGTAGAGCATTAGAAGACAGGGACAGAATGAAAACCGCTTTCTCTCTGCTATTATCAGTACCACTAGACGTAGAAGACGAAGAAAAATACAGCTTAGAACAGGTAATCTTTTTTTTAAAGATATTTGCAAAACTTGTAAACGGACAGTTTCTTGAAGTTGTAATGAGTGATGATTGGGCCGTGTGATGAGCACTGACAAGTACAATTTGGAGAACCCAGTTCATCACAATACAGTTTTTAGACCTGACGATCGTTTCGCTAACAAAGTAAGCATCATCAGATGGGTGAATAAACTAAACGAATAAAAACTAGAACTCTCATTTATATATTAGTTGCCAAGCAGTTGCAAACAGCATCCTCTACAAAGATATACAGACAGACACCCACTGTTGAGTCTCAAATCCCTGTAATTAAAATTGCATATATATATATATATATATATATATATATATATATATATATATATATATATATATATATATATATATATATATATATATATATATATATATATATATATATATATATATATATATATATATATATATATATATATATATATATATATATATATATATATATATATATATATATATATATATATATATATGTAAGGATCTAACTGTCGTGAGTGCCTGACATTTTTGATTAAGTTGAGATTTTCTTTATCTACATGATGATTATTATCCCGAATATGCTGAGCAACACATGATTTATCAATAGTGCCATATCTCAGTTGCGCTAAATTTTTTTTAAATCTAGTTTCAATAGCTATTTTAGTTAGCCCAACATATTTAAGTTCACAATCCTTGCAACCTATTTAATAGATTCCCGACACTTCTGTGGACAACAGTTTTGTCTGGTTTATCTTTTCTGGAAGTCACATATTCCGCTAACATTTTCTTTGTTTTATGTTTACTGACTAATTTTTTCACTAGGCAGACAGAGTAAGCATTATACTTAGTTACATTTTCTGTATACCTTTGTAGAGGACACTGTTTGCAACTGCTTGGCAACTAACATATAAATGGGAGTTCTAGTTTTTGTTTTTTTTATTCATCCCTCTGATGATGCTAACTTTGTTAGCAACACAATCGTCAGGACTAAAAACTGTATTGTCATTAATTGGGTTTTCCAAATTGTACTTGACTTGAAGTTTTAATATCACATTCGTATTTGCTTTTTGAATGGAAGAGTTATAATAAACAATACCCATTTTGGGTAGAATTTGCACATCATAAATAAACTAAAGAAGTTTTGATACGAATAACAGACTACAAATCTTCTTTTATTATCACTCTTAAGTGCACTTTAACCCTTTCAGGACCACTTTTGTACAAAATTAGATACAGGTTTTTGGTGACAGGTTCTTATTAAGGATTTCATTCTGATGGCAATATGTCATATTGGAAATTTTGGGCGAATATGTCCCAATGGTATGTTGTCATGAGACACATCTCCCAGTGGTATCGAAAACATAAGATATGTCTCACATGCATTAAAGGGAGGTACATGGCACATTTGACAGATAGTAGTCGTTCTCTTCTATTTTTTCTTTGAGAATACCTCACACATCTCCTTCTGGAACGACTTTCAATCGGTAATTGGTCTCTAACATTGAACATCACCCTACACATCTTTGATGGTCTACCTAAGGATTTTCTTCTAACTGGAACTTTTGGTATATTTTCCCATATGTGATGAGTTTTTCAACAAAAGTACAAAAGAAAGCACTGAATGGTTTCTTTCTCCTTTGACTTTATTACATATAATCTGACTATTTACTGCTAATATTATCAAGATTTTGAATAATATCTTGCTTCACCATTTGCAAGATTTTCGGTTGAGGTTGTATAATGTTGCCATTTGATCAGCTAGATCGACTCCTTTCGTGACTTCGTTATAGAAGGCAATGTCAGTTGGAGAATAGATGATGATTTGGTGCCATCATATTGCTCCCTATCAACACCAACTACGGTGTTGCTGTGGCAGTTACTAAGAACCACAACTTATTTTGTATCCTGCCATTTGCAGTAAATTGTGCCCGATTCATTGCATAACAAACCGATTTCTCCTTTTCAAGTTTTTTATTCTCGTTTGGTAATTTTTTTCTCATACAAGTACCTACTGATGGAAATTTGATGGTGTCAATGAGCCTTACAGATGTAAAAAAATTATCGAAGCACAAAACGACCTCAGTCACTTTTATTGATTCTCCTAACCGGAGAACCACTCGTTCTCCCTATGCTCCATGCTGTACGTTTTCTTTCCCTAATAAATATTCGTATCAAAGGTATAATCTGTATTGGAATTGAACCTCATCCATATTTTGATTCTGCGTTTGACATGTTTCAAAGGCAGATACGGCTTCAAAGATCTCCACTTGTATTTTGTCATACTTTTGTCTATACTCTGATAACAGCAGCTCTGATAACACTTCTGGAACAATTGCTCCGGATTCCATGAGCAGCTCGACATAGTAAAGCTTTGGGGTTACTTCAGGTTTCTTTGGATGATTTTGCATATAGTTTTGACATTTGACATAAAGAATGTAAATCTATTTCTGGGAATAGAATTTTTTATGTAATTATTTCCCACTGAAGCTTTGTTGGACCTTGTGTTATGGTAACTTATTGTAACACATTATGAATGAGCACCAATCAGAATCTGTAGTTTACCACTGACAATTTTTTTCACAGCTTCTTATTAGATTCTCAATCACTCATTTGTGTAACCTATCAGTGTTATAAACGAACTAGGAGGACATGTTTTGTTAAATAATTTAAGCTTGGTACTGAGAGATCTGATGTCAGCATCGATTTTGCAAGGCTTTGCTTCTGGCATGAGGAATCTTGGTCAAACTGTGGAGTAACATTCGACCAAAGTACTGGTTGTTCGTTTTGATTAGACACTGTGTTCTCATCAAGTGGCAAATTCTGAATTGTCTGTTCTAGTGCAGATTCATCAGCTTCAGATTCGTCTTCAGTACAATCACTATCCTCATAGTTTAGATCAAAATTTCCATCATTAGACATCATTGATTGTTGTTGCCCTTACTTGGTGAAACTGGTCCATACTACATACAGACTTGGAGACTACTTCTCTGGCTTCACTGTTGGGTTTCGTTTCTGTAGGTGGAGGGCGTAGCCAGCGCGTAATCTAACTGGAGCAAGAGGCCCTTATGAATTCTAGATGTTCTAAGATGTTCTTTAATATTTCTGTGACTAGTTTCGCTACTTGACAGCATTCTCAGACAGATAAAAATTGAATTAGTATGAAATCATGACAACTACAAATAAATATCTGTTGCTATGTTATGATATGATGATTTGATCAAAAAATTCATCAAATTGAAAATAAGATGAAACACAGATAAATATGTGATGGGGTTGTATGTCAATATTTAACATAAAAATAGAACTAGCCTATAATAACAGTTACAACAATAAAATAACTAAACAATAACAGTAATAAAGCAGTCTCTATACAACGAAAGTATCGACATACATCAACTCATTATCTTATTACAACTTTTTTGAAAGAATAGTTAAATTTATTTTCTTTGACTTATTTAATTAGAAAGAAGAATATCCAAGAAAGGGGAATTCATTAAATCAGTTTGCTCATTTAAAACAAGGCAGCTACTGTCGTGTAGTTGCTTTTTGACTTCTAAAGCTTTAAAAAAGTCAAGATTTTTTTTCCGGGTTAAATAGCAAATCACGCGCCGCGTTGTAAGATTTAAAAGCTACCTTTGTATTTGTACAGATATTTAAAATTTTTCAAATGTTTTCTGAAATGGTTCCAAAATAAGTTATCGAAACGTATCTGTTGTCTTTTTTGTCTCTAATATTTGGATAAATTAAATTAATCGCTAATTTGTATTCTTTTCTCTCGATCATTTCATCTATTATTTTAACAGAGTAGCCATTATTGAATGCTGTTTCCTTGATTATTGAAATTTCTTTTTCAAAATTGTTTTGTGACAAAGGTATTGAAAATGCACAATGTATCATAGAATGGTAGGCTGACAGGTTTCGTGAAAAACGGTGACATGAATCGTATGGTATCGTTGTGTCAGTGAGTTGGTTTCCTATATATTGAAAAGTCAAATGAATTATTTTCTAACTTTCTAATCTTTAAGTCTAAAAAATCTATAAAACTGTTAGCCTCTTCTTCCAAAGTAAACTTAATATTTGTGTGAAAGTTATTAATAAAATTCAAAAATTCAGTATGGCTATCTTGAAAACATGCTAAAATATCATCTACTGATCTGTACCAAAAGACAATATTATGCGAAAGTTCTGATGTTATAATTTGGTTTCCTAAGTTTTCCATAAATATGTTGGCTAATAAAGGTGACAATGGACTACCCATAGGTAGACCTTCATTTTGCATATAAATTTTATCATTGAATTTAAAATAGTTTTGTTTTATACATTCGTTAAAGAGACTCATTATTTCTTGTCTTTTTATGACATTTACGTTCTTTTCTATTAAAACGTTTTCTAATAGAGATATACATTCTCTAGGGGGCATCTTAGAATACATGCTACAAACATCAAATGAGAGTAATTTACTATTTGTAGGAATAATTAAGTTATTTAATTATTAAGACATCGCTGTTATAAAATTGAGCTTGATGTTCATCGAGTACATTTTCCGCTTTTCTTTCTGGCCCACTTAGAAAATATATGAGTCAGATTGTCAGCAACGTGTTCGAATTCGTTATATGATATAGTCTTCCTCCAGATAAAAAATAGCACTGGGAACTATGATCCCATATATATATATATATATATATATATATATATATATATATATATATATATATATATATATATATATATATATATATATACCGGTGGGACAATATACCCCAAAAATATAACTAGAGAAACAGGAGCTTGAAACAGAATATTAACAACAATTATAGTACTAGAAATACCATCACTTATTACCCATGCCTTTCTAAACATTAGGAAAGCAACTTATCCCATTATTTGTTTCTTTATTACTTGATAGTAACTCAAAATCTGCAGTGGACATGTGAATACATGAAGAAACACAATGTTATTTACTTTAGTGCAATTTTGATTGCCAAAGCATGTGAAATGGATGCACTATGCTTAAGAATACCAGGTTTGGCCCGATTGGTAGGCATATTTTCTCTTGTGGTATTTTTCAAAGTTTGCTTCAGACATATGTTTCTAAGGCCCGGAAAGGGTTAAGTGAATAAAAACAAGTGACTGTTTTTAGTTTATTATCTGAAAAATTATATATTAGAAAATCTGTTGTTATAAACTATAAAAGCATGGGGTGAAACATTCGAAGAGAGACATGGAAACAAAAGGTCATTTTAATTAGAAAGTCAAAATTTGAAGTTTGTTGAATTTGGTATGCACTAGCTGTCAAGCAATTCTGGATAAAACTATAAATATATAAATTATGTTATTATACCCCACAAGTCTTAGACTTTCGTATAAGCATATTGTATAATTTAAGGTAATAAACATAATAATAATAATAATAATAATAATAATAATAATAATAATAATAATAATAATAATAATAATAATAATAATAATAATAATAATAATAATAATAATAATAATAAATTGGTACGAACAAGGCACCTTTATGTGTTGCACTTCCTTAATTTTTTATAAACAAAAAAGAAAAAATTCAATAAATATATACTGTTTTTAGGATAGTCCTGAAGACGTACTAATAGCATCTGCTATACAAAACGATGATCTTCACCAGTATGAAGTGAAAAAACGTAAGGACGCTGAATATTGTATATTGACTTCTGCAAAACTTATAGCTCCACTGATAGAAGATTCTTTTAGTGCAGGTACATACTATAATTTTATAATATTTACATGAACATATAGAGTGTACTCTAGTTAAAATTAAACAGAGTAGGAAGATCATAATTGTGGATAACTTTTATAGACCACCAAATGCTCATCTAGGTACATTCATTAGTGATGTTGATAATATTATTTCGTTTATATATCCACTTTATCACCAGATACTATGTCTGGGCGACATGAATCTATGTTTCTTCAATCTGTCTCTTGCTTTCAAACATATGGCTTAAAACAGTATTAGAGTATACCTACAAGGGTGACAAAACGACCTGTACACTTCTAGATCCCATATTATTTACTAATGCTGACTTTGTACAGAATGTTGGAACATTGATTGCAGACAGTATTTCAGATCATTGTATGGTTTTTGTCACACTGAAAATAGAAGTCAAGAAAATAAAGCCAAAAGTCCTTAAATTCTGTAGCTTTAAAACTTTAAATTGTTTATGTGACATGTATCACTTACCTTGGCATAATTTCGAGAAATTAATATTGATAAGAAGCTGTACGTTTTTAATACATTAATTTTGAGTCTGTTTGAGAGAGAAGTAACGAAGCCCCCTCCTCTATGGCTGACAGATAATCTCAAGCTGTTAATAAAGCAGATGAGTGATGCTTTACAAAAATTTAAATTAACTCGTATAAATGCAGATTGGGAAGCCTATACAGACTTTCGTTATTATACACTCATGATGGTTACAAAAGAAAAAAAGAGAATATCTAAGTCAGTGGAGTTGTGGAATAATCCACGTAAATCTTGGCAGGCACTGAAATATTCGAATGTTCATGGCTCTTCTTCTGAGCAATTACCATCTCGCCTTTCTGACCCACAAGATATAGCTGGTTATTTTGCTCATTTTTTTCAAAATGTGAACAATAATTGTGACAACTTGATAGAATTTTGTAGTCAAAAAGCAAACTTCTTTGAGTTTACACTTACTAGTGAAGAAGATTTGACAGGATACTTAACAATTTCAAAACTACGCTACTGGAGCTGATACAATTTCTTCTGATATGCTTAGGTATTGCAGTCCTTTTATTAATGAATTCATTGTTCATAGTATAAACTCCTGTATAAAGACAGTACTTTCCTCTGTTGTGGAAGATTGCTAACGGAATGCCACTACCTAAGCAGAATGACCCTAAAGAATTCTGAGACCTCAGAATCATTAGTAATTAGCCAGTTTTGTCTAAAATTTTTGAGAGGATTATGAATAACCAAATAATTGGTTATTCTAATGGTAAGAATTTGCTTCCCGATGTACACCGTGGATTCAGGAGGGATATGGTTTGAGCATTGCTTTGGCTAATGCCACTAGTGACGTTATGAAAGCTAATGATGCTGGAGTGAATAATGTCCTCATTTTACTTGACTACTCTAAGGCCTTTGATACCAGGAATCACCAATTACCCTGTGGCAAACTTGGATATTATGGTTTTGATAAATCAAGGTTGCTGGTCAAATTATATTTGGCTTATGGAAAAATGCAAGTTATGGTTAACAACAGTTTCTCAACCTATACAGATGTCATCTCTGGAATACCTCAGGGATCCATATCGGGGTCATTATTAGAACCATTTTCAACATAGTTAATTAGAAAGAAAAGTTTCCAAGAAGAGGAAACTAGTAATATCAGTTTGCTCATCAAAACAAGGCAGTTATTGTCGTGTATCTGTTTTTTATTTCTAAGGCATCAAAATCGTCAAGTATGTCATAATTATTACAGAAATGTAGGGGCTCTATGCGGTTATTTACTGTGGGTCTATGTTTAGTATTGATAGTATGTTTTGGAAATGAAGATTAAATGTGTCAGCCTGGTTATTTCAAAGTGCAGAAATATAATCCTTGTATCTGGTGTTAAAACTTCTAGAAGTTAGACCGGTGTAGACTGCTTTACAATGTGTACGAGCTAATTTATAAATTCCAGCTTTGGTCAAGAAACATGATTTTTCTTTTGCATTAAACGGCAAATCACACGTCATTTTGTAAGATTTAAAAGCTACCTTTGTATTTGCCATTTAAATATTATTTTTTAAATAAACATGTCTGTTATCTTTTTTGTCTGTCTATCATCTTATCTATGATTTTAACACAGTAACCACTATTAAATGCAATTTGGTTAATTGTTGCATTTTCTTTTTCAAAATTGGTATTGAACGATCTATCATTGAATGATAGGCTGACAACTTTTTGTGACAAAAGGTGATATGAATCATATGACGTAGTTGTACCTGTGTATGTAGGTTTCCTGTATATTGAAAAATTACGTAAATTATTTTCTAACTTTTTAATGGTTAAATCTTAGAAAGTTATTCCATTGTTAGCTTCTTCTTCTTCTAAAGTAAATTTGATATTTGCATGAAGGTTATCGATAAAATTTAAAAATCATTTAATTCTGTAAGATTATCTTGAAAACATGTTAAATTAAATTTAAAATAGTTTTATTTATACATTTGTTAAAAAGATTAATTATTTCTTGTCTTTTTAATGACATTAAGATTCTTCTCTAGTGAAATATTTTCTAATAAAGGTAAGCATTATCTGGAAGGTATTTTAGAATACATGTTACAAACATCAAATGAAACTAGTTTACTGTTTGGAGAAATAATTATGTATTTAAATTGTGCGTTGGTTCATAAGAATTTTTATCTGAATAATTTGGAATGTAATTGTATTATCTCTTAAGTAAAACTAATCTACTGGCGATCTTATGGTTTAGGTGTGTTAACATAACTAACTACTGCTCCAACAGAAATGTTGGCTTTATGAATTTTTAAATACCCATACACTATCTGCTGGTTGTGGACTTTTATATAAAATATATTTCTTTTCTTGTGTTCACTAAACAAACATGTATTTTTAATCTCGTTTTTTTGGTGACGGAAATTTGTTGGGCCTTTACTAATTTTGATCAAATTTTTTGCAGTGGTAAAATTATTAATTTTTACATTTTATGCATCTCTATTTATAGCCAGGTGTGTTTCCTTTATCAGTTTTAGTGAATGCTATCATTCTCTTATGTTTTCGTCTGAATGGTTTTGACAATTTTATTTTAATTAACTTAATCATGTTTTAAATGAAATGTCCTTAAAAAAATTTTTTGTTATCATAATACCCTAGCGTATCAACAGATTTTTATTTATAGTTGTCATGAATGCGTATAGATTTAATTTTATCCTCTCTGGTGATGCCGCAAAAGGGCAAAACTGGTTACAGAGAAGAAAACAAACACTTGTGAGGCCAGAGAAGAAGCCTCTATATCTGTATTTGCTACTCAGTATAATCATATTATAAAAAAGATTATTCTACGTTATTAGTTACCACAACCACAAAGTACGAATTGTTTTAAAGTTGACTTGATTTTATTAACATTACTCATTTTAATTGGGTCTTTGACAACGCTGATTTATATCTCTAATTTTACTTATCATTTTTACTCTTACAGCGGTATATTTAAAGTTCTACATACTAACACAGGGGCGTGCCGTGACATTTGAAATAAGGGAAGCAATTCCCAGAAACTTACCTATTTATAGTGTAACTCAATTCTTCTGTCGTTTTTGGAAAATTCGTTAATAATGTCGTCATGTAACTGTGGATTCTGGGACATTTCCTGGACGAGTTTATTTTCAACTGACAAAATTGAAATTTGGGAAAGTCTTTCCTGTCCTGTTGAATTTCTAACAAAACTCTTGATACGTTTCAATGTAGAAAAATTTCGTTCTACAGACACACTAGTAGCAGGACTTGTTAATACTAATTCACATAATTTGAACGCTTCAGAATATGCATTTTCCAATTTTGATTGTTTTAAGAAAGTTAAAAGTTCACTCGCGTTAGTTTTTGTGTCAATAACATCAGGTTCATAAATGACTGTAAGTTCTGATCGTAATAAGGCTTTGTCAAAATCATGTCCATGGTGGTGAAATAATGATTTGAATGAATCTTCTGGGAAAGTTATCCCTTTAAATCCTCGAATATTACACAATTCAAGAAATTGCAGGTCACTGAGATGATCAAATCTGCAGTTAATTTGCTGCTGAATTTGATCTATAATTTCATAGAAAACGCGGCGGTAAGAAGTTTGAAGGTCTGCCACATTATCAGTGCGCAGACGCTTTCTTCGTGGCTCCACTTCTCCTAATTCAATTGTTTTTTCCTAGAACTTATCAAATTCATTCCTTTTTTGAATTATAATGGATTTAAATTCACTAATTTTTTTCAGGCAAAAACCAATGTCATTTATTTGACATTGCAATATGTTAAATACATTATCTGAAAACGGATATATTTCCGAAAATATATTAAGTAAAAAATTAAAATTAAAGTCTCCTTTCAAACCATCCAAAAATCCTCTAGAACTATTTATTGTTTCTGCGTCCAAATTTTTGCTATTTTCCATTATGTTTTTAAAAAGTTCAATTAACGATTAACGGTGTTCAAATATAGTTAACACAACCCTGCCGTTGTAGTTCCATCGGGTTGCAACTACTTTGGGTAAACGTTTTTTAACAATTGGGTCTAAGGCTTATGTTCGCTTCGTAGATTTGGAAAAAAAGCAGCCATTTAACACTTTACATTCTTTAATATGATTTATAGATTGGGATAAAATTAAATTTAATTTATGAGCATAACAGTGTACAAATAGAGCAATGGAGAACGTTTCCCGCATTTAAGCTTGAAGACCTCCTAAACGTCCGACCATAACAGCAACCCCATCATATCTTTGGGCAATTAATTTATTATCAGCCTCCTCAATATATTTCATAATATTAATCACAAGTTTATATAGAGCGTTTGCGGTACGATCTTCTGTCACATTTTTAAAGCCTAAAAATCTTTCTTGTACACTCCCATTCATTTTTATGTAGCGTATTACTACAGATAGTTGACTTAAATTAGTTACATCGATTGTTTCATCTAGAACAATAGCAATTAAACGAATCTGTTAATTTCAGATTTATTTCTGTTCAAAATAATAGTGGGAGCAGCCGAAATTAAGTCATTCTGAATGCGATTTTATGTTCCGCGAAAAACGTTAGACTGTTCCAAGTGATTTTTTAAACAAATGTCGTATTTGGCTATTAAAGAAACTAGGCCTTGAAAGTTTCCTCTATTTGCAGATGTAGTCGTTTCGTCATGACCCCTAAAGCCCAATTCATGCTGCGACCAAGAAAACACACAGCATCAATAAGTCTTTTTAATATGTGCGATGAATTTCTATCTGCTTGTCAACGGCGTATTCAATTCGCGTTTTTCCAAAGACACTTAATTTTAAAATGGTCTGTAAATGTGCTTTAGACATAACATGTCTTTGTACTAGTTTATGTAGATTATTCAAGTCGGAAAACCCACTTTTATTCCACAACCCCTTTTCAGTCACAAATAGACTACAAGACCAACAAAACAGTTTATTCCTGTTTTCACAACCCGTTAACCATTCATATTGTTTATGAGTTTTTTCCGCGTTGAAATGTCACATAGGTACATGTTTTAATTATTGTATTCAAGTTTTTTATAGTAGGTTTCGGCCTACCTATATTAATAAAACTCTGGACGCAGCAAGTGCGTTATGGTAGTGAATTTTCATAAACATGTTTTTAATAACAAATATGTGTGTTTTTTTAAGAAAGCAGGCATCAAATTTGGTTACCAGTATAACCTATATAGTAAAAACAATGTGCCATGTTTCGTCAAAATAACTTTATTGTGTGAAAATGTACAAAAATTTCCAAAAGTAAACTTAAAGTGTTCCCGAAAAAACACGTTTCTTGGTCAACCTTATAGGTTAATAGCAATTTGAGCTGTTCAAATATGAAACATTTGATCAAAATTCGCTACCATAACGCACTTGCTGCGTCCAGAATTTCTTTTTTTACAAACATGCATTATATTTCGATGGAAAATGCAATAACATAAGGCGTGTTTGATTAAAAAAAAGGAAATTTGTATCACCAACGACTTATGGGCCAGCCTGTGATTGTAGAAATATTATTTTAAGATGTAGCTCAAGACACCCTATAATTAATATATACAATTTTTTTTCATATCTTATATAATAACGGATATATTGAGCTTTATTGATTTTTTACGAAAATTCGACAAAAATTATATACCATTAAACGATAAACTCTATAGCTAAGGCTACTGCCAAGCATCAGAGAAAGGGTCTATTTGAAATGAATTTTCTGCAAATATTTTAGTAAAATGAAGGACAATGACGGTTGATATATATAAACATATAAAAATTGAAACTGACCCCGGATATGTTTTCTGGGGGGCCTAATTAGCGCTCATTTGAAGAATTTTTTTCAAAAGTCGGGATCTCCTCATTAGTGAATTTTTTTAAAGAAAATTCACTAATAGCAAGTTTTTCAGCAAACAGTAAAGCTGAAAATCCGTTAGTTATAAAAAAACATACAATACAATCACACTTATTATTACCACTTGTTTGTAAAGTTTGAAAATCCCGACCCCCACCGTCACCGCTGTTAAAAGCTGATCTATTGCAGCCATATTAATAATCATAAAATGCCAATGTATTTAACATACTCGACTGCTTATACCTACGAAATAATCAGCCACATTCACTTTGAACGTGCACCCAGTCTTCGTAGTACAACACGTTCTAAAAACACGCGTACATTCCGCCGAGCCGAGTTTTCTTTTATAAAGTTGCCTGCTGACTACGTGTATTTAACTGAAGGATTGCATGCATCCACTCGTAGTATCAGATCAGCTTCATGCTGTCCGCATGCGGTCGCATTCACTGGGACAAACGACGTTCTTGCTAGGAGCGTATATACAAATACAGTATGATGCATAATAAATAATTATGTGTGAGCTTGCGAAATAAAAATTTCAATAATTCAATTAGTTTCAGAATTTGAAATTTAATATTTAAAATACAAAAGGGATTTTAAATAATGCGGTTTAGGTATGTAGTCGTTATTTTAAGGGAAGGAATGCTTCCCTTGCTTCCATGGACCGCACGCCACTATACTAACATATATTATTTTTATTTTGCAGGGTACAACTGGTGTGTAACAACAATAAAGAACTCTGAATATGCTCGATTAGCAAGTGACTTAGAAATTAACAAGGCAGTAATGTATTTAAAACAAAAGCACTTACCAGAAGCAATAGACACACTTAAAGCATTTGAAAAGGATTCTGTTATTGCCATAAATGCAGCTGTCAATCTTAGCTTCATTTATTACTTGGTAAAAGAGTTAGTTACCCATTTCTGTTAAAAATTTATTTTTCATCATGTTTAGCAGCAAAATTCCATGTCTTTATCAATAATACTGTAGAAAATGTTGTATTAGTGTGTTGTATGAATATGCCGTTTTTAAAGTGACAAATAGGTAATTTCCTTGAAATATGTAAACTACTGCTTCTTCTTTGCAGCAAGGCGATTATGAAAATGCTTTACATTATGCAGAGGTAGTCAAAACATCTAAATCAAAAAGTTCAGACGGTTATGTTAATTTAGGGGCATGTTTAATGGCAAAGGGACAAAATGATGAAGCTGTCAATTGTTTTAGAAATGCCTTGGAAAATGATCCTACACATTTTGAAGCTATATATGATTTAGGTATGCACAATTATTCTCTCCAAATATAGATTTATAGTGTCGTTTTGTATTTAAGCAATAAATTACACCAATTTAATGAAACCTGTCACCTAATATTTATGCCAGAGTAATATTTTGTTGCCTTTGAAAGTCTGAAAACTTCTGAACCCAATAATATTCGGTTATATTATAACATTAATATTTCAGGGTTGGTACTAAAGAAACTAGGACACTATCACGAAGCACTGCAATGTTTTCAACGATTCTCTGGATCATTAGCTTTATTGCCTGCTGTCGTATATCAAGTGGCCAATCTTCTTGAACTTATAGGAGACACAGAGGCTGCTGCAGACACCTATCAGCAACTCATTGGTCTGGCACCATCTGACTCCGGTGTATTGGTTAAGTTGGGTGAACTTTATGATCATGAAGGTGATAAACAACAGGCCTTTCACTACCATGTTGATGTAAGTTATTTATATACTTATAAATTAACCTAAGCGTCTGTATGGGATAAAAGATAGAAATACAACATACTTTGCATGTATTTTTTAATTTTTAGTTAGGTTCAGTGAGCTATTTAAGTCAAGAACTTTTGCTACAAGCGGGCATATTAGGAGAAGTGAAAATCACTAGTACATTAATACATTGTTGTTTCATAGTTTTTTTACAATGTGCTAGAAAAAAATTACCAACATATAAAATGTCTCTTTCAGTCACACCGTTATTACCCTTCAAATCTAGCAGTCATTGATTGGCTAGGTTCTTACTACATTGAGATGCAGTTTATAGAAAAAGCCCTTACATACTTCGAGAAGGCGGCAGTGATCCAGCCTAACGAGCCCAAGTGGAATATGATGGTGGCGGCCTGTCACAGACGTAGCGGCAACATGCATAAGGCGCTAACACTCTATCAAGAGATACACAGGCAGTTTCCAGAAAACGCTGAGTGTTTGCGCTTCTTGGCAAGGTTATGCAGCGACCTGGGCATGCGTGAAGCACAGGATTATGTAATGGAGTTGAAGAAACTTGAAAAGGCCAAGGAGGTCAGGGAAAGGGTCAACAGTAGCCGACCAGGTAAAGATGATCAGATCATTTAGTTGAAATTTGAGTTAAATAATTGAACTTTCTTAAATAAGCGTAATTTTTTAAAATTACAGATAATATATGTTATTGTTCCAGTGGCAAGGGTCCGAATTCTGTGAAAAGCCAATAGAGCTTTTTTGCTTGAAAGACCATACAAAAATGAAGTAACTTAATTCATATTATAATAATTTTCAGGTTCAAGGAGAAGTAACAGTGGTTTATCATCAAGGGCTGGTTCAGGTTTTAGCCCAGTACCTGAAAATGCACCCTTACGAAGTCCCATAAATTCAGCTAATCGTAATCTGCGCTCATCAAGACTTATGAATATGCATAACAGTGCTGGAAGTACAGATTCTGGATTTGGACAACCAACAGTTGGTAAAGGCAGATTTTCACTTTACTTATATAAACTTATATTACAAAAAATTACGATAAACATATTACATCCACATCATCAATACGTGTGAAAGCATGGCATCAGGCAAAATTTTTTGGTTAAACGTCGTGAAAAGTGTCAAAACATATAGAAAACGTGGTTTGGGAACAAAATTTGTTTTTTTGTCTGCCGGTCTGTATGTCTGTCCGTTTGTAGCAACGATAACTTTTTAACGGATCGAGATATCGTCTTCAAATTTGGTGTAGAATTAGCACCCGACAAACGAACGGCTCATATTGTTTTTGGATAAAATCGCTCCAGGGGGTAGGGGATAAATGAGATGTGATTTGGTGAAAATTTACATTTTTCCGTTAAAACTCGAGTAATATAACGTTTTAGAAGTTGATGGGTACAGGAATATGAATATTTTCTTTGTGGTCAAGCCATGGACACTAAATTCATTTTATGAGAATGTCTGTCTGACGAGAGTAGATTATCTCAGCTATGTTGAGGTTATGATTCAATTTTAATTACTATTTTTATTTTATTTCGTTGCATATTATTAACTAAGTTTAATTTTTCCTTATTTACGCTATTGGAATTTACACTTTGTTTTGGGTAGTTTTCGTTATTTGAACCTTTTATTTATTATCTTGATATGTTTCCTAGCCAAACAATATATATTTTTCCTTATGATATAAGTGGCTACAGCTGTTTTCCATCCGTACATTCTTCCCCGCTCGTTACCAATATAGATTTAAAAAACAACATCCTATTTTAGGAGTGACTATAAAAGCGGAGGAAAATAGCGAAGTGATCACAACAATAACGTAGAACATAAAATATAGGTTTTAAAGAACTAGAAATAAAATAGAAATGAGGGGAATTTTGTTTTGTTTGCTTCTTTTTTGTCCTTATATTGACATAGTTATATTTTTTCAGATGCAAGCTATAATGATCCATTAGGTCCCCAACCAGTAAGACCAAGAACAGGTGCTGGAAAACCTTTAGATTTTGATGACTTTGGCAATGAAGAATTGGGGGATGACTTATTACCTGAGTAAAATTTGTCAAGGAAAATTGAATAAAAGCTGTGTTAATGAACAAGTGTTTTAAAAATCTAGTCTAAAAATGTCTCTTGTTCCAGCATTTACATATGCTATCTTCCATTCAAGTTGTTCTGAATTGCACTGGGGACTGTATTGTGAGGTTAACTTCCGAACTTGTAGGCTTCTTATAATGATGACTGGGCATAAGCAACATAACATAAGATGGTGTACACTTCTGGAGGTGTCGCCTATTTTTGATTTAAGCTTACAATAACTGGAAATTTGAAGCATAATCACAATGTCCATTGGGGGTGCCAGGGTGCCAATGGGGATCATATGTTTATTTATTTATTTAGGTAACAAATGATGAAATATACAAAGCAAATAAGCTAAAGCTTGTACTTGCTTCTGAGTACAATTAAGGCATTCTTGAAATAGTTGCCTAGACCAAATTATTGACATATCCACATCTATGTACATCTAATGATTGACATAGAATATTTTGTGATTTGCCCTTTTACAATAATAAATTATTGATTCTTTATATTACGTAAGAATGTTACTTCTTTAAAATTGATTCTAAGCGATTATACTGTAAGAAAAATTGTATAAACTTTAAAACATTACTACACTAGAATTTAGAAACTTGTTTATATTTTATAGACAGTTGTTCTTGCAAACTTTCGGCGTTGAAAGATTCCGCATTAGTGAAGAAGACCTGGTAATACTTATGTGTGTTTTCCAATTTACAAGTCTAGGTATCGACGGAATTATCAGTAAAGAGATGGTATGGTCTATCATCTCTGCGGAAATGCTTCAAAGAGAGTATGTATACTATTTGGAGTCAGCTTAGTCAGTCATGTCAAAGTTATGATATTCACTGTTAAACTTTAGAAAAACAGGTTTTCCTGTAAGTGGGTGTTTCCTCTACAATAAGTGAAGCGTTATCAGGGATATTCAGTGGCCAAACAGGCCAAGTAGTCAAGTTTTCCAGGCGAGCAACCTATAGTGTTCAGTTAATGATGTCACAAGTTTTACTCCTGTATTTAGTAAGTCGACATTTTTCACTCAATGTGGTGGATTTGGTTTTGGTGTCTTCTGTCTACAGAGCAGGTCACACAATCGAAATTTATTTACGTTTTTCGAACCAATAATCATCATCACAGTCTAAAAGGTGACGTTACATTGCCACAGCAACCATCATTATGTCCCCAGTAGCCCTGTTCATTTCATTGTAGCTTTCACAGTTCATCAATTGGGCCAGATTTTTCTGAAGTTTTCCCTTTCCAAGTATGTTCAACAGAGTTCCCACTCATCTGGCAAACCGGGAAAAGTCAGGGAATTTGTAGAAGGAATTTTTGTTCCTGTCAGGGAAAAATTATTTGCTTCCTTTTTATGAGAAATAATTGAACAGTGTGTTTGCTTTTTTTGCAATTTTGAACCATTCATTTAATGATTTATTTTTCCACAAAACCACAACAAATTTTTTTGCGCTCATTGGCCGTTTTGTATTTGAAATGGGGAAGTGTGTTTTCTACCATGAGGCGAAAGACTAACTGTATTTTATAGCAGTGTGTTACACATGTTGGGGGTAAATTGTAGAAGATCAATGTCAGGAAAATATATTTTGGCATGTCAGGTAAATTGATATGCTGTTTTTAGTAGGAACCCTGTTCAAATAATGTCAGAAAGTTGTAAGGTTTCAGAATACGTCCAACAAATTTTGCCTTCCTCCACTCAATTTCTTTTAGCAAGAATATCTGTTCTTGTCCCTTCTAACACACATTTATTTGTGTATCTTGTTTTTGTCATTTTTCTCTTATCCACATTTCAATAACTTCTAGTTTCTTCATGTTGTGTTAAGTTTAAGTCCAGCTTTGCGCTACATTCATTATAACACTCCAAATGTATGACTGGATGAACAATTTTCTCAGGTCCAAGTTAAAATGTTTATTAGCAGGAAGAGTACTTTGTCTATCGAATGATTGCTTTACTATTGCGATCACCCTCCTCAGTTCTTTGCTACATTTACCATCACCCCTAATAATAATCCGAAGGTACGTGACCATTTATACTTATTCAAGTTGCTGGCTGTTTAGTTTTATATCCATTTACTTACTTTCATTACTTTTGCTTTCGTCGCATCAATTTTTGTTTTATTTTTTTAATATACTATCTAACACACTCAGCATCCTTTTTAATAATTTTTTATTTATTCTATCAGCACTATGTCATCTGAGTACCCTATGCGATGAAACCCTTGTCCATTGAATTTGATTCATGCTGTATTTTCCTTTAGATTATATGGCGAACGGGCATTATGGTGCTTTCATTTTTGTATAGATTAAAAATAATACACTTATCCCTCCATTTGAATCCAGCTCTCTATTATATTGAATAATATTCTCCAATTTATATTAATAAATGCTTTTTCCGGGTCTACAAAAGCAATAACAGTATACTCGGATAATACGAACATAATAAAATTTATATATTTATGTATGTATATATATATATATATATATATATATATATATATATATATATATATATATATAGGGTGGCGCATTGAAAACGAAACAGACCGATTTGCGTCCAGATAATTTTTTTTAAGAAACGCTGAATCACGTCAATTTTAATATTGAGGGGGACATGTTTTGACATAAAACTCAACTTTGTCACATCAACCCCTGAAGGGTGGTGATAACAACCCTTTTACTTTAAATAGCACACATGAGTTGAGTGTTACATCATTTGAAAGCTCTTTCTTTTCTGAATTCAGCACACTAATTTTTTTGGAAGTTTTATCAACGTTTAACGGTCGGTTCGATACTTGATAGTACTACCAAAAATTAATTTCACAATGGTGTATTCTGTAGAAGAAAGAGTTGAAATAATTGCTCTTTTTTTCAAAAACGATGACTGTGCCAACTGTACCGCAAATTTGTTTAATGAACGACATCCGAAGCGACATGTTAACAGAAAATACATTTTGGAGTTAGTTGCAAAGTTTTTTCAAAGTGGTTCAGTAGCCAACAAAAAACGGGATCGTGAATTTCCGGTTAGAAATGAGACTACTGAGATTGAAGTTTTAGGACAAATTGCTGCAGACCCAACTTTGAGCACGAGAAAATTGGCCACTGTTTCAAACATCAAAAGAAGAACTATTCAGCGAATATTGAAGCATCATAAATTTCACCCGTATAAAATTCATCTTGTACAACAACTGAATGAAGATGATTTTGATAGGAGGCTGGAGTTTTGTGAAGTTATGACTGCACGAATAGCTGGTAACGGGAACTTTCTGTTCAATATCTGTTTTTCAGACGACTGTACGTTTTTATGAAACTCTACAGTCAATAGTCATAATTGTCATTATTGGGCAGATAATAATCCAAGAAATTTTCACGAAGTCCACACTCAAACTCCACATAAATCGAATGTCTGGACTGGCATTTTTGGAGACCGTTTAATCGGACCAATTTTTCTTGATGGCAATTTGAGTGGCGAAACGTGTTTGGAGTTACTAGAAAATATCGTTTACCCTACTTGACATTGTTGAAAATGATGATCGCTTTCAAGAAAATCAATTAGTGTTTCAACAAGATGAAGCTCCTCCGCATATTTACAACGTGTTAGGGAGTTTTTGAACAGAGAGTTTCCAGAGCAATGGATTGGGTGGAGAGGTGCTATTGAGTGGCCCCCCTAGATCACCGGATTTAACTCATTTAGACTTCTTTCTATGGGGCCATTTAAAGAGTAGAATTTAGGCAACAGAACTGGAGTCTATGGAAGAATTACGACGACGCATTGTTGAAGAATGCCGTTTAAGAACTCCACAAATGCTCCTGAATATCAGAGCTCGTTTTGAACAAAATTTGTACTTTTGTATGGAAGCTGGTGGTCAACAATTTGAACACTTACTTAACTGAATAAACATTTTTGAACGTTTGGTTTTGTTTTTTAGTTTTTTTAACGAAAAATTGACTAATTAGTGCATTTCTTATCACAATAAATGAAATATGTTCTTGCAACTCCAACGGTGAATAATTTTTAAACGAGTTGATAAAACTTCCAAAAAATTAGTGTGCTGAATTCAGAAAAGAAATGTAACACTCGACAAATGTTCCCTATTTAAAATATAAGGGTTGTTATCATCACCCTTAAGGGGTTGATGTGACAAAGTTGAGTTTTATGTCAAAACATGTCCCCCTCATATTAAATTTGACGTGTTTCAGCGTTTCTTAAAAAAAATCTCTGGACGCAAATCGGTCGGTTTCGTTTTCAATGCGCCACCCAGTATATATATATATATATATATATATATATATATATATATATATATATATATATATATATATATATATATATATATATATATATATATATATATATATATATATATATATATATATATATATTCAAACACACACACACACCAAAATAATAGAGGTTCAATGAAAAAATTACAGTAGATCAATAATGGTGATTTCAAGTTTTCATTTCATGGGTAAAATATGTCTTTTTCGTTTCAGCGACATGCTGTATGTATACCGAACTTTAATAGAAAATAGACAGTGACCACACAAACTCGCTTTGCATTCGAAAATCAATTGACGAACTAAGTAATTTCGGTAGCCTTCATAAATTGAAAAGAAAGTGCATACAGAATGTTTAACAGCTGTGTCTTTCTCAAGAAAAGATTATTTTGTTCCTTTGTGCTCTGTCGCCCATGCAATCACGAACGAGATAAAGTGTAAAAAGATAAAGACAATTAAAATTTATGACTTTAACATAAACATTCCCAGATATAAATCTTTCTCGGCGTTCCTGTTGTAGTGACAGTGAAATTCGGAGATAAATAGAAATTCATCACAACAAAATAAGCAATCTGTGAGTTTCTTCTGCTTATACATATACTACTACACTACCTACAGGTTCTAAAGAATTTTACAGTTTTATTTTCCTCATGATTTTTGCAGTTTTATTTTCCTCATGATTGTTGCAACGTAATAATTATAATAGGAGGACCTGTACTTAGATGTTCGTTGGTTTTGATTAGGGATATTTATTATATTTGTGGGAGAGGAAACGGAAAAATTGAAATTTCGATGCATTCCTGATTTGAAATTTTGATCAATTTCTCAGCACGGATAATCTGCAAACCAGATAACCCGCACACGAATAATCGAGAGTATACTGTATCTCTATTTTTTCTCTAGCCTCTTTTCTCATATTATTTTAAGTACCAGGTTAGGTTAGGTTAATTTGTAAGTGGGCCATAATGGTCCCTCCACTGCAACCTTAAGGTCTATTGTGGCTCACGCCTAATTGTCTTATATTTCGCCCAACAAATCCAGCCTTCTATAGAGGTCGACAATTTTTGTGGGCGAAAGTTGACCCAGATCTTCTGGTGTAACTTTTGTCTTGCCAAAGATCAAGTGTCTTGTCCTGTCCGCCGCTGGACAGTAACATAGCACATGCTCTGCTGTTTCATCAGTCTCCATACACCAATTCGGTGCATGTAGGGGCACAAGCGGCAGTGTCCTGTATACATGCCGGATAAAATTCTCAGTTGTCTGTTTAACTTTAGAAGTTTTTTAGCCCTTGACTCTGAAAGGCTATTTATAAAGGCCTTACAGTGTGCTAATCTTGGTAGATTTTGCCAAGCTCGATTCCCATTAAAACCAGATTCAAGTAACATCTGGCACACCTGAGATATGCTAGTGTAGACAAGTCATGCGTGACACAACATATTTGGGATAATAATCACATCGATAAAGAAAATTTAAAACTTATCAAAAATGTTAGATAACCAGCGAAGTTAGATGCATACGAAAGTATTTATATTTCTAAGGCCATAAAAAATTAAAGTTCCGTAAACCGAACTCCTCCATTGATTTATAGCCCTTTGTTTGCACTCTCTCTTTGACACAGAAGAGATTCCGAAACTCTGCAGGTAAAGTTATAACGGGAGTTCAAAAACCTTGCCCGGCAATTAAAATACAATACAGAGAAAATTTGCCTGCGTTTTCGTCCCTTCCTTTATTGGTTTTTACCTAAGACTTAAATATAAAAGGTGATGTTTAGTTGTAAGTAGTTTAGAATTTTTCATCGTCTAATGACACTAACTTTGTTAGTGAAATGATCGTCAGATCTTTAAAAAGATGTGTTGTGGTGATTTGGGTTCTCCAAGTGTACTTATCAGTGCTCATCACAGGTTCCAATCTTTACTTAGTTATTCAGCACGCATTTGAAATCATAATAGTATGTTATGCAATGGTAAAATTTAAGGTGTTTTTGGATACCTATTAGTTATTAGTTAAAAATTGCATAGTGGTCGAATAATACAAAATAACGGTAGCCAAAGTGCTCGTTGGTTACATTTTAGTAGTACATCATCTAAAAAACTATAGTATTGCCATCAAAAAAGGTCTTAAACTATTATAGTAGCATAGCACCTACATTCGTGTGAAGCAAATTTGCCTAATTCACAATAACAATCTTGTTATGTGATAATTATTGTATGTAATCTATTATCTACCTTTTTATTTCCTGAACGTTCGATTTATTCATTTTGATTTCAGATTATTATATTCTATATGTATTTATATAGGTACAAAACAAAATATGAAATACCAAAACGCGGGTGTGCCCCCAGTCCGTATACGTAATAGGTATCAGCATTCTAGCATAAGAAATATTCATTACTGAGAGAAGTGCGGTTATGCATAATAGTATCGTATCGAATATTGAATGAATACTATCAGATTTTAGATACCTACATATAAACAAGTTGGTACTAAGTACCAATTACTTTTTAAATGAGTACTTGTTACTTTGGTTATTTCAAAGTAAAGAATACAAACTATTCATTACTGTATAATACTCCCATCACTACTGCATAGGTAGCCGAAACATGTAGGGAATAATCAATTTTACTGTCTGGAAGAAACACCTTTTATTTAATGTGTTTAATTATATGATCCTAGTCTCCATTTTAACCTTCATGTAGCAGACTTGCTAACATCTAGAAAAGCCCTAGGATTTATTATTAGCAACTCCAGAGACCTCGTATGCGTAGACACGTTAACAGTGCTTTATAATACCTTGATATGGTCTAAACTGAAATCTGCCAATATATGTTAGTTCCCTTTTTATTCATGCCATCTAGTGTTCCTAGAATCAGTGCAATGCAGATTTATTAAATACCTGGCATATTTTAAAGATAGACACTATCCTGAACAAGACATTCCAAAGGTATTACTATTAAATCGTTTCAGTCTTAAATACCTTGATAAAACGAGTACCATTATGGCAATATAATTTTTATACAAGGTCATTCATGAAGAGGTGGACTGTCCAGAGATCCTTTCCCAACTCTGCACCTGATAACTATTTAATTGTATTCTTGTATTCTATATTGAATATTTTGTAGATGGGCTTATGCCTGTTATTTTATTTTATTGCCAGCCTATTGCCGTGACTATGGCCCATCACTGACGCCAGGGAGCAGTTTCACCTAACTATCCTGGAAATTTTTCCAGGATATCCCCTGCCTTTCTGTAAGGAGGGTTCTCAAGTAACATTTAAAGTCAAATTGATGTAAAATCGCCCTAACAATAGGTCCGCGACCAAATCACCACATGTCATTTTCAAGTAAAATTTAAGGGTATTTTACCAATGTGAGGCAATATACTAAAAGTAATAGGGAAGTTGATAATAGGTCCAGCAAGGCATTTTGACCAACACGTTTTAGTTATATACTTTCATCATACATTGGGCCAATGGAAGTGATTTATTGGTAAATACGTGCAACGTTTTACTTGAATCCGACATCTGGCAGCAAGTGCCGTGACGTTCTTAACAACGAACTGCACATGTGACACTACTCTGTAGGATCTGTGGTTATGTATGTATTAACAAACAGTAGATATTAGCAACTAGGTATGTCCATCTTTGTTAAAAAATGACATGTTGAATGATCAAAGAAGATTCTTTAAATATTTGGATCAATGATAAAGGTAATTCGCACTGTATAAAGGAAAAAACCACTACGTTATGTTTTTAGTGAACCAATATCTGGGGTCAGTTTCAATTTTTATATGTTTTATATATATATATATATATATATATATATATATATATATATATATATATATATATATATATATATAAGACATACTTGGTTCTCGGGTTGAACCGCGTCCAGAATTTATGAAAACTCGACGTTTCGGCTTCTGTTTTGGAGCCATTTTCAAGAGGTAAAGGAAATATGTAAGGACACTCTAAGGCCTCAATCTGCCTACTCCTTAGAGTGGTGGGTAAAGGAAATATGTAAAGACACTCTAAGGCCTCAATCTGCCTACTCCTTAGAGTGGTGGGTAAAGGAAATATGTAAGGACACCTCAATCTGCCTACTCCTTAGAGTGGTGGGTAAAGGAAATATGTAAGGACACTCTAAGGCCTCAATCTGCCTACTCCTTAGAGTGGTGGGTAAAGGAAATATGTAAGGACACTCTAAGGCCTCAATCTGACTACTTCTTAGAGTGGTGGGTAAAGCAAATATGTAAGGACACTCTAAGGCCTCAATCTGCCTACTCCTTAGAGCGGTGGACAAAGGTGGGTTGGGTTGTTGTAGCTTGATTACGGGCCTCAATCTGCCTACTCTCCAAATCTCGCCGGAGATCGTCTGTGAGGTCTCAGTGTGTTCAACCTTAGGCCTCAGAGAGAAAATGGCTCCAAAACAGGAGCCGAAACGTCGAGTTTTCATACATTCTGGACGCGGTTCAACCCGAGAACCAAGTATGACTCACATTAAAGACCGCGGAAATCTTTCTGAACACATACACACACACACATACATACATACATACATACATATATATATATATATATATATATATATATATATATATATATATATATATATATATATATATATATATATATATATATATATATATATATATATATATATATATATATATATATATATATATATATATATACCCAACTGATAATTAAAAAAATAATTAACCGATTTAGATGAAACTCGGCAGGTGCCTGTCTTTTATTAATAGTCTGGATGAGTTCGTTAGTCAAGAAAATCGGACAAGGTTTTCCGGGAAAATTTTAAGTTTTCTTTTGAACAAATTTTTTCTACGAAAATTACAAAGCTATTTTAGTGAAGTTTGGTGGATATGTTGCCTTGAGAAAGACCTTACTACATACCAAAATTTATCTTTCTAAGTTTATAGAAAATTGAGATTTTCAAATTTTGAGTTTCCTTTCGAAAAAAATTTTTTTCTCCGAAAATTACAAAGTTATTTTAATGACATTTGGCGGATATGTTGCCTTGGGCATGGTTTTAGTACATGCCAAAATTCAACTTTCTAAGTTTATCGAAAATTGAGTTATCCAAGTTCGAAACATTTAATAAAAATTCACTACCATAACGCACTTGCTGCGTCCCGAACTTTTTTTCTGTTAACATGGTTATGATGCTTTGATATAATTCAAGCGCCTCTGTAAAAAAGTAAAAATAGTTAAAATTAAAAATTCTTGAAATTCTGGTTTTGAGGATTGGTGATGTAAACAAGACAAAACTATCCTACCCTCATTGTATACAAGCATTATTTTATGTTTTTTCAAGTTAAAATTTAATTACACCAGATTCAACAAAAAATGGTTTTTAGTTTTCCAATACAATCAAGATGGATACCGGAAGCATAGTTTAATATGGCTGCCTTTGTCACATTATTAACCTGAAAGTTAATTTTGCTCTATTTTTTTTTTACCTATAAGTCATAATTTCCAAGGACTAGGCAAACTAACCAAACTTTGAAGGCATTTTGTCCTATTATGGGAATTTCAACTACATGGTAAACAAATTTAGTTTAAATTTATATATATATATATATATATATATATATATATATATATATATATATATATATATATATATATATATATATATATATATATATATATACATGCACACCGAAGAGACATATAGGAATGATTATATAGCGTTTTTGATCTTTGATTCCATAATATATTATAGACATCAATAGTAGAGCGAAAATAAATAAATAAACATATTACAGCTTTGACATTCACAAATTGATTTCACTGCTGTACACTTTGAACTTTGAGGACATTTTTTTTAATTTCAAGTCAGATTTTATGGGTGTTTTCAACTTTGATCTAGGCAATTTGACTTTGAAGACCATTTCTGCAGTAATTATGACTATATGACCAATCAGAAAGCCATTTTATGTAATCTTAGTGCCCAAAATAATTCCTGTGTTGTATTGCAGTTAAATTGGTAATATATATGTAATCTGGACTTCATAAGAAGATCTCCAATTTACTATCCGACAGAACCGTATTGCAAGTTAATATTAGGTAATAAATTACCTTAAAATAGGTATTTGAAGTATCCTGAAGTTAGTAGGCAGTTTTCAGTCAAATTTAGGGCACACTAAAAATTACCACTTGTGGAATTGAAACTCAAAATTATATTTATAGGTAAAATTGAACCAAATTTTCACAAGTTAGTTACTTGTAAGTTACTCATTTTGGAGTAATTTTTATAGTAAAAAATAGGCTAATTGGGAGCTGCATTCTCAAATTTGTAGTGATTATGACAATCAAGCCAACATTTTGGTTAATTATAACTAAATTACAACTTGGTTAGGTTACTTGGACTCGAGTGCTGGTTAACATGCCTTAATTTTTTGTTTGGGTTGCGATCTTTAACATGCCCCACATAGCATGGACATGGGACCGATGCCTTTATGCCCCCTCCGAAGGACGGAACGTGCAGACATTCAACTTGCTCAAATACAATGCCAGAACATCGGTTGATATTAATTTATTAATTTGTACTGAAAAAGCGAAAGGGAATCCATGGGAATCGAGCCCAGTACCCTTCGGTTCAGAGGCACACGTTCTTACCCCTGGACCACCGAGGCTTCTTATGCCTGTTAAATGAATAACTAAATAAATAGATAATCATCGACCTAAGTTGCCCGGTCCTGCATTATTATTTTCAATTTCAGATATTTCGTAATAAGAACATTCTTTTAAATTCTAAAATTGGAAATTGATAGTTAAAAAATCAAAGTTTCAGTCTGGGTCGTTTCATAAGAAATGCTATAACGGCAATGGTAACAATTTGAAACTATACACCGGCGGGAAATAAATTTCCTAACCTTACTAATGTGGTCTATTGCAGACTTAAGACAATAAAAGTTGCATATATGACTGACAATTTTAGTTGATACCCACTATTTAACTGCATTTACTTTCCAAGAGTCTGCAAATATAAATTAAGAATTTTATATCAACAACAATTTATATTTTACACTAAACGTTTACAAGAATAAAATAAATGTATAAATTATTTAATCACTGGTACAAGCTCAATACAATTGAATATCTGTTCGAAGGAAGTGCCTTTCAATTTCAGTACAATTTTTCATGATCTGTTAGTTAATTATTTCTTATATTAATATAAATTAAAATTCTAATTAACATATAAATACTCAATATGTTTATATACACGTGTGATGATCACAAAATCTAAACTTATAATAAAGTTCAATGAAACATTTTGTTTATCTTACATAAATCGTAAACAATTTGATATGAACTATCACTCTGTAAACCTTCCTAGCACCATAGTCTTTAATAACGGACCGACTTCCTTTGGATCTTGTAATACTTCTAGTAACATCTTTTCAACGTTTCTCATTATAGAAACTTTTTGGTAGTCTTTTAATGGGTACTCTATCACTGTAGGGCTGTCTTTATACCAAAAGTTTATACTAATACTAGGCCCACATAATAACGATTCTACTTGGTGCCACCAATAAATTGGTATATATAATACATCACCAGGGTTGACAATCGTCTGGTATCCTTTAACCTCTCTAAACTTTGGAAACTTGCTGTAGTCCGGATTTCCAAAATCAACCTAAAATATAAAAGTGCATATCACTATAGTTTACAATTTAATGAAAAACTCAAACATTAATACATTTCTTCAATACATATTGATATATATGATGAAGTTTGGAATAGTAAAATCTTTGTTCAGGTGAGTTTAAAAGAAACATGCTCGCACATGTCAATTTTTATTTTTAATTCTGCATTTTTTAGCTGATACTAGTATATACAGGGTTGCATAAATCACATATAACGTCAACGACACCCTTTTTAAATTGAACACCCTGTATATTATTGAATTTTTGGATTCTGTGGACAATTCTCGATATGTTTGATGTATGATCTATTCAACTGTCTACGAATTATTGACAATCGAAAATAAGGCATTTTCAATGAAAATAAAAATTGAATTGTCAGACCTTTTTTTGTTGAAAAGTCAACCTGTTCAAAGATATTCTTATTGTGGATAGATTAGGTCATTGTGAAGCTGTGAATAGGTTAACTTACCCAAAAAAACAAAAAACGCTCAGGCAATTAGATTTTAATTTTTGTTTTCATTGAAAATGTCTTGTTTTTAATTGTCAATAATTCATAAACAGTAACAGTTGAAGATAGGTATAGGACGTCATACATGAAATATATCTAAAATTTTTTAAGGAACCAAAAAAATGAAATAATATACAGGCTGTTCTATTAAAAAGAAATCGGGACGCAGCAAGTGCGTTATGGTAGTGAATTTTCATAAAAATGTTTTTAATAGCAAATATGTGGGTTTTTTTTTCAGAAAGCAGGCATTAAATTTAATTACCAGTATAACATATATAGTAAAAACAATGTGCCATGTTTCATCAAAATAACTTTATTTTTTGAAAACGTACAAACATTTCCGAAAGTAAACTTAAAGTGTAACCGAAAAAATCCGTTTCTGGGTCAACCTTATAGGTTAATAGCAAATTGAGCTTTTCAAATATGAAGCATTTCATCAAAATTCGCTACCATTACGCACTTGCTACGTCCAGAATTTCTTTACTTACAAACATGCATTATATTTCAATGGAAAATGCAAAAACATAAGGCGTTTTCGACTAAAAAAATAATATTTGTATCACCAACGACTTATGGGCCACACTGTAATTGTAGAAATATTTTTTAAGATGTAGCTCAAGACACCCTATAATTAATGTATACAATTTTTTTTCATATCTTGTAGAATAACGGATATATTGAGCTTTATTGATTTTTTACGAAAATTCGACAAAAGTTATATACCATTAAACGATAAACTCTATAGCTAAGACTACTGCCAAGCATTAGAAAAAGGGTCTATTTGAAATGAATTTTCTGGAAACATTTTAGTAAAATGAAGGACAATGACGGTTGAAACTAAGACTTCAAGGTTTGTAAAACATTCTTCTTGATACATTTTCTTTCCATAGCCCATATTAGATTCAAGTTCTTTGCCTAAATGTTGCGAATTTTGACGTTTTAAATTGTCACTTTGACGTTTTGAGGAAAACTCCAATTTATTTTTCTTTAAATGCCCATAACTTTTTTGTCTTTTGACCTACAGCGCTAAATTTTGGTAGTAATTTACCTATAGCGATATAAAACGATGTACAAAATTTGGTTGCCCTTACTTTGTAATTTCCGGAGATATGATTTTTTTTCTAAAGAAAACACAAAATTTTCCGGGAAAACCTCCGCTGATTTTCCTGGCTAACGAACTTATCCAAGCCACTTACAAAAGGAAGGTATTCACAAAATTTTGTCAAAATCAGCCCATTGTTATATATATATATATATATATATATATATATATATATATATATATATATATATATATATATATATATATATATACATATAAAAATCGAAACCGACCCCGGATATGTGTTCTAGTGGGCCTAATTAGCGCTCATTTGAAGAATTTTTTTCAAAAGTCGGCATCTCCTCATTAGTGAATTTTTTTAAAGAAAATTCACTAAAAAGGCGATGATGACGTGATATTTCATTTATGCAACGCCATGTATATACTAGTATTAGTTAAAAAATTGCATAATCAAAAATATAAATCGACATGTGCGAGCGTGTTTCTTTTAAGTTCACCTGTATACAGTATTCCACAGATATTCCTATTATTCCAAACTTTATCACCACCCAGTTATTTGAATATTTGAATCGAGCCAAGATTTAAAGCTGAGCTCTTTAAAGAGGAAAACATACTCATAGTCTGACATAGAAACATGCCCTAGACCTGTGGTGAAATATCGTTACCCAAGGAAGACTGATTGGGAGGGCTACAAACAATATGTCAGATCTCATCTTCAGTCCGCAATCCCCACACTGAGAATTGTGATGAAATAGAAATCACCTCAGAACAGATCCAAGGTGCAATTATGTCAGTGTACCACGAAAACTCTCCACCAAAGACAAAAAGAGACAGTCGAATGTCGTGTCGTCCTGGTGGAACAAAAATCTCAAAAAATTTGTCGTCTATTCAATCATGCCAAGACTGAAGGCACCTGAAATAATACAAATCCTTTTTACAATACAACAAAGCGATACAAAATTCAAAGAGGGGCTCTTGAAGGAGGATATGCAAGAGTATTTTTGATTTACCCAGTAGCACCAGAATCCACAAGATTCTGCCATGCGACTGTACTCAGAACCTGGAATCTATAAAACGACTGGATAGAAACACAGAAATAAATGTTAGAGCTCTTGGCAAAGATTTGTCGATACTGAATAATGAAACAAACCTATAAGTCTAAGGACGATATAAATGCCCTCATAGTGACGCTAGTGAATTGCTAGAAACAAATTAGAGTTTTGGCGGTTGAATATGCTGTTAAATATTTCCAGTCACTGAAATCATCAGAAGAAGATGCATTAAGTCTAGTTCTGCTTCAAATAAATCTAAAGACTCTCCTCCATTCCTCATTAGGCCGTATAGAGCCAGTCTGACTTGGAACTATATTCCATCTAGCTGAATAGTGATTAGGCGAGTCTATATATCCAAAATGGGATTTAATAAGAGTCAACCTAAATAGCTGAGAGCCCTCAGCTTAACTTCCTTCCTTGTTAAGGGATTGAAGAAAATACTGGATGGACACCTCAGGAGAGGTTTTTTGGACCCCTTAATATACCCACCAAACTGGCAAACCTACTAAGCTGGCACTCAACAACCTTGTCAAGAAAATCATCAACTTCCTGGATAACAGAGAGGTAGCGGTGGATGCATTTCTTAGCATAGAAATATCATTCAACAATGCATTACCCAACTCCCTATGTGGGAAATCTTTTGAACATAAACCCCGTTAGTATGACTACCAAACTGGCAAATCTACTAAGCTAGCACTCAACAACTTTGTTAAGAAAATCACCAACTTCGAGGATAACAGGGAGGTAGCGGTGGATGCATTTCTTAACGTAGAAGGAGTATTCAACAATGCACTACCCAACTTTCTCCATGGGGAAATGTCTGAATTATAAACACACTTAATATGCCTACCAAACTGGAAAGTCTACTAATCTGGCACTCAACAACCTTGTCAAGAAAATCACCAACTACCTGGATAACAGAGTGGATGCAACGGTAGACGCATTTCTTAACGTAGAAGGAGTACTCAACAATTCACTACCCAACTTCCTCCATGGGGGAAATGTCTTGGATATGAACCCCCTTCAAATCACCAGAGGAAGATGGATTGAGTCTAGTTCTGCTTCAAATCAGTCTGATGACTCTCTTTCCATTCCTCGTTAGGCTGTATTGAGCCGGTCTGACTTGGAACTATATTCCATCCAGCTGAACAGTGATTAGGGCTGTCTTTATACCCAAAATGGGATGTAATAAGCCTTAATCTAAATCGCTGAGAGCCCTCAGCTTAACTTCATTCCTTCTTAAGAGATTGTAGAAAATACTGGATGGACACATCAGAGAAGTGTCTTGGACACAAACCCCCTTAAGATGCCTACTGGCAAATCTACTAAACTGGCACTCAACAATTTGTCAAGAAAATAATCAATTTCCTGGATAACAGGGAGGTAGCTGTGGATGCATTTCTTAGCATATAAAGATCATTTAATAATACATTACCTACATCCCTCTATGGGGGAAATGTCTTAAACATAAACCTCCTTAATATGACTACCAAACTAGCAAATCTACAAAGCTGGCACTCAATAACCTTGTCAACAAAATCACCAACTTCGAGGATAACAGGGAGGTAGCAGAGGATGCATTTCTTAATGTAGGAGTATTCAACAATGCACTACCCAACTTTCTCCATGGGGGAAAGGTCTTGATTATAAACACACTTAATATGCCTACCAAACTAGAAAGTCCACTAATCTGGCACTCAACATATGGCTGGATCAAAATGTTATACAACAGGACATTTGCCAGAGGGAAAGGTGGTCAGCCTCAGAGCTGCAAAGGTATGTCAGCAAGGAGCAGTACTACCTCCCCTGCTTTGGCCCCTCTCCGTGGATGCTTTACTTACCTCGAATTGTGAGAGGTGGAGGTACATGCATATGCGAACAATCTCATAATATTGCTTACTGGTTAGGTTATCATGGAGAAGAGACACAAGCTTAGTTAATAAGCACGCAGGCTGACAACATGTCTGCTCCCTATGAAGCACACACAACAAATGAAGGAGTCTGAGTCCAATTTGAGCATATGTGTTTGTGAATATATCCCGATCTTATAAGCCAAGTGTGTACAAGAATTGTGCATTAGCTGCAACCTCTGTCTACCAACAGCCACTAAATAATGCCAGCCCACAAACTATGTTGCAATACGATAAGCTGGATATACCTAGAGTTTCGCAGTCTGTATTTTAAAAACGAATTCAGAACTCTTCGATAAGGACACAGCTGTTACAGTATCATGTAAGAAGCCTTAGACAGCTGGTTAATATGCCTTGCATAACACAATTCGTCACGCAACGACAATTCCAGAATCTTATACTCTCTTTTAAATAGCAAAACTGATAATCATTCACTAGTTTCATCTGGATTTCCAGGCAGTTTTTATCGCTCCCCAAAGCAAACAAGATAGCACATGATTTATTGCCATTAGACTTAAGATTGTGTTCTGGTGACAATTCTAAAATCGAATCAAGATCCCATTCCTACTGAGATTTATTTCAGTTGTTTGAAAATCACAAGGGCAAAATGCAAATACAATAATTGAACATTGTCAGCCTAGTAGCGTACACCATAACTCCCAATATGGCTCTGAAAAACTGAAAAATAACAAAGACCCCAAAATCATGTAATTTAAACCCAGAAGTCCCCCATCCACCACAACCCTTTGACTATGACCTAACAGATAATAGGTGATTAACGTAGTTGCTTGATTATCAAAATCAAAAGCAAGAAGCTTTCTGCAAAGCAAATCTTAATTTATTGTGTCAAATGTGTTACTCAAATCAAGTAGCACCATACAAGTAGCCTCTACCTTGTCTAAAGCACGGTCCATGTTATCAGTTACATCCAAAAGTGCAGTAATCCTGCTATACAAGAATGGAAACCAGACTGTGTAGGTGGATGCAAAATCCAAAACCTGTTGATAGAGAATATTTTCAAGGACATTGAAAATCACCGGTAGGGCAGAGAGAAGCCTAGGCTGATCAAAGCATGAACAGGGTACCCAGCAGAAATCAAAAATCAAATTCCTGACATTTCCAGGTTCAGCAAGTGATTTTTCCATAATACTTAAAATGAAAGGCATCTCTGAATACGTTTCTATTTATGAAATAAATAAAAATTCTGAACAAAAAACTTGTTTAATACACAAACATCATCAAAAACAAAAATATGCTTATTCTTTTAAACTTCTAAAGAAAACTGATAACTTTCTACTTAAATGAATGAGTATTACACGTTTCTGCAGTAACTAGTAATTAAGTTTCACTCATTTTAGTCTAAGTGAGATTAAACCACAAGAGCCATATTGTAACCACTGTTCAAGTATTCGAATAAAACCACGTCTTGATAAAAAAAAGCTTCTTAACAACGAAAATAAATATCAAATGTTTACTATGAAAAAAGTCCAAATGAAATTACCACACTGCGGTAAATAAGATAATATTCATACATATTTTATCAATGTGGTAACTTTAGATTTTAAAACACCAATCTCAAATTTTGCACTTTCTTCAGTGTGTTTTTCCACGTTCCTAGTTGTGATATTTCTCTATGTGTTTTATGTTTCATTTTTTTTTCTGCTTCGCTCATCCACAGCATTGTCTTGTGATTTTCATCAAAAGCTCTTTTATATTCATGATATTATGAATTCTTGATACTACTTTAGATTGACTTCTCTATTTCCCACTCATCCTATATTCTTTACACTATTATACACAATGCGTTGCCATATTAAGGTTTTCACTTGTGGATTACAATACAAACTCTATGTTACATGATCATAAAGGTTCAAATAGAATAAACACAGACAGCGCAGCTGTACACCGCCAATAACTAGAATGCATTTTGCATTTTATGCATTCAAGGAAGAATATTTCAAGTGAGATAAACAAATGCGACATGATTGAGATAGATGAAGAAGAAACTTTATTTATTTTGGCGCATGATGTGACATTCGCTGCGTTTTTGGTGGCTAAAATTAATATACCAAATGGCAGCCGCAAGGTTGTCGGATAAATTTCCCTAGAAGACAAATATTTTGGTGAAAAAGATTCGTATAATATTCAATTCAATCAATCTAACAATACACGAGATCATACACAGAACTTAAGATCATAAACACTTCCAAATATCAGAATTATCTTAATGCAACTAAAATATATTTCCTTGGATACCTAAGTCAACATGACTAGTTTGTATCCTTTAAAGCCAACTCTATATAATCCTCAGTACATTAATTAAACCGGTTAATACCCATAATATTTACTTTTTTCCTTCTTCTATGTGCCCCAATCTAACCAGATGTGCCCTGATCCTCAACTGATGAGAGATGCGACTTTAAACCAAAACAATGTCATAGGGTTAATCTCAGTAGGGGAATCAACAGCATATCCTACACTCAATATAGTCGTCAACTCTTATACTAATAACATTTGAAACCAAAATAATTTGCTTGTGAGGGAATTTACAAATATATAATTTCCAGGTCTACTGAATGATTTCCATGACATTTAAGTAAAATCACAAATTGGAACACCAATGGAACTCCAACTCTGCTACATTCAAGCCCCTTCGAGTGACAGTTGCAACCCCCAAATTTTAAAATATGAAGTAGGGGCTTGTGATACCTCCTTTGAAAGATCTCTTCATTCTCTATTCAAAAAAAAAACTATCGCTTTAAAATTTATTGTAAAAAATTTTTCTGTGACTGACAAACTTCCCTACAACACACTGAAAAATTAATAACTAATCGCATTTCATTCTTGATAATGCAAAACATAAAATATACATCAATCTTAATGTCAAACTGCATGCCTTGAACGCCTTGGCAGCATCCTAATCGTGAATAAAAATGTCTTCTAACGCTAATCAACAGCCGAGGTGTAACTTTTCTTCTATAAATAACTCATTTCTTAATAGAAATATAAAGTTTTGAGAGTGGGGGTAAAATTTTATGTGACTTACTCTGTAAACAGTTTCTTTTTTTAATTACAGATAAGCAAAATTAATTATCAAAACTTTGTAAACCACAAAGAGACTGGAATCTAATAGATACAAATATTAATAAATTAAACTTCTCTACTCACCATACTTTGTCGATCATGCGGATGACACACTGGATGGGGGTATAAACATTCAAACTGATTCGGCGGGAACAATAAACACTGCTTTTTACCTTGGACTTGGGCAAAAAAGTTTTGTTGTTCGTCATAATGACAAGGAGTAATGTTGCCTTCTTGCGATATGAAGAGTAAATTTGACGTTAACTGACCCCAATTGTGTGTCTTCTGTCTAGCATTAACATATTCCCAGTCGAACCTACCAAAGTCTTCGATTATGGCAGATCCCACACTTGAAGTCAGCGACTGTTGTAAATACAACCTAAAGCAAATTGCATGCTATAAATATTAAGAGACATGATTAATAATTTTTATAGCTATAATTTTTGTGCAAACTTTTCTTTCTATTGTAATGTCAAGCAGTTTCTGAACTACAGTTTTTATCATAGAGTACAAAATTTACATACATAATGCCTATTTCTAAACCAGTGTTCAACCACTGAGGCCATGAAATTGTGTCTGAGCAAGTTGAATGTTTGCATGCTCCAGTCTTCGAAGGGGGGCCTTGAGCCAACGATCTCACATTTGCAGTGTCAACCCCCTAGACTTAAACCCCTACCTTCTGCTTTTATAAGCTCTTAGCCACCTTTTTTTTAGTTCAAACAATAATTAGTTATTATTAGGATAATAACAACCATATGTCTTCTTTTTAATGTTACGACTTTGACCTGTAGTATTGTTTTCAAACAAAAGTTGTTTCATTTAATAGACACATTGAAGTGGTGCCACCTGGCGGTTCAGGCTAAGAACTACAGGATTGTCATATAACATGTTGAGAGCATAATCACAACTTAAATGCAATTGCCATTTATGTGATTCCAGAGCTAATAAAACATAAGTGCCTGTATCAGAATGGCCAAATATTTCAGGGTGGGAATTATCTAGGTAAATTAAAAATGCATATAGGTATGTACTCACTACACAAATGTGAGCTATTTTCTTTAATTCTATATTTTTAGTTTTTAATTTAACTCACAACAATTACAAATAAAGCATCTAAACTGGTGATGGGAAAAACCGTTATTTTCTATTAACAGTTAAAGCAGTTTACCTTATTTCATATTAACTGTTGAAAATAACAGTTTCAGTTATTTCGCTGTAATTTTGAACTGGATAGTCGATCGATAGTATCCTACATTCCCAAAGCTGTGAGCGAGAGTGAGCACACTAGAGTATAAATAACGTGTTTCCTGTTAAGTAATATGTTATGAAGTAAAGTCTGCTCTATACTGCATAGCATACCCATACATATTTATTTCATTCCCAGTCGCATGTCCATTCATCCCGTTAAATAGTTAAATTTAACAGTTGCCGATGAAAACCAATGTTTATTCATCGAACGTAGTTGCAGTGGAACTGAAACAGATACGACTCCGAATTCTAGTTTAGTGTAAAAAGCGTTATTTTGTAAGCTGTTATTTTTATAAATCCACAACTGGTGGTTACCGTTGGGGCTCGACAACCGTTTAAAAATAACTGACAGTTAAATAATGACCCATCACTAATCTAAACAGCAATAGCAAATCTGCAGCAAGATATTGCAAACCCAACTTAATTCTGTATATTGCTAAATTGATATTAGTTATTATGAACATCAGAAAGTTTGACTGTCACAATGAATTTAGTTAGTATTTATTGCTTTTAAAATGAAAAGGTGCAATAATCCATTTAACTATGGATATCAGCTGTTAGCTACAGCAATTTGTTGGTCATCATAGATATTAAACTGCAGTAAGTAATATATTTTACAGCATATCAAAATCTGAAATGAAAGTATTAAATGCACTTCTAAAACATAAACTACAAATGCACATACCACGTTTAATATAAAACTATGTAGTTCTCCACTACAAATGCTAGATGCTCAGGTTAGAAATATTCGGATTATTTTGATATTCGAATGATACGTATTCGTATAAAATAATATTCGGATTAATCATCCGAATACATTTTCACATTAGGAAGGGGTATTATAGTTAGAACAAGAATGTAAGAGTGCTAAATATAATACGTAATACATGTAGTGGGAGAATAGTGTGGTTGTGGTTACGCATGACGGAATACCGATTACGGAACAGAGAATACGGAATCGGAATAGTCATTTGCTCATTTGTCATTTAGTCAGCAATTTTCTTTTATTAATAAGAGACTATGTATTTATGCTTTTGTTGGTAAAAAACAAAGATACAGTTTTTTACATTTTTCCGAGATAGTTTTTGCGTTTTTTTTAATTTTTAATATATATATATATATATATATATATATATATATATATATATATATATATATATATATATGTATATATATATATATATATATATATATATATATATATATATATATATATATATATATATATATATATATATATATTATTATTATTATTACTGTTCAGTGAACATCAAGATATTTTTAGTTTTAAACTTTAAATATATGACAAGGTCATGTTAAGTTTTTTGTAATTGATAAATAATGGTGACCAATAACTAAGGCAAAGAAAATCTGTTGTGCTCATTATTTTATGTTTAATAACAAAAATTCATTTTATAGTAACTGAATCAGAAAATTTTTGTTTTTAATCGAACTTCTTGTTTTAACAAACTTGTGTAATCTAATTGACACAATAAATATAGAATACGTCTAACTCTAGGAATATAGAAAAATGTTCGATTCTTATATAAGATTGCGGGTACAGGTTAAGTCGGTTCAGATTCATAATTGTTATTACGAATACGAATACCAAATACCGAATACGTATTCAATTGTTACTGTTACTGACGTTGCAGTACACAGTACACGTCATTCGGCTCATAGAGTTTTTCTATCGTACATGTACGACGTACGATTCCATATTCCGTATCACGCTACCACATATATTCGGATTAATACGAATATTTCAATATTCGGATTCGACGAATATTTTATTGCGTATTCTCACAACACTAGCTCAGGTAGTTACATATAATTACAGACTTTTTATGAGTGCTATGCATATTACTATTTACTGTATTTTTATTTTTAATAGCCTGTTGTTTTTACCTGTCATCACCATTTTTCCATTCTCTAAATCTCTTCATAAATTCATCTACTTTCATTTCACATTTCTTTGTTGGTGGTACAAATTCAACTCCTTTTAGATTAGTTGGACTTTTAATTTTCTTTTCGTCAAAATACTTAAATTTATAATTCTTTGATAGAAAGACTGTATGTGCATGATTTCCAAGGTTGTTCTCCAGATAGTCCAAGTCCCACTTATCATAAGCAACTTTCACTATTTTTGAATCTGTTATTACCACTGGTTTCTGCAAAAAAAAAACAGGCATGTTGATACATCTAAATATACAAGATTCTTTCAAAAAAAAAGGATAACCTAATAGATTAATTGTAAATTAAAATAATTTTTATAACTTTTCATGATTTAAACTAAAGGTAAAAAATATATGATGTTCAACCTTCAGTGCTGGATACAGTTTTGCATTTTTTGTGGCAGTTATCCCCAACAGAGTAAAATTAGCATGTAGCTCAATTATTGATATCCTTTAAATAAACATAAACATATTGTTTATTCTCCTAACTTAATGTCCAGACAAACATTATTGCCACTTACATTTTTCGTTATAAGTTCATCAATGCAAGGATCTTTATAATTTAATCTAGGAATTTCCTCCAAATTTAAATCATACTTTCTCGTTGAAGGTTCTTCCTTAGTCCAAACACCTAAATCTTTTATATCCATCTTATCCTTTAAAACCCTGAAATGTTAATAATTTACCACTTAGTCAAAAAGTGAAAACACTAGAATATGAATTCACTTAAAATTAATTAATCTGATGTAAAAGCGGGTAATACTTTATAATAAATACAAAAACTAAAAAATTAAAAATACAATAACAGTTTATTTTTGTGCCTTTGCTAGATCAGTATCCCTAAATCCCTATTATCCCCATCCCCATTGCTTATTAAACTGACGTCAGAATTACTATTCACTATCCACAGTTGCCATATTTTTGTTAGATGTATACCTTTCCAACTTGTCTTCTATATTAAAGATACATACCTAACTTTAACATATAATATATTGAAGACATTTTGCGACTTAAATTCTTAGCATTCTATTTCAGAAGTTTAATGCCTGTACGCCCCACTACTCAGATCTAATTTGAACTGTGGGGCATATGTATATATGTATGTATGCCTTAGTTTACAAAACGAAAAAGCTAAATTATATAATTATTAATGACTTATCTTTTCCGTCATTGTCTAGGCACTAAAATGACCACATTTTAATTTTAGTACATGATTAATTGCGTATTCGTGGTCTATAATACTGAGACTTTCAGACACCATGTATAGGACTAGACTAGACTACATACCTACCTATAAGTTCATTGATTTTTATATAAAAAAAGTGACAATTTTAGGCTATATCTCCCCATTCGATAATGAGACCAAGGCTATCCTTTTTCTCTCCCTCAGGGCTCGTCTGCGGCATTGTTACCCCGATAGCACTGCAGCCCTTGGCCTATTATGCTTAGTCTGTTGCATAATGTGAAGTTGGATCTGATACAACCAGTTTAATGTGTAGCTCTACATTTCAATAGTTACAATAACAGGTGGTAGTGGAATTTTCCTTTACGTGATAGTAAAGAATTTTTTCACGCCCGAGGAGGTACCACCCCATACATCAAGTGAAGTCCCAACGGACGTTTCCGGTTCTGCTGTATGAGTCGGTTTCCCTTATAAGAAAAAAATGGTGATGACTCCTCCTTGTACAAAAGATTCCGGAGGTAAAATACCCCTCCATTCGGATCTCCGGGAGAGGGGCGTACAGGGGGCGCCAGCATCAAGATTTAACATATCCTTCTCGAATATATGTGGCCTAAATTCTAACCTGAACTCCTTCCATCATTTCCTCCAGGCTAATAGGCCTCAACTCCTCTTCCTCACCGAAACCCAAATCAGTGCCAAAACAGCCACTAATGACCTTAATTTCCCGGGGTATGAGCTCCTTACTTCCTTTAGATTGCGTGGAGGCGTGTGCGCATACGTCCGCAGCAATCTACCCAGCAGCAGACTCCCCAATTTAGAAGCTGGAAGAAAAGACGTACTATGGATAAAACTCTCTCTCAGGGCTGCAACTAAATTCATCTGTTGCATTTACCGGTGACCTTCTGACAGCAACTTTGTCCAGCTCTTTGACCACCTTTCTGAAAAAACCGACTATCTGATTTCTGAATATCCTTCCTGGGAGGTCACTATTCTTGGTGACTTCAATGTCCATAATAAGGAATGGCTAGGATCTTCAAAAACCGATCCACAAGGGAGAGCAGCGGAGGTCTTTGCAGTCATCAATTCTTTAGCCAATATGGTTCAGCAACCTACTTACGTTCCTCGCATCCCAACACACAGCTCAAATCCCTTGGATCTCCTTCTTACTACACAACCTGAATGCTATAAGATATCAGTCCCCGCCCCCTTAGTCGCTCAGACCACGGCATGGTCACTGCTTCCCGCGCAATGCAATCCGAGGTCACACAGTCATCACACCCACGTATCGTTTGGCACTACAACTCCGCGAACTGGGACGAAATGCGGGATTATTTTTACTCATTTCCATGCGCATCTGTCTGCTACTCTCATCCTGACCCCTCTGATATTTCCCAAAACGTCACCGAAATTATCCAAGCTGGCATGGAATTATTTATTCCACGTACACAGAAAACCTCTTCAGCCACTCAAAAGCCCTGGTTCTCTAAATCCTGTGACAAGGCCAGACTCGAAAAGGTCAAAGCTCACAAAACGCTTCTACACAATCCCAGTCAAGAAAACCGTCAAGCATTTAACGGCGCAAGAAACCGTTATGTCCGCATCCTTTCTGAGGCAAAAAACTCGTTTAATAACGACATCAAAAACAAAGTCTTCTTAAGCTCTAACGGCGGCAAACCATTCTGGACTCTTACTAAATCTATTGGGAATAATTTATGCAAGAGCACGTTCCCACCTTTTGTCTCAGGGGATGAAAATGTTTCTACCGCCCTGGGCAAGGCTGAACTTTTTGCCTCGTTGTTCGCCGGCAATTCTACTCTCAACCCACCTCCAAATGTTCAACCACCAACAGTCCCCAATGTCGCGCATAAAATGACGGATATCATTTTCAAAACTAAAAAGGTACGAAAAATGCTCTCTTCTCTTAATACCAGGAAAGCCCCTGGCAAGATTTCAGCAATTTTTCTCAAAAAATGCGCACCAGAACTTGCTCCTGTCCTGACTCGTCTGTTTCAGATATCTTACAATAGAGGCAAATTACCTAGTAACTGGAAAACTGCTCGAGTACAACCCGTCCCCAAGAAAGGATCCAAAGCGCTTCATAGCAACTACAGGCCTATTTCTCTCCTTTAAGTCGTCTCTAAAGTGATGGAAAAGTATATAACCACCGAATTACTAAAATTTCTTGAAAAACACAATCTAATCCACGACAGGCAGTATGGATTCCGTCAGCGCAGATCAACTACCGAACTCCTTTTCTTTGTCACACATTCTTAGAACAACTATGGAACTACACGGTGAATCCCAGATTGTTGGTCCAGGTCTGGCACTCAGCGCTGCTTAATAAACTTCCGACCTATGGCCTACCTCCAAAACTATGTACCTGGACAGCAAATTTCCTCTCCAACCGGAGCATTTCTGTTGTCGTGGAGGGCTATTCCTCTAAACTGTATCCAATTAATGCAGGAGTTCTTCAAGGTTCAGCTTTAGCCCCTACTTTGTTTCTTCTCCACATCAATGCCCTCCTCTCTAGCACATCCAACCCAGTTCACAGTTACGCGGACGACATCACCTTCCACTCAAATATACAATATTCAATCCTGTCTCTTTAGCCTAATTAGTTGCGGATCGCAGACTCATGGAGGGTCCTGTCTCCGTGGATCTCAAAAAAATATTAGACTGGGGAAGTAGAAATCTTGTACAATTCAACCCCACCAAATCTCAGTATTGCTTTCTTTCTCGTAAGAGATACACCGGCCCTAGATCCATCAAAATGAACAACCAAGTTATTCAAAGTAATGAGTCCTTTTCACTTGTTGGCATTTCTGTGAATCGAAATCTCAATTGGCACCAACATGTGACATTAACTGCAGAAACGGCTGCTAAGGGTTCCTCTTCCGGGCTCGCAAATATTTTTCACCAGCTAATCTCTATACCTTATATACTTCACAAATAAGGCCAAGCCTTGAATACTGCTCCCACATCTGGGGTGCAGCTGCCGCTTCTACACTCGCTATCCTGGACTCCATTCAGAAGAGAGCTATACGTCGCATCGCTGACCCTACGCTCTCACCCAAAGGCTGCCATCCTTTGCCCACCGACGTGCCGTTGGTGACCTCTCTCTCTCTCTCTCTCCCTTTCCCAGGGGAACATAGTGAATGCACCATTTTACTGTCCAAGTCACCAGAGATAGAACATCTTGTAATCCCCGCTCTTTTGTCCCGAGGACTTCCAAGTTGTGGAACTCCTTTCCGGCATATGTTTTTCATTCTCCTCCGAACCTCCAAACCTTCAAGTCCAGAATTAACAAGTTGCCTCTTTCCTCCTTGTCGACACCCACGGTACAATAGTATTTAGGCTGTAAGCCCTCGTGGTGTGTTGTTGAAATATATTTAAAAAAAAACACAATACAAATTATATTGTATTCTAATCCATCATTTGTCAAAGTCATGTATGAGAATCAAAACGATCAACAGCTGTGAAAAGTTTTAGTTACCACAGTGATAAAAGACCTGATACTCATAATAGCCAGCACCAAATACGTATTTTGTATTTCCCCTGTTAACATTCGTCAGTTTGTACCCATTTCCAATAAAATAATATAAAAGCCGGCAATGCGGAGATGCTTCTCCCAAAATTTGAACTACGAATATCTACTTCATAACTACGAATAATGACTAGTCGCTAGTATAGAGCATTGGACATTGGATCTACTGAACTTATTACCAAATAATATATCCATAATTTCATAGACGTATTCTTTTTGTCACGGGCGTCTCGCCACAGTAATGATCCGGTCGCACTGAACATGGGCACTTCACAGAATATTTTAAGTAACGAAATAAAAGACCTTCCTGGCGTGATGTTTGCACAAAATCCTCCCAACTGATCTTTGTTACCTGCCCTGGCATCAGTTTGCCTAATTAAAAGCTAAAAGAAGGAAAATGTGAAGGAAAAGTACATTATGCTCATATGAATGGCAGGGCTGATTTTCCTTCCCCTTTTAGCTTTTAATTTGGCAAACTGATGTCAGGGCAGGTCACGATCGTCAGTTGGGAGGATTGTTTGTAAACAGCACACCAGGGAGGTCTTTTATTACGTTATTTAAAATATTCTGCGAAGTACGCATGATCATTGCAGCCGGTCATTACTGTGCGGGTCGCTCGTTTTAGGTCTCGGTATCTATGGAAGCGATTGCTCACCCGTCACCCGTTACCTGTTTGACAAATAATAATAAATACGAAAATAGGAAAATACGAAGGCAGCTGTGCATTACGGTATGGAGTCATGTGTCAAGTTTTAGGTAAAAGTGTCGGTGAAGGTTTTAATTTCAAAAAATAAACAAAATTAAAAATAATGGGTGGAAGTCACAGTTCAACTAGAAAATTGACCGTCGAAAATGAAGATCCTACAAGTGTTATAAAAGTTTCAGATGATGTTGTTCAACGTTTAAAGGGAAGTCAAGGTTAGTTTCTTCAACTGGATCTGATCTGATTAGCTTGCTTAAAAAATTAATGTGCATTTTAGTGTAGTAGTTAAGGAGATAGTTTGAAAGTCTTATTTATTTTCATGGATTGGTGATCGCTCCCCTAGCTTTAAATTTACGACTACAATTATGTTACATAATCATAACTGGTTTTGTTTATTTTCTCTAGATGATCTAATCGGTTTTTTCAAGACTATAGCATTTTCAGGGCTTACCCCTTATTGCTGATTGACAATACTAAATAATTATCTAATAGATTGAAGGTTAGGTTTGAATGTGAGTGGTCCATACCGGACCTTCCACCGCGACCAAAGGTCTATTGTGGCTATCTAATAGATTAGTCACAACCCTACTTATAAGACTACTACCGTTGTCTTAGTCTTAAGTTTTATCTGAATTTGTGTAGGAACTTTTCAGGCCAAAGAGCTGCCCTTATTACTGTTGATCTTGGTTATTTTTTTCTTCATCATTTTTGCGTTTTCAATTTTTTCTACCTAAGGAAATTTTTCACCATCCTGAGATCAGTTGTAGTAGATTTATGTTTAATAAACTATATCCTTAAATGCTAATATGCCCATTTTTTTGGATTAAAAACCTATCTATGCACTAGGTCGCCTGTAGTTCACTGTTTCTGTACAAGATTGTGTCGGTAAATTTGCAGCTTAGCTCCCGAACGCTTTTCAAAAAATTGTTTTCAGAAACATTACTAGGACCCCACCTGGATGCCGAAACCACAAGAAAAAAAATCTTGTTTACACCCCCCAAGGAAGTTATGGGACTAGGAGTGAATAGGGGTGCTGGGCGGGGTAGGTAGTAAAAAGGAAATATGTGTAGAAAATGCAAAGAAAACTGCTTGAAAAGTATCTATTTGAAGCCATATCCTATTAAACCCTGCTTATCCCGCACAGCACCCCTATTCGCCCCAGGTCCCGTAACTTCCTTGGGGGGGTATGAACAAACAATTTTTCTTGTGGTTTATGCAATGAGGGTGGTTGTATGCACACGAAGGGGAAGGAAAATGCCTACGACGAAGTAGACACCTCCCGGTTCAACTTGTGACATGTGGGGTGTGTGTGTGTGGGGGCTTCGTCGTGGGGATTTTCCTTCCACTCTCGCGTGCATGCAACCAGCCTCGTTGCATAAACCACAAGAAAAATGTCTTGTTCATACCTGCCAAGGAAGTAACAGCACCTGTGGGAATAGGGGTGCTGTGCGGGGTAGACAGGGTTTAAGGGGAATATGGCTTCAAGATGTGAAAAAGACAGCTTTCAAACCCGTTTTCTTCGCATTTTCTGCTCATATTTCCTTTTTACTACCTACCCCGCCCAGCACCCCTATTCAGTCCTGGTCTTGCAACTTCTTTGGGCGGGTGGGGGTGGGGGGGTTGATGGTGGTGGTGTGGTTTTGGTGTTGGTTGAACAAGAAATTTTTCTTGTGGTTTGTGCATCCGGGGGGTGGGGGTGGGTTGGGTGCTCGACATGTTTCTGAAAACAGTTTTTTGAAAAGTGTTCTGGAGCTAATCTGCAAATTTACCGTTTTTTTTGCCTTTTTTTTAAAATTAAAAACCTATGTTTACAACTGCTCCGTTGGTAGTTTTGCAGATTAGCACATGGACAGCTTTCTGAATTTTTATTTAAAAAAGCTTGCTTAGAACCAACCTTACAAACCAAAAGAGAAATAAAGTTTCAAATTAGATGTTTATTTTTAAGCCAAGTCTATTCTCTTCTATTCTGTTTTATTAATGCTGTTGAAAAAATATATTTTTTTAACATTAAGGATTGCCATCCTAAACCCAATAGTCACTAAGTCTGTATGCATATTGTCCGCAGTGTAGGGGATATGCTTCCAGTACACCGCCCCTAATGTGCCGGTCGAGCTGTTTTTCCATTGTTTTTTAGCAAGAAGGACATGAGACTTATTGGCCTCAGGGACTTTGCCTGGTGTGTTGGACGCCCAGGTTTAGGAATGAATACAATCCTGGCCAGTCTCCATGCCCTTGGAATGTACCCCAGAGCCGGGCTGGCTCTCATAATGAGGGTAAGCTCCGGCGCCAGTATATCTACACATCTCCCGTATCTACGTGAGTCGTGAGACCTCCAGAGTCCGCGGACGCTGCGTCCCCTGGGCTAGTCTCCGTTTCCGGAATAGATTGTAGACTGTAGCCACTTCTCGAGCCTCATTGGTTTTGGTTTTATTTATATTTGTGTTCTCCATGTTGTTCCCACGAGAATGGGGGAAATACTGTCCACACCATCAGAACCCCCTGTGTGGTGCAAGCCGGGTTACTCTGGAGGGTTGCCCGGTACTCCAGAGGTTCCGTTCACGACACCATCACCCTGGTGCCATCTATGCCTAGGCACGGGTCACGTAACACCGTGGATTGGGGGAGTTTTTTTCGACCTCTACGTCTAGATCAGTCATGTTTAGTTATAAGCAGGGTTACCTCGTGCAGGATGCGGTTCTTCACAGTGCATGACGGTCTTGGGGAAAGATTCATCGAAAGCTCATTTTGTTTCCACTTCCTCAGCTTGCCTCCTGGAGAACCTCCGTAGTACTCATTTGTGTGATTGTGGTGAGTTGGGAGACAGTCAACATATTGTTTTAAATTGCGAACTGAATAAAGATAACGTTGATCTTTTTACAAAAAAAGTTGTAGATTTGGAATAACAATTCCTTTTAATTTGCTACAATTATTGGAAACAAAAAGTCGTAAGATATATTAAGCAGTTGTTGAACATGTTAAGGCTCTGAACATTAGACTATATGTTAAATCTTTATACCTACGTATATTTCAAATTTGTATTGTTTTTTGTTTTTAATAATTGAAACTATTTTAGTGTTTGTAATTTAAAGCTGTATTAGTAATACGATCTACCTATTGTTTATCCTTATGTATAATACCCTCTCGTTTGTGGCCCTATTGTGTGTTATTTAGTTGTCTTGATAGGCCCCAAGGCATGAAGATATGTGTCCCTGTATAATGCCAAATAATTTAAGGAAAAAAAAAGATGAACAGTAATATATGTGTTTATGTATGTATATGTATGTATAAATAAATTAAGTATTATATATAGCTTAGCTATTTTAGATTTTAGAAAACCTTATGTAGAGTGTAGTGATCTGACAAATTAACACATTAAATCATCAGTTGAACACAGATGAAGACTAAAATATTAGAAAATGAGCGAATGGCCAGAGTAGCCGCAGCCAAGACATGACCTCACACACACTAAAAAATAAATAAGAAATATTTGATTTTAAAGCTTTTCTACATGTTTGAAAATCGTTGTTATTTAAAATTTTGTTACGTGACCATAAACTCTCCGGCTATTTTTGTGACGTCAGATGATCCAACTAGTCACGCAGAAGCACAGTTAGATGTACACGTTTTTCCATTGAAAGTCAGTGCTATTATCAAATTAATGTCATAGAGTCAAGAAAAACGTAAAATAAACAGTTTCACTTACCCACAAAACCACTAACAATTATTGTTTATTCTATAAGTTTGGCGTACCATTTGACAGGTATCCGTTTGGTTTGGATCAAGTGACGATTCTGAATGCACACATGTTTCAAACTTGCTGCATGTATTAACTTTTAGATATTTATTTTCTAAAGTTAAACAATCTCTGTTACGCACTTGTGATATGTCAAAATGTTCCTTTTATTGCTTACAATAAGATAGAAAACATAAGAAAAATCTCGGGACGCAGCAAGTGCGTTATGGTAGCGAATTTTCTTTAAAATATTTTTAATAGCAAATGTCTTTCTTTGATGAAAGCAGGCATCAAACTTGGTTGCCTATATAGTAGAAACAATGTATCATATTTCATTGAAACAAATTTATTGTTTGAAAATATATAAACATTTTTCAAAAGTCTAGATGCATCAAATGTGTTATGGAAGTGATTTTCCATAAAAATGTTTTTAATAGCAAATGCGAGCAGGCATCAATCTGATTACCGGTATAGCCTATGTGGTAGAAACAATGTACTATATTTTATCAAAATTACTTATGGTTTGAAAATATACAAAAATTTTCCGAAAATAAACTTAAATGTTGGTTTTCTATCCAACAAATTGTTTTCAGAGACATTACTAGGACCTCACCTGCAGGTTTCTGAACAGTTTTTTTGAAAAACGTTCGGGAGCTAAGCTGCAGATTTACCGAAAATTTGCTACCAAAACGCACTTACTGCGTCCAGATTTTTTTCTTACAAACGCATCATATTTCGATAAAAAAATGGAAAAATGCATTGACGAATTTGTTCTACAAAAATTAGCTAAAAAAATTATGCACCCCTACTCACTCCTGGTCCCGTAACTTCCTTGGGGAGTGTGAACAACAAATTTTTCTTGGGGTTTGTGGATCCAGGGGGGGCTCTAGGCAGGTTTCTGAAAACAGTGTTTTGAAAAGCGTTCGGGAGCTAAACTGCAAATTTACCGAAAATTCGCTACCAAAACGCACTTACTGCGTCCAGATTTTTTTCTTATAAACGCATCATATTTCGATAAAAAATGCAAAATTACATTAACGAATTTGTTCTTAAAAAATTAGCTAAAAAAATTATGCACCCCTACTCACTCCTGGTCCCGTAACTTCCTTGGGGAGTGTGAACAACAAATTTTTCTTGGGGTTTGTGGATCCAGGGGGGCTCTAGGCAGGTTTCTGAAAACAGTGTTTTGAAAATCGTTCGGGAGCTTAACTGCAAATTTACCGAAAATTCGCAACCAAAACGCACTTACTGTGTCCAGATTTTTTTTAAGATAAACGCATCATATTTCGATAAAAAATGCAAAAATGCATTAACAAATTTGTTCCACGATAATTAGCTAAAAAAAATTATAGGCCGTTAAACCATAAATTTCACTAAACCTACAAATAAATATCCAAACAGCTACCAAACTTAACTAAACTGACAGCCAAAGCACCAGAGAAATGGTCTATTTGAAATGGATTTCCTGTAAACGTTTTAGTAAAATGAAGGGCAATGACGGTTGAATCTGAAACGTAAGGGTTTGCAGAACACTCTTCTTGCAACATTTTCTTTTCACAAATGGTATTTGTTTTACATTCTTTGCCTAAACATTGCCAATTTTGACGTTTAATATTGCGAGTTTGACGTTTTGAGGAAAACTCCTACATTTATTGCTTTAACTGCCCATAACTTCTTTGTCTTTAAAGATATGGACTTAAATTTTGGTACAGAGTTCACTCTTTATAATACAAACACGCGTACCATTTTGGTTGCCCTTACTTTTTTATTTCCGGAGATATGAATTTTTTTATAAAGAAAACACAAAATTTTCCGGGAAAACCTGGTCAGATTTTCCTGGCTAACGAACTTATCCAAGCCACTTGCAAAAGGAAGGTACTCTGCAAATTTTATCAAGATCGGTCCATTATTTTTTGAGTTATCGGTCGGATATATATATATATATATATATATATATATATATATATATATATATATATATATATATATATATATATATATATATATATATATATATATATATATATATATATATATATATATATATATATATATATATATAAACACAGATCTCCCCATAAGCGAATTTTTTTTAAAAAAAATTCGCTAAAAATTCTGCAAATTCCCTATTGTTCCTCCTAAAGCATAGATGATACTGTGGTGGAAGTTTTCAGTACATAAATGAGAACATTAAAGTGGTGAGAAGGCACACATATCTCGGAACAGTGTCTTGCTTTTCGTCATTGTTTATAATTTTTAAGTATGGCAAATGACATGGTTAGCAAAGGAAAGCAATGTGTGGGTGTGGTTATTTCTCTGATGGCATGAGCTGGGTTCGATTCTTGAGACTCTGATGGCACTCTTTAATTTTGTTGCTGTTCCCTTTGTTTCAGATTGCATCGCAATGTGGGGATTGCATTATCCTGAGTTGGTGGAGATCTCAGGCATACTTAAAAAAAATATTGTTACCTTTATCTTGCACTATGCCAGATTATATTGTTTTTTTGGAGATCAATGTGTTTATTAAAAAAAAATCACTAATAGAGAGGTATCGATGGTGAGACTTTGCAAAAATGTTTTCAAATGAGCGCGAATTTGGGCCCCTAGAACCCATATCCGGGGTCAGTTTCGATTTTTATATGTATATGCAACAGGTTAGTTATTTTCTCTCTGATGCTTTGGCGGTAGTTGTAGTTAAGTTTATGGTTTAACGGTCCATATATTTTAGCTAATTTTCGTTCAAAAAATTCGTCAATGAGGAGAAGATTTCTTCAAATGAGCGCAAACTAGACCCCCTAGAATCCATATCCGGGTTTACGTTCAGTTTTTATCTGTTTACATATATACCGGGTGACGCATTTCTACGGTAAAGCTCAATATAATTAATATTATACAAGAGACGAGACAAAATTGTATAAGTTAATTATAGGGTGTCTTGAGCTGCATCTTATAAAATTATTTTGACAATCACAGGCTGGCCCATAAGTCGTTGGTGATCCCTACTTTTTTTTTTCGAACAGCCTTATTTTATTGCATTTTTTATCGAAATATGTTTGTAAGAAAAAAAATCGAGATGCAGTAAGTGCGTTTTGGTAGCAAATTTTCACTAAATGCTTCAAATTTAAATAACTCAATTTGCTATTAACCTAAGGTTTGTTGGCTAAGAAACCAACATTTAAAGTTTATTGTTGGAAAATTTTTTGTACATTTTCAAACAATGAGTTATTTTGATAAAATATAACACATGGTTTCTACTATATTGGTTATACCGGTAACCAAATTTATGACTGCTTGCATTAAAAAGACATATTTGCTATTCAAAGCATTTTTACGCACTTGCTGCGTCCAGACTTTCTTAATTTAACCTCCAATTCGAACTAATATAGAATGGTTAATATGAATTAGTTTTAGAGATAATTAACTGTACTGTAGATAATACATTTTTTTTTTCTTCAATATTACAGAGGTAAGAACCAAAGGGGCACCAGCTCCCGCATGGCCAGGCCAACAGGGTGTTTCAGCGGGTGTTCCAGGACCTTATTTTCTTTATGAACCAAGTCTAACCACAATTCAACTTCGACAGGAGAATGTAGCCAACCTGAAGAAGAATGATGAATATTGGAATAGCAGAGTCCGAGCATTAGAACAGAATCACAAGAAGATACACGATATAATGGAGCAAGAATACAATAAAGCTGTGAGTTGATAACTGATTTCTATATGTATTATATGTATTATTTATTTGCTTAGTGAATAAATTGTATAATATATTATAAAAAAGTCGAAGCTTTTAGTCAATTTCATGATTCTGTTCATTTAGCAGGTAAGAAAAGTGTAGGAACAACCGTATGTTAGTACTTTGAGTAATGCCTAGGCAATTAACTTGTGTCTCATTACTTTTAATGTTTAAGAGAGTGAACAGCAAGTGAAGCTTGTGTCATCACCTTTTAATATGACTTCTATATTAAAAAGTGCACTATAAGTGTTAAAACAAATGAAATAGAGCATGTGCGAAACACTCAAAGCGTCAAATCGAATGGGTCTATTATTAACACAAACTGTATGTAATTTAAAATGCTAAAGGACTGACTTACATTGGATGTACTAACTATTAATGGTTACTTGATCATGACGATTTTAAAGAAACGGTTATTCACGGACCTGTAACATAACCTCAATTTGATTATGATTGGTAAATTGAAATTGTTACATGCCAACCAATTTCACTTGAACTCTGACCTTCAATGTGCAATAGGGACTAGGTCAGCGTCCCTTATCTTCTTTACATTTGGGGTGCAGAAACAATAATCCAAGTAAAAAAGTCTACATTCAGATTGTCTCAATTTATATTTACCTTTTATTTTTAACCGGCATTTTTATCACTGTCAGCTCGAATTATTATCACATCCAAAAATTATCAATTCCCAATGCAATACATCAATATTTACTTAATTTATGTTCTCTCAGAACCAAGTTGGTATTTATTATTACTAAATTTACCATCTAGATTGTACTTGGTTTAAGTTCACACCAGTGTGGCTTTATTTTGTTATAATCTTTTCTTTTTCATTTGCGCATCTCACAAACAAGTTGGGTTTGTTTATGCTTTACTATTACAGAATTTGGTTGGTTCATGTTGCTACTGAAGCATTACCACTATTTACATATACAGGCTGACTCACGGTCGATGGTAGGTTAGATGTTTACGGAGAATGGGATATAGGATTATTTTGAAATTTTGGTTTTGCTCTATCGATCTAAACTATTTTCAGCGTTCCTGCGTTGCCGCTTATATTGAAATGTAGCAACAACTTGGATATTTTAAATGAGACACCCTGTGTGTTATTGCATTTTTTGCTTCGCTGTTGCTCCAATTATTTTTGTATGATACTTCCCTATACCTATCTCCAGCGGTTTTCGAGAAATTAATTGTTTTCCTTATTGTTTCTACCGACCTGGGCAAGGCTGAACTTTTTGCTTCGTTGTTCGCCGGCAATTCTACTCTCAACGCACCTCCAAATGTTCAACCACCAACAGTCCCTAATGTCACGCATAAAATGATGGATATCATTTTCAAAACTAAAAAGGTACGAAAGATGCTCTCTTCTCTTAATACCAGGAAAGCTTCTGGCCTTGACGAGATCCCAGCAATTGTTCTCAAAAAATGCGCACCAGAACTTGCTCCTGTCCTGACTCGTCTGTTTCAGAAATATCTTACAATAAAGGCATATTCCCTAGTAACTGGAAAACTGCTCGAGTACAACCCATCCCCAAGAAAGGATCCAAAGCGCTTCCTAGCAACTACAGGCCTATTTCTCTCCTTTCAGTCGTCTCTAAAGTGATGGAAAAGTATATAAACACTGAATTACTAAAATTTCTTGAAAAACACAGTCTAATCCACGACAGGCAGTATGGATTCTGTCAGCGCAGATCGACTGCCGACCTCCTTTCCTTTGTCACCCATTCTTGGAACAAGTCTATGGAACTACACGGTGAATCCGAGATTGTTGCTCTAGACATATCCAAAGTATTCGACCAGGTCTGGCACACAGCGCTGCTTAATAAACTTCCGGCCTATGGCTTACCACCAAAACTTTGTACCTGGACAGCAAATTTCCTCTCCAACAGCAGCATTTCTCTTGTTGTGGATGGTCATTTCTCTAAACTGTATCCAATTAATGCAGGAGTTTCTCAAGGTTCAGCTTTAGCCCCTACTTTGTTTCTTCTCCACATCAATGACCTCCTCTCTAGCACATCCAACCCAGTTCACAGTTACGCGGACAACAGCACCCTCCACTCAAATATACAATATTCTAAGCCTGTCTCTTTAGCCCAATTAGATGAGGATCACAGACCCATGGAGGGTTCTATCTCCGTGGTACTCCAAAAAATATTAGACTGGGGAAGTAGAAATCTTGTACAACTCAACTCCACCAAATCTCAGTCTTGCTTTCTTTCTCATAAGAGATACACCAGCCCTATATCCATCACAATCAACAACCAAGTTATTCAAAGTAATGAGTCCTTTTCTCTTGTTGGCATTTCTGTGGATCGAAATCTTAATTGGCACCAACATGTCACATCAATTGCAGAAGCGGCTGCTAAGAAATTAGGTTTCCTCTTCCGGGCTCGCAAATACTTTTCACCAGCTAATCTCTATACCTTATATACTTCACAAATAAGGCCAAACCTCAAATACTGCTCCCACATCTGGGGTGCAGCTGCCGCTTCTACACTCGCTATCCTGGACTCCATTCAAAAGAGAGCTATACGTCTCATCAGTGACCCTACCCTCACCCAAAGGCTGCCATCCCTTGCCCACCGACGTGCCGTTGGTGACCTCTCTCTCTCTTTTATAGATATCTGCACGGGCACTGCTCAGAGGAGCTTTCCTCCATAGTTCCCCCACCTGATGCCCCCAACAGATCTACCAGGGGAACAGAGCGAATGCACCCTTTTACTGTCCAGGTCACCAGACATAGAACATCTTGTTACGCCCGCTCTTTTGTCCCGAGGACTTCCAAGTTGTGGAATTCCTTGCCGGCACATGTTTTTCCTTCTTCTCCGACCCTCCAAACCTTCAAGTCCAGAATTAATAAGTTGCCTCTTTCCTCCTTGTCAACACCTACGGTAGGATAGTATTTATGCTGTAAGCCTTCGTGGTGTGTTGTTGAAATTAAAAAAATAATATTTTTTTTTTGGTGCAACACAGCTTCAATTAAATGTTTATTCCTGCGGTATTTTGATTAGTCGAAAACTGAAATTTTGGGTGTAATTTATCAATGTCCTGTATTACTGTATTACTGATGTCTAAGGGAATTCGTTCTCCATTATACAGACTCGTTCATGCATATTTTCACACACATCCCCAAGCTTCCACCAAAAGCACAGAAGATTTAGGATTAATTCATGCTTCTGTTATAAGGATCCTTCGTTATCGTGATGTGCACCCATTTTTTTCACTGAGGGCTCGTCTGCGTTTTTGCTGCCCCGATAGCACCGCAGCCTTTGGCTTATTGTGTATCCCCTTTGTCTTTTCTTACTCTACCCATTCCAAAATCACTGTGCCTTGAACTAGTCTGCACAGCAATTGGTAGGGTGAAGTTTTATATTGCTCTGTCTCCGGTCTAGAGTGACCGTAGATCAGTTGTCTTTTGCGGTCCAGAGCTTTACACTCGCATGTGCACACATACAAGCTTACGAAAAGTCAGGCCGAGAAACCAGAGGATCATCATAATAGGCTACACTTTTGTGAAACCATTCTGAACCGCACTCAAGAAGATCCTCACTTTTTTTAATGAGGATAATTTGGACAGACGAAGCTAAATTTTCCAGGGAAGGCATTTTTAATAGAACAAACCAACATTTCTGGGCTGGCAAGAATCCGCACATATTGTCAAGGAAATGGGATTTTAGGAAAGGTGTAGTTTTAATGAATTTTGCCTTCTGAAGATAATCAAATAAGATTTCTCATTTTCGACGAATCGTTAAATTCTAATAGATATCATGAAATTCTAAAGTGAACGATTTTTTGGATAATCTATCAATATAGGAGTATCGTACCTGCTGGTTTCATGTGGTTGGGTGCACCAGCTCATTGCACTGGGGAAGTAACAACATAGTTGTACCAAATGTTTGCAGATCACTGGTTAGACATTTAGGGCCGTGGAATTGGCCTGTGAGATCACCCGACCTAACGCCACTAAATGTTTACTTGGGGGGTAAATTGAAACAAAAAAATTCACATGACACTGGTAACCAGTAAACAAGACAGACCTACGCCAACATGTGATTAATTGCTTTGTGGAGCTAGATTCCAATGAGATAAGGAGGGTCACAAATATTTCTACGAATATCCGAATTTTAAAATGTTTGGAAACGAATAGTTGTCATTTTGAACACTTATTGTGTACTTTTCTAAATCTTTATACATATCATGTTATTGTATTAACATTGTTAATTGCTGTTATTTTTGTTATCTATTATTTTACCTATGTAATGCAAATTGTTTTTGCATAATTATTTTGTAATCTTACAAATTTTCTCTTGTTCACTGGTTGTAAATCGGAATACATTTCATTGAACCTTCTGCATGTTCTTGCTATAATTTGATAACATTTACCATGAAGAATAAACAATTACATCAAAACTTCATTTGAATAATTATTGCCTTCAATTTTGATTCTTTACAAAACAAACTTTTGTTAAAGAATGCGCAAACGGTTTACTATTGATGCAATAGTTATCAAATTTTTATAATGATGTGTTCCATGACATTTCATACTGATACAAAATATGACAGAATAATCCGATATTTATAGAAACTTGCCTTTATTTCTCTATTTCAGAAACCTGATTATTTGGGTATAGAAACATGATACATCATTTGAACGGAACTTTAATTGGCTTTTGGGATATTTAATAATATATAGGGTCTTTCATTTTTAAAAATGCACGTAACCATTTTTGTATTTATCGGTAAAATTAGAAATTTTGAATGACCCTGTATAATGGAGTACGAATTCCCTTTGACATAACTCATAGACAGGAAATGGGTAAACTACACCCAAAATTTCAGCTTTTTACAGATTAAAATAACGCAATAATAAACATTTAATTGAAGCTATGTTTTGCACAAATAAAAGGAAAATCAATTAACTTTTCGAAAACGCTGAAGATAGTGAAGTATTATAGAAAAGTAATTGGAATGTAATAGCAAAGCGAAAAATGCAATAATATATAGGGTGTCTCATTTAAAATATCACAGTTGTTGTGACTTTTCAATAGAAGTGGCAACGCTGCAGTGCTAAAAATATTTTAGATCGATAGAACAGAACTAATTACCCAAGAAACCAAATTTTTAAAATAATCCTATGTCCCGTTCTCTCTAAACGCCTAACCTACAATCGACTGTGAGTTCCCCTCTATATCTACTACATTTCTGACAAAAAAACCGATTTTGACAATTTTTTAACTGCCGTTATTTCTCTTATTATTGAATTTATACAAAAGCTGTAAAAGGTAAGTTTCATATAATTTTATTGCAAGTAAAATGGTAGTGTATTCGGTTTAAGGAAGCTAGTAAAATCTATATATATAAAAAAAGTCTGGACACAGCAAGTGCGTTATGGCAGTGAATTTTCATAGAAATGATCTGACACCAAATATTTTTTTATAACTTTTTTGTCTTGTAACATAGAAATGTAAATTTTGGTATATAGTTTCCTTTTAATATCGTTAACTTACATACCAAATTTGGTTCATAGCTTTTCTATTTTTTGAGATAAAAATAATTTCCAAAAGGAAACCCAAAATATTCCCGGAAAACCTGGTTCGATTTTCCTGGCTAACGAACTTATCCAAGCCACTTACAAAAAGAAGGTACATGCCAAATTTTATCGGTGTGATGTATATATTTATATATGATCCATTTATGGGTTCTAGCGATCCTAGTTTGCGCTCATTTGAAGTATTTTTTCAAAATTCAAAAGTCGGGATCTCCCCATTCGTGATTTTTTTCTAAGAAAATTTACTAAAATAACAATAGTTTCAGTGTCGGAAGTCCTATGCGAAAAATATGTAGAATTATTCGATAATTAAGAATTTATATATATTTTTTATAGTGTAAAAGATAAAACGGAATAATATCAGTTCCAATTATCTAATATTATTATTTTTTATTGTTATTAATTTCTGTAGTCACTAATGAAAAAACAAACATTATTTATCTTAGTTGTAATAAATTTGCCAATAAAAAGTAAAGAAGACCGAAAGAATCTTTCATTTAAGAGAAAGGTGCTTTGACTGAATTTAAATTTTTTATTTTAGGTATAAGTATTTATCACTCCTTACTACATTTATATCATAACAATAAATGTATTTTTAGCATAAGCTACAATAGTTTACAAGTTAAGAAATGTAAGGCTAGATGCATTCTCACAACAATTAGAACCGTACACCGGTTTCGCTCTAATTAGAGCTCCTCAGTAGGGCATACTAATTGCAGCGAAAATACACATATAAAGTAATACGGCTATGATAGCCAGCCTTCTAACACTATGTGAGTGGTGAGACAAGAAGCAACATGCCACCACCTAGTTGCAGAACCAAGTAGTATGTTGTCACGCCAGCTCCAAATAACACCGTGTTAAAAAGTAGAAACTGTATACAACCAACTAACAATTTAGTAAATTGTCAGTCCTGGCCCATTTATACCCTAATATAGGCACAAAGTATGTAAGGCTAGGTGCATTCTCAGAACAATTAGAACCATAGTCCGGTTCGCTCTAACTAGAGCTCGTTAGTATGGCATACTAATTGCAGCGAAAATACACCTATAAAGTAATACGGCTATGGTAGCCAGCCTTCTAACACTAAGTGAGTGGTGAGACACGAAGCAACGTGCTGCCACCTAGTTGTGGAACCAAGTAGTATGGTGTCACGCCAGCTCCAAATAACACAGTGTTAAAAAGTAGAAACTGTATACAACCAACTAACAATTTAGTAAATTGTCAGCCCTGGCCCATTTATACCCTAATATAGGGACAAAGTATGCATTCTCACAACAATTAGAACCGTAGACCGGTTTCACTCTAATTAGAGCTCGTCGGTACGGCATACTAATTGCAGCGAAAATACACCTATAAAGTAACACGGCTATGGTAGCCAGCCTTCCAACACTAAGTGAGTGGTGAGACACGAAGCAACGTGCCGCCATCTAGTTGCGGAACCAAGTAGTATGTTGTCACGTTGGCTCCAAATAACACAAAGTGTTAAAAACATAGAAACTGTATACAACCAACTAACAATTTAGCAAATTGTCAGCCCTGGCCTATTTCTACCCTAATATAGGGACAAAGTATGCATTCTCACAACAATTAGACATAGACCGGTTTCACTCTAATTAGAGCTCGTCGGTACGGCATACTAATTGCAGCGAAAATACACCTATAAAGTAATACGGCTATGGTAGCCAGCCTTCCAACACTAAGTGAGTGGTGAGACACGAAGCAACGTGCCGCCATCTAGTTGCGGAACCAAGTAGTATGTTGTCACGTCGGCTCCAAATAACACAAAGTGTTAAAAAAATAGAAACTGTATACAACCAACTATCAATTTAGTAAATTGTCATCCCTGGCCTACTTCTGCCCTAATATAAGGACAAAGTATGTAAGGCCAGATGCATTCTCACCAGAATTAGAACCGTAGACCGGTTTCGCTCTAATTAGAGCTCATCAGTACGGCATACTAATTGCGGCGAAAGTACACCTATAAAGTAATACGGCTATGGTAGCCAGCCTTTCAACACTAATTCGCTGCAATTAGTATGCCATACTGACAAGCTCTAGTTAGAGCGAAACCGGTCTACGGTTCTAATTGTTGTGAGAATTCATCTAGCCTTACATACTTTGTCCCTATATTATGGTAGAAATGGGCCAGAGCTGACAATTTACTAAATTGTTAGTTGGTTGTATACAGTTTATATTTTGTAACACTTTGTGTTATTTGGAGCTGGCGTGACAAGATACTACTTGGTTCCGCAACTAGGTGGCGGCACATTGCTTTGTGTCTCACCACTCAGTGTTGGAAGACTGGATACCGTATTACTTTATAGGTGTATTTTCGCTGCAATTAGTATGCCATACTGATGAGCTCTAATTAGAGCGAAACTGGTCTACGGTTGTAATTGTTGTGAGAATGCATCTAGCCTTACATACTTTGTCCCTATATTAGGGCTGAAATGGGCCAGGGCTGACAATTTACTAAATTGTTAGTTGGTTGTATAGAGTTGCTATTTTTTAACACTTTGTGTTATTTGGAGCTGGCACGACAACATACTACTTTGTTCCGCAACTAGGTGGAAGCACGTTGCTTCGTGTCTCACCACTCACTTAAGTTAAGAAATGTTAACAAATCACATAATCCAATAACCTAACAATAATAATAATATTTATTAAAATTAATGCAATGCACAATATAGCAAATAAGTTGTAAGTTTGTGCTTGCCTCTAATGAAATTTTTTCTACGCTAAGTTTCAAACATTGTCTCCAAAACATACAAATCGACAATGATGGCTTGAATTTTAATGCATCAAATTCGCCAAATAAACATTACCAGTTATTCATTCTCATTTTTAACAAACTCTAATTCTGAACATCTTAAAATTGTTATGATTATTTATCGATACCTTCGGCAAAACAGCTTCACCTCTCTACAGGGGCAGTTTGTGGGTATCTGACTGTAGGTGAAAGGAAAAAATGCGAAACTGTGTATGTTTCGAGGACAAACGTTTTAAATTAAAAGTTGGAATGACTCAGATTGGTATCGAATACCATTAAAAAATAGTTTCATTAATTTCAAATAAACAAAAAATTTCAGCCTTATGGTTTATTGTGCCCAGTGGATTTTCTTTACTGTAAAATTGTGCACGTAGTTAGTATATGATGATTATAACAATAAATAAATAAAATTATAAATGACACATAAGGCTATGTTTTAAAATAAAGATCCTTTTTACTCGCAAATTTATCTATAATTTTTACATTAAAGTTCACAATGCTTGCTATAAACTTCTTTTTAATTGATCTCACTGCCAATGCCAGTAAATGTTCTTGACACATTGTATTCCGCAAAAACGTCTTAATTCTTTTTAGACCTGAAAAATTTCTTTCTGTAAAAATTGTGTTGTCTCCTAAAAAGTGTCATTTAAATTATTATTAATTAAAAAATTTAACAAAGAAGCGCAGCTGCTTATATCTCTGTATTCTGGGCTTATGTAAATTACTGACAGTTCTATCTTAAGACGTTTGTTCAACATTGGATATGCTTTAACCACTGCGTATAGCTGAGTTTTAGGAAATGTTTCTGATGTTATTTTGATGAAATAAGGCACATTGTTTCTACCATATGTAGGTTATACCAAATCCCAAGCCTTTTATTTAAAAAATATATTTGCCAGTAAAAACATTTTAATGAAAATTTGCTACCATAACGGACTTGCTGCATCCAGACCTTTTTTTGTTTTACTTTGACATTTTGAGAAACAATAGGGCACAGATTTCATACATTTTGAACAAGATCTCATTTTTGCTTAAAAAACCTGAATAATTTTGTCACCTTTGAGTCTGAAATAATAATTTTCAGCAGACATTTTGTTATTGTTGATATTGAAAAAAGTCTGGACGCTGCAAGTGAATTATGGTAGCGAATTTTCTTAATCTATATAGTAGAAACAATGTACCATATTTCATCAAAATAACTTTATTCTTTGAAAATATATAAACATTTTCCAAAAGTCTGGATGCAGCAGGTGTATTATAGAAGTGAATTTCCATTAAAATGTTTTTAATAGCAAATGCGAGCAGGCATCAATCTGATTACCAGTATAGCCTATGTAGTAGAAACAATGTACTATATTTTATCAAAATTACTTATGGTTTGAAAATATACAAAAATTTTCTGAAAATAAACTTAATTGTTGGTTTCCTAACCAACAAAGCTTACATTAATAGCAAATTGAGTTATTGAAATTTGTAGGATTTAATGAAAATTCGCTACCAAAACGCACTTACTGCGTCCAGATTTTTTTCTTACAAACATGCATCATATTTTGATAAAAAATGCAAAAATGCATTAACGAATTTGCTACGAAAATTAGCTAAAAATTATAGACTGTTAAACCATAAACTTCACTAAACCTACAGCGAAAGCATCAACTTAACTAAACCGACAGCCAAAGCATCAGAGAAAGGGTCTATTTGAAATGAATTTTCTGTAAATATTTTAGTAAACTGAAGGGCAATGACGATTGAAGCTGAAACTTAAGGGTTAGCAGAACACTCTTCTTGCAACATTTTCTTTTCACAATCCGTATTTGTTTCACGTTGTTCGCCTAAACATTGCCAATTTTGACGTTTCAAATTGCGAGTTTGACGTTTTGAGGAAAACCTAAATATTTGTTTCTTTAACTGCCCATAACTTATTTGTCTTTAAAGCTAGAGACCTAAATTTTGGTACAGGGTTCACTCTTTATAATACAAGCACGCGTACCAAATTTGATTGCCATTACTTTGTTATTTCCGGAGATATAATTTTTTTTGAATGAAAACACAAAATTTTTCGGGAAAACCTGGTCCGATTTTCCTGGCTAACGAACTTATCCAACCCACGTGCAAAAGAAAGGTACTCACAAAATTTGATCAAGATCGGTCCATTATTTTTTGAGTTATCGGTCGGATATATATATATATATATATATATATATATATATATATATATATATATATATATATATATATATATATATATATATATATATATATATATATATATATATATATATATATATATATATATATATATATATATTTATTTATATAACACAGATCTCATTAGCGAATTTTTTTTCAAAAATTCGCTAAAACCGGTTTGATTAGGTTGACTAACTAGGAAAAATAACTCCTACGTTTATAATTCGGCAGATACTTTACTTTTCTAAATATGAATTAGGTTTCCTTTTGGAGAGCTTTTGTAACTTTAATGAAATTTGTAATAGAAGTTTATTTTAAAGAGACTTACATTCTACATATAGCAAAATTAAGTTGTCTAGCTTCATAAAAAATTGAGTTTTGGGCATTTTTCTGGAAAGGAGTTAGAACACAAGATTTTGTTGATAATAGGGAGATATCGATGGTAACACTTTCGAAAGAATTCTTCAAATGTGCGCCTACTAGGAACTCCAATATCGATTTTCAAGGTTCGTGTAAGTTTAGAGTATTAATTTTAGTGATATGCCGTATAATAATAGTGTATTCACTACTATAACTCACTTGGTGCCTCCCAATTTTTTTTTTCATATTTACATTTCTTGACTATGAAATCTCCGATTATTGTATTTTACTGGTGTATAATAATTTCTTAAGTTAATATATTTTTGAAGTATTCTGGAGTAGTCCCAGATTTTATTTTATGTGTAAATGTCAAAGCTTTACATTTTGTTAAATCTCCCACTCTCGGCAATCCTAGAGCCTGAAGCATCCAGTCAATCAGTGTATATCTACAGCAACCTAATTTCTAGGATGTTGAGGTGAAACTGCTTCCTGGCCTCCTTTATTGGCCATAGTCGCAGAAATAGACATACGATGAAGAAACAAGATACAGTACAATATAAAAAGAAAAGGTCCATCCTTTGATTGATTCAACACACCAACTGCCATATCACAACACATTTTCGTGTTGAATGCATCTTTTTAAGTTACTTAAAGAAGAAAGTTTATTTTAAGACATTTAGTTTTTGATTTTTTTGTATTTTTTCGAACTGTTCGTTCTAACAATGGGATTGTGCATGACATCGTGGTTAAGTCAATACATTTTTTAATATTTTAGGTAGATTTTGTGAGAGGTGAAGAAAAACAAGAAGACTAAGGAAATGTAATATAATTTCCTGATCTCCATCCAAATTTTTTTTACATATTGCTTAACCTGTATCTGAAAATGTAAATAAATTTATAAGACTGCACCTTAACATTGTTTATTAATTATTAAGAGAGAACGCATTATTAAAATAATAATGGAGTTATAGAGGTACCGTAGCACTAAAACAACACCCAATTATATAAACTAGACTTAATTCATTATTAACCACATTATTAACTGTGACTTAGAGCCTTCTACACATTTTATGCACAAAATAAGCGAAACGATTGACACAGAAAATTATTGCCAAATAAGTTGAACTCCATCTGAAAAAAAAAATCCTGAAAGAACTGCTGTCTAGGTTATGATTAAGTTTCTCTTCCGGCATGGAATTATTCCTGATGACCATGATGGATTCATTCCTGGCAGATCTCTCGCCACCAACTTACTATTATGTTTATGGCAGCGAAACACTATAATTGGGCGAGCCAGTACATGTGATTTAGTTGGATTTTAGTAAATGCTTTTGACGGAGTGCCTCTCAAAACATTGATGCTAAAACTGGGACAGCGGTTGTCTACTGTCATGGATTGAGAGTTATTTATCTGAGAGTATACAGAGTGGGAGTGGGTAAAGAATACTGTGATTTCCAAACTGTTATTAGTGGAGTTCCTTAGGGATTGGTGCTAGGTCCTTTTCATTTTTTGCTGTCTATATCAACATATCTCATATGTATTAAAGCCCAGTTATTCCCCCAATACAGATGACATAAAAATTTATTGCAATCTAGTACATGACTATGGTGCATTACAGGAAGACCTCACAATATGAAAATGGGGTGAAGATTTGATTCTAGATTTAGGCAAGTGTGTGGTGCTTCACGTTGAAAAAACCAAACCCCAAATTGAACTATTTGATAGATAGGTGTGTTTTGTTCCAAGTTTAGGAGCACGAGGATTTGGCTATTACAACTACATGTGACCTAATTTCGTCCAATCATATTGCAGAAGCTGCAGCAAGTCTAAAATATACTTTTTTGTCAAAAAGAAAGTGTTTTCGTTTCATTTGGTCGATACAGTGCACTGCTTATATTAAACCAGGAAGACACAGCCAGTCTGCGGCTGCTAAAGCTCGGTTCAAGGCTAACAGTTGAGTAATTAATGACTGCAAAACACGAAAAATTATACTTACTGACAGAAGGTCTCCAGAGCATGCAACTATTTCTTTGCTGAGTTCTATGGTCTTTGGTATGCTTTTGTGAATTTGGCATATCGGTGTGGTTTGCCTCAATTTTTTCTGCAAGAAGAATCAAAATGGTTATTGATGAGAGCATAGCTGTTAACTTACATGCTTATGAGTATTTTTTGTAAGCATTCTTGTAAGTACAGATTTATAGCAAGCATTTCTGCTTGGAAGATAGTGGGAGTTTTTCCTGAGGACTTGGGTAGTCTAAAATTGGGTCCACTTATTCCCGGTCATACTCTATCCATTTGTTCACAGCCATATGGATGCATTCTTTGTCAGTCTCACTCTATTCACTGCGTGGTGGTTATTAAGGATCACGTTAAATGGAACTGTGAGGTTCAGTTTAGCTGCCATTTTGTCTGTTAGTTTGGCCAACGACTCCAGTGGAATCAATGTCAGGATTTTTAAGTGGTCAGCTACGTCGCCTGGTTTGATTATTGTTTGCTTGAAATAGTCTCAAGGCATTGAGTGCTGTTTCCTTCGTCATGCATACAGCTATACCACGGAATGTATTGGGTAGAAATTTTTCTAGTTATTAATGTATTTCAATTCTGAAAATTTGCATTCATATATGACATATCGCTCTTTTCTTGTAAAATAATTTGGAGTCGATTTCACTTCCAGTTTAACCGGATGTAGCGTTCAACTTTGTTATTTTAAATGGAACACGCTGTATATTTTTACATATTTCGATTGTACGTAAAATTCTGTGTACACCAACGCCAATTATCTTAATCTACCTTCAATTGTTTCAAAGTAATTGTGATTTTTTAAAATGTTTATTCATTTGCATTGAAATATTGAAGCCATTCATTGTCATTTATTTTTCATAATTAGTACAGAAATTAGGTTTGTAGAATGTATAAGGATTATTGATCTCATTTATATAGTATGTTCAACATTTAATGGCGAATCAGAAAAACTTCAAAGATCAAAAACACATTTTTCTCAGATGGAACATCCTGTACATTTTTACATATTTGGTTAGAAAATTTAATTTTACGTTGACTAGATATAGCATACCCTATACCTATCTGCGATAGTTTTTTGTTATTAACGTTTCTATAAATAAAAGAGAAAAAGTCTGGACGCAGCAAGTGTGTTATGGAAGTCAATTTTCATAAAAAGGTTTTTAATAACAGATATGTGTCTTCAATGCAAGCATGCCTCGATTTGGTCACCGGTATAACCTATATAGTAGAAACAATGTACCATATTTTATCAAAATAACTTATTGTTTGAAAATGTACAAAAATTTTCCGAAAGTAAGCTTAAAATGTTTCGGAGAAAACTAGTTTCCTAGCCGACGAACCTTAGATTAATAGCAGATTGAGTTATTGAATTTTGAAGCATTTAATGAAAATTCGCTACCAAAACTCACTTACTGCGTCTCGATTTTTTTACAAACATGCATCATATTTTGATGAAAAATACAAACATGCAATGAGGAATGTTAAAGAAAATATATTGTAAGTATCACTAACGACTTATAATAACGACTATAATTTGATAAGATGCTGATCAAGACACTATAATTAATGTATACAATTTTTTCTCGTATCTTGCATAATAATTATCATATTGAGCTTTACCGTAGAAATGCGTCACCCTATATATATATATGTAAACAGATAAAAATTGAAACAAAATCTGGATATAGATTCTACGGGGGCCTAGTTTGCACTCATTTGAAGAAATCTTATTAAAATTCAAAAGTCGAGGTCTCCTCATTAACAAATTTTTTCTACGAAAATTAGCGCTAAAAATTATATACTGTTAAACCATAAACTTACTAAAACTACTTCAACGTTAAAGAACATCTAGAATTCATAAGGGCCTCTTCCTCCAGTTAACTTACGCACTGGCTACGCCCTTCACCTACAGAAACGAAACCCAACAGTGAAGCCAGAGAAGTAGTCTCCAAGATGGTAACACTTTCGATAGAATTTTTCAAATCTGCGTGTACTATGACCTCTAAAATCGATCTTCAAGGTTTGTGTAAGTTTAAAATATTAATTTTAGTAATATGCCGTACAATAACAGTGTCCAATTCTTATGAAAATTCACTACTATAACACACTTGCTACGTCCTGAAATTTTACTTGTGGATTATGTAAATAAATATATTAAGGCCAGATTGCACGCCTGTTCTTTCTTTATTTATTTATTTACTTATTGAATACATGCCCAACAGGATAATCCCATTAATAGGGCACCATACTAAAAAACAATATGAACAAAAAATACTTCTTAAAACAGAACAAAAATACTGTGGAAAACATCACAAGGCAGAAATTCCACAAAACAGTACATATAATGGTTCTAATAACTGACTAAGTTAGATATAGCCACCCTACGAATAACCGCAGCCTTATCCGAATAGAAGTCGCACAAATTTGCAATGTCATTAAAGTCAGAGCTCATTGTATACACACGTGATTTCATATACAAGTTAGTCCTTGGTATTGGAGGCTTAAAAACTCTCACCACTCTAGATGCAGCCTGTGGAACTAAGAAATTTAATTGCATCAATAAGTCTGGACAATCAACTTTACCATGAAACAAGTTTTGCAGGAACATGACAGATGCAACTTTTCTACGCGAATACAAACTGGGTATGCCAGCTTGCATCAGCAATTGGCCATGATCGCATTCCCTCTGTGGGTAGGTACCAGATGCCCTATATACAAAGTGTTTTAAAAACGTACGCTGAACATCTTCCAGAGCACCGATATGAACACTATAAAAGGGATCAAAAACCAAGCTACAATATTCAAGCCTCAATCGAATGTAGGCAAAATAGAGAATTTTCAAGCTATCCAAATTGAAAAATGATCTGCTATTCCTCATAATGAAACCCATCAACTTCAAACAGGATGCTGTAATTGTATGAATATGTCCAGTGAAACTTAAATGTTTATCATATACAATGCCAAGATCCCTGTGTGTTTCAGTCGTAGCCAATGGTACACCACCCACTTAGTAGGGAAAAGCTATACGGCTGGTTTTTCTAGTGTATGTCATAACTTTGCACTTCGAGACATTTAATTCAAGTCTGTTCTCAATACACCACAGCTGCAAGTTGTCAAGGTCTACCTGGAGTCTTGAACAGTCACCAATATCCTGAATACTGGAGTATAATTTGAGATCATCAGCAAATAATAGATGATTACCAGAAATTACAGAGCTTATGTCGTTGATACATAACAAAAAGAGGAGTGGGTCAAGATTGGAACCCTGTGGAACGCCGGAGCTAGCAGTGAAGGGTTCAGACTTAAATCCATTATAAAAAATATATTGCACATGGTTAGTCAAGTTGGATCCAAAGAATGCTATCAGCCGTCCATCAAGGCCCGCCAAATGCAGCTTGCATAGAAGTGTTGTGTGGTCAACACGATCGAACGCTTTGGAGAAATCTGTATAAATGACATCCACCTGACCCCTTCCATCCAAAGCTTCACTTACATACTGTGTGAACAGGGATAAATTCGTCAGTGTTGAGCGCCCCTCCATAAACCCATGCTGGTATTGTGATAAGCGACACTTCACGGCAGGATAAATACGACCATACACAACTGCCTCAAAAATTTTAGCAAAATTACATAGGATAGCTGTAGGCCTGTAGTTGCTGATCCTCAAACGGTCCTCAGACTTAAAAACAGGACAGATCCGAGCAACCTTGCAAACCTCAGGGAAGCAATGTGTGCGCAGTGACAAGTTAAATAGGGTTCTAAGGGGTTTGAGAAGAGCATGCTCACAGTCCTTAATCAAGAAGGATGGCACCAAATCTGGTCCAGCAGCAAACTTGTTCTTGGGCTTCTTGATGGCTTTAAGAATTTCCTTAATTATAGACCTTCACAACATACCCTTGAAGTTAAGGAAAACTTATTATTTATTTGTATTGCACTACAGATTGTTAAGGAATACATTGCCAAGTCACACTTAAAATAGTCTGAGTATTATTACTGGCCTAAAATGCGAATGTCAGTTTACTTTCACGTAAAGCATTTTATCAGATACGGGGCTAACAAAGCTTCGAACCAGAAATCCCTTGGTCTCATGGGAAACTATAAGAATATAAACTTTCTGTTCCAATTAATTTCTGTCGACATTATGGGTCCTTTTCCACGTTCTAAAAGGGATAGTCAATATCTTATTGTTTGTACCGACTGGTTTACGAAGTTTATCTTGGTACAGCCAGTGGCGAAAGCTACATCTACCTCAATCATCAAATTTTTAGAGCAGAATTTCCTGATCTTTGGTGTACCACAGATTCTTTTATGTGACACTGGTTCTCAATTCACTTCGAAACAATTCACCAACTTCCTCTAGTCTTATAAGGTTCAGTCAACATGGTATAATGCATTCTACCATCCCCAAATAAATCATACCGAAAGGGTGAACAAAGTTCTAGTCATGGCTATCGATTATTTAATTGGCAATTCCCATAAGACGGGATGAAAATATCTTTAAGGTTGCTCAGGCTATACGCTTGGCAAAGCATGACGTAACTGGGCATTCTCCGTCCTTTTTGGTGTTCGGTAGAAATGTGCCTGTGGATGGGAGTTTCTATGGACCCGTCTCTGAGAATTCTGTTAACTTACTGATTATTGAGGAAAAATCACGATGGCAAGAGGACTTGCTTAAACTTCCAGAATTGTTTGTGGAAGTGCGACAGCGCTTGTGAAAAGCATACGAGGCCAGTAAAAGTCGATATGATTTACGTCGACGACCCCTTGGTTGCGAGGTGGGCGATACTGTTTGGAAAAAAAATGTTGCATTGTCCGATGCCTCCAAGGATTTTAAGGCTAAGTTGGCGCCGAAATTTGTATTATGTAGAGTCACTAGGAGGGTCTCCAAGCTCGTCTGTGAACTTTCCGACATCAGTGGCAAACCAGTAGGTCGATGGCACCTGAAGGACCTCAAACCTTATCCATAAATCCTTCCTTCGGAAGTCTCTGAAAGATGACACTAAATGAAATTGGGAATTAGGCTGTTCCTTTATGATGTACTAATATTTTAAAGTATGACCCTCAGGTCATTTCATGACGAAAAGTTCATATGTTCGCAACAGCTTAAATTCAGAGATCAAGGTGTCACAATTGTAAGTAAAGTACTTTAGAAATTATTTAGCGCAGCCATAAAACACGACAACACACACACACACACAGAAATTATTTACAATTTTGACATGTATTAATAGGACATAAAACCACATATTTCAGTAGAAAGGCTTTTCTGTCACTCCACCTGTGGCATCTCTACAAACATATTCTATGATGTTTTCAACAAAAAAAATTGCTAAGCCACTGATATTTTTTCATGTGGATATTTTTTCTGATTAGCTTAGTTGATTCTATATGAATTGTTTGTTTACCACTTGGGTGAGTTTGTCAGCCAGCCAAATCCGATCAGTTGTTCCACCAAAAATTCGAGTTTTTTATGAGAATTTTTGTATCTCTATTTTATTTAGATTTTGAAATATGGCAACACAGCGTTTTCATTTAAATGTCCCGGAATGGTCTTTTAATAATTGCTTAATGAAAAAATTTAAAATTTGCTACAGGATGTCCTATTTAATGATGACATCGTTAATGTTGCCAAGTTTGCCGAAAAGTTCACAAAAATACGGTGTTGTCAAATTTTTGTAAGATATAACAAAGGTTTGGATGGTGTTTTTTTTTACCTCAAGCGGTTTTCTTTGACTTATCAAAGGCTTTCGAAACATCATATTGAATAAATTAAAGAGGTAAGGAATTAGAGGGATTCCATTGCAATGGTTACAATTATTTTAAAGTTGGTGGTACCAAAAAGTAAAGATAAAAGTAAATAAATGCAATTATGAATCACCTTAGGAATTCCAAGGGGTAGTCAAATCGGACCACTGGTATTTATATTATATATCATTGATTTGAACTAGGTTATCAGAAATCTGGTTAAATTAGTTAGTTATGCAGATGATAGAAACTTAGTCATCAGAGCTCAGCCATTACCAGAAATGAGTGGAAGATGCTGTGAACATAATTTCAGATGAAAAAAAAAATGTCTGAAGAAAATTGCTTGGTGTTGAATCTAGCAGAAACAAACATAATGTCAGTTAAAGCCAGACCTAGTTCTTACGCTACATCTAGACGGCTGAGCATAGATGGAGAAACATATTATGTCCCCATAGAATTCACAAAGTTCCTGTGGCTAGTAATATATGACATACTAAACTGACAAAGTGTAAACAATTTATGTAATAGGTTAAGTGCTGAATGCTACAGCTTAAACATTATATTTGAATATGTAAACATTCAGACATTAAGATTCGTATATTTTTCTAATTTTTATTCAGTGCTAAAATTTGCTATTGCTCTTTGGGGAAACTGTGTGCATGCTGAGAGATTATTTTAAATTCAAAAAATGGTTGTGAGAATGTGTGGGATAACATTCTCTGAAAGTTGCAAAGGAAGTTTTAAGAAGCTTGAACCACTGACAACAGCAGCACTTCATATAGAATGTGTCATATTTCCAACAACATTATGAATTATTTAAATGCCATCAACCGAAACACATGCATATGAACAGAACTCTAGATCTAAATTATCCAGTGCGTTATACATCTAAATACGAGAAAAGTGTTTACCGTTGTGCAATATGATATTACAATCACTTGCCAATATCAATAAAGGTATATGTTCACAGAAAGTAGTTTGCAGTCAGAGTAAAGGTGTGACAAAGTAGATATTTTCAGAACAGCTGTAGATACTAAAAGCGGCTGTTCGAAAATAAATACAATATAATTAACACGGGTAAAAATTCCACGCAGCAAAAATTATTATTTTTATCATTAATATTTCTTAAAAGTACGCATTTTCGAATTATCGCGGCGGAGTAAAAACATCTGCAGAAGATAAGGATAAGGTATCTTCCACCGATTAAGATTTTTCAGCCGGGGACTGCAGGGATACAATAACTACTGAGCCAGAAAGAGTTCACCGTTTGCCGTAGCGTGTTGAAATCTATAACTGGAATTTAGATTCAGTAAATAAATAAAACGTTAGAATACCACCGTCCGTCCCGTTGTTGTGAGAGGCAATTTCGTAGTTTAATTATTCTACTGAACGCAGTCTTGGTAAGAGTATTTTAGGTTTGTCTTATTGAATTTAATTATAGCGAATTTTCGGATATTTTTCTCAGTTCCCACGCGCCTGTCCGTCGAGATCGCGGGATCTAGCGTAATTCCCCTCCATTGCCCTATCCCATTATTGTTGGCGTGTCGTAATACTTCTGGGAGGTGATGCTGTAGCTAACACAGATCTCCCAAGGGTATTGCGTACGACCGTTCCGATTCGACTCTGGTCTGAACGCTGTAGTACACAAGCAGGCCAAGGTCGAGTTAGTATATGACAATATCCTTTTACAGTGTGTTCCCCTATAACCCTCCCGTTCCTTATCGACGCCCTGACGTCGAGGGGTTGGATCTCGTGGTACCGACTTCGACGGATAGACGCCATTTTAACTATTTGAGGAGCGTGTCTCCAATCGACCCACTTAACGGCTGCATCCACGGGTTGTAAACCATAGCAATCGGAGTTTCCGTCTGCATGACTCCCGCATTTTCTTTTCCTGGGGAATAATTAATTTCGTTGGCCCGTCACCAATAACATAACTTGTTCTAGGATAAATTAGCGTGATAAGTACCTTTCATATTGTAAGCATACCAGTGGACTGTAACGCTTTGTAATATAATAAACAGTGTGGAAATTATATTCAGTCTATGTTATAACCGCAAGTAAATCTGCTACACACTTACAAACTTTCGGAAGGTCAGGGAAATACTGGGGGAGCGATTAAAGCCCGCAACCCCGGAGGTATCTATACGGCCTGTTATATCATAGGCTACCGGACCCTCTCCCCAGAACTATCCAGGCACTCTGACCACAACCGTGGCCAGAGCCTTGTGACGAGGCCGCAGACATCCTCGCAGGGAGTAAACCCTCCAAAATCTTGCGCCCGGGACCGTTCCCGTAAATCCGTTAATCTGTTCCGCTAAATAATTCACCCCGCAAGTCAGGCCTCGTTACAAAGGTGTATGTCATTTACCTTGAAACATATAGTTTAGGAGAATAATTCTGTGGACGAATTACCAATTAAATATAAATATGCCAAACCTTTTATCTATTTAAATATTTGTAGTTCGTAGTATGTGTTCCTATATTCATTAATAACCGGACAAACATCTATCTGAAAAAGATTTGTTAATACTTCAGCCAGGCGAATGGTTTTCGATAAATATCTTCCATAAGGTAAAAGGTAGATTAGAGTAGGTATGTGTGAGCAAGATCCACTACCACAACTGCAAGAGTGACATTTAATAGCGTCTATGCCACCGCAGGATCTTATTCACTATAACATTTGCATATCTTTTGATTTTTGTGCTTTCATTTAACATTAAATCTTATACCTGGTTATTATCATACTCCAACATTTGTCCTAAATGAGAAAACGCTTCTGAAAGTTGGTAAGATCTGCTGAAGAAAACTTCCATATAATTTATTGTAAATTCTGGCGAGTCTAATATATCTCGTGAAAAAATATTTTGGAATGGAACAGATTTTGTGTCATAATTTTCAGTTCTTATTTTATCAACCAACTTTTCCAAGTCTTCTTATGCAGCTTTATTTGAGATGTAATTTTGTCTAACTTGTCAGAACCGGAATTCAGTCGTTTTCCCCGTCAAATTATGAAGAAGGTAGGCTATTTTGCAATGTATTCAAGCTTCAGGAAGTAATATATTTCTAAATTAATAATGGAGAAGTTTGTATTTTTGCGTTGGGTTTTGTGAACCGCTTCTACAACACAACATATTTTCATCAGAAAATTTGATGAATTAGATTCTTTTGTAGTAAGCTTGTCACGTATTTTCATCACAAAACGTGATGAATTAGATTGTTCCATAATAAGATTGTCACGTTGTCCTTTCATAAATAGCATTGGTATTTTATACTTTTTCCCCTCTGATATATCTTTAACGCCCCTTAATCCTCTGCCTAGGACAAAAATATCTCTCCTTCAATATGCTTGATATACCATACAGTTTTTCTAATAAGTATCACCAAATATATGGTGCATCATTCAACTTGTCTTCAAATGGGGCAACTACATTAATCATGCACCATTCGTTGTGCAGATTGTGAATGGTTTGGATAGCAGATTTCTGTACAGAGTAAGGTGCTCTCGGATAAATGTTTTTTGAGCTTTTTTTCGTGTGTTAAATAAGTTCTATCACAAATAATCACTAGTACTTCATGCAAATCATGTATAATGTTTGTTGCATGTTAAATCTCCGGAATGGGCTTCAAGTCAAAAATACTTGGGCACTACATGTTTCTAAAAATATTGAAGAACTGGCTTTAGCAACTTATGTATAACCTTTTCTTTTATTTCCATTACTGCAGCCATCAATATATCGGAATTTACAGGTCTAAGTGTAAGTAGAAAACTTATAAGTTTGGCCTGTATGAGCTTTTAAACGTTCATCCAATATTAAACACTTTCCTATTTTATCATGAATTCTGATAACAACGTTTTGCATCAACAGAAGTGGAGAGGCTGCTTCTCATTGGGGAATTCTTAGACTGGAAAAAACAGAATTTTGTAAGCTACACTTTAAAAATAATATAATTACCTTGTATTCCCTATATATATATATATATATATATATATATATATATATATATATATATATATATATATATATATATATATATATATATATATATATATATATATATATATATATATATATATATATATATATATATATATATATATATATATATATATATATATATATATATATGAGGTGTGCGAACCCATGTTTTGTTTAAGCTGAACTATGAACAAACCCAAGCAAATATGTTGCCTTGAACTTGTCTAAGGTTCACAGTCGCACTTCGAACTTCTTAGAAATTCAAAATTGAACATCAAATACCCAAAATTCTTCAGTGTTCATATATCATTTCCTTAAAAACAAAATTTAGGAATATTGTAACATACAATATTTGATGTGTAAAAGACTCCCACTCTTTTTACAAAAAGGAAGGGTTCCACAAATTTGCAGGTTAATTGGGTGAAAATGCCTTCAAGTGCTGATCGTTGTGGAGAACGTTAAATCAAAAATACAAAAACAATAAATATTTTAAACTTTTTTAGATTTCTAGATCTATAGATAAGCTCAATGATGAATATGTTGTTGTTTGGTATTGGCTAGGCAGTTTTAGCAAACAGATTGAGAGGGTTCAAAACTCGGTTCCAAGTGAGCATGATAGGTATAAAATAACCACTTAAAATTGGAACTGCCTCCTGATTGTGAATATTTAACTGTTTTGGTTCATTGTGAAATGAATGTGAATGTTGAAACCCGTGTTTTCCAAAAGCAATATGTTATTATCCTCATAAATTCTGAAAATTTACGTTGCCGATCGCCTTCGAACACCGCCACCATAATGTTGTTACTGTAAAAAGGTGTTGGGAGGCTAGGATATACAAGAAAAATAATTCTGTGACTGCTAAACGGCTCCGTCTAGTCACAATAGGTTCCACCAACTGTTAAAAATATGCATGAGTGAAATATCCTAAAATTACATTATCGACTCATTGAGACCGATAACGAGTTTACAGTGCCGCTACCGAGTTAACGGGGGCGCAACTTCGCTACTTTTGGCAGCATTCAATGCCTGTAAAGCCACCACTCACTTAGTATTTTAAGGCTGGCTATACTATAGCCGTATTACTTTTGGTGCATTTTTGCTACAATTAGTATGCCGTACTGAAGAGCTCTAATGAGAGCGAAACCGGTCTACGGTTCTAATTGTTGCGAAAATGCATCTAGTCTTACCCAGTAGCTATACGGAACTAATAAATTGACTATTATTGGAAATCTGATCCATGAAATATTTTATTTCTGCAACTTCAATGTCAGGCTCATTTGAAAACATCGCCATATTAGCTATTTAATCATAAAACCGTTTTTTTTTAAATAATGTGTTCAAAGCAACAATTTTTCTCCAGAAGAAACAAGCGGCTTCGGTAAAAGCCTTCAATTAGATTGTATCTCCTTTTACAAATAAAGCAATACCCTTTTGACTACACTTTGCCAAAAGTAATCAAAATAGTAGCCACTTCAGGCATATTTTTACTGATATGGGAATAAATCAACTCTTCACGTTCAAACAAACTTGATGTTTGACTGGATGTTGTAGGTTGAGTACTGCACTGACTTTGTGATTGAAGATCCTAAAAGTCAATTAGAGTATTTGGAGTCATCAATTGAAGTATTTGAAAAAGTTTGTGTAAATGTACAAAAAGACAGATTTATAATTTTAGGTTTTCTACACGACATTTTTAAGTAAAAGATTAGAAAATTCTACATTTACAAAATATAATTTAAAAAAATGTATATTTCAATGTGTCCAGCCAACATTATCAACGCAGCAATGTTTTTAATGCACGGATATTGTAACGTATCTGAAAACACTCCTCAAATAAGGGCGGCGGATCTAAACTATCAGAATTGACATTGTTCTTTTTTAATTTTATATATTGTTTTAAATTAAGCTGAAATTGAATTTAGCTTTATTTATTTTAACAACTTTGTTAACGTTAGCAATTCGACTAAACAATTCTTCTTTGATTGGAAATAAACATTTGGGATTAAAAATGTATTATTCAAATTTTGTACGAGGATTTAGGTTATAAAAAGTAAACTATACACCAAAATTCAGATCTCTGTGTTACAAGAAAAAAAGTTCTAAGCACTTAGTAAACAAATGCACGGTGCCAGATCATTTCTATGAAAATTCACTACTATAACGCATTTGCTGTGTCCAGACATTTTTCAGAATTTTTCAGCAATTAGAATGAAAGAAAAGAGAACTGAACCACATTTTTGGGTCTAGGGGAGGTGAAAAAAGGGGGAGGGGGTAATAGATGTTTCTACCTTATTCTTTTACCCCAACTAACCATATTATCTGGTGAAATCAAAAAGTCTGGACGCAGCAAGTGCGTTATTATGGTAGTGAATTTTCATAGAAATGATCTGGCACCAAATATACTTTTTTACAACTTTTTTTTTCTTTTAACATAGCAATCTAAATTGTGGGATATAGTTTCCTTTTAATGTCGTACTTTCGTATCAAATTTGGTTAACATAGGTTTTTTATTTTTTGAGATAAAAATTTTGTCCGAAAAAAAACCCAAAAATTTTCCTGAAAACCTGGTTTGATATATATATATATATATATATATATATATATATATATATATATATATATATATATATATATATATATATATATATATATATATATATATATATATATATATATATATATATATATATATATATATATATATATATATATATATATATATATATATATATATATATATATATATATATATATATATATATATATATATATATATATATATATATATATATATATATATATATAGTTCGCGCTCATTTGCAAAAATGTTTTCAAAAGTCGGGGTCGTCCCATTAGTGAATTTTTTCTAAGAAAATTCACTAAAATTCATGGACAGGGGCATTTCATCTATCTTAACTACCTTTGATTTTGTAATTAAGCTATAGACCAGAATCCAGTATTCGTATTAATATTCCAAATCATTTTATTACAGGTCGAAGAATTTTATGGAAAGAAGAAAAGCTCCAAAAAAGAATGTTTATTACCTCCATGTCAAGATTCGAAGGAAGCAGTTATTCAGTGCTATAAGTCAAATAAAAATGAGCCCATGCAATGTTCAAAAATAGTAAAAGCTTTCCAAGACTGTGTGGAATCGAAGAGACATGAAATATTAGACAATAGAGCATAATACAAAGTCAAAGAAAGAAGAAGCCTTCAAGTGTGTTTTGTTTTGCCATTTTTTGGTATCGTTTGTAAATAATAAATAAATGATAGTAAATAGTGTATTCCAAACAAATATTTCTTTAATATCAGACCCCGCTGTAGCATCCCAAGTTGCATCGATAGAAAGGGTTGTTTTTTTAATCCTTTTTTACTAAATATAGCAGAGTTTTCTAAGATTTATATTTTTCACAACGGTTTTGTTAATGTATTGTTGTAGAACAGAAGGTTTAGAGATATAAGGTAATTACCAGCTTGCCATTACTAAGTTTGTAAATAAAACATTGTCCTTTAGCAAATTATCGCTAAAGGAAATTTTATGTTGGTGTTGTGCTTACGTAAATATTGTTTATATTATAAGTAGAGTCGCAATAAACTAAGGTCGCAGTGGAGGGACTGAAATAGCCTAGTCACCATAACTAGCCTAACCTATATTATATGTACTTTATTTCTATGATTATAATACATATTTTATATATTTTACAAACGGGCTTCGTTTTCCAACAAATGGAAGATTTCTCATGTAATCGCTGTGTTTAAATCAGGGGTCAACTCTGATCATTCTAACTATAGACCAATTGCTATATTGTGTAATTTTTGTAAGATGTTTGAAGCAAGCCTGTATGAGCATATAATCTTTGATATGAAAACTAAACTCTCGTTGCATCAGAATGGTTTTATTTCTGGTAGATCTACACTCACAAATTTGGCCACCTTTATCCAGTTGGTTGTTGATCGACTTGAGAGCTCTTGTCAGGTAGATGTTACATACACGGACCTGTCAAAGGCCTTTGATAAGAGTCAATCACTATTCTTATAAATAGATTTCATTACTTTGCTTTCAGTAACCATTTGATAAAACCCTTAGGATCTTATTTGAGGGGTCGAAGCCAATTCGTTCAGATTCGAGGCTTTAAATCTGAACCTTATGACAGACCATGTTGAGTCCTCCAGGGGTCCATTTGGGTCCTCTTCTCTTTAATATTTTTATTGACCAAGAGTCACAGATATTATATGTGTCTTATCTAATTGACGCTGATGAGATCCAAATGTATTCAGAGCTCAGGGGTGTTGCCAGCTGCATACACTTGCAGAGCAATCTTTTGAAGTTTTCTGTGTGGTGTTGTGAGAATACCATTACTTTAAATGTTGCTAGGTGCTGTATAATGTCATTTAGTGGAACAAACGGCTAATTTTATTTGATTACCAATTGCAGGGACATAGCTTGGTACGTCCTGACACAGTTCATGCATGACCTTGGAGTAATTTTCGTCCCTATGCTCTCATTTCGGCATCATTCTCAATTCATTATAAGCTATGCGTATAAGACTATAATTACGAGAGTAGGGGATTTTACATCTCACGAAACTTTGATCCTCCTCTTCAAGGCACTGGTGAGGTCCGTCTTGAATATGCTCAAGTAGTTTTGTCTCTGGCGTACTTGGTGCACATTGATAACCTTGAAAATATTTAGAGAAAGTTTATGAAATTCCTTAGTTTTTCAATTGATGGTCAATACCAGTGCATTGGTTATCCACAGACTGATTTATTGAAACGCTTTAAGTTGGCTAACCCGGAGGACAGGAGATGGTGCAGCAGTATTGTATTTCTTTTCAAAATTATTAGTTTAGCTCTTGATTGTCCCTCTCTACTTAAGTCAATAAAATTTAATGTTCCACATATAGAGTCACGGTATCGCAACACGTTTTATCTACCAACGACACGTAAGGAGCTGCTGAGCTCGTCTCCTGTCTATTATATGCGTATAAATTACTCCAACTTCCAGGACAGCCTGGATATATTCTGATGTTCTATTTCTCTCGTTAAGAATTGTTTCTGTACTTATTAGTGATGTAATGTTATGGATTGTTTTATGTCTTGTGTGGCCAAATCGTTAAGTTGTCTTTGTGCTGTTGGATGGTGTATTAAATTAAATAAACAAAAATATATTAGTATCTATTTCACGTACATCATACAAAACGGAAGAATAATAATTCAATGCGCACTCTGCTATTTCTGTCCTGATTTGTAGCAAAAAAATTAAAGCATACAAGAGAAAAACGTTAAAATAACAATATGGATATGAAAAACTTCATATCTTCTGAAGTCTGTATTTACATTTTTTCTTCAAATTTGAAGACTTTTGTGTGTTAATTTTGATGTGATATGTGCAAAAAGCAATATAATAATGCAATGCATATCCAATTGAATTTCTGTGTAGGTTTTTATTTAAGTAAAAAACTCCATGTGTGCAAACAAAAAGTACAAGATTTCACTTCTTTGTTTGATATTTAAGAAAACGAAATTTTCTGTGTTTTAGCAAGAAGTATTTTATTATTGAGTAATAGCAGTCAGTGTATTGTAGTATATAGTGATAAAAACTATAAACAATATATACAATTATACAGAACACCATTTGATAAATAAGGTACGAACTTGTTCTTGTCTGACATAATTTTGACAGCTCAGTTCTTAGTATAAAAATTTTAACAAACCTTGGTAGATAAGAAATTTATATAGCAGTGGCGCCTTTCCATGCTTTCAGGAGTGGTGTGGTATTTTTATATGCATATATATCTTATATCTCCTAGCATTTTAAGCATCCATATCCTAGAATATACTTATCAGCTTATCACCAAACTTTTTTTATAAGTGCACAGACTCCATTTTGCTGCTTTAATAAAATTAAAAATAAGCGTCTATATTCATCCTCTAGCTGCTTCAAATCTGGATGTGCTTCTGTTCTCTTGTTCAATGTCATTTTCATCTGGAAATCTGAAGACAATAGATGAAAACTATAACTTTGACAACATTCCTTACAGCAAATTTTCTGTAATCATAAAAACAGGAATTAGTAAGTATTAATTGCCAGATAGGCACCTTTTTTTAGTTTTCTTTCTGAATTTAACTCGTTCAGATGTTTTCAGGGGGTCCTGCTGAGCTGTGCAGCCTGCTTGCCTTTTATGTTATGCTTGTCTCTTTGGTTTTACCTAGTTGATTAATTTAACTTTTTAAGTTGTATTTGACTCCTTCAGAGAGTTATCTTTGTGGGACGCAGTCCTGTTTTAATATATTTGCGCAAAAATGCTATTTAACTCCTGACACTCTGTCAGCTTAGCTCTGCATGGCCGTTAGTGCTTGTTTTTTGATGTTTGACATTATCTTTTGTTAAACCTTATGCTTTCTGTAGTTGCTGTGTAATGCTCACATTTAAGGCCTACCAGAAACATCGTTTCTGACATCCACATTTTTACATTCTAGCAGTCTTTAAGCCTTGAAGGTGGCTCAAAGGAGCCGACGCGTATTGGGTTATTATTAATTAAATTATTTTCTGGTCGAAAAGCCTTTTTAATTCCAAATTCCTTTAATCATGTCAAACCCAGACGTGTTGACGTTTAGAAATGATATAAAATCATACTGTATTGGTTATGCCATCAGATATGCCAACTTTCATCATTTCTAACCTTCCCTTCACCAGCGCTCTTCCAGAGAGATGCATTGTATCGTAATTATACTGACCTATCAAGAGCAGATTGGTGCTGGTACAAGATGGCTCCAAAATAACATTACGAACAGACCCCATAGCATATTGTGGCAATCCCGAGATTAAGCTATCAACTGTCATGATATCATTTTTTGTGTGCTCTCGACAATTAGGCAAGAATAAAACATTTCATTCAAATTATTCTAAAACAACTTATGCATTTTTTATTAACTGGGGAATTCTCTAAGAACTACTAATAGTGCCAAGGTGTATATGTTTAGGTGTACATGGCTGCATTTAACTAATAAATTCTTAATTTTATGGGCTCAAATTAACACCCGTTATATTTTAATGCAATGGGGGTTCCTCGTGAATATAATAAATAAATAAAATAGCCTTGGGAAATATGCCACAGTATTTCAAGCGGAAATTTACATTATTGATTTGTATGTGTAAAAGGTAGAACAGTTGCACTGTAGGTACAAATCAATTAAAATATTCTCAAATATGAAAGCTGCCTCAAAGCACTTGGATCTTATCGTTGTAACTCCAAAATCGTATGGAACAGCTAGCTTTCTCTAACTCAGTTATGCAGTTTTAGTGAAGTTACAGATCCCCCCACTCCTCCCCCTCCACACTCAAATTTAGAGGACAGCGAACCGAGCAAATGTGTTGCCAGAGAGGAATTTTTCAGACTGTATCACTAAATTAGCCAAGAAAACACCTGGTCAGAAGCCAAAATGCTTTAGACCTACCAGGATTGGCCCCTTCAAGGCTTTTATTCCGGACCTTCTTGCAACCAGGGCCAAAAATGTACTAGGGATCAACAGGTTATGTATGCCGACCTCGACTGGACTCTACATCGGATGTTTCCGTCTTAATCACTGATTGTGCAGGATTGGCGTGGGACATGCCGCAGAATGCTGTGCCTGGAGGAAGATGAGATGGCGGAACATGTCCTGTGCATTCTACCAGCTGTCTCTTTTTTGGTAATCCACAGCTTGAATCAGCAGACCTGGTCTGACACTGGCCTTCATTTGTCATCAGCCTTATGAAAATAATTAATCTAATGGGCAAAATATAAATCATAGGTGAAGCACAATAGACCATGAAGTCACTGTGGAAGGGTTGATCCTCGTAGATTTTTGTTGTGTAGTGTTTTAATGAGTCGTATAGGCCTTCGGCCACTCAGCGCTGTGATCCGAATGGGTCTTTTGTCCATGACAGACTATTTTAACTATTTCCTGGGGTGTTAAGGTCACCCCTCAAAGGTATTTGAGCCTTTTGCAGAACAGCCATGCGGTCACATAGCAAGTGTTCTTCTGTTTCTGCTGCTTCAGTGCAGTATTTGCAGTTTTCACTGTCTGCTTTACCCATCTTCATAAGGTGATGCCTTACTGGTGAGTGTCCTGTGATTATTCTCAAATCGCTTCTGTTCAATTCAAGGAACATTTCAGACTTTTTGATATGGTGATAAACCGTTTTGCCTGCCTTGAGTTTGGCTTTTTCCTCCAGTATAACAGCATTTGGTTCCTCTTCCAAGTATCAAGTTAATTTCTTACATGGTTTTTTTGTTGGTTCACAATGGGGCATTGGACCATAGAATATTGTTGCTGCCCTTTTTGCAAGATCTGCTTCCTCATTTCCTTCCTGGTACCCACATCAAAGTTACTTTGTTGTTCGTAGCCAGTTTCTTCAAGGATTTTTTGCAGTCCCAGGTCAGTTTAGACTCGGTTTTGAAAGATTTCAGTCGTAAGTGCGACCTGAGTGTCCGATAGGATGTAGATCTCTCTCTTTCTGAATCTTCTTTGTATGCACTACTGTGCAGAGATTTGTAGCAAGCATTTCTGCTTGGAAGATGGTGGAAGTAAGTTTTTCTAGGGACTTAGCGAGTCTGAAATTAGGTGCTCTATTCCCAGTCCTGCTCCCTCCATTTGTTTAGACCCGTCTGTATACCATACAGAAGATTTGTTTGTCAGCCCTTTACTGTCTCTATCCCATGCTTGTCGTTCATTTATGACCACGTTAATTGAAATTAAGTCCAGTTTAGCTGGCATTTAATCTGTTGGCTTGGTGAGTGACTCTAGTGGAATAATTTACAAGATCTTCAACTGGCCAACCAAGTCTACTGGTTTGAATTTGTCTGCTTGGAATAGTGCTGCTTCCTTCTTCACATATATCTGCAGTGGAGTAATATTCAGCATTGCCTGTATTGCAGCGGTAGGGCATGATGCCACAGCTCCTGTTATTCCAAGACATCCAAGGTTCTGCAATTGTTGCAATTTGCTTTGTGTTCAGGCTTTCCGTTTTTGGCCACCATACTATAGATTAGTGTTGGTAAATGCAGCGATTTTCGAAGAACCGGTAAACCGGTGAAAGTGATTTAGAAATCACTGTGATTTTTAGCAATGATTTGAATCACCGCAGTGATTGAGAATTTTAGTAAGCGTGGAAATAACTGGAAGCAGTTATGATTGGTTTCACTAGTGGTGTTTCTAGTATTTTTGTGCAGTAATTATAGGATATTCATGCGTTAAATGTTTTGTCTCACTATTCTGTATAATTAACTATAAGGCCTATTGGTAATAATTTGGAAAATCATTTGTGTCCCTACCTGCATTATCATTTTTTTTGCGAACTTGTAATGTAGTCTTAGAGACCGTGGGGTGATTTGAGATTATATGTTTTCTAAAATTTGAGTTCGTTGTTTTGTAAGAAATTTTTGTTGTTGCATATATTAGGTAAGGTTAGGTTTGAATGTGAGTGGTCCATATCGGTCCCTCCACCACGACCATAAGGTCTATTGTGGCTCACGCCTAATGTCTATATTTCGCCCAACAAATCCAGCCTCCTACAGAGGTCGACAACCTTTGTGGGCGAAAGTTGATCCAGATCCTCTGGAGCAAGCTTTACCCTGCCAAAGAGCAGGTATCTAGTCCTGTCCGCTGCCGGATAGGAACACAGCACGTGCTCTGCTGTCTCGTCATTCTCCATACACAGCCGGCACTCGGTGTCCTGACCGACCCCAATACGGTGCATGTGATGCCGCAAGCGGCAGTTTCCTGTATATAGGCCGACTAGAGTACTCAGTTGTTGTCTGTTCATCTTTAGAAGTTTTTTAGCTCTTGACTCAGACAGGCCATTTATGAAGGCCTTAGAGTGAGCTAATCCTGGAAGATTTTGCCAATATTGGATTGTCATTCTTTCTGTCCAGGTCTTTAAGGTGCGTTTTGCTGTGCAAGATGTTACCCCCAGCACCGGTTCTGGTCCGACAAAGTCTCTCTGGGCACCACTCCTGGCAAGCGCGTCGGCCGCAACGTTGCCATCATGGTCCGAGTGACCCGGTATCCAGACCAGCGACACCTCATTACAGCTGCCCAATTCGTTAAGGGCAGATTTACAACTCCATACCGTCTTTGAATTACACCGGTAGGAACCAAGAGCCTTTATTGCAGCTTGGCTATCTGCATATATCTTTATCGATATGTTTGTGCACAGGTCTTTTATACTTTCCCTTGCACATATCTCGATGGCATACACTTCTGCCTGGTGTATGGTTGCGTACTTTCCGAGGCTAGCTGATAGTCTAGCATCGGTGCTGCCCCCATATGCGCAGGCTCCTACTCCCAAATTGGTTTTGGAGCCGTCAGAGTACCAGCAGAGGTCCGCTCTCAACAGGGTCGTTTGGTTTCGGTCCCAGTCCTCCCTTTCCGGGAGGACGATCTTGAAAGACAAATCTCTGCTGATCCATGTAGGCATCAAGTCTGAGACCATTCCCAGAATCCTGTGACAATCACTGTCATCATGGAGACCGGACCCTCCCAGACTGATTTCCCTCGGCATGCTGTCTGCCGTTTGTTTTAGTCTGTACATTGTCCACCTCGCCACCCTATCCAACCATATGTGAAGAGGGGGAATATTAAGGAGGACCTCCAGAGCTGCTGATGGTGCGGTGCTTATCGCTCCGGTTATCATCAGACAAGCTTGTCTCTGTAGATGAGCCAGTTTGGCCCTCGCGATACCACGAAGTGTCTTAGGCCACCAAACTATGGCTCCATATGTTATCATTGGCCTGATAACCACTACATAGAGCCAGTATTGCATGTTGCATAGCAATTTTCTCGGTCAATAGGTGTTTTTTGTTTTTTAAACAGGTTTTGCACAACGCCGCAATATACGCTGAGATGAAACTAAAACTAAACTAAGTATGCATAGAAATGACACGGCACGGGAATAGTGCTTCGGTGATACTGCATCCAGCATGAACGAACAAATAATTTTTCAAATAATTTTGGGCTGAGCAGTGAGCACTGTGAGCCAGTATATCGCCAACACGCCAAACCGGTGAACGCTAACATTAGATATTTATTTCCAAGCGCTGTATCAGATCTAATACTGATATTTATTATTACGTTGTCGGTCGCACAGTCACGGTTGCCAGTGACTGCTTTGCTAGTCCACAATCGCTACTCACTGCATTAGTTAAACTTCGATCACAGGTAGCTCCAGTGATTTCTGCTCACCGGTATAAAATCACCGTGATCGATATATCGCCCAACACTACTATAGATGGAACCAGAGTTTGGCATATCCAATATACCATTCTGGGATTCAGCCCCCATGCCTTTCCTATAAGTCTAAGGCAAGTCCATATTGAGTTTTTTCCTAGTGTGTGTTCCAGTTCAGTTTTTGGTCTAAGAATATCCCTAAATATTTAACTTCATTGGAAAATTGCATCTGTGTTCCATTCAGAGTGGGAGCTTGATCCTTAGTCTACTCACAGTTACTAGAATAGAATACGAGTGATATAATCCAGGCTTACAATTTTTTATCTATACTTCAATGCAGTAATTTCTGTTGAATTACAGATTGCAGGTAGAAAATTCTGTTGTGGTAAGCTAGGGTTACTTATTCATCAGGGGCGGCTCCTCAATATGTGCGCCCGTGCGCACGCACTGCCGTGGAAAAAATAATATTTTTGCTATGCTATATTTTAATAAATTTTTATTTACATTTTTACCTCCTGCATTGAACAAACAAAATTAGTATATCGAGGATCGCAGAGTCGGCAGCCATTAATACAGAATCAGAATAAGTATAGTATTAATGGTTGCAGACGTTATAGTTATATACATCCATATCGATATACATCAGTCGCGCGGCGGTATGTATTTTTCGGCGCTATGAGGAAATGCAATACATCAATGCGAAATGATTGACTATCTTCGTCGAAAACGACCGAATAAGCAATCTGGTTGTGAGCTTTAAAATTCCACACTTGCAGTTTGCAGTGGACTTTTCGCAGAGCGTGTGTAGTAATTTTCGTGTAGTGCTTCGCGTCTGATTGATTTTAATTAGATCATTTCGTTGTTGTTTACATGTTCTCTATCAAAAATAGACATATGGATTTTTCGTTTAAGGAATGAGTATAGGTCTGTTATGTTATAACTTATAAACTAAAGTGAATGCTGAGTGTTGACAGAATTGTGATTTGTGTTAGTAATTACCAAAGGAAAGGACTTTTTAACTACTATAGCCTATAACTAGCTAGAGGAAAACTTGGTAAGTAGTTAATAATTATTAAGTTTAGTTAGTTTAGTAAGTAGGTTTTTTTATAATACATTTTCGGAGAAAAAAGAGGCGAGCCCTTCATTTTTAGTGAATTTTTCTTTAAAAAAAATTCACTAATAGAGAGGTATCGATGGAGAGACTTTGAATTTTTTTTCAAATGAGCGCGAACTAGGACCCCTAGAACCCATATCCGGGGTCAGTTTCAATTTTTATATGTTTATATATATATATATATATATATATATATATATATATATATATATATATATGTATATATATATATATATATATATATATATATATATATATATATATATATATATATATATATATGTATCCATAGCACTATCTTACATCCTTATCAAGACTCCGGACATAACATTTTGCTTCCGTGACTATTTTGCGACCGTATATTGGACGCAAAATAGTTTTCGTTGATTTCTAAGTTATAAAAGCATAGAAACACACCTATCTTGCTCATTAGTTCTCTTTTATGTTTATCATTCTGTATTAAGTTTTGTTTCTGCTGTTCGTGACACCAGATGACTACAATATGAAATTCAGTGGACGCAATTTATTGCTGAAGATGAAATATATTATTCAGTTTTAGTTCGCGATAAATCCGTTAAGGGCGCAAGTAAATATACACAATGAATATATAATCTTTCAATTAGCACATTATTATGATTCCTGTGTTGAAGGTGGTTTAGCAACACTGTAAATATCGAAGATAACCTGACAAAGATGTGTATGGTTACGTTTTTCATTTTCTCGGCATATATTATGCCGTAAGATGCTAGTTACTCAGGTTTCAAACATATTTTACTAGGTAAAACCTCCAGATACAATTATTTTAGTATAAAAAGGGAGTTTCTTTTTACAACTTTGACCTTTATCTCTTATAATTTAGATTATAAAAAATATAATAATAATAATAATAATAATAATAATAATAATAATAATAATAATTAGATATATATTTCTGTATGCCTTTTAGGAGAAAATGTATTGCAGTGTTAGTTCTACAATTTTTGCTTTTGTGTTTTGTAGAATGGCATAAGCTGAAACATAAAAAAAAACATAGGGATGTTGAAAAAGCAGTATGTGAAAATGTATTAGGTGTAAAGTAAGCTTAAGCGATATTAAATTTTTTTTAATGCTATAGAGCATATAGCTACGACATCAAAAAGAAGTTAAAAATTTTATTTTATACTGGGTGTACTTTTAAGCCGTGCATAAGTTGCAAAAGGTTGGTTGTTCGCCATTTTGTTTAAAAAAATTATGGTTTCCCATTATGGATAATCAGTAATCTAATATCTATATTTTTGGACATTTTCTCCAGTTTTCTGATTAAGACCTTTTAGGATTTTATACAACAAATAAATTATAAACATTTATTTTAAAAACACTGTAATTTGGAAACACGTTGACGGATTTTGATAAGCCTTACATGGTTTGAAAGCTATTTACTTAAGTTTTTTTCAGAATGACACTATGTTTTGTCTAAATGAGGTTTTTACGTTATACAGGCTGGCTAAAAAATCAATACAATTCAATATAACAATTGTTTATGTTGTTAGCCATCGAAATTAGTACTTTCTGCTATAAGGCCATCCAAAAAATCAATTTATCTGCTGCCAATTGTAATATGGCTACCATGATTTTTACAATCTCTTTGTTTCACGCTGCATAAAATGCTAAGATTTCTTTATAAAAAAACTGGCAAAATCGTCTAGAGATATTGATATTAGCTCAGTTATTATCCATAGTGGGAGACGATACATTGTTTTAGACAAAATGGCAGACTACGAAACTTTGGAAACTTTTACAGGGCTTTATCTTACACCCAGTATAATACGGATTTTTTATCTTTGCCAAGAAAATGTGTTATTTTGCACAATCTAGACCAAGCGTGCTTTTGCGAAGTGCAAACCACATTAAAGAAAGTCAACGTTTAAAAGGGTAACAGCTAATTGAAAATTGTGTTACAAATTGCTTTTGCCTAACTTTTTGTTGACCACTTTAGCTACTTCCCTGTACAATTTATCCGCTAGCGGGCTTATGCTTTTTGTCAGGTTAGCGTCTGCCACGAGTACAATTGGTGGTAAATAAATATAGGTATAGTACCTAATATCTACTTCTTGTGTAACGTTTGTGTGTCGTCTCTGTTAATTAATGTTGGGATTATTTGTAGTGTCACAATTTGCGTTTAAATGAAAATAACATGTCGAATTATTATGCAGTCCGCAAGTGCATCGTGCATCGGTATTGTCCCCTAACGTCGCGGACGGGCAATGCAGTGGAGGCCTTTCGGGCAGTCTCTGCAGCAGAGATACTGGCCGATATGGAATAAAGCGAACGAAGCTGGAAGTGACCTGGAGTTACAATTATTGTTTGCACGATGTCTGCTAAAGCTACCCAACATCCATCAATGGACAGCATAAGCCGGTAGTGCGCATGTGCTAGTGACTCGTCCCGGTTCTACATATTTAAGCCTCGGACAGCCAAAGCTGTGATGGGCGTCGGAAGATATAGACTAGGCCCATCATGTGACGACGACCCGGCAACTACTTTGAAAATTGCGACCTGGGATGTACATGATGTGAGAGGTAAAGAAAATAATATTGTGCAAGAGCTGAATGCACGAAAGGGTATATATTGTGCATGAGTGAGAAAAACTGAAAGGAACGCGGTGACGCAGTATTGGGGGAGTACATATGCATACGGTTCGATGCTGAAGAAAAGTCTTTTGGCAGGGAGATATGTGAAAAAATTATGAATGTGTCTTTCCAAGAATAATATGGGTGTGGGTGAGAACAGTCGAGTGTACGTAGAGTGTTTTTGGTTGCCTCCTATGGCCGCCACAAACGGCGAGAGGAAAAACTTTGGGAAATACACGAATGAAGTATTAGACATGTGTGAACCAGACGAAAGAATACTTGTTGCCGGAAATATGAATGGATGGGTAAGAATAAAGATAAAAGAGACAGATAGTTAGTAGTATTGGGGCCGTCAGGAAATGCAAGAGTTGATAAGAATATATACTGTTTGATGAATATATCTCTGGAAAGCGCCTGTCCATATATAATACGTTGTTTAAACACAAAAATATCCAGAAGTAAACATGGCAAAGTGTAGGTGTAAAAAGTATAATATACTATTATACTTTTCTTACATTGTCTATGATGAGAGACTTCGCACATTCTTAAAAGGTACTAGAGTTAAGCGAGGTGCTGAATATGGGTCCGACCATTTCCTTGTGGTGTCTTAGATAAAACTGTAATATAGATGGATAAAGCGATCGAGGAAACAAAACAAGTAAGAATCAAAGTTGAGGTACTTTTAACGCCTGAGAAAGGGAAACGGTATGCCTATGTATTGGAAAAAAAACGACTGAGTTGCATGCATTATGTGGATGGACGACCCTGAAAGATATGATAATTGGATGTGCAGGAGAAGGATTTGGTCTGAATGTTTTAAGGGTAATGCGTGGTGAAATCAAAAAGTAAAGAAAGTTGTGTATGGCAAAAAAAGAAGCATACAAAAGAATGGTGAATGCCAAAGATATGCGAGAGAAAGAGAAGCGGCGAATATTGATAGAACAAGTGAGACAACTAATTGGGATGTGCAACGTGATTTTATGACAGGAAGAAGCTGACCAACTAATCTCACTTCAGCAGGTAGTTGATAAATGCTTGAATGTGAGAAAGAATGTATTTTCTACATTTGTAGATTTGGAGAAAGCGTATAATACTGCAGATAGGTAGAAAATCTGTGGTATTTTGAAATAATATGGTATGGATGATGGCCAATTCGAAGTACTAAATCGCTATATGATAGCAGAAGAGCATGTGTGAGAACTAATGGTGCTGACTTTTTATGATTGAACAGGGTGTCAAACAAGGATGTGTGCTGTCTCCATGGTTATTCAACATATTCATGGGCAAGTGCATAAGAGAAGTTTGCTCCGACACATAAGGCATAAAAATAAATGCTTCATCTGAGGTAAAAGTGTTGTTACTGTACGCTAATGATGCAGTACTACTTAGTGAATCTGAAGGAAAATGCAGTGGCTGTTAGAAGACTGATGACAATAACAACTAAAATGAATCTATGTGTGAACGCAAAGATTAAATTTATAGTGTTTGATAAAGAGGGTGAAACGAGTAATTGCAGTCTCTTGTTAAATGGTAATCTAGTAGAGAAAGTAAAGGAATTTAGATACTCAGGAAGACTGTTTTCAAACAACGGATGAATATATGATGTTTCAAAAAGTAGGGTGAATGCAGACAGAAAGGTGCTGGGAGCTTTAGCCACTGTAGCGAACAGTGAATGATTATCTATGGGCCAAAGTGGCTGTATACAGTGCCCGTTTAAAGTACCCCACACCCCCACCCCCAAGCGTTTAAACTACATGGTATATCGCAACCAAATTTAGAGCGCTCAAATAAGATGTACCAGCCTACGATTTTATGGAAAAAGGACTGCTGGAAGTTTAAAAAGGGTGGAGAAGCGCCATCTTGAATTCATTTTTGAATGGAACACGTCGTATATTATTCTGTTTTCGAAATTTTCCCATAATTGTGAACATTTCTCTTAGAAACACTTTTTTCCTAAATTTCATTACTAATTTTTAGTTAAATCCCTGGATGAATTCGACAAATAATAGGTTTCAAAATACTTTATTAGGGATGAACAGTACCGGTTACCAAAAATCTACAAGCTTGCGAATGTGTTCTGTAAATTCACAATCAAAACAAATTAGTTGGTTGAAAAAACGATTTATTTATTTTTGAATAATAACAGTTTTATTTCAAACCAACATTTATTTCATCAATTGTTCGAAGTGCCCCTCTCCTAAATCTTGACAATAAAGTGCCCTATTATAAATTGCTTCTCACATTGATGAAAGTCTGTTCTTATATTACTTCACATGTTTCTCTTATTCTGCGTTTTATTTCACATGTTGGCCATATAAAACCAAACTAAAACACGAATGTTGCTTTCAGTCAAGATTGAAAACAATAGTTGTCATGGAAATATCTTATTTATTGTCAACCTTAATTGTTAACTGTCAATTAGCACGTTGAGACCCTTAAATATTTAATGAAATCTGTGACTATGGCTCGTACTTTAACCGATAAATTTGAAGCAGTGTTGATTTCTGGAGAAGCTGGAAGAAATTTTCATCTAGCAGTCCGGATGTTTAATGATAGATTTCTTGAGAAGCTTATTTCGAGGTCGTATTTAGGCAAACTTGTAAATAAACTGCAAACAAGTGATACGCTGAAAAATGCGCCAAGATCAGGAAGACCTCCTCTTTCAGAAGAACAAAAGTTCACATTATTGCTGAAATGGTAATCAATGCCACTCAGTCAACGTCTGCAGTTGCTGAATCCTATGAAGTAAGTGCGAAAACTGCCCAAAGAGTTCTCAAGAGTTCTCAAGTTTCATCGCTACCAAATGAGAGTCCTGCATACTCTCACGGAACACGATCCAGATCGGAGAGTTGAATTTTGTGTGGTTAACAGGAAGAATTGAAAAGGAACGAGGCTTCCTGAAACGTGTATGTTTTTCAGACGAATGCAAGTTTTTTTCGTAATGGAAAAGTCAACAAGAACAACGTACGATACTGGAGCGATACTAATCCGCATATTTTGAGACAGGAACATGCTCAGTTTCCTGAAAAAGTGAATGTTTGGGCGGGGATTTTGTTCGATACTGTTCATCCCTAATAAACTCTCTTGATGTCTCTTATTTGTCAAATTCATCCAGAGATGTAACAAAAAATTAATGATAAAATTTCAGTTCTCAAAATGTTTACCGGAAGTGACCAAAATCAATATTTCACTTTTAACACGAAATGTCACTTTTCATACATTAATGTTTCGAAAAAGATCAAATTTATGAAGGACGTGTATCTAAGAGGAATATTCGCAATTATGAGAAGATTTCGAAAAAAGAATAATATACGGGGTATTCTATTCAAAAAAGTAATTCAAGATGGCGCTTCGCCGCCATTTTAAAACTTCCATCAGTCCTTTTTCCATAAAATCGTAGGGTTGCACATTCTATTTGAGCCCTCTAAACTTGGTTGCAATTTGGTTGCAAGTGGTTCAAAACTTAATAGAGGGGAACGAACTTTAGACGGGCACTGTATAACAGCGTACTGGTACCGACTCTTCTATATGAGCCTGAGAGTTGAGTGTGTCAGGCAAACCATGTAATAAATTGAATGCTCTTGCGATGGACTCCCTAAGACAGGTGACGGGTAAGTAAAGGGAAGACAATAATTAGAAATGAATGGGTTCTTAGCGAATAGTATGTAGAAATGTCTACTGAAAGTAAGTATGAGAGCACATGCACAATAGGCCAAGGACTGCAGGGCTATCGGGGCGATAAAGCCGCGGACGAGCCCTGAGGGAGAATAATATAATGACAAGTAGAAATTATAGAGAGCATGTAAATGGCGAGACAGCCGCTGGAAGACCCATTAAAGCTTAGTCGGATGTTGTGGGTGATATATTAAAGAAATAGATCAGAAGTTTACGTAAAAGAAGAGTGGGTATGAAAAATGGACAGAAGTGTATGGAGAAACATTGTTGATAAATAGCATAGGTTTTGTGGTGGGCGCACCCCTTTATAGGAATTCCGAGACTGTAGTAGTAGTAGTAGTAGTAGATTGATTATACTAGAGTAAGTAGTAATGGCGAAGAATTCACTTTATATTGTTTGGTTAAATATTCTAAGCTAACTTTATTTCTTGTGTAAATGATTTATTTCGTTTTTATTTGTGCAACATTTATGTTTTTGGGTGGGAAAACTGTATTATTTTTATCGTTTAACATGGTCTAATATTTTTTTAACAATCAACTCATTTTTGGGTAACTCAAAAGGAAAATAATTGGTTCTGCAGTAAAACCACTATCTCTTGTGCCTAATAGCGTAGAAAATGACAGACGTTTTACTCGTTAACTGAAATTTTTATAGTGGTATGCATTTCATAGTAACTGTAGAACATGTCACCAAAGGATCTATACATCTTAGAGACTTGCCTAGTATGACTGAAGTCATAGTAATAATGACTATAAACAGCAACTATACTATGAGAGACGATTTAGGTAATTTAAGTTTTTCAATAATAAAATTTTTAAATTTATGTGAAAAATCAATTTCACATTCTGTTAAGGATACAAAGCTAAAGTTGAAACATGGAAAATGTCCTACTCTTAAATTAAAATAGAACCAAAAACCATTTGTAATAAAAGGTTAAATTAATTGCATTATTTAGAAAGTAATCAAATTGTACTTGTGCATTAATTTCGTTTTACAACAGAAACACAAATTTAAAGTGTATAGAGGTAAACTTCACTCTCAATCTGCATAATTTTTGTTTTGTTTTATGTGTCATTGGCTCTCTTTACAGAAATGAACAATGTAAGTAATATTTCTCCATGAGATTTTTACACGAATTTTGTGACATCTTGGCAACACTGTTGGACGTAAAATAGATATAAAGGTGAAAGAAATATACGCATGTGGACGTAAAATAGTGATAAATATGTAAAAGAATATATACACACGGATTCAATGTAATCGGTGATTTAAAAGGAAGTAAAATAACCTGAATATGTATGAACTGTATATATATTTTTTTGCAAATATTAACACAAAAAGTATATGGAGCTTCATAAAATTTACAGGAGATTCAATATACGCAGCCAGATATTCAATAAAGCTGTTGTTTCTGGAGGATGTAGAATTACTGCATTGTGAAAGGACGCAATATAACTGCTGGATGTAAATATATATATATATATATATATATATATATATATATATATATATATATATATATATATATATATATATATATATATATATATATATATATATATATATATATATATATATATCCAACCGATAACTCAAAAAATAAGCAACTGATTTCGATGAGACTCGGCAAGTACCTTTCTTTTATTAATGCCTTGGATGAGTTCGTTAGTCAGGGAAATCGGATAAGGTTTTCCAGGAAAATTTTGAGTTTTGTTTAAAAAAAATCTACAAGCTATTTTAATGAAATTTGGTGGATATGTTGCCCTGTAAAAGACCTTACTACACACTAAAATTCAACTTTCTACATTTTTAGAAAATTGAGTTATTCAAATTTTGAGTTTTCTTTTGAAAAAATTTTTTTTCTCAGAAAATTACAAAGTTATTTTGATAAAATTTGGTGGGTATGTTGCCCTGGGTAAGACCTTACCATACACCAAAATTCAACTTTCTAAGTTTGTAGAAACTTGAGTTATTCAAATTTGAAGCATTTAATAAAAATTCACCACCATAACGCACTTGCTGCGTCTCGAACTTTTTTTCTTGCGCACCCCCAATGCATAAAGGCACGAGCCGCTACTGTTATTCATAGACCATAATATGCTTGAAGTTTTGGAATTAATTTACAAATTTATTAAGTAAAATGTTTTATATTAGTACAAATTTAATTATACATCTTAAAGAATAAAATAAACACACAATACTGATTATATTCATAAAAATAAAAATAAAAAAAGGTCATAAAAATCACTTATCATAATGAATTTTCTTTACTTGGCACTAATTCTCCCCAAGTGATTACCATTAGAACAGTTGACCATTGATGGTCAACCACTGGACGATTTCTTTTAGATTTTTTCGCACCGACTACCTCAGTCATATCTGAAAGCAAAAAATTAAGAAAGTAACAAACTTTTTTATACAACAAATATATTGAAATAGAGAATTTTTATGAAATGTAACAATTTAACTACATATTTTAAGATTTCCTTAAAGGCACAAGATGATCGACCTATTCAAGCTTGAAACAACAATTTTGGTTTTAAATATAATGAAAGCTGATGAAGAGAAAATTAGTGACATTTTCCTCCACAATGAAATCGCCCTAGAAAATTAATAAACCAAGGTTTCCACTATTTATTCGATATCTTTAAAAAATAAAATTGTTAAATGGTGAGCAAACAATTAGGATTTTGGGGGTTACTTATCTTTAAAATTTAAATTCTAGGTTTTTCTATTTCCATGCTAAATTTCTGTTGATCAGAGCTGCTGTATTATTCAAGCAAAATAATGAATCTCTGCATCCTGTATCATTTGAGCAAGATTTGTTGGTATTCATTATTAGTGAATTTTCTTAAAAAAAATTCACTAATGAGGAGATCCCGACTTTTGAATTTTGAAAAAATTTCTTCACATGAGCGCTAATTAGGCCCCCCCAGAAAACATAACCAAGGTCAGTTTCAATTTTTATATGTTTATATATATATATATATATATATATATATATATATATATATATATATATATATTTATATATATATATATATATATATATATATATATATATATATATATATATATATATATATATATATATATATATATATATATATATATATATATATATATATATATATATATAGAAATAAAATGTTTCAAGAAGGATGTTTTACAAACCCTAAAGTCTTAGTTTCAACCGTCATTGTCCTTCATTTTACTAAAATATTTGCAGAAAATTCATTTCAAATAGACCCTTTCTCTGATGCTTGACAAGTAGCCTTAGCTATAGAGTTTATCATTTAATGGTATACAATTTTTGTCGAATTTTCGTAAAAAATCAATAAAGTTCAATATATCCGTTATTATATGAGACGAAAAAAATTTATATATATTAATTATAGGGTGTGTTGAGCTACATCTTAAAATAATATTTCTACAATCACAGGGTGGCCCATAAGTCGTTGGTGATACAAATTTCCTTTTTTTTTAATCAAACACGCCTTATGTTATTGCATTTTTGCATTTTCCATCGAAATATAATGCATGTTTGTAAGAAAAGAAATTCTGAACGCAGCAAGTGCGTTATGGTAGCGAATTTTGATCAAATGTTTCAGATTTTTTTTAATCAAACACGCCTTATGTTATTGCATTTTTGCATTTTCCATCGAAATATAATGCACGTTTGTAAAAAAAGAAATTCTGAACGCAGCAAGTGCGTTATGGTAGCGAATTTTGATCAAATGTTTCAGATTTTTTTAATCAAACACGCCTTATGTTATTGCATTTTTGCATTTTCCATTGAAATATAATGCACGTTTGTAAGAAAAGAAATTCTGAACGCAGCAAGTGCGTTATGGTAGCGAATTTTGATCAAATGTTTCAGATTTTTTTTAATCAAACACGCCTTATGTTATTGCATTTTTGCATTTTACATCGAAATATAATGCATGTTTGTAAGAAAAGAAATTCTGAACGCAGCAAGTGCGTTATGGTAGCGAATTTTGATCAAATGTTTCATATTTGAACAGCTCAATTTGCTATTAACCTATAAGGTTGACCAAGAAACGTGTTTTTTCGGGAACACTTTAAGTTTACTTTTGGAAATTTTTGTATATTTTCACACAATAAAGTTATTTTGATGAAACATGGCACATTGTTTTTACTATATAGATTATACTGGTAACCAAATTTGATGCCTGCTTTCTTAAAAGAACACACATATTTGTTATTAAAAACATTTAAATGAAAATTCACTACCATAACGCACTTGCTGCGTCCAGAATTTTTTTATCTGAGCAACAATAGGTTTCAAATTAAATGTTCATACTAGTGGCGTGCGGTCCATGGAAGCAAGGGAAGCATTGCTTCCCTTAAAATAACGACCACATACCTACTTAAAAATAATTTGTATTAAACCGAATTATTTAAAATCCATTTTGTATTTTAAATATTAAATTTCAAATTCTAAAACTAATTTATCTATTACAATTTTTAATTCGCAAGCTCACACATAATTATTTATTATGCATCATACTGTACTTGTATATGCGCTCTGCGCTCTTGGCAAGGACGTCGTCCCAGTAAACCGACCGCCAACCAACATCATGAACCTGATACTACGAGAGTGGATGCAATGACTTAAGTTAAATACACGTAGCCAGCAGGCCACATAATGAGAAACCCGTGCTCGATGCTCGACACAATGTACATGTATTTCAACATGTAGAACATGTTGGAAGACCCGATGCACGTACAACGTGAATGTCGCTGATTATTTCGTAGAAATAAGCAGTTGACTAAGTTAAATACATTGGCATTTTATAATTATTAATATGGCTGCAACTACAACAGCTTTTTACAGAGGCGTCGGTGGGGGTGGGAATTTACAAACTTTACGAACAAGTGGTAATAATAACTGTGATTGTGTCGTGTGTTTTTTAATAACCAAAGGATTTTCAGCTTTATCGTTTGCTGAAAAACTTGCTATTATTAATAAAGGTAGGCCCAAACCTACTCTAAAAAACTTAAATACAAGAATTAAAACATGTATTCGACATTTCAACGCGGAAAAAACTTATAAACAATATGAATGTTTAACAGGAATAAACTGTTTTGTTGGCCTGGTAGTCTATTTGTGACTGAAAAGGGGGTGTGGAATAAAAGTGGGTTTTCCGACTTGAATAATTTACATAAAGTAGTAAAAAGACATGTTATGTCTAAAGCGCATTTACAGACCATTTTAAAATTAAGTGTCTTTGAAACAAACGCGAATTGAACACGATGCTGATAAGCAGATATAAATTAGTCATCGCCAACACAATGAACTGGGGTTCAGGGGTCATGACGAAACAACTATATCTGCAAATAGAGGAGACTTTCAAGACCTAGTTTCTTTAATAGCCAAATACGACATTTGTTTAAAAAATCACTTGGAACAGTTTAACGTTTTTCGCGGGACATCAAATCGCATTCAGAATGACTTAATTGCGGCTGCTGCCACTATTATTTTGAACAGAATTAAATCTGAAATTACACAAGACTCGTTTCATTGCTATTGTTCTAGATGAAACAACTGACGTAACTAATTTAAGTCAACTATCTGTAGTAATACGCTATGTAAAAATGGATGGGAGCAAGAAAGATTTTTAGGCTTTAAAAATGTGACAGAAGATCGTACCGCAAACGCTCTATATAAAATTGTGGTTAATATTATGAAATATATTGAGGAGACTGATAATAAATTAACTGCCCAAAGCTATGATGGGGCTGCTGTTATAGCCGGACATTTAGGAGGTCTTCAAGCTAAAGTGCGGGAAACGTTTTTCAGTGCTCTATTTGTACACTGTTGTGCTCATAAATTAAATTTAATCTTATCCCATAAATCATATTAAAGAATGTAAGGTGTTTTTTGCTACATTAAGTGGAATGGCTGCTTTTTTTCCAAATCTATGAAGCGCACACAAGCCTTAGACTCAATTGTTAAAAATGTTTACCCAAAGTAGCTGCAACCCGATGGAACTACAACGGCAGACTTGTGTGAACTATATTTGAACACGGTGAATCGTTATTGAACTTTTTGAAAACATAATAGAAAATAGCAAAAATTGGGATGCAGAAACAATAAATAGTTTTAGAGGATTTTTGGATGGTTTGAAAAGAGACTTTAATTTTAATTTTTTACTTAATATATTTTCGGTAATATTTACGTTTTCAGATAATGTATTTAACATATTGCAATGTAAAGCAAATGACATTGTTTTTTGCCTGAAGAAAATTAGTGAATTTAAATCCATTATAATTCAAAAAAGGAATGAATTTGATAAGTTCTGGAAAAAAACAATGGAATTAGGAAAAGTGAGCCACGAAGAAAGCGTCTGCGCACTGATAATGTGGGAGACCTTCAAACTTCTTATCGCCGCCTTTTCTACAAAATCATAGATCAAATTCAGCAGCAAATTAACTGCAGATTTGATCATCTCAGTGACCTGAAATTTCTTGAATTGTGTAATTTTGGAGGATTTGTAGCGATACCTTTCCCAGAAGATTCATTCAAATCATTATTCCACCACTATGGACATTATTTTGACAAAGCCTTATTACGATCAGAACTTACAGTCATTTATGAAACCGATGTTATTGACACAAAAACTAACGCGAGTGAACATTTAACTTAAAACAATCAAAATTGGAAAATGCATATTCTGAAGCGTTAAAATTATGTGAATTAGTATTAACAATTCCTGTTACTAGTGCGTCTGTAGAACGAAATTGTTCTACATTGAAACGTATCAAGAGTTTTGTTAGGAATTCAACAGGACAGGAAAGACGTTCCCAAATTTCAATTTTGTCAATTGAAAATAACTTCGTCAAGGAAATGTCCCAGAATCCACAGTTTTATGACATTATTAACGAATTTGCCAAAAACGACAGAAGAATTGAGTTACACTACAAATAGGTAAGTTTCTGAAAATTGCTTCCCTTATTTAAAATGTCACCGCACGCCCCTGCTTCATACTATGTACATGTACATAAATAACTATGATGATCTTATATATACATTTGTACATACAAAGTGCTAAACTGATGGCCGTATTCCAAGACAGTTCTGGTATTTTGCGTGTAGGTGGTCGCTTGAATCACTCCAGTTTGTCTTATGAGCGAAAGCATCCGCGTTTACTGCCGCAAAAGTACCTACTCACAGTGTTTTTAATTGAACAATACCACAAAGGGTATCTCCATGTTGGCCCTCGCACTCTTCACTTTTTGTTGTGTCAGAACTTTAGGATTCTGTCTGCAAGACTTGCCATAAACACTGTTGTTTCGAAGTGTGTGCCATGTTTGAAAATAAAGCCTCAACCTTATCAGCCCCCTATGGGTGACTTGCCCCTTTCTCGAGTTTCACATGTCAAATCATCCTCACATTCTGGAGTAGAATTTGGTGGTCCTTTCATGATCACTATGAATCGATACCGAGGTGCTAAAACATCTAAGGCATATTTTTGTGTGTTTCGCGACTAAGACTATACATATAGAACTCATCTGCAGTATTTTGACTGACGTGTTTCTCGCTGCCCTGCAACTATTTATTGCTCGTGTGGTCGATTTGATAATCTCTATAGTGATTGTGGTACCAATTTCGTAAGCTCAAACGCATTTTATCTGATGCAGCCGCTAGGGAAGGAATCCAGTGGCATTTCAACCCCCCTTCTGCACCACTTTTCGGTGGTCTTTGGGAATCGGGTATTAAGAGTGTAAAATCTAACCTCATGTTGTTGGCCAGCAAATCTATCGTATGAAGGATTCTATACTGTCCTTACGCTTACAGAATCTGTCTTGAACTCCCGACCGTCAAATCCCATGAGTTCGGACATCGATGACATTCACGCTTTAACTCCTGGACACTTTCTCCATATGGAGCCAGTTTCTATGCTTCCAACTCCTGATTTATCGTCTATCCCCTTAACTCGCCTTTCAAGATGGCAACTTTTTCAAACGAATGCACCATGATTTTTGGATTCGCTGGCATAAGGAGTACCTTCATACACTACAACAGTAAGGCAAGTGGCTTGACGCTGGTACTCTTCCCACTGTTGGGGCCCTGGTAGTGGTGAAAGTTGATAATGTTCCGCCTTCTAAATGGCTGCTGGGTCGTCTATTATCTCTAATTCCTGGTGCTGATGTGTGGTAAGAGTAGCTATTGTAAAAACCGCAAACGGCATCCTGCGCTGCCCTTTGGTGAAGCTGTGTCTGTTGCCATCTCATGATTAGTAGCTTTTTTTCTCTAACTTAATTTTGTTTCTTTCTTCGTTTTAGTGAATTTTCTTAGAAAAAATTCACTAATGAGGAGATCTCGACTTTTGAATTTTGAAAAAATTTCTTCAAATGAGCGCGATCTAGGACCCCTAGAACCCATATCCGGGGTCAGTTTCAATTTTTATATATTTATATATATATATATATATATATATATATATATATATATATATATATATATATATATATATATATATATATATATATATATATATATATATATATATATATATATATATATATATATATATATATATATATATATATATATATATATATATATATGTATCACACCGATAACTCAAAAAATAATGGGCCGATTTTGATAAAATTTGGCATGTACCTTTCTTTTGTAAATGGCTTGGATAAGTTCGTTAGCCAGGAAAATCGGACGAGGTTTTCCGGGAAAATTTTGAGTTTTCATTCGAAAACTCGAGGTTTTCCGGGAAAATTTTGAGTTTTCATTCGAAAAAAATTCTTATCTCAAAAAGTAATAAGCCGATTTTAATAAAATTTGGCATGTACCTTTCTTTTGTAAATGGCTTTGACAAGTTTGTTAGTCAAGATAATCGGACGAGGTTTTCCGGGAAAATTTTGAGTTTTCATTCGAAAAAATTTTTTATCTCAAAGAACAATAGGCCTATTTTGATAAAATTTGGCATGTACCTTCCTTTTGTAAATGACTTTGACAAGTTCGTTAATCAAAAAAATCGGACGAGGTTTTCCGGGAAAATTTTGAGTTTTAATTTGAAAAAAATTTTTATCTTAAAAAATAAGAAATCTATGATAACCAAATTTGGTAGGTAGGTTTACTATATAAAAAGTAAACTATACACCAAAATTTAGATTTGTATGTTACAAGAAAAAAAAGTTATAATAAAATATTTTGTGCCAGATCATTTCTATGAAAATTCACTATCATAACGCACTTGCTGCGTCCAGGCTTTTTTCTTGTTCATTTATTGTTTTGGATTCTTACTAATCAGGATATTTTTTTTCTCTCTTTATCATTCACGCTGACGCACTCGTGGCGCAGGTTGCTAGGTGCCAGCCTGCTAAGCGAGAGGTCCCGGGTTTGAACCCTGGGCGAGCCAACGAGAAGTTACTCTGTCTGGAAAATTAGTCAAAATAGTGAATGATGGGAAATGAATGTGCTAATGGCCTGAGATGCCGCAGCCAATAAAAAAAATATATATATCATTCACGCTAATTAATATTATTTTTTTTTGTGGTGAAAAATACCTTGCTTATAGCAGGCATTTTGGCCGGGCGGGATGTTCGTTCTCGTATACGGCAGTAAGTTTGCTTTTGCGAGCAAAATGAATGCGCCAGTACGCCACTGTAATTTCGTGTCAAAACAACTCTGTGCTGAAGAACTATAACCAGAGAATGATATATGTATGTTGCATAGTTTTTCACCTACCTCGTAGAAAAGCCAAAAAAACGGCCCTTGTTACACTTGCTAGTTGCGAAGCACACGAGAGGAAATTGAGTCAATTACTTTTTAGAGAGAAAACCTGACAGTATCGCAGCAGTGCTATTTTGGCCATTCACGCTTTTTTCTGTAATTATAATTATACTGCCGTCATATCTCTCTTTTAAAAAACGCATAGAGTCCACTTAAGACAAAATTTCTCTTTTGTTGTCTCTCCCTGCCATCAAAACACTTTGATTTCGAAAACCGCATTGCAATACGCACAACAAGGTATACAGAAACAAGCTAAACGAATTGATAAATAGAACAAATGATAATTATTATAAATGAATGAAAGAAAGGAACAGTGGTAACCCTAAAGCTATGGGGAGATGCATTGGCGAAGTGGAATATAGGGGGCGTACAGGAGGGATGTAAGTGAAGGAGGTCGTGGAGAGGGGATTATATTAACGGCAAACAAGCAAGAGATTGGACAAGAATTTAAGAAGTTCTATTTTCGAGTATTAGAGCGCGACTTGCAATGAAGGTAAAAATAACACCATCCAATTTTAAGAGAAACCGTATAAATAATTCGATATTCATTGAGGAGACAACTGTGGAAGAAGCAGCAGATACAATAATGTGCTTAAAATCAAATAAATCTCCTGGGGTATCAAAGATATCTCTAAGTACATTTCTACATCTTTGACATATGTCTACAATAAGCCAATAAACGAGGCAACATTCTTTCACGGCTTTTAAAGTTGTACGAGTTGTTCCTCTGTACAAATCTGGCAGTAAAACAGATGTCGGTAATTATAGACCTATCTCGATTGTGTCTTGCCTCTCTAAAGTGTTTGAAATGTTATTAAAAAATCGCTTTGAAGTTTTTCTTAAAAAGTACCGCATACTCTCTGATGGTCAGTATGGCTTTCGGGAAGCGAGGTCGGCGGCTGATGCTGTGGCATGTCTGCGGCCAAAATCAATTGTGTGATTGATGAGTCAGAGCGAGCTTTATGCATCTTCGTCCATCTGGCCAAAGCATTCGACATGGTTAGTGACTGTGAGCTTCTGAAAACACTGGAGAGCATAGGATTTAGAGGTGATTCATATAAACTCATGGAGAGCTATCTGAGGGACAGAGAGCAGTGTGTGGTGATAGACAGTGAGCCAAGCACTTACAAAGAAGTCGAATGTGGTGTTCCTCAGGGCAGTGTGCTTGGGCCGTTGCTTTTCTGTCTTTATATCTATGATATATTTCTCATGGAAATCCGTAGAGATATTGTAGGTTTCGCTGACGATACAGCCATTTTCTGTCGTCATTCCAACTGGGTAGATTTAAAGGCGATGGTGGAAGCAGACTTTTCCCAAATAGTTAGATTTTTCGAGTTTCAGAAAATGACAGTTAATTGGAGGAAAACATTTTATTTGCCTTTCGCCTCGTATGCTCGAAATCTGCCGAAGTATGATGCCCTCTCGATAAGGACGGAAAATATGTGTGTTGAGATTGGATGCAGGGGCAATATAAAGTATCTTGGCATTATAATAGACCAACATTTGCGGTGGCATAAGCACGTAAATACTGTTGTGCAAAAACTGCGATATCTCATTACAACATTTAAATTTTAAAAACGAATGTTTAGCCTGGGACATTTAAAAATATTGTATTTTGCTCTTGTTCAGTCTCATCACAACAAAGGAATATTGCCTTGAGGAGGGGTTTTCAGTGGGCACTTAAATCGTTTAGAGGTCACACAGAAATGGTTACTTAAGATTATATTTGAACATGAACGTTTACATCCGAGCGATAGCTTGTACGAGTAGAGTGGGATGTTTGATTTAAGACAACTATATTATAGACAGCTTTTATTGTTTCAGTTTAGAAATAAAAATCAGAACAGCCAACAAATTCTAAAACATGTATATTCAACTAGGCCCAATGTCGGTGATCATTTGAGTATTCCAAGGGCGTGCAAGACCGCTGCCCAGATAATTTATACTTACTTGGCTCCGAGAATATCTAATTGCATCCCAAATGAGCTAAAAATGATTCGCTCTTATGGCCTCTTTAAGAAGCGACTCAGTGGTTGGCTACTGCAGCAACGAAGAGGTAGAATAAGAGAACAAATTGAACTGAAAAATGTTTACAAGTGAATAGCATCACGAGCGTCACTAACTGACAGCATTATGCTCTGTGTCACTATTGATGTCTTTTTAGTTTATTTCCGTGAGTGTGCTGGCTGTTTTAGATGTATTTTATTGTATTTTGTGGTTTATGTTTTCATTATTTTTATAGACTGTAATGTTTAGTTAGGCACACTGTTTTGTTGTTCACTATTTTGTTTAACAACTTGGTTATTATTGGTTTTATGATGGATAGATTTTGTGTTGTATCGTTGCAAATCATTGGAGATTTCTTCTTAGTGTTGCAAGTATTCATAAGTGTCTCAGTGTCCACATACAAGGATTGTTCTTCGGCGGGTGAACAGTGAATGAGAACGATACATTTTTGGGTGTATAATTTCTTATGAGATGTTTTAATGGTCATTTGTATATATGATGTCTACTGCTAGATTTAGAAATCATCACATTTAATCATGTACAAGTTTTTACTTTTGTAGGAAATTACTGTTTTTTGTCATAGGAATTATATTTTGTATACTGCCTGTTCTTGTAGTTTATATTTTTGGCAATAAACTTTATTATTATTATATTTGTGGCCAGGTTGCAAGTTTGGTTTAGAACACCAAAAACCAGACACACTCATTATGTCATCGCTTGAATGTAGCAGTTCTAGCGAAGCTGGGTCATACCAATTCACTTTTCGATCTGCATCTTCCGAGTTACTTCCGGTTCTCTTAAACTTCGAAGGGCAAGACACTGCTGTTGTATTGCTATTATACCATAGAAAACATAACTACCTCTTTCATCAAGGCTGTTGTAAGAGTTCCATCCTAGCTCCCCATCTGCTTCTAAACCCAAAAGTGGCGTTTCTGGAAAAAATTTATTGAAAAGAGCAGACTCTGATTCTTTATTCGCCCATTTTGCTGCACAACATATTCTAAAGGCAACACTGCTAGTCCGTCTGATGACTCGCCTTTTTAGCTGCAAACAAACAAAAAAGAAACTATACATTAAAAACTTTTTTAAAATAGTTAATAGCCAAGAAAAATCGTGGATCCAAACGGAAAAGTTTCCACATTTATATCTAAAATGGTATAATTTCACTAATTTAGCACAGCTAATGTACGCTACATGGGTCACATTTCTATAACTTTCAACACCTGATAAAAAGAACATATTTATTTATTTAGAAATAACTGCACTGACGAATCTACATTTGCAAACCATATCATTGATACTCAACATAGACCCACAGTAAAAAACCACATAGAAGTACTATTTCTGTAATGACGAGCACAAGTGTGACTTTTTGGAAGCTTTAGAAATAAAAATACATATACACTGCTTCTATTACTGTTATTTTATTATTATGACCATTGTTATGGTGATTATTATGATTTTTTTCATGTTAAATATTGACATATGTCACAGATATTTTAAAGAGGTCATGTCAATTTTATTGCATTTTTCAAGAATTAAAAAAATAAAGTACCCAACGTGTTGCGTGTGAAAATCGCCTGAGAGCAAATATAATTTAATAACATCAATCATCTTCGCCTGTTTCTAGCTTATTTTCTGCATAGTTATATTGCACAGGTTTATTAAGTCATCAGAAATATTATTTATAAGCATATATAAGGTTACTTGGATGTAAATGTAAAGAACACCGTCGATTATTCAATATGCAAGATTTGCTAAAATGGTTTGCGGCGGTGTCAGGTATATTTCGAGGAATCATGTTGTGGATAATAATAAATTTGTTATCTTCTTTATTTATTGATTGGGTGCTTAATTATTAAGAGCTGAGATTGTATTAGAATTTTTCTAAGTAGGTTTTACGAGTGCGGTATCTTCTGTCTTTGTGTAAGAAGTGGTTAGAGCAAGATTGACCGTGGATGTATTTTATGTTGGATACGTTTTACTCTCTCAGGGCTGCAACTAAATTCATCATTTACTGGTCACCTTCTGACAACAACTTTGTCCAGCTCTTTGACTACCTTTCTGAAAAAACCGACCATCTGATTTCTCAATATCCTTCCTCCAAGATCACTATTCTTGGTGACTTCAATGTCCATAATAAGGAATGGCTAGGATCTTCAAAAACCGATCCACAAGGGAGAGCAGCGGAGGCCTTTGCAGTCAGCAACTCTTTAGCCAATATGGTTCAGCAACCTACTTACTTTCCCCGCATCCCAACACACAGCTTAAATCCCTTGGATCTCCTTCTTACTACGAATCCTGAATGATATAAAATATAAGTCACCGCCCCCCTGGGCCGCTCAGATCACGGCATGGTCACTGCTTCCTGCGCAATGCAACCCCAGGTCACAAAGTCATCACACCCATGTATCGTTTGGCACTACAACTCCGCGAACTGGGACGAAATGCGAGATTACTTTTCCTCATTTCCATGGGCGTCTGTCTGCTTCTCTCATCCTGACCCCTCTGATATCTCACAAAACGTTACCGAAATTATCCAAGCTGGTATGGAATTATTTATTCCACGTACACAGAAAACCTCTTCAGCCACTCAAAAGCCCTGGTTCTCTAAATCTTGTGGACAAGGCGAGACTTGAAAATGTCAAAGCTCACAAAACGCTTCTACACAATCCCAGTCAAGAAAACCGTCAAGCATTTAATGACGCAAGAAACCGCTATGTCCGCATTCTTTCTGGGGCAAAAAACTCGTTTAATAACCACATCAAAAACAAAGTCCTCTTAAGCTCCAATGGCAGCAAACCCTTCTGGACTCTTGCTAAATCTATTAGGAATAATTTCTGCAAGAGCACGTTCCCACCTCTTGTCTCAGGGGATGAAATTGTTTCTACCGCCCTGAGCAAGGCTGAACTTTTTGCCTCGTTGTTCGCCGGCAATTCTACTCTCAACTCACCTCCAAATGTTCAACCACCAACAGTCCCCAATGTCGCGCATAAAATGACGGATATCAATTTCAAAACTACAAAGGTACGAAAGATGCTCTCTTCTCTTAATACCAGGAAAGCCTCTGGCAAGATCCCAGCAATTGTTCTCAAAAAATGTGCACCAGAACTTGCCCCTGTCCTGACTCGTCTGTTTCAGGCATCTTATAATAGAGGCATATTCCCTAGTAACTGGAAAACTACTCGAGTACAACCCGTCCCCAAGAAAGGATCCAAAGCGCTTCCTAGCAACTACAGGCTTTTTTCTCTCCTTTCAGTCATCTCTAAAGTGATGGAAAAGTATATAAACACCGAATTACTGAAATTTCTTGAAAAACACAGTCTAATCCACGACAGGCAGTATGGATTCCGTCAGCGCAGATCAACTGCTGACCTCCTTTCCTTCGTCACCCATTCTTGGAACAGGTCTATGGAACTACACGGTGAATCCCAGATTGTCGCTCTAGACATATCCAAAGCATTCGACTAGGTCTGGCACGCAGCACTGCTTAATAAACTTCCGGCCTATGGCCTACCACCAAAACTCTGTACTTGGACAGCAAACTTCCTCTCCAACCGGATCATTTCTGTTGTCATGGATGGCCATTCCTCTAAACTATATCCAATTAATGCAGCAGTTCCTTAAGGTTCAGCTTTAGCCCCTACTTTGTTTCTTCTCCACATCAATGACCTCCTGTCTAGCACTTCCAACCCAGTTCACAATTACGCGGACGACAGCACCCTCCACTCAAATATACAATATTCTAAGCCTGTTTCTTTGGGCCAATTAGATGAGGATCGCAAACTCATGAAGGGTTCTGTCTGTGGATCTCCAAAAAATATTAGACTGGGGAAGTAGAATTCTTGTACAATTCAACCCCACCAAATCTTAGTCCTGCTTTCTTTCTCATAAAACATACACCAGCCCTAGAACCATCACAATGAATAAACAAGTTATTCAAAGGAATGAGTCCTTTTCACTTGGCATTTCTGTGGATCTAAATCTCAATTGGAACCAACATGTGACATCAATTGCAGAAGCGGCTGCTAAGAAATTAGGTTTCCTCTTCTCGCAAATACTTTTCACCAGCTAATCTCTATACCTTATATACTTCACAAATAAGGCCAAACCTCGAATACTGCTCCCACATCTGGGGTGCTGCCGCAGCTTCTACACTCGCTATCCTGGACTCCATTCAGAAGAGAGCTATACATCTCATTGGTGACCCTACCCTCACCCAAAGGCTGCCATCCCTTGCCCACCGACGTGCCGTTGGTGACCCCCCCCCCCTCTCTCTCTCTTTTATAGATATCTGCACAGGCACTGCTCAGAGGAGCCTTCTTCCATAGTTCCTCCATCTGCTGCCCCCAACAGATCTACCAGGGGAGCAGAGCGAATACACCCTTTTACTCTCCAGGTCACCAGACATAGGACAACTTGTTATGCCCGCTCTTTTGTGCCGAGGACTTCCAACTTGTGGAATTCCTTGCCGGCGCATGTTTTTCCTTCTCCCCCGAACCTCCAAACCTTCAAGTCCAGAATTAACAAGTTGCCTCTTTCCTCCTTGTCGACACCCACAGTATGATAGTATTTAGGCTGTAAGCCCTCGTGGTGTGTTGTTGAAAAAAAAAGGACTGTATGGCTCAAGTTCAAGTTTAATGGCAACATAGGACATCGAATACTGTTGTAGTTTGGAATCGGGACATTTCAAGTGTTAAAATGTGATTTGTTTTTCTATATAGATTTGAGTACATGAACCACTGAAACAGCTGTATCCTTGCTGTTGAATCGAGTTACATTTGCGAAAGTGACTAATTGAGCTCTCTTCTAGTTTATATGCTTTTACTATTTATTATCAGAGCATTATCTATTGAACTTTGACTTTGTTCGTTACTTGTAGTAGCGTGTTTTGGTAATAAACCAATATTTTATATGTTAGGTGTTGATTTGACTGCATGTTCTCTCACTCTCTTATTAGTAGTGTTTAATTTGATTAGTGGTTTTTGCTTGCTCTTGCATATGCACTTAAGCTAGTGGGATCTTTGAGAATATATGTGTATATACATTTCGGTTAATATTTAGTAGGTATAGCTACCAGTGCGGTACACCGGACTTGGCAAAATTTCCAGGACAGTGAGGTGAAATTGCCCATGGTGTCTGTAATGGGTAAAATTGGTAAATAATTGGAGAAAACACACACAAAACGCATCTTTAGTTGTAGTAGCTGGCTTATATGGACGGTATTTACTTAATTCTTGCCGATTATCACACTATTTTTTATGTCAAGTAAAAGTGTCAAAATTTTCATGCTTCCCCTCATAATTAGAATAGAAATCTTTTAATTAAGTAAAATTGGATAAGGTGTTTAGAGAAGAAAAAACATTCATAAAAAGTTTACAAAGTAAAACAGGCTGAATAGCTCAGTTTGCAAGGCAGGTAAGCTCTAGAATTGGCTGAGTGAAGATTTGTACCTGTGATGAGCACTGATAAGTACACTCGGAAAACCCAAATCTCAGGTTTTAGAAAAATATGCTGTGGTGATGTGGGTTCTCCAAGTGTACTTATCTCTAGAATTATTGGACTAAGAGGTCGTGGGTTCGAGTCTCATATTCATAAGGCCTGCTTCTTGCACTAGAATGTGGAAAGGCCTGCTTCTGATGAGTTATGGGTGGTGTCCTTTGTCTATATGTGCATGTAAGCTCCTCCCGTACAAGTCTAAGACTTCTGGGTGCGGAGTTTGTCTACTGTGGTGTTATTATTATTTATATTAATTCAAGATGTTTTGTTAAAAATGAAGAAATAATGCAGATCAAGTGACATTTACTTGATATTTTTGTTTGTTTGGACCCTTTTATTTAAAATTGTGATAAATACAACCACAAGCAAATTTTTTATGTATGGCAGATTGTAAAATTTATAATCTCAAAATATACATGGTGTTAATTAAGTACAGGGCAAAACTTCAGGATGTGATTCCTCATCTAATCCTAAGCCAAAAAGTTTATACAAACATAGGTCCCAAACCAGATGTTAAATCTTTCAAAAAAAAGGATCTCTTTTCTAAATATAACCAATGATTACGTAGAGGATTCAATTTGAAAAAAAAACTGTACTGCAGTGCTTTTCCCCAAACTGAGACCCCTATATGCTTCCACGATCAAAATGAGACAAAAGTCGTCTAATGGGTATTTGGCCCAAATGAGCCGATTTCGAGAAAAACGAAGAAATGGTAATTCCAGCAAAAAGTTTGTAAAGCTTTTTAATTTAGTTTTAGGACTAAATAGTAGACTTCCTCCTTATATATATATATATATATATATATATATATATATATATATATATATATATATATATATATATATATAATTAACCTGACTATCAATTACATCTCTTGGTATAAATATTTTTACGAATAATTTATTTTAGAAGTATTTAAAAAAATTACTGTACTATAATTTACCTGAAAGGTAAATAAGTGATGGCTACAAAAACAATTTTTAATGTAACAATAATTGAAGTATGTCAAAAGCGTAAACAAAATATTTTTTTTAAATGCTTCAAATTTGAATAACTAAATTTTTTACAAAATTAGAAAGTTGAATTTTGGTATGTAGTAAGGTCTTTCCTGAGGCAACCTATTCACCAAATTTCATTAAAATAACTTTGTAATTTTCGGAGAAAAAATAAAACTTATAATTTGAATAACTCAATTTTTTTATACACTTAGAAAGTTGAATTTTGGCTCGTAGGAAGGTATTTTGCAAGGCAACATATGTGTCAAATTTCATTAAGCTAACTTTGTAATTTCCGGAGAAAATTTTTTTCGCGGAAAACCTTGTCGGATTTTCCTCGCTAACGAACTCATCCAAGCCATTAATAAAGGAAAGGTACCTGCTGAGTTTCATCGAAATCGGTTAATTATTTCTTGAGTTATCGGTTGGATACATACATACATACATACATACATACATATATATATATATATATATATATATATATATATATATATATATATATATATATATATATATATATATATATATATATATATATATAACACATAAAAATTGAAACTGACCCCGGATATGGGTTCTAGGGGTCCTAGTTCGCGCTCATTTGAAAAATTTTTTGCAAAGTTTCACCATCGATACCTCTCTAGTAGTGAATTTTTTTAAATCACTAAAAAGCCAATATAAAACTGTTGCCTACTTTTGAACGCGGAAGCGTGTAGGCTCTCTGTTTGGAAAACAGTGGCATACAGTTTTTTCTTTCAAATAAATTTCTCTAGGTCACCAAGCTCGGCATGTGGAAAGGAGTGTTTCGCCCAAATGATGTCCTTTCATGCATTTATAATTGTCATCGGGTTTCAGTTTTATACAGGCTTGGGTCTTCTAGAAGACTTTTTTTTTATATTTAAGACCTGTATTTAAAAAACAAAGGGTTTTGGGATCTATGTTTTTATGAAATCTTTAGCTTAGGATTGAATGAAGAATTGCATCCTGGAGTTTTACCCAGTACTTAAATAACACCATGTATAAAGTATGCTTTGTTAATTTTTCATAAGGAATGGAATATACTTACTAATTTAAAAGCTTAAACTTTTGTAAAAATACCTTTGATAGTTCCGTTTCAAATTCTTCATCTGACAAATCATCACCTTTTATTACATGGGATACTGCATTAAAAATACTGTTGTTATTGGATTTTTCTAAAAATACTATACAAAAAGTATCATCGACTTTAAACAATCGTGGGCCAGTAACATTCTGGAATAACTTTGTACCTCTAACAATTCCACCACACACAGCCACTTCTTCATAATTTCCGCTGCAAGATAAACAAAACATAAATATAAAGAAAATATAATAATTATCATAGTACTAGGAAAGCAGCTAAAATTTGTAGTGGAAAGCTTCCGCACAAAAGATTAAATTTCTCTTTTGTGGTAAAGATATTAAAAAAATGTAAGGACATGGATTTAGCTGAAAATCAATATAAAATTCGTCACTCTAATCCAGTACCTTCAAATGAGAATAATGTAAACCTTGTATTGACTGCCACCAAAACAACAGTTTCGATGAAATATTGTATGAGACATAAATCTTAGTCAAATCTCTGTTAGGTGAATTTTAAAGAAGAATCGTTTTCATTAGTTCGTACACATTGTATTGGCAGTCCAAGAATGTTGGATAAGCTCATGTGTATGTGGTTATGCAGGGCATAACCACATATAGTGACACAATCAGACTGTTTTTTTTAAAACTATTTTCTGCAGTGTCTATTTCACAAATACATATTTGATTAGTTTTGACCATGGATACATAAGTAGACCGATAAGTTGACGGACAATGCTTGTATTGCATTAATTATTGTATGCATCAGAGAGAGAGAGAGAGAGAGAGAGAGAGAGAGAGAGAGAGAGAGAGAGAGAGAGAGAGAGAGAGAGAGAGAGAGAGAGAAGCCACACAAATCGGTGATCAGCCTGATGCGATAGACATGAAATCAGATGCTATTGTATCACAGATAAACAATTTTATCGCAGTGCAGCTGTAGTGTGACGAAAATCTCATGTCAACCTGAATTTTAGAAAACAATGTCATCCAACTAGAACATGTTTTGTTTTCTGATGAGTGCAGTTTTACACCTCACGGCCATACTAATCGTTAAAATGGTCACTACTGGTCTCACGAAAATCTACACGGGATGAGAAAAGAACATACACAATACCCTGAAAAATGTCTGGCCAGAAATAGCTGGAAACCATTGGTTCCATTTTCATTGATGGCAATTTGAATGGAGACAATTATTTAGCACTGCTCCAAAATAATGTCGTGCCAACTTTGGCAAACTTATATCCTGAACGAGCAAACCCACAAGTTCCAGCAAATATGCTATAGTTCCAGCAGGATGGAGCACAAGTACATTACCAAATCAATGTCCGGCAGTACCTTGACTTTATATATCTAAATTGGAAGGCGATTATCGTTAGAATGGCCAGCACTATGTAAAAAGTATGGTACACAAAACTAAACCACCCGATTTAAGTGACTTAAAAAGAAGAATAACGATTGCGATTAGGTCGGTCACACCCCAGATGTTGGTTAACGTTAGAAGACATTTTTATTTACGATTGTAGATTGTCTAATGAGTCATAAGGCCTTTGGCCTCTCAGAGATGCGGCCCCTAATAGTTGCCCAAAAAGTTCAGACTTCCTATGTAGTCCACTATCTTCTTGGGGGCTATTTTACCTAATTCTTGGGGTGTTAGGGTCACCCCTCCAAAGTATTTGCACCTTTTGCAGAACTGGGCCATGCAGTTGCATAGCAAGTGTTGTGTTGTTTCTGCTGCTTCAGTACAGTATCTGCAGCCTTCACTGTCATTCCTGTTTAATCCAAGAACCAGTTCAGACTTATCGGTTGATATAGTGATGAACTGTTTTGTCTGCCTTAAGCCTGGCATTTTTAGCGAATTTTTATTAAGGAAAAAAATATATACAGGTGTCCCAATTTAACAACATTTTCTTGTGATTATAAGTATCTAAGCTATATCAAGAAAATATATTCAGCTTTGTGAAACTTCCGGTTGCACCGGAACTAGCTATCAACTTCGTTATTTTAAATGGAATGCTATACTTTTTTTGTTGCATTTTTGGATAGAGATTAAAAAATAAGTGTGACTTTGTGTAGCATTCCCTATATCGATCTTTGATATTTGTGAAAATATTACGACTTTCTTTTTTTTTAAGCTCCGATTTATGTGTTATTTCAAAAGTATGCTGTGGCCTGAGTTTTGCTGACTTAAATTCGAAATATCAATAGACGATATTTAATACTTTAAAATAGTCAAAGAATAATTTATCATCATTGTATAGGGTGTATTATTTTTGGGTTAGAGCATATCTAATTTTAAAGTGGCATAACTTGTGTTTTTCAAATGGAACACCCTAATTTTTATGGATTGGTCAGGTAGACCAATAAATTCTGCATCAACGTAGTATAGGTTTCCCCAGAGCTATAGTTGATAGTTTTTGAGTTATAGTGGTTTTTTTTAGTTTTGCTTGTAAAAACTGTATTCTGTCAGATACAGGAGTGTGAATTTTAAGTACTTTCTTACACAATATTTAGGGTTTTCTTTCAAATTAAAAATCAAATCTGAAACACATGCACTGAAACGACTTAGTGGTTATAGTCCAATGCCTGACAGACAGAGTAGTTAACTGCCATGCGTAGATTGATTCATACAACAGGTATAAATCATACATCAACGGTAACCAAACTAAATAAATACCAGGCATAAAACATACTACCTAAACCAACAATCGTAAAATCTCAGCAACAAAAATGGCAAAAGACAGACGACATGAAACTAAAAATTTGCCAAGTGATTGCTATTTAACTGGGGGATTCGAACGGCCCCAGATACAGGTTTAGCACATCATAGACATATTATGCTGTAGTTTTAGACTGAAAGTGTAGCATAATATACATAGTAGAAATGTAAACAAAATCAAGTCAAGTCTATAAAAATGATTCTAAAATAGTTTCTTTTACCTTTACACTTAAACATAAGACGTCACATAAGAACGAAACAGTCGTTGAAAATGTGTTTCAATGGCAATTCTACTAATCCTGTAATTAATTGTTACATATACTTTTACTATACTATCCCGGGCATGAAGCCTGCGTGAAGTATCATGTAAACAAAACGTTAGATAACATATTAGACAGATAGCTCAGTGGTAGCATGCTGACCTTCTACGTGGAAGGTTGCATGATCGAATCCAGCTCGATGAATGTATGTTTTTTTTTTGACATTTGAAGAAACAACAGTGCACAGATTAAAACGCCTGAATAAATTTGTCACCTTTGAGTCTGAAATTATAATTTTCAGAAGACATTTTGTTATTGTTGATATTGAAAAAACCGGTTTGATTAGGTTGACTAAAATGAAATCATTCTGGCGATTAATAAGGAAAAATAACTGCTACGTTTATAATTTGGCAGATACTTCACTTTTTTAAATATGAATTAAGTTTCCTTCTGGAGCTCTTTTGTAACTTTAATGAAATTTGTAATACAAGTTTCTTTCAGAGACTTACACTATCTACAGATATAGCAAAATTTAATTTTTTGGCTTCATTGAAAATTGAATTTTGGACATTTTCCACAAAAGGAGAGCACAAGATTTTTTTAATAATAGACAGATATCGATGGTAACGCTTTCGAAAGAATTCTTCAAATGTGCGGGTACTAGGACTTCTAAAATCGAACTTCAAGGTCTGTGTAAGTTTAAAGTATTAACTTTAGTAATATGCCATATAATAATAGTTCACCTCACTCGCGGGAGGGACTCTGCTGGTGGGGTGTCCACAGGGGAGCGTTTTCTCCCTTGCTCTGGTGCCTAGTCGTGGAAAGCCTGCTAGGGAGGCTCTCGGGAGAGGGTTATGAGGTATAGGGCTATGCGGACGACATTGTCATCATAGTCCAAGGAAAGGTTACACACTCAGTGTGGGAGTGCATGTAGACAGCACTGAAAGTGTGGGAAAGCTAGACGATTGGTCAGTGGCTCGGGGAGAGCCCCGAGAAAGCAACTGTCATACCGTTTACGAGATGGAGGAAGTGGGAGAGCCACAGAACTCTCACTATACAGTAGGAACATTCCAATGGCTGGGGAGGTAAAATATCTTGGGGTTGTATTGGATTTTAAGCTAACCTGGAATGGTCATGTTGAAAATATACTGCGTAAGGCAGTCATGACCGTAGCCAACACTAGGTGGCTATATGGAAAAACGTGGGAACTAAGACCTAGTGTTGCTGGATCTGCCCCCCCTACACTAGGAGGCTAGGCTAGGACTATACAGACTAGCCTGCAATGGTAGACTGAAGATCAACCCAGGTTTCAGTGGCCACTGCAAAATTCAGGAGATCGTGAAGGAGCCCATGCTTGAAATGAGGTCGGCCTTCGCGAGTCCGCGAATCTGCAGGGAAAACAACTTTACAGTGGAATTTCCCGACCGCGTGGCATGTCGGGAGGAGACGCCGGGCATACCACGGGACGCGGTCGTCTGGTTCACGGACGGATCCGGCGGGGAGCGTGGGCAGGTTATTATTCGGAAGGACCGAGGGTAAGTCATAGTATTTCCCTTGGAGCCCAAGCAACAGTCTTTCAGGCCGAAATGTACGCAATCCTGCACTGTGTGCGGGACATCAAGAGGAGGGGCTACACCAACAAGCGGATCCTCATAGCCACAAACAGCCAGGCAGCCCTTAAGGGCCTAAGTAGCCCATGGGTAAATTCCTGGCTGGTGAGTGAGTGCCAAGACGAGACGAGCGACCTGGCTGGGCAGACTGAGGTCACCCTCATCTGGATGCCGGGCCACTCGAGAGTCAAAGGCAATCAAGCTGACAGTCTCACGAAGAGAGGGTCAGCAGAACCATTTATGGGACCAGAACCAGCTCTGGGCGTGACAAAGAGCACTGCCAGGGGAGCCATTAAGTCCCGGGTCAGAAACCAATACAAGGTGTACTGGGCACTCTCCAGGGCCAGACAAGGGAAGTCAATAATTGACGAACCCAGTTTAAAGAGAGCTGTGGAGCTGCTAAATTTTAGCAGAGGACAGCTCAGAAACATAACTGGTCTCTTGACGGGATACATGGCTGTCAAGAAACACCTGTATAAAATGGGGCGGTTCGAGGGAGACCTCGCATGTAGACTCTGCAGTGAGGGGGAGGAATCAGCCCAGCACATATTGTGCGAGTGTAAAGCTCTGGACCACAAAAGACAACTGATCTACCGTCAGTCTAGACCGGAGACAGAGCATTATAAAACTTCACCCTACCAATCGATGTGCAGACTAGTTCAAGGAACTTTGATTTTGGAATGGGTGGAGTAAAAAGACTAAGGGCATGCACAATAAGCCAAAGGTTGCAGTGCTATCGGGGCGGCAAAGCCTCGGACGAGCCCTGAGGGAGGAAAAAAAGATCAAAGAAAACCTTTTAGAAATAAGTTTCACATTAGATACAAAATTGATTTTCTGTTGCACCCACCTGGGAATCAGCCATTTAAATAAGTTGTCATAATATCGATGTAAATTCGCCATGCTAAATAATAAAATGCATCTTGTCCTCTCATCTGCTTTCATTTGACTCTCAATAAATTCCTGCATAGGTTTTCCCTTCCTAGGATTACAATGGAACATGTTTATCCTAATATTGTCTATTTCTGGTAGAAAAATTCCATCAAAAAGTGAACCATTCTTGTTTATTATCTCTGTGTCAAAATATGAAACAACTTTCGCACATGATAAAACACAATAATTTGTACATGATGAAACGATTTCCTTTTGAATGTATTCTGCAACTGAAAAGAGAAAGAAATTAATTACGTTGATTTACCACAATGGAATTATTAATACTATGCAAGTAACCACACAATACAGAATCTATTAAACCAGGTAGAAATACTACAAAAACACTAAAGTGCAGGCGGGAGGAAAATTAAAAAGAAATCTACATAGCCATGAAGCAAATGTGCTGTTTTAACAATCGTTTATTGTCAAGTTGCTACAACCTTTTAACGAGTATCTGTCAAACTGTGTAAATCAATTTATTTTTGTGGATTTTGTGAAGCTCTAAACACACGAAAATAAGCGATTTGAAACTATAGCAAAGAAGTGTGATAAAGTTTTCACATATCTAATCAGTTCAAATTATGACTGGTGTATATGGTGAAAATTGCCCATAACATTTCCAAATAAAATTCTGGTCAAAGTAGTCCAAATAGGGATAGAGAATCTATTCAACATGACCCTGAAAGTTGAAGACCTGTGGGGTCCGAGGATAACAGCAAGAAAGTGGAAAATGGTGTTACAGGATTGACAAACCAAAGTGTCGATTATCGTCCATGAAACAAGAATCTGGGAAGCATTTATGTTGACAAGTTTGCATGAAGATTTGGGAATGAACTGTCACAAGCTGAATTCCAAGAATCCTAAATCCTGAACAAAAGTTGTTAGGTAAGAAATTTGCGAAGAAAACTTGGTGGCTAAAGCTCGTGATGTAGACCTTTTTTCCAAAATTATAATGGGTGAGGAAACTTGTGCGTTCCAACAATACCAGTCAATGGTTGCACAAAAGGTCTTCACCAGCACAAAAAGCAAAGAAACAAGTATCTGCAGGTAAGCTGATGATACATTTTTGGGATAATGAGCCTATCTTTGGATTGTGTATGTGCAAAAGGGGTCTAAAACTACCACAGATGTCTACAAAGAAACCACTAAAAACTTAAAAGTTGCTATATGCTAAAAGAAGCTATATTATTTTGCACAGAAAACTTTATAATTAATAATAATACTTTGTTTTATACATGTATACATTACTGGTACTGTGTCATACTTGTCAAAGTTCTGGACGAAATCAGCACCTGCATGTTTGTTGAGTTATGACATCCCCCTTACAGTACTGACCTAGCTCCATCAGACTATTACCTCTTTTATATATAAGCTGAAGAAACATTTTCAAGGACATGACTTTCTTCAGATGAACTAAAAGTGGCCATTACAAACTTCATTGATTAGTGAAGAACATTTTTTGGATTGTATCACATTATTAGGGAAGGAATAAGTGTGTAGCTGTGAAGCATTAATATGTCAAAAATTAAAATTATTCATGTATTATTCTGGACTGTCTATTCGTTAGAAATAGTCACTAACATATGACTTGCAAATATGGAGAGAGTTATTATCGACTTTTTTAAAAATAGAATTGAATAGTGTAAATACAGACGTGGAGACTAAATAGGCTGCCTTCACAAATGTTAGCTTTCGTTTCTGTAATCGGTTTTGTTGCTTGACAGCATCATCAAACAGATGTTTTATTTTATCTTTATTTATTTAATAATTTTACTTACAGTTAAGCCACAATTTTTTAGCAACACACTAAACTATGACTCAGATATGACTATTAAGTATAAAATACGACCTACAAGTCATCCTGGTTAATTGTGGAGCATGTAAACAGAGAAACTTATTGAGTTTCAGCCTTCTAAAGTCTATCAATACAATGCCATGTTTTGAATTGCTAAAATGTATATTGGTACTGTGTTTTATAACACTGTCTTTTTGTTTTCCTTTATAACAAGTCACCCAGCATGGTTTGCTACGTATCTTTAATTCTTCCTCCACGATTGCTTTCCATGAGGGTTTAACAGAAGCGACTTGTTTCAGATCGTCATCATCGATGTAGCTGAAAATAATATTTAGCAATGGGTAAACACTCTCTAATGCTGCAGCAAAATCAAATCCATCTACACGCCTTACACCGTTGGGGTAAATACATTTTGAGATTTTTATACTTCGGATACACAGTCCAAATTGTTCATCTTCCTGAAAATTAAATTCCAAGATGACAGGTTAGAGGACAAATATTTAAATAATCACCATTATACGTGTTATAAAACCATAATATTCTTAATAGCTTCACAGTTAGTCAGTTAATGTAAATATTTAAGGAAAAATTAAAATATCAAGCTCTCACACTGTCAGGCTGATTTGTATACATCTCTGTCAATTGTCAAAAATAAAAAATGTCAACAAATGTTCTCTCAGAAGTCTCCAAAATTTACTTGGGCCTTGCAGCAGTCCAAGGTTCATAAAATCTATAAACTTTGGGAGTAGTCGCCTTTCTCTAAAAATTACCCATAGAAAATAAAATTGATTTGTTGTATCAACTTTGAAATTTTTCGCTATTTTAAAACTAGCAACAATTCTGACGAGCGTCTCGCCACAGTAATGACCGGCTGCACTGATCAAGCGCACCTTTTAGATTATTTAAGTAACGAAATAAAAGACGTCCCTGACGTGCTGTTTACACACAATCTTCCCAACTGACCTTCCTGACCTGCCCTGAAATTAGTTTGCCCAAGTAAAAGCTAAAAGGGGAAGGAAAATCAACCCTGCCATTCATGTGAGCATAATGTACTTTTCCTTCCCCCTTTTCCTTCTTTTAGCTTTTGATTAGGCAAACTGATGTCCGGGCAGGTGAGTTGTGAGGATTGTGTGTAAACAGCACACCAGGGAGGACTTTCTTTTATTTCGTTTCTTATAATATTTTGCGAAGTGGGCATGATCAGTGCAGCTGGGTCATTACTGTGGTGAGACGGTCGTCAATATTTTAATACGTATAGCCACATTTTTTATTACTCCCTTATACAAAATATTGTGTCACAAAACAAAAGCTTTTTAAGTTAATAAGGATGTTAAGTATCCCTATCTTACTGAAGCCGAAGCTTGTATGTAAGTAAATAGGAAATTACATATAACACATAACATTGTATCTTCATGGAGAAAAAGACACATATACAGCACATAAAAATGACAAACTTGCACCGAAATTTATCGATGTTCCATTGTTCATAGGAGACAACAGCCTAAAATTTCAAATATAACATAAACTAAAATACTGCCTAACCTAACAAGACTAAAATTGGAGAACAACAAAAATACATTACAAATAAAATTGGAAGTAATCTATATTAAAATAAATAAAACTATAAAAACATAGCGCCAAACAAAGTATATGGATAAAAATAGAAGCAAAAAAAAAATAAACTCCACAACTTAACAAATTCTTAAAGACTTAAATATACTATGCTAAAATTAAACAAATTCTAATAGGTACTATTACTATATATACTTAACTAATTTATTTGTTTATATTTGGGATCATATCTTCAATCTAATTACATACTGACTTTAAGTATATTGACGTTTATAAAAAGTCATCTCAAAGATGCTTATAATTTTTTTTACAATACCCGTGGATAGCAGTGAAGAAGCATTTAATGAAAAAATCAGATCTGTTTGGATTTTACATCTGCAAAGGTTTCTTGCAACAGGCGATGATGCTGTAAATCCAAGAGTTGTGCTAGGTGGTCTTCAAAATACTTTTAAGTGCACTTTTAGCACCCGAAATCTGCACAGTCTTAATTTACTATACTTAACAACAGGGCCGTGTCAAGAAAAAATTTCGAGCTCGATTACCAGCCCCCCCCCCCCCACTTTCTCAGATAAACCAAAACATATAAAATTAAATTTAGATAGGTGTTGACTATTTACTTAATTCGAAGAAATTTGATATTGTCGGTAGGTGCATACTTCTACTTTTACAGTGGTTGAAGGAAAGAAATGTTAGAAAAAAGTAACTATTTCAAGTTTAAAAACAAATATATTTTTTTATGAAAAAACATGAAACTGGTCATTTACAACGAACAGTAGCATTATCACTTGTAAGATGTGTTTTTTGCATACAATTAATATATTATTTGTCAATAGCCTTCCCCTTATAGCATTAATAAAGCAATAACGAATAATCTGTTAAGTATTTTGTTAAAAGCTCATAGAGATAGGGAAAGAATGTGTATTCATAACTACCATGCCTATCTATATTTATTAGAAAAGGAAAACATAGGTATAGAAGGACGTAGACTTTTCTCCATTATGTATAATCACCATAACCTCAAACCTTAAAACTTCAAACCTTCAAACAAATATAAACTTTTTGTATTAAAAAATTTAAATATATACTGAAAAATTAAAATGCCCAATGACGAAAGGTTTCTTGTCAGTGGCTGGGAAGATGATTTAGAAGATGTGGATGTTGAGGAAAATCCCCATGGTAAGATATGATTAAATAAAAATTCTTCAGAGTGTTTTGGTTGTTTTTAAAAAATTGTGGCACCAAAATACATAATTCTTTTTAATTGGATTGATTGTTCAAAGTACACCAGTAGCCACTGCTACTGCTACTTTATTTAATCAATCTCTATTTACTAAAAATGTAATGTAAGAAATATTAAAATTTTTTCATGTTTGTTTTATTATATGCCTTAACTTGAAACTTATGAATTATCACAGTTGAGTCATTTGACATCTAAAAATGCTTTGTTAGTGTACTCATTTGATATATTGGTTTTTTGGGAAACACATTGGGTACCTACTTACTTGAATTTGGTATAGTTTTTGTGTCTATCTAAGTGATCTTCTGAGCATTTCATCTGCATTCTTGATGCCTCAGTGTTAAAAGCTTTTGCCTCTGAATTCATGGATTAAAATCACAGTAAAGGCTTGAGGTCTTTTTACTTCATTCAGTACACACTGTAAAATTAACATCTACCGATGTTTTGGTTATTGTGTTTTGTTTTATTTTTGATTCAGTAATTACTATGTTTATAACATAATTTTCTTTTTACCGTTGGTCTTATTTCACAGTCTTTTGTAATTTTTTTACATATGATTTGCATCATAACATGTTACAACATTAAATTTGTAAATACACTAGGAGTAATGAAGTTTACCACATAACAATTTTCATAATAACAGTTGTTTTACCATCAAACTTGGCTTCGTTAGAGAATCAGTTGAACCAAAGTATAGTGCTCACCACGAATCCCAAGTTTGATATTACATTAATTTGCAAAAAGTATAACATATATGTTTGGTAGAAATAACATATTATTATTTTTTTAACAGAGAGTCCACAGAAAGAAGTTTTATGGGCAGCTGAAGAAGGTGATTTGGAGAAGTTAAAGAGTCTTATAGAGTCAGATATCAGTTTGATAGAAATGCGTGACAAAGATGGTTATACCCCATTGCACAGAGCATGTTATAATGACCATTTAGAAGTGGTAAAATACTTGTTGCAAAAGGGTGCTAATATATCATCAAAAACAGAAATGGAATGGGAACCACTACACTCCTGTTGTCAGTGGAATAGACGAGAATGTGCTGCTTTACTGATACAACATGGTGCTGATGTGAATGCATCATCACAAGGAGGTTAGTTATGTTCTTTGCACAACTTTAGGAAATATATAAAAACAGTATCTTTTAAATAACTGGTAAATAATTTCTGCTCAAATTGCCTCTTAAGAACTACTTCCAAATTGTGTTTTTACAAGCACAAGCTAATGTTTCTTTTTACAACATGCCATTGTATAATTTTATGCCAAATAGACTACTTAACACTCATACGTTGAAACAAAAAGCAGAATCACCCCAAAAAAACCACAAAAATAATAACAGAGAGTTATGCGTTAGATACATATTTCGACAACGAATTTGTCTTCATCAGTAGCTGTCGCTAAACTGTGAAAATTTTGCCTTTTTTACCTCTTAATACCAGTAAAGCCTCTGGCCTTGACGAGATCCCAGCAATTGTTCTCAAAAAATGCGCACCAGAGCTTCCTGCTGTCCTGACTCGTCTGTTTCAGATATCTTATAATAAAGGCATATTCCCTAGTAACTGGAAAACTGCTCGAGTACAACCCATCCCCAACAAAGGATCCAAAGCGCTTCCTAGCAACTACAGGCCTATTTCTCTCCTTTCAGTCGTCTCTAAAGTGATGGAAAACTATATAAACACCGAATTACTAAAATTTCTTGAAAAACACAGTCTAATCCACGACAGGCGGTATGGATTCCGTTAGCGCAGATCGACTGCCGACCTCCTTTCCTTTGTCACCCATTCTTGGAACAAGTCTATGGAACAACACGGTGAATCCCAGATTGTTGATCTAGACATATCCAAAGCATTCGACCAGGTCTGGCACGCAGCGCTGCTTAATAAACTTCCGGCCTATGGCCTACCACCAAAACTCTGTATGTGGCCAGCAAATTTCCTCTCCAACAGGAGCATATCTGTTGTTGCGGATGGCCATTCCTCTAAACTGTATCCAATTAATGCAGGAGTTCCTCAAGGTTCAGCTTTAGCCCATACTTTGTTTCTTCTCCACATCAATGACCTCCTCTCGAGCACATTCAACCCAGTTCACAGCTACGCGGACGACAGCACCCTCCATTCAAATATACAATATTCTAAGCCTGTCTCTTCAGCCCAATTAGATGAGGATCGCAGACTCATGGAGTGTCTCCGTGGATCTCCAAAAAATATTAGACTGGGGAAGTAGAAATCTTGTACAATTCAACCCCACCAAAACTACGTCTTGCTTTCTTTCTCACAAGAGATACACCAGCCCTAGACCCATCACAATGAACAACCAAGTTATTCAAAGTAATGAGTCCCTGTCTCTTGTTGGCATTTCTGTGGATCGAAATCTTAATTGGCACCAACATTTCACATCAATTGCAGAAGCGGCTGCTAAGAAATTAGGTTTCCTCTTCCGGGCTCGCAAATACTTTTCACCAGCTAATCTCTATACCTTATATACTGCACAAATAAGGCCAAACTTCGAATACTGCTCCCACATCTGGGGTGCCGCTGCCGCTTCTACACTCGCTATCCTGGACTCCATTCAAAAGAGAGCTATACGTCTCATCGGTGATCCTACCCTCACCCAAAGGCTGCCATCCCTTGCCCACTGACGTGCCGTTGGTGACCTCTCTCTCTTTTATAGATATCTGCACGGGCACTGCTCAGAGGAACTTTCCTCCATAGTTCCCCACCTGCTGCCCCCAACAGATCTACCAGGGGAACAGAGCGAATGCACCCTTTTACTGTCCAGGTCACCAGACTTAGAACATCTTGTTATGCCCGCTTTTTTGTCCTGAGGATTTCCAAGTTGTGGAACTCTTTGCCGGCACATGTTTTTTCTTCTCCTCCGAACCTCCAAACCTTCAAGTCCAGAATTAACAAGCTGCCTCTTTCCTCCTTGTCAACACCCACGGTACGATAGTATTTAGGCTGTAAGCCCTCGTGGTGTGTTGTTGAAATTTGAAAACAATGATAAAAAAATTTGATGTAACATTGGATTGCCGTGATCAAATTGAACTCAGTTGAAAGCATTTGCAAGGGCAATGCTTTAACTGTTAGCCTGTTGTTCTGAAAGACATCAGGTAATCACATAAATTTTATAAAGGGTGTTGAATAAAACATTGAGGTTTTTGTAAACTGTCAAAAGGCTCCCGTTTAAAAAATTAATTCTTTCTTGAATTTCAACAACTACAAAATGTTGAAATAGCACCCAAGCTACAGGATGGTGTTTAAGTTTTCCATTTATCTATTTTATGTACAGGATGAAACCTTCAATCGGAAAGAGGTTTTAGATCTCACGAGCACCTCAAGACTGAGCACCAAAATCATCAAATTGAGAGTGTCGTGTGAACCTTTATGTTCAGACCATGTCCATATTTTGAGGCCCTAGACCTGTGGTGGAGTATCATGACTCGAGGAGGTCAGACTGGGAGGACCACGTCCATAGGGGAGTCTATATTTCCAAATTGGGACGTAATGACCTCCTACCCAAATCGCTGAGACCTTTCAGTGTTACTTCATTCCTCCTTAGGGGATTGGAAAAAATACTGGATGGACACATTAGGGGGAATGTATTAAACAATAACCCTCTCAATACCCACCAGTATGCCTACCAAACTGGCAAATCTACTGAGTTAGCATTCAATAACCGTGTTTAGAGAATTACACACTCTAGGGATTACAGGGAGTTTCTCGACATTGAAGGAGCTTTTAACAATGCACGACCTAACTTCCTCTAGGAAGCTGTCGCTGCTAGAGGGGTGGAAGCTAGCATTTGTGGCTGGATCAGAGGTACCTATGCTATATAATAGGACTATTATCACCTTGCTGCAGGGAGAGGTGGTCAGGTCAGGTGCCTGCAGGGAGGAGTATTATCCCCTCTCCTTTGGTCCCTCTTTGTGGATGTTCTGCTGGCTACCCCGGAACTGTGGATGGTTGAGGTCCAGGTGTATGTGGAAGATTTGTCATAATAGTTAGAGGTAAATCTGATGAGGAAATAGAAAAAATGCAGTTTATTCATCCATTTAAAAGAATATATATACAGGGTGTAAAAAAAGTGTGGAATATTTCGAAAACTAATAAACATATTTTTCGACATTTGATATATTGATGTATTTAAATTTAATACTCTGTTGCCAAGCAAAAAAGTATGTGTAACTTTACAGTCTCTAATTGTGGCATAATCTGATCACGTAATAACTGCAAGTAAAGTTCTGACGTAAGGTTTTCGCTAACGAAAAATGGTCCAATGATATTATGGCCTATGATGCCTATCCAAGGGTTGACTTGTTGTGGTCTTTGCGTGTGTTGCTTCAGCCAGCCCACCGCTGATTGTCTGCTGACCAATATCTACAATTGTGCCTATTGATGGTGCCATTAATAAATGTAGCCTCATCGGAAAAGAGATTATTATTTACAAAATTGGGATCAACATTGCACCTCTCCATCATAATTTCACAAAACCCCGGTCTTCTATTAAAATCATCCTCTATAAGTTTTTGAACTAGATATATCTTGAAGGGACGTATCTTTTTGCTTTTGAATAAGTTTTGAACTGACATGTGAGACATATTGTGATGTTGGCCCATCTGTCGAAGCGATTGATTGGGATTGTCTTGTTCTTCATGTTTCATTGACTTTCTGTAGAAGTTTGCTTACACAAGATTGAGTAATCGCAGGCCAATTAGGGTACGCTTGATTAAATAAATCGACAACTTCTGCTTGTGTTCTCTTGTGTTCACCATATCCAACCATCATTAGCACTTAAATTTTTTCTTTTTCAGTTAGAGCTACTATGTTAATTTCTGTTAACTGAGGCGTATGCCTATCTGAGTGCTTAAGAACATTTGACAAAAACTGTCAAATTTATCATTGCAGATAAGGCACCTAGCAACGTTACAAATGAGACGATTTATCTTCATAGTTTCAGTGTATTCATGTGACTGAATTCACATTGAGTATACGAATGTCTCATTGTGACGAATAAACAACTACATCATTGAATTTATTTCTTAAATGCTTATTAGAATCTGCAAAATATACAGGATGTTCCATTTAGAATAACGAAGTTGGTATTATTTCTTAGCCAGCCTGTATAGTTACACATACTTTTTTACTTGTCAAAAGTGTATTGAACTTAAATACATCAATATACCAAGTGTCAAAAAATATGTTCCATAGTTCTTGAAATATTAACAATTTTTGAAAATTGTTTTTAACAACTATTGTCTCAGTAGTGAATGAAGATAGGAAAAAAACTTTAAATACAATTAGACCTTAAATTAGATGTATATTCAGAAAAGGCAACAACATACAGGGTGTTCCATTTGAAATAAAAATGTTGGTATTATTTCTGAGCCAGCCTGTATATTTACACATACTTTTTACTTGTCAACAGAGTATTAAATTTAAGTACATCAATATACTAAGTGTCAAAAAATATGTTTAGTAGTTTTCGAAATAGTGGCAATATTCCACACTTTTTTACACTCTGTATGTATATATATATATATATATATATATATATATATATATATATATATATATATATATATATATATATATATATATATATATATATATATTATATATATATATATATATATATATATATATATATATATATATATATATATATATATATATATATATATATATATATATCGTCAGGAGACACTAAATGTAGTGAATGATTGGTGCCGGAGGGAACAGATGTCTGTGAACCCCCGCAAAACGGTCATTGTTCCTTTTACCAGAAGAAGAAGGTTGGACAAATTAAAACCACCTATTCTTATGGGGGAAACGATTCCATTTTCGGAACAAGCAAAATATCTGGGGGTCACCCTAGATAAGAAGCTCAACTGGGACATACAGTTAGAGAGTGTAATCCGCAGGGCTAAACTGTCCTTGTGGACATGCCGGAGAATCTGTGGAAACAACTGGGGAACAAACCCCCAACAGATGTACTGGCTCTATGTAGTGGTTATCAGACCAATGATAACATATGGAGCCATATTTTGGTGGCCTAAGGCACTTCGTGGTATCACGAGGGCCAAACTGGCTCATCTACAGAGACAAGCTTGTCTGATGATAACGGGAGCGATAAGCACCGCACCATCAGCCGATCTGGAGGACCTCCTTAATATTACACCTCTTCACATATGGTTGGAGAGGGTGACGAGGTGGACAACGTACAGACTAAAACAAACGGCCGACAGTATGCCGAAGGAAATCAGTCTGGGAGGGTCCGGACTCCTCGATGACATTGAGGGTCACGGGATTCTGGGAATGGTCTCAGACTTGATGCCTACAAAGATCAGTAGAGATCTGTCTTTCAAGACCATCCTCCCGGAAAGGGAGGACTGGGAACGAAATCAAACGACCCTATTGAGAGCCGATCTCTGCTGGTACTCTGACGGCTCCAAAACCAATATGGGAGTAGGAGCCAGCGCATATGGGGGCAGCACCGATGCCAGACTATCAGCTAGCCTCGGCAAGTACGCAACCATACACCAGGCAGAAATGTATGCTATCGAGATGTGTGCAAGGGAAAGTATAAAAAAACCAGTGCAAACACAAATCGATAAAGATATATGCAGATAGCCAAGCTGCAATAAAGCTCTTGGTTCCTACCGGTCTAATTCAAAAACGGTATGGAGTTGTAAATCTGCCCTTAACGAACTGGGCAGCTGTAATGAGGTGTCGCTGGTCTGGATACCGGGTCACTCGGACCATGATGGCAATGTTGCGTCCGACGCGCTTGCCAGGAGTGGTGCCCAGAGAGACTTTGTCGGACCAGAACCGGTGCTGGGGATAACATCATGCACAGCAAAACGCACCTTAAAGACCTGGACAGAAAGAATGACAATCCAGTATTGACAAAATCTTCTAGGATTAGCTCACTCTAAGGCCTTCATAAATGGCCTGTCTGAGTCAAGGGCTAAAAACTTCTAGAGTTAAACAGACAACAACTGAGTACTCTAGTCGGCCTGTATACAGGACATTACCGCTTGCGTCACCACATGCACCGTATTGGGGTCGGTCAGGAGACCGAGTGCCGGCTGTGTATGGAGAGTGATGAGACAGCAGAGCACATACTGTGTTCCTCTCCGGCAGCGGAAGGACTAGATACCTGCTCTTTGGCAAGATAAAGCTTGCTCCAGAGGATCTGGATCAACTTTCGCCCACGAAGATTATCGACCTTTGCAGGAGGCTGGCTTTGTTGGGCGAAATATTAACTATTAGGCGTGAGCCACAATAGACCTTATGGTCGCGGTGGAGGGACCGGTATGGCCCACTCACAAACAAACCTAACCAAACCTTAAGTGTCAAAAAATATGTTTAGTAGTTTTCGAAATAGTGGCAATATTCACACTTTTTTACACTCTGTGTATATATATCTTATCACACAAAGGAGAATCAGGGGGTACCTAACAATGACAATTTTTCAAAATTACCCGGTAGCTTAAAAACAAAGAGTGCAATGTCAGTTTCGGCATCATTAGTTTCACAAAAAAGTAGAAAAGTATTGTGAAAAGGGAAAATCGCAACCTTCTATCTCCACTCATAACCAAGATACCCCAAAAAAGCGATGAAACGGACGCTCTGTACATTAATCATTGAGCATCGAACAGAGGAGTTCCTTTTTTGTATGTTCTACTGCTTTGGCCCAACAATGTACGTGACAAGGAGACCTGTAATCGATCTTTATCCTTTATATTTTTATATTATTTTTTTTTAGGCCAAACACCACTTCACATTGCAGCATCTCATGGAGTCTGCTATGATATTGCACAGATGCTACTTTTGCATCCAAAAATCAACCCTTTCTTGAAAAATAACAGTAATGAAACTAGTGGTGATATTTCAAAGAGAAGTTCCAAATACTATAATATATTTGAAATGGCAGACCCACTCTTAGCTGAAACAAATTTAGAGTAAGTGAAAATAATTATTTCTTTTTGTCTATTAATGACTGCCTTTTTAGGTCACTAAAATAAGCGGATTCCATAGTTTTGTATATGTATAAGAAGCTAAAATGACTAGATGAATACAGTTTATTTAATATAGGTAATTGAACAAAATAAATATTAGAAGTAATGTTGTTTTATTTATTATTTCTTTACTTCACTGCAAATTTTATTTTGAGCAATACTGACCTGACGAACAAGATTATTAAATGCAATAGAGTTCACAAAATTGTGTGTAGGTGCTTGTATTTTAAATCAATAACTATGGGTTATACCCACAGTACATTATGGCATTCATTGCCACTGTTTCTGTATGCTTGCAAATCACCTTTACAATAAAGAAACTGAATCCTAAATTTTCTCTGTTTATTTTTATTCACTGTTATTATTACCATGTATGACATTCCCATAAAAGGACAGGCTAACTGTAGACTTCATGTTATAATTCCTAACAATAATTATCTATGCACCAGTGGCGGCTCGTTAGATGACGCAGGTGAAGCGCTGCTTCACCTATATTTTCCGGTTAAGCTAAACTTTTTTATTCAAAATCCACCATAATATACATTTTTTTCATTTTCCCAAATTCATTTGGTACAACCACATAAACATGTCTTGTTACGTCGCGCCGCAGTTGATAATGTATTTTTATAGTAATTTATGGTGCAATATAATTTGAAAGCCTGTCCCTGATCACCGAATTGAATGTATACATGCCGCAACAACTACTGTAGAGCGTCAAACTGCTGCGGACTGACTGAGGCAGATTTGTTCGTATACAAATCCTGCGTCTGCTTCGAGACGCTGCGCATGAGACGGTCGCCATGGCAACGGCACACGCACTGGAAGGGTGTGCCACAAAAGTGATGCAGCCTTCTGAGCCTGCTTCAAATCTTAGTTTCCGTCCTTTGTTTAGATTGAGTTGGATCGTCAGAGGCGTATTTTTAATTTTACTACGGTGCCGTTAAATAATTTGGTATGTGTCACATTTACAGACTTTGAGAAGCTGGATTTTACATGTTTCTTTTTGGTAAGTGGAATTGATTTGTTTATTATAACCTCTAAAAGAATAATTTCAAAATAATAAAATATTAGATATAAAATTTCAAGTTGTAAAAAAAGAGAAGGGTCTTGAATTAAAAAAAAAAGCTCTTTAAACAGATTTTCATAGGTAATACGCGCCGTATTATTTTACCGTATGCGTGCCTGTACAGTATGTGTCATCTCGCCGAAGTTCATCTCGCGGTCGGTGGAGCCGTCACAGAGGCTGCCGACCTGGGCCGATGGACGGTCCCGAATGCGGACTAGCAGCTGGCGGAGGGGGTGGTTACGGATGGCTCTATAGCCTGGGCGGTGGGCGAAATCGCTCCTTTCAAGTCAGCAGGCTGTGATGGGATTTTTCCGGCACTGCTGCAGAGGGACCTTGATACACTGCTTCCCAATATAAGGGAGATATTCCGGGCCAGCCTGGCGTGGGGCTACGTCCCAAAGGCCTGGCGCCGGGTTAGGGGAGTCTTCATTCCCAAGCCGGGAAGGGAGGACTACACGCTGGCCAAGGCGTACACGCTAATCAGCCTTACATCATTCCTGCTTAAGGCATTAGGAAAGATAGTAGATAGGTTTACGTTGGGAGAGATCCTAAACGATCCCAACTTCTATAAAGGTCAGCACGCGTACCAGCGGGGGAAGTCGAAGAAAACGGCGCTCCATGCTGTGACGCGGAAGGTGGAAAGGGCCCTACAGTACGGGGAGAGCACATTAGCTGTGTTCTTCGATGTGGAAGGGGCCTTTGATAAGGCAAGGACGGATACGGTTTGTACCGCCCTACAGGGCAGCTGCCTTTCGCCCCATCTATGGTGTCTGGTTATGGACGGCCTCTTGGAGCGGCTCTCCGAGAACGGCTTCTACGCCCAGGCGTACGCTGATGATGGGTTGGTCTTAGTCACCGGCAAATTCCTCGGCGTCGTCTGTGAGTGCATGCAAGCTGCCTGTAGCATAATCGAAATGTGGTGTGGAGCTGGGTCTCTCCGTAAACCCGACGAAGACGGAGATGATCCTATTTACCAAGAAGAGGAAGGTAGAGGGGTTTAGGGCGCCCGTGATGTTTGGAAAACCTTAAGCTTTAGGGCGGGAGGTCAAATATCTGGGGTGATCCTGGACTCCAAACTAACATGGGGGTCGCAAATAGAACGGGTTGTAAGGAAGGGAGTAGCGACCCTCTGGCAGCTGCGTCGAGTGATAGGGAGGACCTGGGGAGTTACTCCTCGGATCCTTCACTGGATCTACACCGCGATCGTCAGGCCGAGAATGCTCTATGGGGCGTTGGTCTGGTGGTGCGGTGTGGACCAAACTACCAGCAGGAAGCTGGCCAAACTCCAAAGGCTGGCAATCCTGGGTATCACAGGCGCTATGAGGACGACACCCTCAGCCGCGCTAGAGGTCCTGTTGATGCTGCCACCGCTTCCCATCTGTGTCAGGAGGGAGGCGATGGCGTCGCATCTCAGAATGCAAGACGTAGGAAACTGATGCGGAGAGGGAGCAGTAATAGGGCATGCAAGAGTCGCCAAGGAGGTGGAAAAGGAAATTCCGATTTCCGCCATAAAGGTGCGGGATGCCGAGGATGATATTAGGTTGACTAGGCAATACACCCTCAGGATCCCCAGTAGGGATCAGTGGAGGGAAAATGAGGTTGAATTCCAGCCCGCAAGCCTGGTCTGTGTCACCGACGGATCGCGGCTGGAGGACCAACAATCCTCCGGGGCAGGAATATACATCGAGGGCCTGGGGGTGCGCGAGAGCTATGCTCTTGGCGCATATACCACGGCATTCGAAACAGGGGTGTACGCTATCCTGTCTGTGGCCAATAGACAGGATGTGAAGGGGAGTCCCGAGAAATGTGTGTACATCTGCTCGGATAGCCAGGCAGTCCTTCCGGCAGTCTGCGCGGCCAGAATCAGGTCTACACTGGTCCAGGAGTGCGCTGACGCCCTCAAAGGACTAGCCAGGACAAAGGAGGTACAACTAGTGTAGGTTCCGGGACACTGTGGCGTAGCGGGGAATGAGGTGGCGAATAATCTCGCAAGGCTCGGTTCCCGGCGGCTGTTCTGTGGCCCAGACCCGGCGATAGGTATAAGTAGGAAGACGGTCTCTGTCGCCTTAGATAGGTGGAAGCAATGAAGAGACACTGGGGGTCGGTTTGTGGCTGCAGGCAGGCGAGGGACTTCGTGGAGGGCCGGGACAGAGATAAAGCTGTCTGGCTACTCGGAAGGAGTCGACCTACGCTTCTCCGCATCCTTGGGGTGCTAACAGGCTACTGCGCCCTTAGAAGACACCTCACATTGATAGGCGTAGAGAGGGATCTTTTTTTTTTGAATTGGGCGCTTTATATGGTTCTGTATCGAGTTTCGTAGTGTAGGAAGACTTTAACTTTACGTTTTACTACGTCTACAATTAAAAATAAGCGAATTTGATGTTTCATCGAATTACAATTTGGTATAAACAATAACTAAATAATGTCAAATACATCTGCGCATTTCTTTTACTCTTCTTTGAAGCCACATTGTTGGATTTTGTTACTCCCGTATTTTGAAAATTAAATCATCCCAAGTCTAGAGGTGTTCTTTTGTAAACGTGATCTTCAATAAAACTCCACATGGAAAAGTCCATAGAAGTGATATCCGGTGATCGCGCAGGCCAGTTTATAGGTCCATTGTTTCCAATCCAATAATTAGGCTTGGATTGATTAACAAATCGAACAGAACGGCGTTTGTGGCAGGTGGTCTAACAAATCGGGTAAAGTATCTATTCTTCTTCTTCAAGTGCCATCTCCTCTTAGAAGGTTGGCTGTCATCATGGCTATTCTCACTTTTGATGCTGCAGCTCTGAACAACTCAACGGAACTACAGTTGTACCATTTTCTCAGGTTATTTAACCAGGAAATGTGTCTTCTTCCTCTGCTTCTTTTTTCCTGTATATTTCCCTGTATAATATTCTGCAAGAATACATATTTCTCTCCTCTCATCACGTGGCCCAGATATCGCAGCTTCCTTATTTTAATTGTGTTCAATATTTCCTTTTCTTTTCTTATTCTTCCCAGTACCTCCTCATTTGTTACCATGTCTACCCAACTTATACTTAAGATCCTTCTATATGACCACATCTCAAATGCTTCCAGTCGATCACTTATATCTTTCTTTAACGTCCAGGATTCCATCTTATATAGCAGCACCGAGAAAATGTAGCACCTCAATATTCTGACTCTAAGTTGTAAGTTAAGATCTCTACTTCATAACACGCTTCTCATTCTATTAAATATGGTTCTGGCTTGTCCAATTCTTGATTTAATTTCTTCAGTGTACTCATTATTTTCATTGACAGTTGTTCGCAAATATTTGTACTTACTGACTTTCTCTACCAGTTCTCCGTTGATCCATAGGTTTTCCTGTTGCTGAACTGATTTTGTAATGGTCATAAGTTTGGTCTTTTTAATATTTAAGGTAAGTCCGCTCTCCTCGCTACTAGTCACTACTTGCTCTACTAAGCTCTGTAAATCTTCTATTGTTTCGGTAATGAGTATGAGGTCGTCTGCATACCGGATATTGTTAATGGGTATTCCATTAACCTTTAATCCTATTGTTGTTTCCTCTAGCGCTCTCTGAATGATTTATTCCGAGTAAATATTAAATAATAGCGGCGATAGTACACATCCTTGCCTTACACAACGTTTTATTTTTACTTCTTCTGAGAGTTCATTATCCACTTTGATATTGGCCGTCTGGCCGTAGTATAAATTATTTATTATTCTAATATCTTTTATATATATATTTTTTCTTTTGAGCAATTGTAGAAGGTGGTTGTGCCAGACTCTATCAAATGCTTTGTTGTAGTCAAGAAAAGAGATATACAACGGTTGATTGATGTCCATGCATCTTTAAGTCAACACATTAAAGGCAAATAAGGCTTCTATTGTTCCCATTGCATTTCTGAAGCCAAATTGGGTTTCGCTAATATCTTGTTCTAATTTCCTAAAAATTCTCTGATTCTCTCTCTTTAGGAATATTTTGAGAGCCTGACTCATTAGACTGATGGTTCGGTGGTCGCTACATTCTTTTGTGTTAATCTATTAGTGAATTTTCTTTAAAAAATTCACTAATGAGGAGATCCCGACTTTTGAATTTTGAAAAAATTTCTTCAAATGAGCGCTAATTAGGCCCCCTAGAACACATATCCGGGGTCAGTTTCGATTTTTATATGTTTATATATATATACAAACACGTGTCTGCGGTTGTCTCCTTGCGGCTTTTCCCTTAAACCTTTCTCCTTGTATAGTACAGAAATGCCGTGTTATCAATCCTGTTATAGTTAATATATATATATATATATATATATATATATATATATATATATATATATATATATATATATATATATATATATATATATATATATATATATATATATCACACCGATAACTCAAAAAATAATGCGCTGATTTTGAGAAAATTTGGTGACTACCTTCCTTTTGTAAGTGGCTTGGATAAGTTCGTTAGCCAGGGAAATCGGCCAAGGTTTTCCCGGAAAATTTTGTATTTTATTTATAAAAAAATTCATATCTCCGGAAATAACAAAGTAAGGGCAACCAAATTTGGTCCATCGTTTTATACCGCTATAGGTAAATTACCTACCAAAATTTAGCACTGTAGGTCGAAAGACAAAAAGTTATGGGCATTTAAAGAAAAACAAATTGGGGTTTTCCCCAAAACGTCAAAGTGACAATTTAAAACGTCAAAATTCGCAACATTTAGGCAAAGAACTTGAATCTAATACGGGCTATGGAAAGAAAATGTCTCAAGAAGAATGTTTTACAAACCCTGAAGTCTTAGTTTGAACCGTCATTGTCCTTCATTTTACTAAAATATTTCCAGAAAATTCATTTCAAATAGACCCTTTCTCTGATGCTTGGCAGTAGTCTTAGCTATAGAGTTTATCATTTAATGGTATATAACTTTTGTCGAATTTTCGTAAAAAATCAGTAAAGCACAATATATCCGTTATTATACAAGATATGAAAAAAATTGTATACATTAATTATAGGGTGTCTTGAGCTACATCTTAAAAAATATTTCTACAATCACAGTGAGTCCCATATGTCGTTGGTGATACAAATAAATTTTTTTTAGCCGAAAATGCCTTATGTTTTTGCATTTTCCATCGAAATATAATGCATGTTTGTAAGTAAAGAAATTCTGGACGCAGCAAGTGCGTTATGGTGGCGAATTTTGATTAAATGCTTCATATTTGAAAATCTCAATTTACTATTAACCTATAAGGTTGACCAAGAAACGGATTTTTTCGGTTACACTTTAAGTTTACTTTCGAAAATTTTTGTACATTTTTAAACAATAAAGATATGATTGATGAAACATGACTCATAGTTTTTACTATATATGTTATACTGGTAATCAAATTTGATGCCTGCTTTCTAAAAAACAAAACACACATATTTGCTATTAAAAACATTTTTATGAAAATTCACTACCATAACGCACTTGCTGCGTCTAGAAATTTTTTTGGTAATGTAATGAAGGTCGATCTAAGCCATTCACGGGGAATGATTCCTGTGTTGTATACTGTGTTAAATAGTTCCACCAATATGCCCATTTGATCCTCTGTGATTAGTTTAACTATTTCCGCTGGAATTTCGTCGGGTCCTGGAGATTTATTAGATTTTGCCATTTTTACTGTGTGCATTACTTCTTCCTTTGTTATTGTTGGGCCCAACTCTCTTTCTATGTCTTCTTCTATTACTTCTTGTTGTCTGTCATCGTCGAATAGTTCCTGGATAAACTCCTTCCATCTTGCTAGTTTCCCCACAGTATCTGTGATTATTTTGCCAGCTCTGTCTAGCAAGATATTGCTTTGGTTTCGCCTTTTTATACCATCTACTTCCCAAATTTTTGTATAGAGGTTAAGATCATCGTGTTTCACTATCAAATCTTCTATTTCTGCACATTTTTCTCTGTACTGTTTTTCTTTGGCTTCACGTATTCTTTTTCTTATCTCACCATGTATACAATGATATGCATTGTTGTCTATGTTTTTGTACGTTCTTCTTTCTTCCATTAGTTCTAAAATTTCGTCAGTTATCCATGGTTTTTGTTTACGAACAGTATTCTTTGTCTGCAGTAACTCTTTTGTTGAAGTCGTTATCGTGGTTTTGATGGTATCCCATATTATGTTTGGATCTTCATCCGGATTAACTCTGATTTTACCTAGTTCGTTATTAATATTCTTGGTCAATTGATCTCTCATTATTGGGCTTTTAAAGATTAAGGTTTGCAGATGTTTTCTGTTTTGTTGGGATTTTGGCTTCTTCAATCGAACTCTGAGGCTTACTATTACTGGATTATGATCTGTTGCTGCATCTGCTCAAGGATAGGCTTTAGCCGACACTATGGAGTTTCGATATCGTTTATTGATTAAGACGTAATCAATTTGATTCCTAACTGTGTGTTTGGTGTTATCAGCGGGTGATTTCCAAGTATAAAGCCTCCTATCAGGTAGTTTAAAGTATGTGTTTGTAATCACCTTGTCTTGCTCTTGACAGAACTGTGTCAATCTATCCCCCCCCTTTCATTTCTTGTGCCCAACCCAAAATTACCAATGATATCTTCTACTTTCCCCTTTCCAATTTTTGCGTTGAAGTCTCCCATTATTATCGTTATATCCCTGTTCTTTGTGACATCCAGAGCTTGTTGAATTTTCATTGTAGAATTGTGCTATTTATTCTTCACTCTATCGGAAGTGGGGGCGTATACCTGAATGATGTTAAGTATTCTTTGGGTTGTTGCTCTTATCATCATTACTCTATCTTATATGGGGATGAATCCAGTTATAGCTTGGCAAAAGGTGCCGTTCACCCCAATCGCTACTCCGTTTCTGTAATTTGTGTTGTTGTTACCCGAGTAGTAAATCTTTGACTGATTAATTTTCATTTCTCCTGAATTAGGCCATCTAGTTACACTGTGTCCCATCACGTTTATATTGAGCCGCTGGATTTCTTGAAGTATGTTGTGAATTTTACCTGCCTCTAACATGGATCTGATGTTCCATGTACCGATCCTTATGTCTCTTTCCTTCTTCTTAGCTGCATTCAGCTACATTTTTGTAATCAATTTTAGATTACTTTTAATTGTCTTCCTCGTATTCTTCTAAGTAAACTGCATGTATTATTTGGTTATTGTTTATACCAATAATTGTAATTCGATAAAAATCAAATTCACTTCTTTTTAATTGTAGACGTAGTAAGACGTAAATTAAAAGTCTTCATACATTACGAAACTCATGATACAGGACTGTATAAAGGGCCCAATTCAAAAAAATATTGACGATACATTTTCGGTACCAAAACGCCGAAAAGAATATATTTGTGACACATAATTAAATTGCCTTTCATATGGTAATATAAGAAATCAGCAAGTGCGTTATGGTAGTGAATTTTTATTAAATACTTCAAATTTGAATTACTCAATTTTCTATAAACTTATAAAGTTTAATTTTGGTAAGTAGTAAGGTCTTTCCTAAGGCAAGATATCCACCAAATTTCATTAAAACAATTTTGTAATTTTCGGAGAAAAAATTTTTTTTGAAAAATTTTTAAAATTTAAATAACTCAATTTTCTATAAACTTAGAAAGTTGAATTTTGGTACGTAGTAAGGCCTCTCCTAAGGCAACATATCCGTTAAATTTCATTAAAACCGCTTTGTAATTTTCGGAGACAAATTTTTTTTTCAACATTTTTCCAGAAAACGCAGTCCGCTTTTCCTGGCTAACGAACTCATCCAAGCCAGTAATAAAAGAAAGGCACTTGCCGAGTTTCATCGAAATCGGTTACTTTTTTTAGTTATCGGATGGATAAATCGCAAAAATGTTTTCAAATTAGCGCGAACTAGGACACCTAGAACCCATATCCGGGGTCAGTTTCAATTTATATATGTATATATATATATATATATATATATATATATATATATATATATATATATATATATATATATATATATATATATATATATATATATATATATATATATATAAAAATTGAAACTGACCCCGGATATGGGTTCTAGGTGTCCTAGTTCGCGCTCATTTGAAAACATTTTTGCGATTTATCCATCCGATAACTAAAAAAAAGTAACCGATTTCGATGAAACTCGGCAAGTGCCTTTCTTTTATTACTGGCTTGGATGAGTTCGTTAGCCAGGAAAAGCGGACTGCGTTTTCTGGAAAAATGTTGAAAAAAAAATTTGTCTCCGAAAATTACAAAGCGGTTTTAATGAAATTTAACGGATATGTTGCCTTAGGAGAGGCCTTACTACGTACCAAAATTCAACTTTCTAAGTTTATAGAAAATTGAGTTATTTAAATTTTAAAAAATTTTCCAAAAAAAATGTTTAAAATATATATATATATATATATATATATATATATATATATATATATATATATATATATATATATATATACATATATAAATTGAAACTGACCCCGGATATGGGTTCTAGGTGTCCTAGTTCGCGCTCATTTGAAAACATTTATGCAAAGTCTCACCATCGATACCTCTCTATTAGTGAATTTTTTAAATAAAAATTCACTAAAAAGAGCGTTGGCTTCGATATTTCAAACATCAAACGTCATTCTGAGAAAGTGATAAGCCTATGTTATAGAGAACGAAAAGTTTTTTTAACGTCGGCCTATTTCCGCGACTATGGGTAATCACCGACGCCAGGGAGCAGTTTCACCTCACAATCCTGGAAAATTTGCCGAACCACTGCCTTTCTGTAAGGAAGGTAGGAATCTTTAACGTGCCTAACATCGCATGGACATGGGACCGACGGATTTACGCCCCATCCGAAGGACGGAACGTGCAGAGACTCAACTTGGTGAAATACAATGCCAGAACCTCGGTTGAAGTTAAATTATTACAGTTTGTACTGAAAAAGTGAAAGGGAAACCCTGGGAATCGAACCCAATACCCTTCGATTCAGAAGCACACGTTCTTACCCCTGGATTACCGAGCCTCCTAATGAAAAGTTAAAGAAATTATGTATTAAAGTTTTTTTATCAAATGGATAGCTTTTGAAATAATATCGAATGAAATTTGTTTACATTTTCCTTAATATCTCGATATATATATATATATATATATATATATATATATATATATATATATATATATATATATATATATATATATATATATATATATATATATATGTACGCGCGCGCGGGTGTGTGTGTGTGTGTGTGTGTGAGTGTGCGCGTGCGTGCGTGCGTGAGAGCGTCCCTACGTGCGTGCGTGCGTGAGAGCGTGCCTACATGCGTGCGTGCGTGCATGAGTGCCTGCGTGAGTGCGTGTGTGCGTGCGTGTGTGGGTGTGTGTGTGTGCAGCAGGAGGCACAGACCGGTTTTGTCTTTTTTTGGACTTTCTAGTATTGCATACCTGCGCTCCCACAAGTCGACTTTAAGCCAGGCACTGCCGTCTAATGCAGTGAAAAATAACGCGAAACGCCATATCTGTTTTTGTGACTATTTTAGGCTTCCACAGCAGCTTCCACGTACACACAGTACAACGAGCAGGAAGCTGTGGGAAAAAACTAGGGAGGGAAAACAACTACTCCCCTAGCTAATACCTCGACAGGCATTGAATTACATTACTCGATAGTCACTATCACTTCAGTCTTGCCGGGACTTGCAGAAAGATGTATAGCAGGCATGGCATACAAAAAAAGGACGAAACCTATCTGTCTTCTCCTATACATCTTACTGCAAACTCGGCAAGACTGAAGTTATGTGGCTAGCGAATGATGTAATTCAATGCCCCCTGTTCTATTAGCCAGGCGAGTAGTTGTTGCCAGTACTACTCTATTTTCACTGCCACTTGATTATGACCGAAAACGTTTCGTATTAATTGTGTCAATAAATCACTGCCTACGTACCATCTTACATATTTTTCGTTTATTTTACACGAAGAACAATAAAGTGCCGGCTGCATATACTCAAACCAGAAAAAAACATTATATCGTTTGTTATGAAAACCACTATCGCGCTTATAACAAATATAAAACTCTGGACGCAGCAAGTGCGTTATGGTAGTGAATTTTCATTAAAATGTTTTTATTGCAAATATGTGTGTTTTCTTTTTATTTCAGAAAGCAGGCATCAATTTTGGTTACCAGTATAACCTATATAATAAAAACAATGTGCCATGTTTCATAAAAATAACTTTATTGTGTGAAAATGTGCAAAAATTTCCAAAAGTAAACTTAAAGTGTTCCCGGAAAAACTCGTTTCTTGGTCAACCTTATAGGTTAATAGCAAATTGGGCTATTCAAATATGAAGCATTTGATCAAAATCGCTACCATAACGCACTTGCTGCATCCAGAATTTATTTTCTTACAAACATGCATTATATTTCGATGGAAAATGCAAACATGGAATAACATAAGGCGTGTTTGATTAAAAAAAAAAAGAAAATGTGTATCACCAACGACTTATGGGCCACCCTGTGATTGTAGAAATATTTTTTTAAGATGTAGCTCAAGACACCCTATAATTAATGTATAAAGATTTTTTTCATATCTTGTATAATAACGGATATATTGGGCTTTATTGATTTTTTACGAAAAAACGACAAAAATTATGTACCATTAAACGATAAACTCTATAGCAAAGAAAAATTCTGGACGCAGCAAGTGCGTTATGGTAGTGAATTTTCATAAAAATGTTTTTAATAGCAAATATGTGTTTTTTTTTTCAGAAAGCAAGCATCAAATTTGGTTACCAGTATAACCTATATAGTAAAAACAATGTGCCACAATGTTTCATCAAAATAACTTTATTGTTTGAAAACGTACAGAAATTTCCGAAAGTAAACTTAAAGTGTAACCGAAAAAATCCGTTTCTTGGTCAACCTTATAGGTTAATAGCAAATTGAGCTTTTCAAATATGAAGCATTTAATCAAAATTCGCTACCATAACGCACTTGCTGCGTCCAGAATTTCTTAACTTACAAACGTGCATTATATTTCGATGGAAAATGCAAAAACATAAGGCGTTTTCGACTTAAAAAAATTATTTGTATCACCAACGACTTATGGGCCATCCTGTGATTGTAGCAATAATTTTTTAAGGTGTAGCTCAAGACACCGTATAATTAATGTATACAATATTTTTCATATCTTGTATAATAACGATTATATTATTGATTTTTTACGAAAATTCGACAAAAATTATATTCCATTAAACGATAAACTCTATAGCTAAGGCTACTGCCAAGCATCAGAGAAAGGGTCTATTTGAAATGAATTTTCTGGAAATATTTTAGTAAAATGAAGGACAATGACGGTTGAAACTAAGACTTCAGTGTTTGTAAAACACTCTTCTTAACACATTTTCTTTCCAGAGCACGTATTAGATTCAAGTTCTTTGCCTAAATGTTGCGAATTTTGACGTTTTAAATTGTCACTTTGACGTTTTGAGGAAAACCCCAATTTATTTTTCTTTAAATGCCCATAACTTTTTTGTCTTTTGACCTACAGAGCTAAATTTTGGTAGGCAGCTTACCTATAACGACATAAACCAGCGTACCATTGGTTGGTTGCCCTTACTTCGTTAATTCCGGAGATATAATTTTTTTTAAAGGAAAACTCAAAATTTTCCTAATTAGCGCTCATTTGAAGAAATTTTTTCAAAATTCAATTCAATTTTACTAATACTGCCAAGCATCATAGAAAGCCTCTATTTGAAATGAATTTTCTGGAAACATTTTAGTAAAATGAAGGACAATGACGGTTGAAACTAAGACTTCAGGGTTTGTAAAACATCCTTCTTGAGACATTTGATTTTCATAGCCCGTATTAGATTCAAGTTATTTGCCTAAATGTTGCCGATTTTGACGTTTTAAATCGCAACTTTGAGGAAAACCCCAATTTATTTTTCTTTAAATACCTTTAACTTTTTTGTCTTTTGACCTACATAGCTAAATTTTGGTAGGTAACTTACCTATAAAGATATAAAGCTGCGTACCAAATTTGGTTGCCCTTACTTTGTTAATTTCGGAGATTTTTTGAAAGAAAATATAAAATTTTCCGGGAAAACCTGGGCATATTTTGCTGGCTAACTAACTTATCCAAGCCATTTGCAAAAGGAATTCATTCACCAAATTTAATCAAAATCGGCCCATTATTTTTTGAGTTATCGGTGTGATACACACACACACACACACACACCCACATATATATATATATATATATATATATATATATATATATATATATATATATATATATATATATATATATATATATATATATATATGAAACTGACCCCGGATATGTGTTCTGGGGGGCCTAATTAGCGCTCATTTGAAGAAATTTTTTAAAATTCAAAAGTCGGGATCTCCTCATTAGTGAATTTTTTTTAAAGATAATTCACTAAAAATAAACTCGACTCTCTTGAATCATTAACGTATGAGCTTAGCCATTTTTTGGAGACCACCATGAGAAACAATATGATCCATCAGGACTTGGTATAAAATTCCAGACTTATAGAATGTATGTTTTTTGATATATTAAAGAAAGAAAAAAATGCAATTTTTAGTTTGTTTGTCTATCTAGTTACCTATGAAAAATGCACTTCTGAGATACCTCTACCGATAATTGTACAACATATGGGTAATTTAATCAACTTCGTATTTTGTAATTTTCAAGATCCAACTGGTGTCGACAATCAAAGTCCCTCAGCGTGTATAATAAAACAATAATTCCAATAACTTATGGTAAAATAACCAAGCTGTTTTGATATGTATTTATTTGCTTAACATTATGATTTACAAAGTACATTTCAAAAGTTTTTTCGTATAACGTTTACAACTAAAAGTTAAGATTTGTTTGATAACAAAAAGTCGTCATTATTACATGTCGAATTTCCACCAGCACAAACCTAAACCGATGAAGGCAAATCTCGTATTATAAGGTCCCAATTACTTTATTCCAAAGTAAATTGCACCTCCAGAATGTAAAAAAAAATCTGGGGAAGCGCATTATAATACAAAGATCGCGAATTCAATACCAGCACAGCCTAATTGTGTCTTCTGTTCCGCTCGTACTCATTCTTTTGAATGTTTTCCGACATCACTAAAGGACATTTTTATTTCCTGAAACAAGAATGAGTCATCGGATGGCTTTCGATTGGGTCACAGCAGGAAAATTGTTATGAAAACAAATGGCAAGGGCAGCGACAAAGGGGAATAGATTGTTATTTTAGAACGTGTGCCGAGAGTTCATAGCGAAAATGATTAGAAGGAAAGTTTCCAAGGAAAAGACCTCCGGTAATCCAATTCTGTTCTGTATATAAGCCACGGTAAAATGTAGTAGGAATATATTTTGTAGAGGCGTATAATGTGCCTATCAAAATCATAAAATTGAAGTATATGCGGTTAGCGCTAAGCTTTTTTCTATAAGGGAGAGAATAAGGGAAAAAGGAATACAAGCTATTTGTAAGAATCATATAGGCTAAGAGGTAGTTTATTGGGTTTTTACACAAAATTTACAGATAACATAAGCACAACTCTGAAAAAAAAAATTTGTTGACATACTTATATATTTTTGGGAAACAGCGGTTTTACGTAGTGTATTTTAGATTAAATCTAGGACACTTTTGCTGTAAAAGGCAAAGAAAGTAAATAAAGTATAAGAGTTTCTATAATTGGCGTTCCAAAATTAATTACAAAGAAATACGATTGTTTGCTTTATATTTTAACTGATATCTACATTTCCCAACACAGATGTTTTTTCTTTTACTTTAACGTCGGCCTATTTCCGCGACTATGGCCAATCATCGACGCCAAGCAGCAGTTTCACCTCACCATCCTGGAAATTTTGCCTAACCCCTGCCTTTCTGTAAGGAGGGTAGGGGTCTTTAACGTGCCCAACATCACATGGACACGGGAACGACGGCTTTACGACCCCTCCGAAGGGCGGATCGTGCAGACATTCAACTTGCTCAAATACAATGTCAGACCCTCGGTTGATGTTAATTTACTACAGTTTGTACTGAAAAAGTGAAAGGGAAACCGAATCGAACCAAGTACCCTTCGGTTCAGAGGCACACGTTCTTACCCCTGGATCACCGAGACCCCAACACAGATGAACTGATCTCATGAAATAGACACTGCGTTGCTGTAGATCTAATACCTCGTAACATACGTTTTGGCTGGGTTTTGGGTTACGAGTCATTTTTATATAAAAAACGCACCCGATCGCTTAATAAATACCTTTTTGATTTCAAAAAAGTGTTTCTGTTAGCCAATTTTGCATTTTTTATCAAAAATCAATCAGACCATTCAACTTTTTAATGACTATAAAAAACTATGCATTGACAGGCATATGTGGTTTTCTCCTACTTGAAACAAATTTAATGACTTTCTGAGTGAAGTGTTTAGAAGTTGATCTTAAATTTGTTTAGTTTTAAACGCGTCGTGGTCAACAAATAGTGTGGAGCTCCAGAATTCAAATTTTAACCGTTATATTAAAAACTTGCAGTGCCAATACAGCTATAGAGTGTAGGTTTCTTCTGTTTAAACCAAATTTAAAAACGGTATAAGCAAAGTGTTTCCAAAAGTAGATCACATATTTGTTGAGTTTAGTTTTAAACGCGTTGTAATCAACAAATGGCGGAGGATCTCCGTAATTAGCTTTTTAATGACTATAAAAGTATGCATTGTCCAAAGGGCTGTGGTATGTGGGTTTGTTGCGATGGGCGGTTAATAAAGTACAAGTTCAGAATACCCGAAGTTACGAATACCCATTTAGAAAAGTAATCTTCGCTCAATATCCATTTATTTAGAGGCATCCAGTATCTATACTCTACACACGACTCTAGTAATAGTAGTAGACGCACCCGGATATCTGATCATACCCCTATACCTACTTAACGTATTTTCCTATTTCATATTTGGTATTATAAATACCTATACATGTGAAATAACTTGCATTCGGAACGGTGATATACGATTGCTGCCGAGAATTTTATATCCAGTATTGCTGCTACATTTACAGGAATATATTGTTTGTTACCTATTCTTATGATTATTCTACGTATTTTTAGTGAATTTTTATTAAAAAAATTCACTAATAGAGAGGTATCGATGGTGAGACTTTGCAAAAATTTCTTCAAATGAGCGCGAACTAGAACCTCTAGAACCCATGTTCGGGGTCAGTGTCAATTTATATATATATATATATATATATATATATATATATATATATATATATATATGTATATATATATATATATATATATATATATATATATATATATATATATATATATATATATATATGTATATATATATATATATATATATATATATATATATATATATATATATATATATATATATATATATATATATATATATATTAGAGTTGCCACGAATAGTGATTTTGCCGAATACCGAATATTCGGCTCGACTCTCGGCCGAAGCGCCGAATATTCGGCCGCCTAATATTCGGCGACACTCGAAGCTAGTATTTCACGAGCAACAGCAGTATCCGTGACATCTGATATGTGGACATGTCAGCACAACAACCAGAGTTTCTTAAGTTTTACTGCACATTGGATATCTCCAGATTTTATTCTTGAATATGGCGTTTTAGCGATGCATCCGTTTGATGGTTCACATACTGGTACCAATATCGCAAAAGAACTCGATACTATTACAGAAAGATGGAATATTTCACATAGCAAGATCCATTTTCTTGTCCATGACAGTGGAGCCAATATGATAAAAGGTGTACGAGACGCAAAATATGATTCTACTAAGTGTTTTATTCATTTACTACAAAGTGCTGTCGAGGAATCGCTAAAGTCTCAATCTGAAATAACACACATGGTAGCTGCTGCAAGACGAATTGTCACCCATTTTAACCACTCTGGTACAGCACAAGAAAAGCTGAAACACATTCGTCAAGAACTTAAATTGCCAGACCACCAATTAGTACAAGATGAAAGCACACGATAGAATTCTACATTCTATTTAATGGAGCATTTATTAGTACAAAAGCGAGCTGTCTCTTTGTACATAACTGATCATAATTCTTTAAACAATTTAACACCTGCACAATGAGAGTTAATGGCACAATGTATCAAACTCCTCAAACCGTTAGAAGAGATTAGAAAAATAACCAGCTTGGGTATTTCCTGCATTTCTGAGGTGATTCCACATGTTGTCACGTTGTTAAAATACCTAGGAAAGGAAGAGACAGCACAAATAACACCAAATTTATTGAACATAAGATCTTCACTACACGCTGAACTTGAAGCGCGGTTCAACTTTAATGAAAGTGACAAATATCTGGTTGCCACTTTTCTTGACCCAAAGAGCAAAACAAAAAATTCTTTTAGAAGCCCTGAGAAAGAGTTGTGATGAGGCCACTAGCACCGATGATGATTCATCTCCACTTCAAAAGAAAAGAAATGACAATGATAAAACCATTGAGATACACGATAGTTTCTGGAATTGTTTTGAGGAAGTCGCTACAGAAAATACGCAGACAGATGAAGATGTGGGACAAAAAAGTTTAATTGCAAATGAAATTGATTTTTACATGAAAACTGTTCACCTCGATCGAACAGCGGACCCTTACAAGTGGTGGTCAGCAAACGCGAAACAGTATCCAAGCCCAGCAGAATTTGCTAAGATTTATTTATCATCTCCCGGTAGCAGTGTATATAGTGAGCGGCTATTTTCCCAAGCAGGTGTAATTTATGAGGAAAAGCGCAATCGTTTGCTATCAACAAATGCTGAAAAAATTGTTTTCATTCATCACAACTTATCACTAATAGATTTTAAGTATTAAATCTATGATTTGATAAATAAATAATTATGTGAGGAACATCTATTATGCGTTTTTTTTCCATGATTTGGTATTCGGTATTCGGCCGAATAGTGCGCAACATTCGGCCGAATACCAAATTTAAAAAAAAGTAGCCGAATATGCCGAATACCGAATAGAAGCCGATATATATATATATATATATATATATATATATATATATATATATATATATATATATATATATATATATATATATATATATATATATATAGGAGGCTCACTGAAAACGAGATGGCAGCCAGGACTTCCAGCAAAATACGTCTTGTGATAACGCATTCTTGCGCTATCACAACCACAACACATTAAAAAAAAACTGACGATCGTTTCTCTAACCAAGTTAGCGTCACCTGAAGATGAACAATTCATTCATTTAAAACAAAGATTGTTTATCCTCTGATGACGTTAACTTGGTTAGTGAAACCATCTTCAGGTTTAGTAAAATGTGTTGTGGTGATTTGGGGTCCACAAGTGTGCTTATCAGACTTTAAGTTACAGTTAAGCTACATGTATTTTTAGTCAATGTTTACAATTAAAACCATGGCTTATAAATAGAAATATTGTCAGCAAAGAGCTAATAAAAACTAATTAAAAAATGCTAATATGAAGATTTAATGGGCAATGATTTTGGCACAGGTACAAAATATAATAAGGAAATGTCAATGTTGGTTTTAAATTCTCTTTTGAAAAAAAAATTTTTTCTCCGAAAATTACAAAGTTATTTTAATGAAATTTGGCGGATATCTTGCCTTAGGAAAGCTCTTACTACACACGAAAACTAAACTTTCTAAGTTTATATAAAATTGAGTTATTCAAATTTGAAGGATTTAATAAAAATTCACTACCATAACGCACTTGCTGCGTCCCGAACTTTTTTATTTTAATACACTGCTTATATCATACATGTTTAAAAATTCCAAATACATTTAGTTACATTTATATCCAGGCTTTTAGCAAAAATATAGGCCTTATAAAAAATAAGAATTTAAGAAAATATGCATTAGTTTAAACCTCAGAATGCACCGAATAGTTATTGAATAGCTTGTAACCGATACTAAAATATTTTTCCAAGTAGTTATGAGTATATTCTCTTTAATGTAAACAATTTCATATATTTTTTTTAATTCCGGATTTTTATTTTTTTAGTGTAATGTAATATACGTAAAACACCAAGAGAGCAAAGGCAATGGTAATCCGATCGTATTTAAGTGTAGGTTTTTTTTAATGAGATTAAATACTGCAAATAAAAAGAATGGGACTTCCCACATTTCATGTATTGGTGATGTTGAAAAAGGAATATTTATTGTTAGCATATAATATTTAATTACTCACTAATCATAGGAGTCACTGTTTAGGTATACTTTATCGTTAGTTTATGGTAAATTTTTTTCCTATCTGTGGATGTCGTAAAGTATCGAAACTAGTTGCAAAGAAGAAAAGAAATACTTGCGAGGCCAGAGAAGTACTTTTTACGTCTATATTTACTGTTTCGCCAAGTTAGGGCAACAATAATTAATAAATAATAACCATAGCAACATAATAATAATATGTGTGTGTGACGTCAGATTGCATTGGCTGCGGTATGGTTACCAATCGCACATTTTAGATCATAATAATAAAATAACTATTTGTTATGAACAGTAATGAATCAGGTTCTATAAAAGAAAAATATCGACATACATTAACCTGTTAGTTTATTACAACTATTTTACTTCCACATCGTCACAACGTGTGGAAGTATCGCATCGGCGCCAAAATTTTTTTTCGCTTAAACGTAAACAGTATCAAAACATACAGAACATGATTTTGGAACGAAAATATTTTCTGTCTGTCGGTCTGCATGTCTGTCTGTTTGTAGGCACGATAACTGTATAATGAATTGAGATATCGTCTTAAAATTTGGTATACAGTTAGCACTAGACAAACGAACGGTTCGGATTGTTATTGGGTAAAATCGCTTTAGCGGGTAGGGGATGAATGGGGGGTCACTTTTAAGGTTAAGTTTATGTAAATGGGTAGGTATCAAGGAGTGATTAAATCTCAAACGACATATGCGAGTTACCAATCCTCTAGGACTAGGATATCCAGTAAACCATAACCGGCAAGGTATACTTGGTACAATTCTTTTATAAATAAAACCTTTATGTTTTATTTGAGAGTCAGTTGCCCACTGCAGCCTTTATTGTCAGTAAAATAAAGTTTTTATGTCTGTCCATGGTATTCTAAAAGGTTTTCACAATTTAAAGTTTCTTTAGCCATTCTGTCAACAATTTCGTTATTTGTAATACCGCAATGGACTTTGATCCATGCAAACTTAACGTCAATCTCCATTTCTTTTAACTCTATTAAAATGCGTGTAATCTTAGTCATTAAATAATTGTTTTTATAGATACGTACACTTGGAGAACCCAAATAATCACAACACATTTAAAAAAGACCTGACGATCGTTTGACTAACAAAGTTAGCGTCATCAGAGGATGAAAAATTCTTCATCCTCTGAAGAAGAATTTTTCATCCTCTGATGACGCTAACTTTGTTAGTGAAACGATCGTCAGGTCTTTTTTTTGTTGTTGTGGTGATTTGGGTTATCCAAGAGTACTTATCAGTGCTCACCACAGGTTAAAATATTCACTTAGTGTTTTTATAGCTGTAGTATAAATAATTTAATGAATCTGTACAGTTTTTGCTCTCGGTCAAAATTAGGATATTTTTGCTGGGAAGGTTTTTTTTAAATATTTTAGGGTTTCTATTAAAGCTACCGCTGCTGTTAAAAATGCTCATCCTACAACGTAAACAGTATTAAACATTTTTATTCAATTGAGGATCGTAAACAGCACATGCAGTTCCCTCGTTTGATTTAGAAGCATCTGTACACAACCGGTAAGATGTCTTATGAAACTCCTCTATGTCACTATTAAACATAATATTCATTATTTGTGCCGGATACTGAGAATGATCTCTTTTTTTTTTAACGTCGGCCTATTTTTGCGACTATGGCCAATTACCGACGCCAGGGAGTGTCATCTCACTATTCTGGAAATGTTTCGGAACCCCTGCTTTTCTGTAAAGAGGGTAGGGATCTTTAACGTGTCCAACATAGCATGGACCTGGGAGCAATCGCTTTACGTCCCCTCTGAAGGGCGAAACTTGCAGACATTCAAATTGCCAAATACAATGCCACAACCTCGGTTGATGTTAAAGTTACAGTATGTACCGAAAAAGTGAAAGAAGAACCCTGGGATTGAACCCAGTACCCTTCGGTGCAGAGACACACGTTCTTGCCGCTGGACCAGCGAGGCTCTAGAATAATCCCTTAAAATTGTGACTGTTTTGGAAGAACAGATGGAGAAAGCTGATAAACTGGACATATGTTAGATCTGTATATGTTCTAACGGATCCGTCTAAAATCTTCATAACAGCAGACTAAATCATGAGAAAGAAAGAAAATGGTGAAAATTCAAAAAATGGTAAATAGTTAAAAGTAACCATAATTTGTGTTCTAGGAGCTCTACTCCGTGCTTTTTAAACATATTTTTGAAACTCTTAAAGGTGTGATTTCGACAAAAGTGTTTTTATACGAAAATTCGCATAAAAACAACTTAATGCTAGCCAGCATAACTATAAACCAATTACAACCAGTGAATAATGAAAATATATGTACCCTGCGAATCAATATAGCCACTAGACTAGACCAGTTCGGTTCACAGAAGCTGTTTTCGAATTAATTTAGCTTTAATTATACCAATTACTTTTCCATCACTGCATCAGACAAATTAAACCACAAATGGTTTCACAGGTTTTCTAGCATTGTAAAAGACAGCGTGTGCTAGGTGTTACAATGAGATAATTTAGACGTTTGTGGCAGCTTACTAATTGTTGGTAGCGACATTATCGGTAAAAGCAATCTTTTGCAGCACTGGCATTATTAGAGCTTCTGGCTCTAATTACATGAACGGTTACTACTGATAAAGTTCCGACGCTGCCTGCCTGGTTACAACGAAAAAGGATTTCTCGTTCAAGAACTCTAAAACTTAGGCTTGCTTAAAATAAAATTGCTTATTTAACTGACGATATAGTATACTCTGGTATATATTTGGGAATAAATTTACAGTGTACCATGCTGAAAAGCTTAAGCGTGTTGTTTACACAATTTAAAATTTTAACGGTCCAAACATACAAAAATGTCAACTGAATGTCACTTGAATTCTTGCCCGTTCTTCATTTACTCTCTTACAGTTTGAAATATTTATTTGATTTTTTTTTTCAGATACTACCTAACATCATGTTTCTACTCTAGGAACCTATTCTAATTTTACTCAGATAAAAGATATACAGGGCGGCTTAAAAAACATGTGCCAGCGCTCGTGGTTAGATTCTTTACGTAAAAGGAAGCCTTTTTTCATATCATAGTTTCGATTTTGCTTCGTTTCGTAGCAACAGAGTCTTAAAGATTTGAAGTCAGACAAAGAATATTTAACACCCTGTAGCTACGAAATTATGCAAAATCGGACCTATGCTGATATGAAAAAAAAAGGCTATTTTTACATGGGGAATCTAACCACGAGCGATCGCACATGTTTTTTGAATTGCTTCGTTTGTGTGTCTTTTGTCTATTGTTTTTCAAAATAAATGGCCTGGTATGCGCTCATAGCCTCTTTGGCAAGCTATTGTTCGTCAACATACTGTCGAGTCAAAAGATTGTGCTGTTCCTTGCCTCGTTTCCCAATTAGTCTTCAGCTGAACCATAACCTGATGCTGCTTTCCATCTTCATTCATGTAATATAAATGCATAAGCTTATATCCCAGTGTGGGAGCGCATGCAGACAGCACTGAAAGTGGTAGAAAGGTGGACGGTTGGTCAAGGGCTCGGGGTGAGCCCAGAGAAAGCAACCGTCATACTGTTGACGAGGAGGAGGAAGTGAGAGAGCCACAGAACTCTCACCCTATACGGTAGGAACATTTCAATGGCCAGGGAGGTAAAATATCTTGGGGTCGTATTGGACTCTAAGCTAACCTGGAATGGTCACGTTGAAAAAATACTGCGTAAGGCAGTCATGACCCTAGCCGTCACTAGGCGGCTATATGGAAAAACGTGGATACTAAGACCTAGTATGGCCCACTGGCGGTACACAAGGGTGGTAAGACCATCGTTGACACATACGTGGCACTGGTCTGGTGGCCTAAGGTGACATAATCCAGTGCCAAACAAAAACTAGGCAAGAATCAAAAGACGACTTGCCTAGGCATCACAGGGGCCATGTCTTCAACCCCAACAGCCGCCATGGAGGTATTGCTGGAGCTGCCCCCCCCCCCCCCCCTACACTTAGTTATTATGAGGGAGGCCAAGCTAGGACTATACAGACTAACCTGCAACGGTAGACTGAATCAACCCAGGAGATCGTGAAGGAGCCGATGCTAGAAATGAGGTCAGACTTCGCGAGCCCGCGAATCTGCAAAGAAAACAACTTTACAGTGGAAATCCCCGACCGCGAGGCATGGCGGGAGGAGACGCAGGGCGTACAACGGGACGCGCTCGTCTGGTTCACGGACGAATCCGGCGGGGAGCGTGAGACGGTGGCAAGGGGTTTATATGGAAGGACCGAGGGTAAATTATAGTATTTCCCTCGGAGTCCATGCAACGGTCTTTCCTCGCTGGTGACTGAGTGTCGAAACGAGACGAGCGACCTGGATGCGCAGAATGAGGTCACCCTCATCTGGGTGCCGGGTAACTCGGGGGTCAATGGCATTGAAAAAGCTGACAGTCTCGCGAAGAGAGGGCCAGCATAACCATTTATGGGACCAGAACCGGTTCTGGGCGTGACAAAGAGCACGGCCAGGGGAGCCATTAAGTCCTGGGTCAGAAACGAACACAAGGTGTACTAGGCAGACTGTCCAGGGCTCAGACATGGGAAGTCAGTAATTAACGAACCCAGTTCAAAGAGAGCTGTGAAGCTGTTAAATCTTAGCATAGGACAGCTCAGCAACATAACAGGTCTGTTGACAAGACACATGACCGTCAAGAAACACCTGCCTAAAATGGGGCGGTTCGAGGGGGACCTCGCACGCAGACTCTGCGGTGAGGGGGAGGAGTTAGCTCAGCACATCTTGTGCGAGTGTAAAGCTCTGGACCGCAAAAGACAACTGATCTACGGTCAGTCTAGACCGGATAGAGAGCAATATAAAACCTTACCCTACCAATCGCTGTGCAGACTAGTTCAAGGCACAGTTTTTTTGGAACGGGTGGAGTAAAACGACTAAAGGCATGCACAATAAGCCAAAGACTGCAGTGCTTTCAGGGCGGCGAAGTCGCGGACGAGCCCTGAGGGAGAAAAAAAAATGCACTGGTTTAAAACTTTTAAAGAACCATGTTTAAAGAAACATGGATCATGTTTAAGGAAGCTAGGAGATATGTGGATACTAGGTAACACACTGTATTTCCGGCTTGAAGGAATAAGGAGGTATTGTGGGTAAAGTTGCTGGATTTTGTTATACACTGTATATTAGTGACTGGACTACATACTTATTTTAATGAAAATAACCAATAATAAAAACACGGAAGAATTACGTATTGTAAGTAATTAATTGATAATAATTCTAACTATTTACTTGAAAAATTAGTAATAATTGATATATAACAAATAACATCGACTATAAAACCTCTTTAGGTCAGATCTAATTACATATAATATATCGATATACAATTATTGCAATATCGCTTAAGTTTCTAAATATGATGATAAAATCAATAAGATTCCCCTAGAAAAGTGCAATCTCGCAAACCCGTATATAGCAATAACTATTTGCAACTTCGGGACTTAGGAAATTGATTACAAAACAAATGCTGATATGTAGAGATCACGATTGTGCTTTAATTTGACTTTGACATATATTATTAATTAGTAGGTCATTTATATTGTAATTAAATACTTTTATAAATAAGGTTGTGGCATTGTATTTGACTCAGTTAAATGTCTGTACGTTCCGCCCTTCGAAGGGGGTGTAAAGCCCCCTACAGAAAGGCCAAGGTTTGACAAGAGTTCCAGGAGAGTGGGGTGAAACTGCTCCCTGGCGTCGGTGATTTGCCATAGTCCAAGAAACAGACCGACGTTAAGGAAACAAAAACTACACACATATAAATGAAAATAAAAGGGTCATTTTCGCAAGCTATTGTTTGTAAACATCCGCACTTGTATAAGCATAAGTTCAAATAAAAACTTGTGTAATGTATTTCAAATTTAGTTTAAGAGCATTTTTCCATTTCTAGCCTATATACACCTACTGCATAAAGGCAAAAGAACAAACATTACATAGCAGATAACCCCTTACAGGCCATTTTGGGCCCAATACATAAAATATATGTATAATTCAGCCGAGATCAGAAAGCCTCTGTGGTGTTTTATTATGTTTCCATCTCATTTACCCGGCTGGTGAATAGTTGATGCGGTTGTGACGTTCACGGAACCGGAAGTTCCGTTATGTCCATTTGCGGGAATCAATCATCAACCGGTGTCAAGCTCGGAGGAACAAGCCATCTAGCTGCTTTTTATGCAAAGGGGAATGTTTTTTATTGACGCAGTCTGGAAAATAATGTTTTCTCTAAGTGTGTGCCTGAAAGCATGCAACTCGATGGTAATATTGATCAATATAGGCACTGTTAATGCCAAAATGTCAGTATTCATAGCTTTTGCTCTCAGCTATAAGGCCCAGAAAAAAGAGGTAAATGTGTAGACTGATTTATTTATTTTGATGTGTATATGAGAGAGTGGAAGAACGTAAACTTTGTTTTCTCCAGGGACGTAGCAAACGTATTAAATTTTAAACCTCCCGATTTTAACAAATATATTAATTGAGGTAGATTTTCTGATTCTAAAAGTAGGAAAACATTTTTAAAAAATTAAAAAAATTTTACATACGAGGAGATATTGGAAATTACTTAGGATACAATAGAAACATTCTGGACGTAGCAAGTACGTTATAGTAGTAAGTTTTCATAAGAATTGTACCTTATTAGTACGACATTTTATTAAAATTAATACTTCAAATTAAACAGATCTTGAAAATTGGTTTTAAGGTCCTAACAGGCGCTCATTGAAAGAATTCTTTAGTGTTACCATCGATATCTCTATATTATATAAAAAATAATTTAATCTTATGTTCTAGCTTCCTTTAAGAAAAAAACTTTAAATGCCCAAAGCTTAATAATTATGGACCTAGAATATTAAAATTTAGTAAATTTAGTAAAAATTACTGCTAGTCTCTTTAAAAATTATAAATTTCATTAAGGGTACAAAAGATTTCTAGAAGAAAACCTAATTCACATTTAGAAAAGGAATGTATCTGCCAAATTATAAATGTGGCAGGTATTTTTCCCCATTAATCGCCTGGATGATTTCCTTTTAGTCAACTAAGTCGAACCGCTTTTTTCAACAAAAAACTTTTTTAAAAACAATCTATCTATTAGTGAATTGTCTTAATAAAATCTCCCTAATATCAACAAAAACAAATGTTTACTGAACATTATGATTTTAGACTTAACGGGGATAAAGTTGAAGAAAAATGAGATCTTGCTCCAAACGTATGAAATCTGGACACTATTGCTTCTATCAAATATTAAAGTTAGTGAAACAAAACAAAATGTTACATTTCAATTTTTTTTTTATGTCAACAACACACCACGAGGGCTTACAGCCTAAATACTATCGTACCGTGGGTGTTGACAAGGAGGAAAGAGGCAGCTTGTTAATTCTGGACTTGAAGGTTTGGAGGTTCGGAGGAGAAGGAAAAACATGTGCCGGCAAGGAATTCCACAACTTGGAAGTCCTCGGGACAAAAGAGCGGGCATAACAAGATGTTCTATGTCTGGTGACCTGGACGTTAAAAGGGTGCATTCGCTCTGTTCCCCTGGTAGATCTGCTGGGGGCAGCAGGTGGGGGAATTATGGAGGAAAGCTCCTCTGAGCAGTGCCCGTGCAGATATCTATAAAAGAGAGAGAGGTCACCAACGGCACGTCGGTGGGCAAGGGATGGAAGCCTTTGGGTGAGGGTAGGGTCACCGATGAGACGTATAGCTCTCTTTTGAATGGAGTCCAGGATAGCGAGTGTAGAAGCGGCAGCTGCACCCCAGATGTGGGAGCAGTATTCGAGGTTTGGCCTTATTTGTGAAGTGTATAAGGTATAGAGATTAGTTGGTGAAAAGAATTTGCGAGCCCGGAAGAGGAAACCCAATTTCTTAGCAGCCGCTTCTGCAATTGATGTAACATGTTGGTGCCAATTAAGATTTCGATCCACAGTAATGCCAACAAGAGAAAAGGACTCATTACTTTGAATAACTTGGTTGTTCATTGTGATGGGTCTAGGGCTGCTGTATCTCTTGTGAGAAAGAAAGCAAGACTTAGTTTTGGTGGGGTTGAATTGTACAAGATTTCTACTTCCCCAGTCTAATATTTTTTGGAGGTCTACGGAGACAGAACCCTCCATGAGTCTGCGATCCTCATCTAATTGGGCTAAAGAGACAGGCTTAGAATATTGTATGTTTGAGTGGAGGGTGCTGTCGTCCGCGTAACTGTGAACTGGGTTGGATGTGCTAGAGAGGAGGTCATTGATGTGGAGAAGAAACAAAGTAGGGGCTAAAGCTGAACCTTGAGGAACTCCTGCATTAATTGGATACAGTTTAGAGGAATGGCCATCCACAACAACAGATATGCTCCTGTTGGAGAGGAAATTTGCTGTCCAGGTACAAAGTTTTGGTGGTAGGCCATAGGCCGGAAGTTTATTAAGCAGCGCTGCGTGCCAGACCTGGTCGAATGCTTTGGATATGTCTAGAGCAACAATATGGGATTCACCGTGTCGTTCCATAGACTTGTTCCATGAATGGGTGACAAAGGAAAGGAGGTCGGCAGTCGATCTGCGCTGACGGAATCCATACTGCCTGTCGTGGATTAGACTGTGTTTTTCAAGGAATTTTAGTAGTTCGGTGTTTATATACTTTTCCATCACTTTAGAGATGACTGAAAGGAGAGAAATAGTCCTGTAGTTGCTAGGAAGCGCTTTGGATCCTTTCTTGGGGATGGGTTGTACTCGAGCAGTTTTCCAGTTACTAGGAAATATGCCTTTATTGTAAGATATCTGAAACAGACGAGTCAGGACAGGAGCAAGTTCTGGTGCGCATTTTTTGAGAACAATTGCTGGGATCTCGTCAAGGCCAGAAGCTTTCCTGGTATTAAGAGAAGAGAGCATCTTTCGTACCTTTTTAGTTTGGAAAATGATATCAGTCATTTTATGCGCGACATTGGGGACTGTTGGTGGTTGAACATTTGGAGGTGGGTTGAGAGTAGAATTTCCGGCGAACAACGAAGCAAAAAGTTCAGCCTTGCCCAGGGCGGTAGAAACAATTTAATCACCTGAGGCAAGAGGTGGGAACGTGCTCTTGCAGAAATTATTCCCAATAGACTTAGCAAGAGTCCAGAAGGGTTTGCCGCCGTTGGAGCTTGAGAGGACTTTGTTTTTGATGTGGTTATTAAACGAGTTTTTTGCCTCAGAAAGAATGCGGACATAGCGGTTTCTTGCGTCGTTGAATGCTTGACGATTTTCTTGACTGGGATTGTGTAGAAGCGTTTTGTGAGCTTTGACCTTTTCAAGTCTGGCCTTGTCACAAGATTTAGAGAACCAGGGCTTTTGAGTGGCTGAAGAGGTTTTCTGTGTACGTGGAATAAATAATTCCATGCCAGCTTGGATAATTTCGGTGACGTTTTGTGAGATATCAGAGGGGTCAGGATGAGAGAAGCAGACAGACGCCCATGGAAATGAGGAAAAGTAATCCCGCATTTCGTCCCAGTTTGCGGAGTTGTAGTGCCAAACGATACGTGGGTGTGATGACTGTGTGACCTCGGGTTGCATTGCACAGGAAGCAGTGACCATGCCGTGGTCTGAGCGACCAAGAGGGGCGGTGACTGATATCTTATAGCATTCAGGATTTGTAGTAAGAAGGAGATCCAAGGGATTTGAGCTGTGTGTTGGGATACGAGGAAAGTAAGTAGGTTGCTGTACCATATTGGCCAAAGAATTGCTGACTGCAAAGGCCTCCGCTGCTCTTCCTTGTGGATCGGTTTTTGAAGATCCTAGCCATTCCTTATTATGGACATTGAAGTCGCCAAGAATAGTGACCTCGGAGGAAGGATATTCAGAAATCAGATTTCAGGTTTTTTCAGAAAGGTAGTCAAAGAGCTGGACAAAGTTGTTGTCAGAAGGTGACCGGTAAATGCAACAGATGAATTTAGTTGCAGCCCTGAGAGAGAGAGTTTTATCCATAGTATGTCTTTTCTTCCAGCTTCTAAATTGGGGAGTCTGGTGCAGGGTAGATTGCGACGGACGTATGCGCACACGCCTCCATGCAATCTAAAGGAAGTAAGGAGCTCATACCCCGGGAAATTAAGGTGATTAGTGGCTGTTTTGGCACTGATTTGGGTTTCGGTGAGGAAGAGGAGTTGGGGCCTGTTAGCCTGGAGGAAATGGTGGACGGAGTTCAGGTTAGAATTTAGGCCACATATATTCGAAAAGGATATGTTAAATCTTGATGTTGGCGCCCCCTGTACACCCCTCTCCCGGAGATCCGAATGGAGGGGTATGATTGTTGTTGCCATTATTTGGTGAAACTGGTCCATACTGCATACAGACTGGAAGACTACTTCTCTGGATTCACTGTTGGGTTTGGTTTCATGTTCCAGTTAGCCTACGCGCTGGCTACGTGAAAGTGAAATACTTCGGTGGTGCAGGTGCAAGAACGTGTACCTCTGAACCGAAGGGTACTGGGTTATATCCCAGGGCTCTCCTTTCACTTTTTCAGTACATACTGCAACTTTAACATCAACCGAGGTTGTGCAATTGTATTTGAGCATGTTACATATCTGCACGTTCCGCCCTTCGGAAGGGGCGTAAAGCCATCGGTCCTGTATCCATGAGATGTTGGGCATGTTAAAGATCACTTCCCTTCTTACAGAAAGGCAGGGGTTCGGTAAAATTTCCAGGATAGTGAGAGTGAAACTGCTCCCTGGCGTCGGTGATTGGCCATAGTCGCGGAAATAGACCGACGATAAAAAAAGCTTCAAAGTGAGACTTATATAACTTAGTTCTGACAGTTTGTGACATGAAAATGTAAGAATTTTCGGCTTTTATTTTTCATTATTTCCACTGGTTCAAAATTCCGTGACAAGCTAATAAAAAACCTTTTTAAAGTTTTTTTTTCGATTTTAATTACAGATTAGGTATATAATTTGAAAATTGTATGTACTTTATCAGCAAATTTTCGTATAGAAAATATCTAGTCAGCTTTTCCGGAAATTTTATTCAGTGTTTTAGTTAAATTTGTGTCAAATTGGTGTGAAATTTTTGCAATTTTTTATCTGAAATACTATTAATTGTGAATTTAAAAGTTATTGTAAAAAAGTTGTTTGCAAATTAACGTAAAAATTGTTTTCGAATTTTCGTGAACAAAAATTTGGTTTGCTCATTTTTGTGTAAAAAACTTTTTTCTAATTTGCTTAAAATATTTTAATATAATTTTCGTGTAAGATAACTGAGCCAATCATTGTAAAAAATGCCGAATTTTTCTGCAACAGACTGTTTGAATATTTTCATGTAATTTTTTTCCTTTTATTCCTGTCAAAAAGCTTTTTGTAAAGAATTATATCTCGGTAAGTGTAGTTTTTGCGTAAATGGCTTGGATAGGTTCGTTGCTGAGGAAAATCAGACCAGTTTTTTGAGAAATTGTTGTACTTTCTCAAACAATAAAGTTAATTTGGTGGAATACGGTACATGGTTTCAACTATAAAGGTTATAATTTCTACTTGATGTCTTTCTTTAAAAAAGAATATTTAACATTGAAAACATTTCTCTGAAAATTTTCTACCATAACGCACTTGCGGCGTCCTGACTTTTTTATTAATATACTTCGAGCTGATCTGCGCTATGAACAAAGGATTTTACATGACAAATTTAATTCAGAGTACAAAGGAATAATAAAAGAAAACAAAAGGGAAATGATATTATTTCTGACATCTAGAAGTACAGCTATAATCATAAAATTTTCATTGAAAGAGGACTTTTCGCAGTTTTCATGCAGGTTCTATAAATAATTTTATCATTTCTTTTTGTACCTTGCGCCTGAAAGTGACACTGTTCGAAATTCTGCGGTCCACAGAAATTTAATGACGTTACATAATAGCAGTATAATTAGTTTTTTCTGATTATTACATTTTCTGCTCGAAAGCAGGTCAATTTTCATTTTTATCAATGATCTGTTCTTATTTCAATATCTTAACAGCTTTTGTTAATAGAAGAGGTTTTAGTACCAAAAGTAAATTTTTATAAGCTTTTATATTTCTTGTCACATTTATACATAATCAAATATTAAAATTTACTTATTACTTTGTTTAAGTAAATTTTCTTATATATATATATATATATATATATATATATATATATATATATATATATATATATAAACACACAGGGTGTCCCACGTCGAGTAATGTATTAGATTATTTCCGAAAATATACATTGTTGCGTGCTGAAAATTTGTATACGGGGTTTCCGAAGATGCTCTATTTAATGGAAATAATTTACAAAGGGCGGACTTTTGGTTACACCGTAAATAGATATAAACATCGTGATTTCAAACAGAACACCCTGTATTTTGTTGAATTTTTAGACTACTCATCTAATTTTAGTTAAAAGTTATTAAGGTATGCTCTCCCTATCTTCAACTGTTTTCGAGTTATGTCAATTTATTTGAGAATTCTGTTCAAGTGGAGGCTGACTTAATGAATGTGATTTCGTGTCGTGTTAGGATGCTGAAAATTCTTTAATTTGTCAGACACGTTCCAAGGCCATTAAGCTTTGACATGATTGTGAGGAAAAATTGACATTGACATAACTCGACAGTTGAAGATAGGGAGAGCATATTCTAATAACTTTTAATCTAAAATTAGATGAGTATTCTAAAAATGTAATAATATGCAGGGTGTTCCATTTGAAATAACGATGTTTATATCTATTTACGGTGTAACCAGAAATCCTCCATTTTGGAAATTATTTCCATTAAATAGAGTATCTTCGGAAACCTCCGTATACAAATCTTCAGCACTCAAAACTGTATACTTTCGGACATAATCTAATATATTACTCCACGTGGGACACTATATATATATATATATATATATATATATATATATATATATATATATATATATTTGTGTGTTTGTGTGTGTATCCATCCGATAACTCAAAAAATACTACACCAATCGAAACCGAATTTGGCAGTACCCTTCATTTTGTTAATAGCTTGGTCACATACAAAATGCAAAAAACTGTTTGAAAACGCAATATTTTTTAAATTACTAAAAGTATCAAACTAAAAATTTACAGGAACGTAGATATCGTACAAGTGAAAATGAAAAATACACAATTTACGATATAACCTGATATTACCTCTGAATGGGTGCCTATAATGTTAGACAAGGTCAGACAGATATATCAGCGTTTACGCTGTTATTGCAAACAAATGCTCCAAATCAAACTTCAAACGAACCGGCTACAAAATATGTCACAATAAACAATCAGCGGGGTCGCCATTTGCCGACACTGTAATTTGAATCTGAAGATATAAGAAAAATATACAGTAATAGATAAAATTGTTAATGAAAGTGATTCAATTTGTTTAAAGGCAATTTAGAACTATGTTTTATTATGTATAAATAAAAGCTTCCCATTCTTCACGGTATTTAAAAGCCATCTCCCTATCCTAGTTAAATCTGACTGTTTGCTATTTGTCATATGTTATTTTGCTAACTGACAGCAGGGGGAAGTCGAATTCGACGTCATCTTCTTATTCTTTGTTTAAAGACGTCATAAACAAAAAAGAAGAAGAAGGTAACCTCAAAATCGACTCCGCTAATACCTTAGAATCTTAGAATAAGGTACTTCTAGTTTTTATTTACTCTTCATGTAGTGTATGGAGAATTTGAGATAAATGAAATTACATAATATCGTACAGTCGTTTCAATTATACCTATTTTATTTTAAATTTGCAGATGTTCAGAGTAAATTATTAAAATTTTAATTTCAAGATTTTGTATAGGTAATTTATATTTATTTATTTGATTTTCAAAAAGGATGGATACACCAATAGTGAATAAGAATTCAAAAGAGTTTAGGTGCAGCAAGTGCGTGATGGTAGCGAATTTTCGTAAAAATATATCAAATGGTGATTTCCCATTAAACTAGAATCTTCAGTTTTGATACATACTAAAACCTATATAAAAGCAGCGTGGGTACTTAAGTAAAAAAATAACACAATGAGCTTCACACAATGGACAACGACAAATCTCTTTTAGTAAACCATTTTTGTTATTTTGTTTGCAGAAACTGGTTCGATTGAGTTGACTAAAACTGATCATCCAAGCGACTAATCAGAAAAAAAAATAGCTGCCATCTTTATAATTTGACAGGTACATTCCTTTTGTAAATAAAAATTACATTTTCGGTAAATTTGCAGATAGGCACACGGGGTCTTCTTAGAAAAAAATCAGAAACATGCTTTGATCTCCTTCTGGATGCACAAAGAGCCCCCAAAAAAGTTACGGGACTAGGAGTGATTGGTGGTGTTGGGCGGGGAATAAGATAAAAAGGAAATGTGAGCGGAAAGTGCGAAAGAACTAGCTTAGTTAGACTTCTATAAGCTGCCTTAAACCTATTTTGCAGCTATACCTCCTTAAAATTACGTATATCCCACCCATAACCCCTATTATTCAACGGAGGTCCCGTAACTTCCTTGCGGGTTGTTCACAAGAAAGTTTTCTTGTTTATGCATTGAGGGTGGTTGTAGGCATACAGAAGGGAAAGGGGTGCCCCTATCACAAAGCAGCGAGCCAAGATTTTTAATTTATGTTTAAATTGTTACCCCATTTCATTTGTTAAAAATATTTTTCAAAAAAGGAAACTGAGGTTGTCTTGTTTGTCAATCTTACATAGAGAGCTACCATATTTCATCATTTGCAAAAAGTGTGGATACACCAACAGTGTTGAAAAAGGTCTACGTTATGGTAGAGATTTTTTGCAAAAACATTTGAAATCAGATAACTCAATTTCCTACTAAGCTAGAATCTTCAATCTTCTACCATAATAATACCTATGTAAACGCAGCGTGGGTACTAAATTAAAGAAACATAATAAGCTTCGCGGATAACTACCAATTGGCTTTTTGCAAAAACTAGTTTGATTGGGTTGACTAAAATAAAACCTTCTAATCAATTAAAAGGAAAGTACCTACCTTATTTATAATTTGGCAGGTACATTCCCTTTGTAAATAAATCATTTTTTTCTGGAAAACTTTTGTGACTATAATTTATAACACAACTTTTTTTAAGAGATTGCAGTACTTACGTATATCTCTGCCAAATTATAATTTCCTAGGTCCATAGAAAATAGAAATTTCTTCAAATAATCGCTAACTGGGACCTCTAAAACCGACCTCCCATTTAAATTTAAAGAATTAGTTTTAATAATGTACCTTACTAATAGTGTACAATTGTTATGAAAATTCACTACTATAATGCACTTTCTGCGCCCCAAACATTTTTATCTATTCAACAAATACGACACCCAATAGACAATAAATGTCCAATTAGAGAGTGACACAAAAGTACAAACGCTTATAAAACAAGAATCCATAAATGTGAATATGAAATAATGCTAATTTACTTTATTTGTTTTAAACATGGTACGTACGTTCGAACAAAGCCATTGCCTAAGGAGGCACTAAAATCTAGCGTTAAAGCGATAAAAACAAGAAATTATATATATATATATATATATATATATATATATATATATATATATATATATATATATATATATATATATATATATATATATATATATTTCAACAACACACCACGAGGGCTTACAGCCTAAATACTATCGTACCATGGGTGTCGACAAGGAGGAAAGAGGCAATTGGTTAATTCTGGATTTGAAGGTTTGGGGGTTCGGAGGAGAAGGAAAAACATGGTCCGGCAAGGAATTCCACAACTTGGAAGTCCTCGGGACAATAGAGCGGGCATAACAAGATGTTCTATGTCTGGTGACCTGGACAGTAAAAGGGTGCGAAAAGAGCGAATCTGTTCCCCTGGTAGATCTGTTGGGGGCAGCAGTGGAGCAACTATGGAAGAAAGCTCCTCTGAGAAGTGCCCGTGCAGATATTTATAAAAGAGAGAGAGGTCACCAACGGCACGTCGCTGGGATGGCAGCCTTTGGGTGAGGGTAGGGTCACCGATGAGACGTATAGCTCTCTTCTGAATGGAGTCCAGGATAGCAAGTTTAGAAGCGGCAGCGCGCCCCGAAGAGGAAACATAATTTCTTAGCAGCCGCTTCTGCAATTGATGTGACATGTTGATTCCAATTGAGATTTCGATCCACAGAAATGCCACCAAGTGAAAAGGACTCATTACTTAGCATACCTTGGTTGTTCATTTTGATGGGTCTAGGGCTGGTGTATCTCTTATGAGATAGAAAGCAAGACTGAGATTTGGTGGAGTTGAATTATACAAGATTTATACTTCCCCAGTCTAATATTTTTTGGAGATCCACAGAGACACAACCCTCCATGAGTCTGCGATCCTCATCTAATTGGATTAAAGAGACAGGCTTAGAATATTGGATATTTGAATGGAGGGTGCTGTCGTCCACGTAACTGTGAACTGGGTTGGATGTGCTAGAGAGGAGTTCATTGATGTGGAGAAGAAACAAAGTAGGGGGTAAAGCTGAACTTTGAGGGACTCCTGCATTAATTGGATACAGTCTAGAGGAATGGCCATCCCCGACAACAGAAATGTTCCGGTTGGAGAGGAAATTTGCTGTCCAGGTATAGAGTTTTGGTGGTAGGCCATAGGCCGGAAGTTTGTTAAGCATCGCTGCGTTCCAGACCTGGTCGAATGCTTTGGATATGTCTAGAGCGACAATCTGGGATTCACCGTGTAGTTCCATAGACGTGTTCCAAGAATGGGAGACAAAGGAAAGGAGGTCGGCAGTTGACCTGCGCTAACGGAATCCATATTGCCTGTCCTGGATTAGACTGTGCTTTTCAAGAAATTTTAGTAATTCGGTGTTTATATACTTTTTCATCACTTTAGAGACGACTGAAAGGAGAGAAGTAGGCCTGTAGTTGCTAGGAAGTGCTTTGGATCCTTTCTTGGGGACGGATTGTACTCGAGCAGTTTTCCAGTTACTAGGGAATATGCCTCTATTGTAAGATGTCTCAAACAGACGAGGCGGAACAGGAGCAATTTCTGGTGCGCATTTTTTGAGAACAAATGATGTCATACAGATCACTATAACTTATAAGATTCATAACGCAACATTATTCAGACATATTGAAAGCTAAAGAGGTGTGAAAAGTACGACTATGGATAGATCCATTGCCATCCTTTATGAGAAATAACAAAAAATAGCTTAAATATAAGGGAAATCGAAAAATTGAGTCTTAGCTTTTCCAAAAAAGTAGTATTGACACTAATAGGCTACAACACATCTTTTTAAAGACCTGACGATCGTTTCACTAATAAGGTTATCAGAGGATGAAAAATTCTGAACTACTTGCTACTAAACATCACCTTATATAATGAGTTTTAGGTAGAGACCGATACAGAGAGGGAGACTAAATCGCAGGAAAATTTTCTGTGTATTCTATTTTTTTGCCGGGCGAGGTTGAACCTCCTTTCCAACTTTACCTGGCGAGTTTAGGAATATTTTTACCTCTATCAGAGACAGAGGGCAAATAAAGGACTCTATGTCAGTGGCGGCGCTCAAAATTTTTCTGGAAAACATAGTTCGATTTTCCTGGCTAACGAACGTATCCAAGCCACTTATAGAAGGAAGGCACGTAATAAATTTTATCAAAATAGGCCCATTTTTGAGTTATCGGTGTGTACAGGGTGATTCTTTGGCGAAAAATAAGGGGTCTTTTTTATAAAGTTTTTTTTGAAACCTTTTCTCCTCCAAGTTACAGCACTTTGAAATTTTGGCAAATAAAGTTTTCATTAAATTTCTCCGTTATGAAATAATTTAAAAAAACGAAATTTTGCAGATGCATAAGGCTAACAAAATGACAGTTTCAAATGGATTTTGTAACCCTATAATGTTATCACAAGAGGGTGAAAAAACCTACCCTTACATTATTTTTATCAGTACTTTTTATTGTGTTTACCATTTTATATATAAAAAAAAGATTTAGAAAGAAGGATTCATTTAGAAACTTTTTTATATCACAAATTTTTTTCATAAATTTGTTAGTTTCATCACAAAAAAATAAAATATTACTCAGATCGATGTCACATGAATTTACAGAGTGGTTGTTATTTGCTGAAAAATCAAGTACGTGGTAGGCTGTCAAATAACGTCATAATTACACTAATATGTTAATATGTATTGTTCTGGCTTTTACTAATTTTCAAAAATTCATAATAAGAAACAACAACTATTGTACTACTATTTTATAATTAATAATTAACAAACTAAGAAACGAAAAAAATATTAGCAAAATGTCAGTACGTATCATCATAATAAATGTTAAAAATGCCTTCCTTCGGAGAGAACGCATGACTCTAGTCTGTTTCTCATTGAACTTCGTATTCCATGAAAAATACCGGGTGTATTTCTTATAATATCACATGATGCGATAATACTATTTCTGGGGTCATCGATGTTTTCAACAGGACTTAAATAAACTAAGGTTTTCAGAAAACCCTACAGGCAAAAATCCAATGGATTTAACTCAGGAGATCGGGCAGACCAATTCTTTGGGCCTCCTCGACCTATCCAACGATTTGGGTAAACTTCGTTCAAGCAGTTACGAGCGTTGATACTAAAATGAGCCGGAGCCCCGTCGTCCATGTACCACATTTGTTGTCTAATTTGTAAAGGAATATTTTCAATAAGTATGAGCAACTCTTCTTTGAGTATATGACAGTACACTTCTCCATTTAGTCTTATCGGAGGAAAATATGGTCCAATTAAGTCATCACCAATGACAGAAAGCCATACATTTAATGACAACTTGTGTTGAAAATGAGATTCCGTACTTTCGTGTGGGTTTTCTTCAGACCATATGTGGTTATTATGAAAATTTCTAATAGATTCTCGTGAAAAGTTGGCATCATCAGTAAATAAAATACGAGATAAGAACTGTGGAATTTGCGTGATCATTTGAAGCATCCATTCACAAAAATTAAACGAGGTAAAAAATCACGAGATAAGAGCGCTTGAACTCGTTGGATATGGTAGGGATACAGTAGTTGTTCTTTTAAAATTCTAAATACCGTGGAATATCTGACATTTAAGACTTGAGGAATCTTATTGTACTTCTACCAGGAGATTCTTCAATTAAATTGAAGACAGCCTCTTCAAGTGTTACAGTTCTTACTTCTCTAGAACGCCCGCAATCGGCAGCACTTTTGAACATTTTCCTTCTTCTTGCAGACGTTGATGAATGCGTGCGAATATGCTGTGATGGGGTCAGTTTTATTTGGATATAACTCAGTGTAGAGGCGCTGTGCTCTTAATCCATTGCCATTAGTACGGCCATATTCAAAATGCATATCTGCCATTTCGGATTTGGTATTATTTACCATTTTATTCACTTATTTGTTCTAAGTGTTTAAAAAATTCTCGATAGATTGACAACAACCAGAACAATTAATATTAGTGTAATTATGACGCTATTTGACAGCCTACCACGTATTTGATTTTTCAGCAAATAACAACCACTCTGTAAATTCAGGTGACATCTGAGTAATATTTTATTTTTTTGTGATGAAACTAACAATTTTATGAGAAAATGTCAAGACATAAAAAAGTTGCTAACTGAATCCTTCTTTCTAAATGATGTTTTTAATAGAAAACGGTATACACAATAAAAATACTGATAAAAAATATTAGATGAAAGATGAAGAATTTTTTTTAACAATAAATTTAACTTATATAATGTTGGTTATGTAAAACTTTTGTGCAGAATCCATTAAAGCTAATATTCACTCTTACCTCAGAAAATGTTCTGATTCCGCATGTGCAAAAATACATAAGGTGTCACTTGGCCAATACCAAATGGGTAAGTGTAACCAAAGGACCCCACAAGTAAAAAATTATCAGAATAAAATTTAAAGTGGACCCCACAAGTAAAAAATTATCAGAATAAAATTTAAAGTCACGATCCATTAGCATGTTGGCACATCCTTTAGGAATAATCTCTTTTGAGTCAGCTTGCCAAACAGGAAAAATATTTAGACAGGTTTTCTGGTTATCCTTTTAAATTCATAACTTCACTTACACCAGTGCACCTTACCTAAATTTAAAACTAGTATACAGGATATTATTTTTAAACCAAAAAAAGTTGTTGCCAGTCCGGTCAAGTTGTCATTAAAATCCCGTATTTTTTTTAAATTTCAACAACACACCACGAGGGCTTACAGCCTAAATACTATCGTACCGTGGGTGTTGACAAGGAGGAAAGAGGCAGCTTGTTAATTCTGGACTTGAAGGTTTGGAGGTTCGGAGGAGAAGGAAAAACATGTGCCGGCAAGGAATTCCACAACTTGGAAGTCCTCGGGACGAAAGAGCGGGCATAACAAGATGTTCTATGTCTGGTGACCTGGACAGTAAAAGGGTGCATTCGCTCTGTTCCCCTGGTAGATCTGTTGGGGGCAGCAGGTGGGGGAACTATGGAGTAAAGCTCCTCTGAGCAGTGGCCGTGCAGATATCTATAAAAGAGTGAGAGGTCCCCAACGGCACGTCGGTGGGCAAGGGATGGCAGCCTTTGGGTGAGGGTAGGGTCACCGATGAGACGTATAGCTCTCTTTTGAATGGAGTCCAGGATAGCTAGTGTAGAAGCGGCAGCGGCACCCCAGATGTGGGAGCAGTATTCGAGGTTTGGCCTTATTTGTGAAGTATATAAGGTATATAGATTAGCTGGTGAAAAGTATTTGCGAGCCCGGAAGAGGAAACCTAATTTCTTAGCAGCTGCTTCTGCAATTGATGTGACATGTTGGTGCCAATTAAGATTTCGATCTACAGAAATGCCAACAAGCGAAAAGGACTCATTACTTTGAATAACTTGGTTGTTCATTGTGAGGGGTCTAGGGCTGGTGTATCTCTTGTGAGAAAGAAAGCAAGACATAGTTTTGGTGGGGTTGAATTGTACAAGATTTCTACTTCCCCAGTCTAATATTTTTTGGAGATCCACGGAGACAGAACCCTCCATGAGTCTGCGATCCTCATCTAATTGGGCTGAAGAGACAGGCTTAGAATATTGTATATTTGAATGGAGGGTGCTGTCGTCCGCGTAGCTGTGAACTGGGTTGAATGTGCTAGAGAGGATGTCATTGATGTGGAGAAGAAACAAAGTAGGGGCTAAAGCTGAACCTTGAGGAACTCCTGCATTAATTGGATACAGTTTAGAGGAATGGCCATCCACAACAACAGATATGCTCCTGTTGGAGAGGAAATCTGCTGTCCAGGTACAAAGTTTTGGTGGTAGGCCATAGGCCGGAAGTTTATTAAGCAGCGCTGCGTGCCAGACCTGGTCGAATGCTTTTAATATGTCTAGAGCAACAATCTGGGATTCACCGTGTTGTTCCATAGACTTGTTCCAAGAATGGGTGACAAAGGAAAGGAGGTCGGCAGTCGATCTGCGCTGACGGAATCCATACTGCCTGTCGTGGAGTAGACTGTGTTTTTCAAGAAATTTTAGTAATTCGGTGTTTATATACTTTTCCATCGCTTTAGAGACGACCGAAAGGAGAGAAATAGGCCTGTAGTTGCTAGGAAGCGCTTTGGATCCTTTCTTGGGGATGGGTTGTACTCGAGCAGTTTTCCAGTTACTAGGGAATATGCCTTTATTATAAGATATCTGAAACAGACGAGTCAGGGCAGGAGCAAGCTCTGGTGCGCATTTTTTGAGAACAATTGCTGGGATCTCGTCAAGGCCAGATGCTTTCCTGGTATTAAGAGAAGAGAGCATCTTTCGTACCTTTTTAGTTTTGAAAATGATATCCGTCATTTTATGCCGGACATTGGGGACTGTTGGTGGTTGAACATTTGGAGGTGGGTTGAGAGTAGAATTGCCGGCGAACAACGAAGCAAAAAGTTCAGCCTTGCCCAGGGCGGTAGAAACAATTTCATTCCCTGAGACAAGAGGTGGGAACGTGCTTTTGCAGAAATTATTCCCAATAGATTTAGCAAGAGTCCAGAAGGGTTTGCCGCCGTTGGAGCTTGAAAGGACTTTGTTTTTGATGTGGTTATTAAACGAGTTTTTTGCCTCAGAAAGAATGCGACATAGCGGTTTCTTGCGTCGTTAAATGCTTGACGATTTTTTTGACTGGGATTGTGTAGAAGCGTTTTGTGAGCTTTGACCTTTTTAAGTCTGGCCTTGTCGCAGGATTTAGAGAACCAGGGCTTTTGAGTGGCTGAAGAGGTTTTCTGTGTACGTGGGATAAATAATTCCATGCCAGCTTGGATAATTTCGGTGACGTTTTGTGAGATATCAGAGGGGTCAGGATGAGAGAAGCAGACAGACGCCCATGGAAATGAGGAAAAGTAATCCCGCATTTCGTCCCAGTTTGCGGAGTTGTAGTGCCAAACGATACGTGGGTGCGATGACTGTGTGACCTCGGGTTGCATTGCGCAGGAAGCAGTGACCATGCCGTGGTCTGAGCGACCAAGGGGGGCGGTGACTGAGATCTTATAGCATTCAGGTTGTGTAGTAAGAAGGATATCCAAGGGATTTGAGCTGTGTGTTGGGATACGAGGAAAGTAAGTAGGTTGCTGAATCATATTGGCTAAAGAATTGCTGACTGCAAAGGCTTCCGCTGCTCTCCCTTGTGGATCGGTTTTTGAAGATCCTAGCCATTCCTTATTATGGACATTGAAGTCACCAAGAATAGTGACCTCGGAGGAAGGATATTCGGAAATCAGATTGTCGGTTTTTTCAGAAAGGTAGTCAAAGAGCTGGACAAAGTTGTTGTCAGAAGGTGACCGGTAAATGCAACAGATGAATTTAGTTGCAGTCCTGAGAGAGAGTTTTAGCCATAGTATGTCTTTTCTTCCAGCTTCTAAATTGGGGAGTCTGGTGCAGGGTAGATTGCTACGGACGTATGCGCACACGCCTCCATGCAATCTAAAGGAAGTAAGGAGCTCATACCCCGGGAAATTAAGGTGATTAGTGGCTGTTTTGGCACTGATTTGGGTTTCGGTGAGGAAGAGGAGTTGGGGCCTGTTAGCCTCGAGGAAATGGTGGACGGAGTTTAGGTTAGAATTTAGGCCACATGCATTCGAAAAGGATATATTAAATCTTGATGTTGGCGCCCCTGTACACCCCTCTCCCGGAGATCCGAATGGAGGGGTATTTTGCCTCCGGAATATTTCATACAAGGAGGAGCCATCATCATTTTTGTTTATAAGGAAAACCGACTCATACACCAGAACCGGAAACGTCTGTTGGGACTTCACCAGCCCCTTGATGTATGGGGTGGTACCTCCTCGGGCGTGAAAAAATTCTTTACTATTACGTAAAGGAAAATTCCACTACCACCTGCTATGGATTGGATTGGATCAATGTTTACCCCTTTAAAAATAAGATTAATAAAGGGAATTGTCCAATAGTTATGCTTTTCGACATAGTAGGAGGATACAAAACATTATCATTTTGTATCCATGCCTATTGTCGGCGATTGAGAACGTATTAAGATATTTATAATATTGTATACATATTCCCGAATACCAAATAACTCAAGTTATTTATTGTATTAGAGGAAGCACGTTGTAAGCTAAGAAACAAGATTTAAGCAACTATTAGCTTCGACAAATCTGTAAGTGAGTAAGAATAGACACAATCAACACACTGTTACATTTCTCCGTGTTTCACTTCGATATCAAGATTCTGATTCAATAACAAAATATCATTGTTAGATTAATTCAGTTTTGTTCGATTTTATCCGTGTCTGGAGCTGAATCCGTCATGATTGGATAAGATGTGATTCAGCTCATGTAGCGAGAGCAGCTTCTTCAGAAGCGGGTCATGTAACGTAATAAAACCGAAAGGACCAACCACCATCTCTCCATTTTCCATCCTCTATCCGCAAATAAAAATTCAAATAACCAACCATTTCATTTTAAATAATATTTCCAGTGAATTTCATACTTGACAAAACTTTGCTAGACTACTAACGGTGACATATTCAAATATTTTGGAGAAAATCTGACATAGTTTCTTGTTGATTTGGAAATTTTATTGCTGGACGACTGGAGAAAATTAGATGCAAATTGGATGTAAATTACGTAGAGAAATACGCTTCAAGGTTAGACATTTCAAGTGCAGCTTAAATTGTTGTAGATGTTAAAGGTCATTCTTATAAGTAAAGCGATTGACTTGCATAGTCTGTTTATATATATATATATATATATATATATATATATATATATATATATCAGTGGCGTCTCCTGACCAAAATGTTCGGGTGTGCGGTAACGAGTTGCTGTTAGTGGTGGTTTTAAAAATTATTAACACTAAATGTACACATTATATATATATATATATATATATATATATATATATATATATATATATATATATATATATATATATATATATATATTCGACATATATGGGAATGATACGTAGATAAATAAATTAATTTCCCACTGCAACTCTTCTCTTCACACAAATTTGTGTTAGCGTTAGCACTGTCCGGAACGGGTGAAAACTGTAAACATTAAAAGTAGTTCAATGTTAATATGGTACTCAATAATAAAATGTGTAAAAATCCTGGATGCAGCAAGTGCGTTATGGTAGCGAATTTTCATAGAAATGATCTGGCACAAAATATTTTATTATAACTTTTTTATCTTGCAACATAGAAATCTAAATTTTGGTGTATTGTTTAATTTTTATATCGTAAACCTACCTACCAAATTTGGTAGCTTCTCTTTTTTATTTTTTGAGATACAAATTTTTTTCGAATAAAAACTCAAAATTATCCCGGAAAACCTCGTCCAATTTTCCTGACTAACGAAATTATCCAATACATTTACAGAAGGAAGGTACATGCCAAATTTTATCAAAATCGGCCGATTCTATTTTGAGTTATCGGTGTGATACCTATATATATATATATATATATATATATATATATATATATATATATATATATATATATATATATATATATATATATATATATATATATATATATATATAGTTTATAGTTTATTCTTATATAAATAGTACAAAGCATCTTACAAATAAGTCTAAACTTGTGACTGCAAATGATTTTGACTAAATTTTAATCTAAATGTCAATTGTTCTAAAGTTCTGTCATCTGATTTCTAATCTCCAAAATTACCTCACCTCATTATGTACCATTACAATTTCTAGAAATATGGATGGTACTTGAAATCAGTTTCTTCATTTTAATCAAAAATTTCTATATTTTAAAACTTGACTCAAATTAAATTCTTATATATAAAAATTGAAACTGACCCCGGATATGGGTTCTAGGGGTCCTATTTCGCGCTCATTTGCAAACAATTTTTGAAAATTCAAAAGTCGAGATCTCCCCATTAGTGAATTTTTTCTACGAAAATTTACTAAAATGTATTATAGTCTTTGATTCTAGAATACTGTGGTCCAGGCAAGCGCAGTTGTAATGTTTGAAAATAATGCTATCACAACGTTTGTTAAACCGGCGTTCCATTCATTTGTCTTGAGCGGTATTTTTACCGCTCACTGCAGTGTTAAAACGAATAGTATTTCCTTACTATTTTAAACACATGGGTGGGGGACTGTATTGTATACCAATACAGCTCTGTCGAGTGAAGTTGTTCGGAAATAACACCGCACACCTAACCCGAATTCATTCCCAGTTGCTATTGACCTACTCATATTTTCTGAATGAAGACGTGGTGCCGACTTCATTCCAAGTCACTATTAACCGACTATTTATGAAATCAAATAAGTAAATTAAATCGATTGTCATAACATATGTAGTGTATTAAGACTAAGGGAAAAAGAAATAAAACATATTTAACTGTGCACATTTTAATTATATTTTAGGGTGTGCGGCGCACACCTAGCTCACTAGGAGAAATCGCCACTGCAGATTATATATATATATATATATATATATATATATATATATATATATATATATATATATATATATATATATATATATATAGATAGATGAGTTTCCTTGAAACGCACAATTTTACTTTTTTACCTTTAAGATATTCTTTTGAATAAAAAATATCAAAATAACTTTGTTAGATTACGAGCAGAGGGTTTGTGAATTTAATTTCCTATAGAAAGCTGGGGAAAAAAAGCCTGTCATAACCAAAAATATTTCAACTTTATTTCATAAAATGTCCATTTCATGGGTAGTTGTCCTTGTTATGGGCAGCTGTGCCCATGAAGTGGGCATGAAAACAGGTTTTGTTGTGAAAATAACATAAAAGCACTTCCTGACTCGTGGGCCCAATTATCACACAAACGACATTGAATAAATTCTTCTTTACTTACACGATATTTACCTCCACAAACTATGCAAGTAGAATTATCATCTTCCTTAACATTTTTTTGGTCTTCTTCATTTGCAAACCCATATTGTTCTGACTCTAGTTGGGTTAAATATTCTGCAAGATCTCGTGGAGGTGGAGATTTATCGCGGAGAGAGATTTGTGTGTCAGTATCTGAGTCACTACTGCATTTTTTTTTGTGCAGCTTTTGAAACTTTTCTGTTCTTGACGACCTTCTTCTTACCTCTTTTGTTTTCTTCCTCCACTTTCAGCAGCTCATTCTTTTCAGGTGTGTCTGTTAAAATCGAGCATTTTCCGTTTTTTTCGGCCACAGGTTTTACTTTTTTTTCGTGGGGGTGCTTTTGGATATGGTCTTAGCATTTCCGGAGAAACTATTCCTAACTCTTCTCGTCCTTCTTTTGTAATATTTTTGTTTACAATGCCGCTTGTAGAAGGTCGGTTGGGATCGGCAGAAGTAGATGGTTGGTCTAAGATATGGTCGTTTTGTGTTAAATCCACTTTTGACTGTGAGACGGTAGGTGACCTACTATTATCCTGGGTTATATGTAGATGTCAGATCAGGTCTGTCAGTTATACTTGAAGAAACAAAATCATCGTCGGTGAAGATGTTATAATTAAATGGGTATATTCCGGTTTTTTCAAAGCTTTTGCAGATATTGCTGATTGTAAATGACTCACTAAAAGCAGGATTAACGAACTCAGCAACCTTGTATATTGTACAGGTTTTCCTGGATTGCCTGTTAGCCAATTGTTCATTCCTTGTTTGTACCTAAAAATAAAAATAATATAACTGTTGATAATGATATGATAATAATAATAATAATACCTTGACTTGAACGGACCTTAAACTGCCACATCGAGAGGTTGCATTCGATGGCTGCAATGCGGAGGCAACGTCAAAATTATTATGTGGTGTTTTCTTGCGAAATCAACAACTTGCAGATTCACATGAGTTGCATGATTGTCCATAATAATAAAAGCTTTCTTATTGACGGTGGGTTGAACATGATTCACAAAATGTTTCAGGGATTCAACAAATATTTCTTCGGTCATCCAACCAGATAGATTTGCCATTCCTTTAGAGCCAACGGGGTTTCGTGACAGTCATGCATTCTGTTTCGTCGAGAATCCATATCATGTTGTGCAAAATTGTGTTTCTTGTATAATTTTTTTTAATTTGAAAAGAAAGTTGTGGCATTCGTTTTCTTAAAACTGGAAGCTCTACTTAAGGATGTGCTTTCGGGTTGACGTAGTGATAGTTTTTTTGTGGCGACTCATGAACCCATGAAGCCAGTGGATGCCTGCTTTATTATTTTTATTCCATTCTGATGGTGTAACTATTTTAATGGCTACAGCAAATTGGTGAGCCAGTTCTCTTGTCTGCGTTGTTGTCAAACCATGGCACATTTTCGAAGTTGTTCGAAGGTAAGAAACCAATAGCTCCCCCTGGTCTTTGGTTAACGTATTTCTATTCCCATATATATATATATATATATATATATATATATATATATATATATATATATATATATATATATATATATATATATATATATATATCTGAAATTGCCTTCTGGAGAGTTTTTGTGTTGTTTTACCAAATCGGCCAGTAAAGTGTCTTTGGCAACACTTCTTATAGAAAGGTTCTGATTTATAACAGCCTCCGCTGCATCTTGAATTTCTTCATCAGACTTTCTAACTCTTTTCGCCATCACAATCTACAAAAAAGTTGAAAATTAATATAAATTAGCTTCTAAAAACAAAAATATGGCACGTGCGGATTTGTACGGACATGTTTTACTACGTCTAGGTGTGTCCGGGAGTATTTTGCATAATTGTGCGGATTTTAGGGTACTTTAAGTGTTTACGGTTTTTTTTGCATCTTTTGTTTTCTCAGTGAAATTAGTTAATCCATATTATCTTATTAAGTGAATAATACGAAAAATATCACATTTCTTACTTTTTCAGAAAAAATTTTATAATCTTTTTATAATATTGTCCTAGCAGAAGAAGCTTTAATCTGGTAACCCTATAGATATCAATTTAGTTAACATAAATTAACGAAAAATTACGTTTTTATAACATTTAGTAAGCAATAGATAAATAAATTGGTTGCCTATCTAAATAGAGAGAGAATAATTACCGTATTTTACATGGCAAATATTTATATAACAGACAGTAATTTAACATTTTTCTTGAATCGGACACACTGGTGCCCATGAATTGGACGTCCAATTCTTGGGCGCCGTGGTGTCCGGTTCAAGAAATATGTCGTTTTAAAACGTAACCTCAAAATACGATTAGTACATATCGTTATATTGATAATATCACATACCTATTTTATGACAAACAATCCCTCAATAGTTATGTCCAGAGATCGGTTAATAATCGTCACCACAAACGGAGTTAATCACTTTGCAAATTCATATTAATATTTACTCTACCTCTACCGACATGGTATTTTTCAATGCATGCCACGTCAACTTGAACCGGGCCACTGGTTCCACCTTTGTCAACGAGATGTCGGCTGACGATGCAGATACGAGACATTGGTAGACGATGCTACATTACTGTCGGCTGTCGGGTATAGTAGAAAACTAAAGCGTCCGATTCATTGGCTGTCCAGTTCATAGGAACTCTCCCCTATATATATATACATATATATATATATATATATATATATATATATATATATATATATATATATATATACATATATATATATATATATATATATATATATATATATATATATATATATATATATATATATATATATATATATGTTGTACAATGAAACAATGCTTTTTAAACTAGTCATACTTAAAAAAAACAATACACATAAAACTTAAGTAAAATTAACTTAAATCTATGCTGTCGCGTGGAAAACCATTTGTAGGTACTTGATCTTAACTTTCTCGACCTAAAGACCAACAAAGGTAAATCTGCACCTAATCTAGGAAATTTATTGGAAAATAGAGGCCGATAATAATTAGTACTGTTTCAGAGGCATTGAACCTTCTGTGAATGTCTATCCGAATCTTTATTTGTGGCCCTAAAGTTAAGACAATGCGCACTACTTTGTAAGCTGTAATGTTCTTTACATATAAGCAGGATACACATACAGGGCGATTCACTTTGATCGTCTATTGGGAGTATCTAAAGAAGAACTGAGGATATCAAGTTTATATTTTGGCTATATATATATATATATATATATATATATATATATATATATATATATATATATATATATATATATATATATATATATATAGTTATGGATCATTATTAGAGCCTAAATATGTTTAAACAAATATTAAATCCAACAAATATGCTTAGGTGAACAAGCAAGTTAACACTTACAACAAATTATAAATTGAACTATAAAGTAAAAATGTTTATTTCTAAAAAAGAGTTTTAGACAATATAGTCAAACATGAGTCGCAACTATATGTTGCAATTTATAGTATTAAACAGAATCGAGAATGGCTGGATGCAGCAAGTGCGTTGTGGTAGTGAATTTTCATAAAAATATTTTCAATTGTGTTAATGAGATGGCAACAAAAATGTGTTCATAGAAATGCGTCGAGTGACTCTTTTGTTCTATGCGAATCAAGGCGAGCTTACATTTGATATGACGAAAGGCACGCGGTGATAAAACCAAAATAAAACTCGAAGAACTAGTCTTTTAGAAGAGTACTCTACAATTACTTACACATAAGAAGGTTAAGCATACAAAATACTTACAATTTTGGTGAATTTTCGTAGAAAAAATTCACTAATGGGGAAATCCCGACTTTTGAATTTTGGAAAATTGTTTGCAAATGAGCGCGAACTAGGACCCCTAGAACCCATATCCGGGGTCAGTTTCAATTTTTATATGTTATATATGTTATATATCGGACGAGGTTTTCCGGGAAAATGTTGAGTTTCCTTTGGAAAAAAAAAACATCTCAAAAAATAATAGCCCGATGTTGATAAAATTTGGCATGTACCGAAGGGTACTGGATACTCGATTCCCAGGGTTACCCTTTCATTTTTTCAGTACGTACTGTAAAATTAACATCAACAGAGGTTGTGAAATGTATCTGAGCAAGTTGAATCTCTGCACGTTCCGCCCTTCGGAGAGGGCCTACAGCCATCGGTCCCATATGTCCATGTAATGTTGGGAACGTTGAAGATCTCTACCCTCTTTTCAGAAAGCCAGGGGTTCGGCAAAATTTTCAGGATAGTGGAGTGAAACTGCCCCTGGCGTCGGTGATTGGCCATAGTTGCGAAAATATACCGAAGTTAAAGTACAAAAAAGCCTATTGCTAAGATTTAGCAGCTCCACAGCTCTCTTTGAACTGGGTCCGTCAATTATTGACTTCCCATGTTTGAGCCCTGGACAGTCCGCCCAGTACACCTTGTGTTGGTTTCTGACTGAGGACTTAATGGCTCCCCTGCCAGTGCTCTTTGTCACGTCCAGAGCCGGTTCTGGTCCCATAAATGGTTCTGCTGACCTTCTCTTCGCGAGACTGTCAGCTTCTTCATTGCCTTTGACCCCCGAGTGACCCGGCATCCAGATGAGGGTCATCTCATTCTGCCCAGCCAGGTCGCTCGTCTCGTCTCGGCACTCACTCATCAGCCAGGAATTTACCCGTGGCCTACTTAGTGCCTTAAGGGCTGCCTGGCTGTCTGTGGCTATGAGGATCCGCGGATAGAGTGTACGGGCAAGGCTTAAAAATAAAATGATGAATATTGGAGGTATAGGTAAAGCTACCGAATACCAAGATTGTTAGGTCTCGGGCAGTTGCCACAAAATATAATTATTGTGCAACTGCTCAAAAATAATGATCGGGCAGGTGTTGTCATATCGAATCACTATGCTTTCGTTGTCCATTTTAAACAAACTGGGATTTTGTGCTCCAATTTTGGGTTTGGTTTAATAATTCCCGTAAATTGGTATTGGATTTGGAATATTCATATCAAGTCTAGCTTCATTTTTAAGGACAGCTGGTCAACAGACAAAAAGAGACAAGTGAGTCTTTTGAATAGAATAAATCTACTAAAATTTCTCTCATAAAAAGTTTTTTAGACAACAAAGAAGACAAATAAAAGGCCATTTAAAAACTATTTATATTTGTATAATTCTTTTGAGTGACATTGCTGAAATTCTTACATAATAATAATCTAACAATATTTTAAGTCATAATCGCCGATAATCTGCAAAAATTTCTGTGCTTACATTTAATTTTTTTTAACCAAAATTGATCATTAAAGAAGTGCTGCCCACCTAAATTAAAATCAGTCATTTTTTCGTCAGGGTAAAATGAAAAAAAAGTATCCTTTGGCTTTAATAAATTTAAATAGTCTAATAAGATTAAAACAAGGAGCATTAGGGTCCGATTAGTTTATTTTGGAGAAGAGCATGCAACTAAAACAATTTACTAACCTATTTGGCCAGATTAAATGTCTTTTTTGGTAATTTTAAAGAAATCTTACATATAATACATTTTGAAATTCATTATTTAGTGATTGAATCATTCTTAACTTGACTAATCTAATAGCACTGTTTGTGTCCTAAATAATTAATACAAGTTATTGTTGTGTTTTACTTTGTTTATTTTTGTAATAAATTTCCCAACAGAGTTCTCTCAAGTTCACGAACTCTATAATTATAGAGATTCCGAGATAATGTATTATTAACTATCGATTTTAAGCAGCAGAATTTAGCACTGAAGGTCTAAAAAATATAAGCTTTTGGTCAAAATTAACCTCGAAGTAAGTATCTACTTTAATTAACCTTTATTTTCAGAATCGTATTATCATTATCTTTGACTAGTTGAGTTACCATATAAACATCAGAAAAAGCCAATACAAATTCTTTGTTTAAAAGTGTACAACATTAATACAAATTCTAAATCTTCAACTTAATAATTAACCGGTTTGCTTTAAGGTAATTATGGTGGGGAAGTAACTTTTAAAAGGGGTTGAGGGTGTTTCCAGTCCCATCTAAATTTTTTCAAGAAAACCTTGGAGACGTGAGCTAGGAACATGGGGAAAGCTGCCATCAAGGCACTAAAGCAATGGAAAGGCGTTATCAAGGTAAATGGGACGAAACAATGATGGGTGATTATGTGTGGAGATGGATGTGGCCAGTATAAAAAAGTCGTTCTACCACACATTTTGAAGCTTAAATAAGTAATACAATGAAAAAAGGTTGTTTTTTTTTGTAGCAATAATTTTTAATTTTCTTATTTTTCTGACATAGTTTTCATGTTCAATATATTTTTTGGCAGAAACCTGCTTAATTAATTTATATTTCATAAAAATTTTAACTGAAAGAGAAGTTCTCCGCAAATTTATTTTTCCTATAATTTTATGACTAAAAACTTTTATTAAGTGAAAATGACAATTGGGCACCCGAATAATACAAAAAAAAAGCAAAAATACATAATAAACGAAACAAAAGTGAAATTTGTTACGTAGTGTTATCTACCAAATTTCCTGTTTTTCATTCAAAAAAGACATATCTGAAATTAAACATTATGAACATTCGCTAGTGTTTTTAACTTTAACTAAGATTTTAAACGCATTTACTTACAACACGTTTAAAACGTGATTATATTTATCTTACGACATACCCTGTAACCTAATTTATCGCTACCACCTCCGCGGTGATAGCGTACAATATTTTACGTGTTTAAAAAGTGTTGATTGTATTATCGTCATTAAGGTCAGATGCTATAAAAGCGGACATAGCATTGTAATTAACGCTTTTGGGAAAACACCTTTCTTTTTACATTTATTCCCACTTTATTATGCGTCCACAGAACACTAAACTTATGAAAAATTTCATCCCAGTTACATCTCATATAATTCAGAATGCAAAAAGACAATATTCCAGGCCTTGGCCAGTGTTTACGGGCGCTCAGACAAATTTGCATGAACCATTTGTTTTCTTTGAAAGTTCACGGACACGCTTTCTGAATAGTAAACAGTTCCGCCAACAGAATCCATCCTTAACTATGTAAATTTCAAATCTTGAATACTCTAATGTGTCTATTTGTTTTCTTAATTAACACTGCCTCAGTCACGTTGAACTTCTAAATTGATTTCGCGAAATGAGCGAATGTTTCGTGTTTGTAACCACCGGAAAATCCTAACAATTAAACTAGTTGATAAAAGTCTAGTATTCACGAGTATTTTGCTAAGTACTGTAATGAGTTTCTTAGCCTTGCTTGCCTCCTGTTTTCTACCATGCTTGAGTAAATTAATCGATGTCAGTGCAGGATTCCTTAGTTTTATAAATACCGCAGAAAACACTTTCTTTACAAGTTCTTTTATTGCTAAAATTGATCGAACATTAAAAATTCAATAGTGTTTGTATGATATATATATATATATATATATATATATATATATATATATATATATATATATATATATATATATATATATATATATATATATATATATATATATATATATATATATATATATATATATATATATATATATATATATATATATATATATATATATATATATATATATATATATATATATATATATACAGGGTGGCGTATTGAAAACGAAACAGACCGATTTGCGTCCAGATAATTTTTTTAAGAAACGCTCAAATACGTCAATTTTAATATTGAGGGGGACATGTTTTGACATAAAACTAAACTTTGTCACATCAACCCCTTAAGCGTGGTGATAACAGCCCTTATATTTTAAATAGGAACATGGGTCGAGTGTTACATCATATAAAAGCTCTTTCTTTTCTGAATTCAGCACACAAATTTTTTTGGAAGTTTTATCAACTCGTTTAAAAAATATTCACAGTTGGAGTTGCAAGAACGTATTTCATTCATTCTGATAAGAAATGCACTGATTAGTCAATTTTTTGTTAAAAAAACTAAAAACCAAAACCAAACGTTCAAAAATGTTTATTCAGTTAAGTAAGTGTTCAAATTGTTGACCACCAGCTTCCATACAAAAGTACAAATTTTGTTCAAAACGAGCTCTGACATTCTGGAGCATTTGTGGAGTTATAAGACGGCATTCTTCAACAATGCGTGTCGTAATTCTACCAGAGAGTCCGGTTCTGTTGCAAAAATCCCACTTTTTAAATGGACCTATAGAAAGGAGTCTAAACGAGTTAAATCCGGTGATCTAGGGGGGGCACTCAATAGCACCGCTACGGCCAATCCATTGCTCTGGAAATTGTCTGTTCAAAAACTCCCTAACACGTTGTGAAAAATGCAGAGGAGCTTCATCTTGTTGAAACACTAATTGATTTTCTTGATAGCGATAATTATTTTCAACAATGTCAATTAGTAGAAGGTAAACTATATCTTCTAGTAACTCCAAATACGTTTCGCCACTCAAATTGCCATCAAGAAAAATTGGTCCGATTAAACGGTCTCCAAAAATGCCAGTCCAGACATTCAAGTTCTGTGGAGTTTGAGTGTGGACTACGTGAAAATTTCTTGGATTATTATCTGCCCAATAACGACAATTATGACGATTAACTGTAGAGTTTAATAAAAAGGTACACTCGTCTGAAAAGCAGATATTGAACAAAAAGTTCTGGTTATCAGCTATTCGTGCAGTCATAACTTCACAAAACTCCAGCCGCCGATCAAAATCATCATCATTCAGTTTTGTACAAGATGAATTTTATACGGGTGAAATTTATGATGCTTCAATATTCGCTAAATAGTTCTTCTTTTGAAGTTTGAAACAGTGGCCAATTTTCTCGTGCTCAAAGTTGGGTCTGCAGCAATTTGTCCTAAAACTTCAATCTCAGTAGTCTCATTTCTAACCGGAAATTCACGTTCAGGATCCCGTTTTTTGTTGGCTACTGAATCACTTTGTCGAAACTTTGCTCGATACTAACTCCAAAATGTATTTTTTGTTAACATGTCTGTTCGGATGTCGTTCATTAAACAAATTTGCGATGCCGTTGGTAGAGTCATCGTTTTGGAAAAAAAAAAAGTAATTATTTCAACTCTTTCTTCTACAGAATACACCATTATGAAATTAATTTTCGGTAGTACTATCAAGTATCAAACCGACCGATAAACTGAAATAATAAACCGCATTTCCCTCATTCCGATAAGAAATGTTCTGATAGTCAATTTTTTGTTTACAAACCAACAAAACATTGACTATATTTCTTATCGGACTGAGTGAAATGCGTTTTTGCATCTTCAACTGTGGATAATTTTTAAACGAGTTGATAAAACTTCCAAAAAAATTAGTGTGCTGAATTCAGAAAAGAAAGAGCTTTCAAGTGATGTAACACTCGACCCATGTTACCTATTTAAAATATAAGGTATGTTATCGCCACCCTTAAGGGGTTAATGTGACAAAGTTCAGTTTTATGTTAAAACATGTCCCCCTCAATATTAAAATTGACGTGTTTTAGCGTTTCTTAAAAAGAAAATTTATCTGGAAGCAAATCGTTCTGTTTCGTTTTCAATGCGCCACCCTATATATATATATATATATATATATATATATATATATATATATATATATATAGTGTGCCCCAAATTGGTATGCATGTCTAGGGATCTCAGAAACTATAAGATATAGAGAAACGGTTAAATAGGGAAAGTTGTAGCCAATTTTATTACCAATCCAAAGCTGCTTATCCGACTTCCCAAACTTTTTTGGTTTTTGGGATTTTTGGAAATAAGAAAAACAGCGCATTTATTCAAAGTTCTATAACTTTTTTATTTATCAAGATTTTTGAATTCTGTAAAAACATCGACAGCAGCTTTTAACGTAGAATTCAATTATCTAGTAAGATTTCATGTTTATTGTTAAACAATTGCTAGGCGATTGTGAACTTTTTTTCTTTTGAACGTCATATTGGATTTTGACAGTCTAAAAAACCATAGTTTTTGCATTTCAATGATGTATCACACATTACAAAAGAAAGGTTAGAAATTTGAGAAAAGCGAGATTTTAAGATTTATTAATACACACATATGACAACGTCGCAATCTGTAAAGTAAAAAAGGAATAACATGAACTTTAAAATATTGGCTGCTAGCTATTCAACGAAAACTGGACAGAATATTATAAATAAAAACAATAGAAGCAACAAAAAACAACATATCGAACATCGAATAACATTATAAAACAGATAAATAAACGTTAAACGTTGGGAAAAACCGTTTTGAGGATAGTACGCTATGAAATCCAATACCAGAAAACAAAGTGTTCAAAAAGCAGTAGGCCATGGAGTCTAACAATAGACTTCTACTTTTAACATAATTTTTGGTAATGATTCACGAAAAAAAAATATTGTTATTTAATTTACAATACTTATTTAGATAATAATGCTAGGTAATATTATGTGAAACAATTTAATAACGAAACCCGGCAATAACAAATAGAAACTCAAACTCCACAAGACAACACAAATAGAAACGGAACTCAACAAATAATAAAATAGAAACTTAAAAATACACTAAATATAAAATTGTTCAATATGGCCACCGTTTTGTTCAATGCACTCTATACACCTTTTTGAAACATGCCTTCAAACTCTGGTGAGAATGTTTTGGTTAATATGATTTATAGCTTCCGTGATTCTGTTTCGTAATTCATTGATATTTTGTGGTGGATCGAATTTATACACATCATTCTTCAGAGTACCCCAAAAATAAAAATCCATGGGTGTTATATCAGAACTTTTAGCACACTAATGAACAATTTTTACAAATTACACGATTATTAAAATTTTGGTACAAAAATTCTTTGACGATTGTGGACAACCGTCTTGTTGGTACAAAATCTCGTCTAAATTTTCATGAACCTTTTCTAATTGTTGGTAAGATATCATTTCTCAATCGATTAAGATACCTTTCCCAAGTTAAATTGTTTTCAAAAAAGAACGGACCAACAATGAAGTTAACTGAACATTTTAAAATTAACTGTCTAATCTACAAATAAAAATAACAGTTTTTTACCTAATAAGCCGCACCAAATATTAATACCAAATCTGTCTTGCAATCGTCTTTCTTCCTTTAGATGGGAATTTTCATTTGTCCAGTAATGCCTATTATGGAGATTATACACACTACAATTTGTAAATCTGGATTCATCAGTCCATATTATTTTCAAATGAAAATTTTATCTTGCTGACATTGTCCTTGATACCATCTGCAGAATTAAAGTCGCCTAGTGTCATCGTCAATATTTAAGCCTTGTACGATTGTAGGTTTGTATGGATGGTAATGACTTTGTTTAAATACCAGGTGTACCGTACTTTTCGGAGCGTCAATTTGCTCACCATAAAACCGAACAGATTGCGGAGGGTTTTCGTTTGAATCCTGTAAGAAGGCATTATTTCTTTCTTCATTTCTAGGCATTGGTAGTTTCTTTGCGTGGAAGCTACCGTCGTTCAATAGATTAATCACTATCCTGCGAAATATTATGATGTTTAGTTGTCGTCTTTCTGGGTAGTTGCTTTGATATGAATTTGCAGCTGCCTCAGTATTTCGGTTAGAACGAATATAACATTCCAACATGTCAAAATATTCCTCATTACTCAACATATTGTTGAATAATATTTAAAATAAACAGGTAACAAACTATTCAGTACAAAATTTTAAGCAACCTGTTAAACACACCTCAAATTGTTCAGATAATTAAGACTGAAAGTATCCTTAATTGTCGCGATAGTGGTATATTCATAGCAACCTTTCTTATGCTGGTTTTCAGTTGATTTACGTTTAAAAATCAAACAATTGTCAAAGGCATCTTCGTAAATCGTTAGTCTGTTTTTTATTGAGTTCTGTTAGTAAATTTAGTCATTTACTAGGTTTACTATTTAATTAAATTATAACAATTTTTGAGGATAATGTTGTAATGTAAAATATCATTTGTAATAATGGGCCAATTTATTCGTGTGCTCAAAGTTCCCATTTTCAGTGAATTTTTATTTAAAAAGTATCACTAATAGAGAGGTATCGATGGTGAGACTTTGCAAAACTTTTTTCAAATGAGCGGAACTAGGACCCCTAGAACCCTATATCCGGGGTCAATATATATATATATATATATATATATATATATATATATATATATATATATATATATATATATATATATATATATATACATTGCTATGTATAGACAGGATAGAAATTAGAATAATAATATTAAGAAATAATGGTCAAATTATTTTAGTAGTGCAATAGAACTAAAGGAATATAATTTAAATGGAAATCTAAAGAGGTTTTATGTTGTTATTTTATAAGAATTAGTATTAAGTTAAAGTAAAATATATTGATAATGCAGTAGATATCGTGAAATAAAAAGCAAGATAAAGTGAAACAAACAATTTTTTTGTATGGTTTGCTATCTAGTGATAAGAGACTTGTGGTGAGATTGATAGTCGAGAAGAACCGGTTGAGAGGTCGAAGGCAAAACAGCCGAGAGACAGTAAAATGGTATTCAGCTGGAGAACGTTGAGGAGTGAACAGGTAGAAGGTGCCTGGTCCACAGAAGAGGTGCCTGGTAATAATATAGTTGCCAGGGGTAGTTAAGCAAGAAGATAATGACTGAAAATAAATAAAACAGTTAAAGCTAATCAACCAAAACAACAGAATTTCATAAAAGAAATCCAAATACCATCTTTGTGGACATGGTGTACAGGAATGTGTAAGGTGACGGATAATTAACAAGCCAAATCTCTGGTTCTAACAATGTAAGTGATTTGATACTGAATAATATGTTTCTGTTATTAATAACCTATTATGGTATATTATGCAACTAATTTGTCCCTTAATTTGTTATTTAATATTTGTGAATTTTAATTTCAATGGGTAATCACCATTAAAGATGCCTAACTTTGTATAAAACAATGTAAGTGATTTGATACTGAATAATATGTTTCTGTTATTAATAACCTATTATGGTATATTATGCAACTAATTTGTCCCTTAATTTGTTATGTAATATTTGTGAATTTTAATTTCAATGGGTAATCACCATTAAAGATGCCTAACTTTGTATAAAACAATGTAAGTAATTTGATACTGAATAATATGTTTCTGTTATTAATAACCTATTATGGTATATTATGCAACTAATTTGTCCCTTAATTTGTTATTTAATATTTGTGAATTTTAATTTCAATGGGTAATCACCATTAAAGATGCCTAACTTTGTATAATTAGATTTTCATTTAAATCTCCTGGCCTTCATAATAGAAGTGGTAATGCATAATTAAAATAGAAAAAGACCAAGTAATTAGCAAAGACCAAGTATACAAAAGAATTACCAAAAATAAAAATAAAAACAAGTTGAATCCTTAAAATCCTGAGAGGGCTGAGAAAATGGAAATTAGAAGTAATTAAGACGGTAAGTGAGTAAAATAAATTATCTTCTAATTGACGGGGTAATATTTGCAGGTTTTGGCTTATTAAAAGTATATTAGATAATGATATTGGCAAAAAGTGAGTTGCCTGGCGTCCAACGGTATAAATTATTAATATAAAGATATATTAGAAATTAGATTTATGATTAGAAGTAATTAATGTAATATCAGCATCTAATTAGTAATTAACAAATCATTAATTAAAAAGCCAGACCATAGCAAAATGGCACCCAGCCAACGTGAGGCAACAATAAAAACAAAATAGAGCACTATTAGAATAATAATAGACATAATTACTTTTGATACATTGGTAAAATAATAGATAATTAGTTCAGAAGCATACAATTGGCTGCTTCACAAAAACATAGCAATATGATACCCAAGAACGTGGGACAAGTATAATAGCTAAAATGACGCTAATTAACGTAGGGGAAATTAAAGTATTAGAAAAAATTAAAAACATTAAAAAAAATTAGAAAACACTAAAGTATTAGAAAAATATTAGAAGCATTAGAAAAAATTAGAAAAATTAGAAAAATGTTAGAAACATTAAAATTTTTATTAGAAACGTTAGATAAATTTTAAGAGCATTAGATAAATTTTAGGCGTTAGAAAACCCTGTTTAAGACGTTATAAATAGTAAAATAAATGAAAATAAAAATAGAGATTGAAATATTTTAAGCAAAATTTAATCAAAAATAATAGTTTTGGGGAAACAAATATAAAAAAACCTATAACAGACCGTTAATATTTGTCAACCTACAACAAAATGTCTCAGGAAAGAAAACAAGTAGAAGCAAGAAGATCCATTAGGGAAGAGGAAATAGAAGAAATTCCAAAACAATTTAAGTAATGGAGATCACCGAAAGAGATCAATGAAGAAGAAGAGGAAGGACACTCATCACAGGAAGAAGAGACCTTGATGATGGAGAAAGAAAAAGAGTTAAACATTACAATGATAGAAAGTCCGTCTCAATCTGAGCGTCCGAACAAAGAGGATGCAAATACATTGCTATTACAACAATTAGCAGTAATGATAAAGAAAGATATAGCAGATATGGCAAACAAAATGGAGAACAAATTAGAAGAAAATAAGAAACAAAATGAAGCTGGTTAAAGATAAAGAAGATATAATGAAAAATAAAATAATGGTTTAAAAGATAAGAAGATTTAAAGATAATTATGATTATAAAAAAAGTTATGATAAATTAGATAGGCTAGAAGAAAATACTGATGAAGAAATTGTGTTGTATAAAAGAGAAAATTATATGAATGAATTTAACCACATAAAATGTCCAAATGAATGTAAAGAAATGGTTAAGAATTTATTAGAAGAAAATAAGGAATTATTCACAAAAGAAAATCGTTTTGCCAAAGATTATTTGCATAAATTTGAAGTTGAAAATATACAAGATTTTAAAGTACGTACATACCCAATTCCATATAAACATTGAAATGAAATTTCAAAGGAAATAGAACAAATGCTTGAAAACGGTATAATAGAAAGAAGTAATACGAAATTTATCAATCCCATTGTTATAGTAAAAAAATCTAATGGCGAGCTACGCATATGTTTGGACGCAAGAAATCTTAACAAGTATTCAATTTCCCAATATGAAAGTCCATTAGCAATAGATGCAATTTTTAGAAATATTACACCAACATCTGTGTTTACAAAAATAGATCTTAAACACAGTTTTTGGTTGATTCCACTCCAAAAGGAATGTAGAAAATACACTGGATTTTCCATAAATGGTGTTGTTTATCAGTTTAAAGTAATCCCGTTTGGGATTCAGTCTGCTTGTAGTGGGTTAGTTAGGGCTATACATCAATTGTTAGATAAATATGAAAATTTTGCCTTGCATTATATTGATGATATTTTAATTTTTTCCGAAAGTATGGAAGAACATTAACAACATGTCGAAATAATTTTGAAAGAATTAGATAAAGCAGGTTTAAAACTTAATTTAGAAAAATGTGAATTCTTTCAAGAAAGAGTAAAATTTTTGGGATACATTTTAGATAAAGAGGGACTAAAAATGGATAAAGAAAAGGTGAGGGTAATTAAAGAATTCAAAAGACCCTATAATTTGAAGTCATTAAGGAGTTTCTATGGTTTAATTAACTATTTCAAAAGATTATTGCCGGATATGAGTGAAAAAACCCGGATCCTTAATGAATTACTTAAAAAGGGACATAATTGGAAATGGGATGAAGAAGAAGAAGACAGTTTCAATCAGATTAAAAATGAGTTTCAAAGAAATCTTAAAATGTTTCACCCGGACTATAAAGAAGAATTTATTTTGCAAACAGACAGCTCTATGTATAGATATGCAGGAGTATTGTTACAAGAACGCTTCGGTACAAGAGTTCCTATACAGTTTGTGTCCCGTTTAACCAAGACACATGAAAGGAAATACAGTGCCACTGAAATGGAGCTGGGGGCAATTATTTTCTGTGTGAAGAAATTGCGATACTATTTATTAGGTGGTAAATTCCGGTTAGAGACCGATCACTCTGCACTGACATCGATTTTAGATAACAAATTTCACAATCAGCGTGTACATAGATGGGCTTTGCTGTTGCAAGAATATGATTACGAAATTGTCCACATAGCGGGAAAAGAGAATATTGTGGCAGATTCATTGTCGAGAGAAGAAGGTGTCAATAAGCATGAGAAGAGAGTAAAAGTGGGCTATAATATCATGAAGAAAAGTGCAGGAGATTTTTCCTTAGTACAAATTATAAACGATCAATACAACTTGTTAGATAGCGAAAAGAGGGGGGCAATATTAAAAGACAACATTTATGTCAAAATAATGTATGACTATGAATTATTTTGTATCACACAAAATTAAGCCGAAAATTTGCTAAAACAATTACATAATGAACAAGGACATCCTGGCGCTAGAAAACTTTGGTTGTTGTTTAGGGAAAATTATATTGCCAACTCAGATATAAACATTTGTAAAAGAATAACTCGTAGTTGCCATGAATGTCAGTTATTAAAGCATAAAAATATAGTGAATAAGAACATAGTAAAAAGTATAACTGCCAAAAACACGTTAGATATAATAGCTATTGATTTTTTAAGTAACTTATTAAGGGGAAAATTTGGGTTTAAACATGTATTGGTCATTGTGGATATTTTTTCAAAATTTATTAAGCTAAAGCCCTGTAGGAAAACCAATGCCAGAGAAACAATAAAATGTTTAGACCAATATATAGAAGAAATGGGAAAACCTAAAAAAATTAATTTAGATAATGCCACATACTTCCGAAGTAAGACATTTCTCAATTATGGAAGGAATAGGGAAATCACTTTAAATTTCACAAGTGTAAGACATCCGGCTGCAAACCCATCGGAGAGATATATAGCGGAAGTAATTAAATTTAAGAGACTTTTGTGTAAAGAAGATCATAGGGATTGGGTAGAACAGCTTCCTCAAATAGAAAGGTATTTAAACGAAACACCCAACACTAACACAGAAGAAACTCCATATTTTGTAGTAAAAGGTATTCGTCCGCAACGAAAATGGAAAAAGGAAGAAAATAAAACATATGAAGAAATAAAGGACCAAATAAGAAGAAGAGCAAGAAGAAAAGCAGAAAAATATAAGCGTAAGATACAAGAACAAATTAAGAAAAAGGTGAAATTTAAAAAATGTGATCTGGTTGTGATAAAGTCTTTCAAGAAAGTAGAAGGGAGAAAAGACATATGCCCAAAACTGTTGCCAAGAAATGAGGGACCATTCATAATAGAGAATGAAAACCCAGAAAATAGTTATGTGCTGAAAGAAACTGACAATGATAGGATACGGGGGGTATTTAATATAGAGCATTTGTACAAATACCATGAATTATAAATTTGAATATATATTAATGTTATGAATGTTTAATTTAAACAAAATTTAATTTGTCTTAGCATAAAAATTTAATTTTCTTTTGGGGGAATTTGCTATGTATAGACATAGGATAGAAATTAGAATAATAATATTTAGAAATAATGGTCAAATTATTTTAGTAGTGCAATAGAACTAAAGGAATATAATGAAAATGGAAATCTAAAGAGGTTTTATGTTGTTATTTTATAAGAATTAGTATTAAGTTAAAGGAAAATATATTGATAATGCAGTAGATATCGTGAAATAAAAAGCAAGATAAAGTGAAACAAACAATTTTTTGTATAGTTTGCTATCTAGTGATAAGAGACTTGTGGTGAGATTGATAGTCGAGAAGAACCGGTTGAGAGGTCGAAGGCAAAACAGCCGAGAGACAGTAAAATGGTATTCAGCTGGAGAACGTTGCGGAGTGAACAGGTAGAAGGTGCCTGGTCCACAGGAGAGGTGCCTGGTAATAATATAGTTGCCAGGGGTAGTTAAGCAAGAAGATAATGACTGAAAATATATAAAACAGTTTAAGCTAATCAACAAAAACAACAGAATTTCATAAAAGAAATCCAAATACCATCTTTGTGGACATGGTGTACAGGAATGTGTAAGGTGACCGATAATTAACAAGCCAAATCTCTGGTTCTTACAATGTAAGTGATTTGATACTCAATAATATGTTTCTGTTATTAATAACCTATTATGGTACATTATGCAACTAACTTGTCCCTTAATTTGTTATTTAATATTTGTGAATTTTAATTTCAATGGGTAATCACCATTAAAGATGCCTAACTTTGTATAAAACAATGTAAGTGATTTGATACTGAATAATATGTTTCTGTTATTAATAACCTATTATGGTATATTATGCAACTAATTTGTCCCTTAATTTGTTATTTAATATTTGTGAATTTTAATTTCAATGGGTAATCACCATTAAAGATGCCTAACTTTGTATAAAACAATGTAAGTAATTTGATACTGAATAATATGTTTCTGTTATTAATAACCTATTATGGTATATTATGCAACTAATTTGTCCCTTAATTTGTTATTTAATATTTGTGAATTTTAATTTCAATGGGTAATCACCATTAAAGATGCCTAACTTTGTATAATTAGATTTTCATTTAAATCTCCTGGCCTTCATAATAGAAGTGGTAATGCATAATTAAAATAGAAAAAGACCAAGTAATTAGCAAAGACCAAGTATACAAAAGAATTACCAAAAATAAAAATAAAAACAAGTTGAATCCTTAAAATCCTGAGAGGGCTGAAAAAATGGAAATTAGAAGTAATTAAGACGGTAAGTGAGTAAAATAAATTATCTTCTAATTGATGGGGTAATATTTGCAGGTTTTGGCTTATTAAAAGTATATTAGATAATGATATTGGCAAACAGTGAGTTGCCGGTATAAATTATTAATATAAAGATATATTAGAAATTAGATTTATGATTAGAAGTAATTAATGTAATGTCAGCATCTAATTAGTAATTAACAAATCATTAATTAAAACACCAGACCATAGCAATATATATATATATATATATATATATATATATATATATATATATATATATATATATATACAGTGTGGAACAGCCAAATGGAATAAATTCGATAACGGATAAATGAGGACGTGTTGGGAAAAACGCTTGGACACGTCGATTTGTATTTTTAACTGCGCATCTTTTTCAAGAAAAAAATTTTATTTAGGGTGCGTCATGTGACAGTGGCCAATACCAACTTTCTTATTTTAAATACAAGCCCCTGTATATTATTAATTTTTTGGATTCTTCAGAAAATTCTAGACATAATTCATGTACAATGTCCTATACCTATCTTCAACTGTTTCGGAAATATTAAGTATTTTCAGATTTATTACAAAAATTAACATTAAAAATAGAAAATTATTTTATTTCACAAATTCTAATAAGAAATACTGATTATTTCTTAATAATTTAAAAAAACAAAAAAAAAATTAATGTCAATGTAGTAAATGTTCAAAATGCTCGCCACGAACATCTTGGCAACATGCTAATCTGGTATAGAAATGTCTTCTAACATTACTCAACATCTCAGGCGTGACTGATCTAATCGCAAGCGTGATTCGTCTTTTTAAGTCATCTAAGTTGAGGGGCTTAGTTTTGTATACAATACTTTTGACATATCCCCACAAAAAGTAGTCTAATAGCGACAGATCAGGAGATCGTGCTGGCCATTCTATCGATCCGCGCCTCCCTATCCACCGATTTGGAAAAATTTGGTTCAGGTACTGCCGGACATTGATTTGGTAATGGGGCGGTGCTCTATCTTGCTGAAACCATATTTTATTGGCAGGAACTTGTGGGTTTGCTGGATCTGGATATAAGTTTGTCAAAGTTGGCACGACATTATTTTGGAGCAGTTCTAAATATTTATCCCCATTCAAGTTGCCATCAATGAAAAAGGGACCTACGATATGATTTCCAACAATTCCTGCCCAAACATTAACTTTTTCAGGATATTGCGTATGTTCCTCTCTCATCCAATGAGGATTCTCATTAGACCAATAGCGGCAATTTTGACGATTAACATGACCGTGAAATGTAAATGTGCTCTCATCAGAAAACAAAACATCTTCTAATTGGATCACATTGTTATCTAACATTGCCATCATTTGTTCACAAAAATACGTTCTCCTATCGAAATCGTCCTCCATGAGCTCCTGAGTTGGTATCATTTTATAGGGATGCATTTTACTTTCCTTTAATGTTCGAAAAATTGCTGTGTGGCTAACGTTGAATAGTTGGGCTGCTTGTCGACCAGAAGTATGTGGGTTTTCTTGAAACTCAAGCGTAATATCCAATTTCGTATCATCACTTACTGCATTGGCAGCTACTTTTTTTATCTGTCTCACATGACCAAGCTCGCGAAACTGCTTTTCTATTTTGCTAATTGTTCCTTGGGATACAGGCGGCAAATTTGGAAATTTTTCGTGAAATAAGCGAGACACTTCCATCTGTGTCCGTGTGTTATCTCCATAACCAATCATTTGTAGAATGGTTATTTTGTGCATTTCTGTTAAATGAACCATTTTTCTGATATTATTACGTACAGTTAACGAAATTCAAACGACAATAGCACTGACACTAATCACTACTGTCATGCAGGCAGACAACAAGTTGCTAAGGCTACGAGTTTTATACGAACAGAAAGAAAACTGTTTTTGTTTCATTTCATATCAGTAAAAAGAAACGCAGGAATGGTTTTTGTTTACTTTCTCATTATCAAGAGCTGAATGGGAAATAAGTATTGAATGCAATGTAGCGAATTTGTGAAATAAAATAATTTTCTATTTTTAATGTTAATTTTTGTAATAAATCTGAAAATACTTAATATTTCCGAAACAGTTGAAGATAGGTATAGAACATTGTACATGAATTATGTCTAGAATTTTCTGAAGAATCCAAAAAATTTATAATATATAGGGGCTTGTGTTTAAAATAAGAAAGTTGGTATTGGCCACTGTCACATGACGCACCCTATATAATTTTTTTTTCTTGAAAAAGATGCGCAGTTAAAAATACAAATCGACGTGTCCAAGCGTTTTTCCCAACACGCCCTCATTTATCCGTTATCGACTTTATTCCATTTGGCTGTTCCACACTGTATATATATATCCGTTAACTCAAAAAATAATCAACCGATTTCGATGAAACTCGGCAAATGTCTTTGTTTTATTAATGGATTGGATGAATTCGTTATCCAGGAAAATCGGACTGGGTTTTCTGGGAAACTTTTGAGTTTTCTTTCGAAAAAAATTTGTTTTCAGAAAACATAGTTGTTTTAATGAAATTCACTAAACATGTTGCCTTGGTAGAGACCTTACTACGTACCAAAATTAAACTTTCTAAGTTTATAGAAAATTGAGCTATTAAAGTTTTGAATTTTCTTTCGAAAAAATTTTTTTTCTCCGAATATTTCAAATATTTTATAATGAAATTAGGTAGATATCTTGCCTTAGGAAATACCTTACTAAGTACCAAAATTAAACCTTCAAAGTTTCTAAAAAATTGAGTTCTTCAAGTTTGAAGCATTTAATAAAAATTCACTACCATAACGCACTTACTGAATCATTACGGAAAATTATATTAAAAGTAGAATTTTATTGTTAGACCCCATGGCCTACTGCTTTTTGAACACTTTTTTTTTGTCATTTGTTTTCTGGTATTGGATTTCATACCCTACTATCCTCAAAACGGTTTTTCTCAAAATTGTCAGTGCAATTACAAGATTTCTTGAGCATGTTGTAAATCATTGGAAATCTCTTTTCACAGGCTATAATATGAGCAAAAAATCCAATATGGCTGCCATAATAAAAACAAACGTTGATACCTGTAGCTCAAAAACAAATAACAATCCAAAGTTGAAAATAGCATAATAAGATTACTCTGTAAAAAGCCTGGACGCAGCAGGTGCGTTATGGTAGTGAATTTTCATAGAAATGATCTGGCGCAAAATATTTTATTATAACTTTTTTTTTCTTGTAACATAGAAATCTAAATTTTGGTGTATAGTTTACTTTTTATATCGTAAACCTACCTACCAAATTTGGTTATCATAGATTTTTTATTTTTTAAGAAAAATTTTTTTAAATAAAAACTAAAATTTTTCCCGGAAAACCTCGTCCGATTTTTCTGATTAACGAACTTATCAAAGCCATTTACAAAAGAAAGGTACATGCCAAATTTTATTAAAATAGGCCTATTATTCTCTCAGGAAAAAATTTTTTTAGAATGAAAACTCAAAATTTCCCCGGAAAACCTCGTTCGATTTTCCTGACTAACAAACTTGTCAAATCCATTTACAAGGGGAAGGTACATGCCAAATTTTATTAAAATCGGCCCATTATTTTTTGATATAAGAATTTTTTTCGAATGAAAACTCAATTTTCCCGGAAAACCTCGTCCGATTTTCCTAACTAACGAACTTATCCAAGCCATTTACAAAATAAAGGTACATGCCAAATTTTATCAAAATCGGCCCATTATTTTTTGAGTTATCGGTGTGATACATACATATATATATATATATATATATATATATATATATATATATATATATATATATATATATATATATATATATATATATATATATATATACAGTGTGGAACAGCCAAATGGAATAAAGTCGATAACGGATAAATGAGGGCGTGTTGGGAAAAACGCTTGGACACGTCGATTTGTATTTTTAACTGCGCATCTTTTTCAAGAAAAAAAAAATTATATAGGGTGCGTCATGTGACAGTGGCCAATACCAACTTTCTTATTTTAAACACAAGCCCCTATATATTATAAATTTTTTGGATTCTTCAGAAAATTCTAGACATAATTCATGTACAATGTTCTATACCTATCTTCAACTGTTTCGGAAATATTAAGTATTTTCAGATTTATTACAAAAATTAACATTAAAAATAGAAAATTATTTTATTTCACAAATTCGCTACATTGCATTCAATACTTATTTCCCATTCAGCTCTTGATAATGAGAAAGTAAACAAAAACCATTCCTGCGTTTCTTTTTACTGATATGAAATGAAACAAAAACAAAAACAGTTTTCTTTCTGTTCGTATAAAACTCGTAGCCTTAGCAACTTGTTGTCTGCCTGCATGACAGTAGTGATTAGTGTCAGTGCTATTGTCGTTTGAATTTCGTTAACTGTACGTAATAATATCAGAAAAATGGTTCATTTAACAGAAATGCACAAAATAACCATTCTACAAATGATTGGTTATGGAGATAACACACGGACACAGATGGAAGTGTCTCGCTTATTTCACGAAAAATTTCCAAATTTGCCGCCTGTATCCCAAGGAACAATTAGCAAAATAGAAAAGCAGTTTCGCGAGCTTGGTCATGTGAGACAGATAAAAAAAGTAGCTGCCAATGCAGTAAGTGATGATACGAAATTGGATATTACGCTTGAGTTTCAAGAAAACCCACATACTTCTGGTCGACAAGCAGCCCAACTATTCAACGTTAGCCACACAGCAATTTTTCGAACATTAAAGGAAAGTAAAATGCATCCCTATAAAATGATACCAACTCAGGAGCTCATGGAGGACGATTTCGATAGGAGAACGTATTTTTGTGAACAAATGATGGCAATGTTAGATAACAATGTGATCCAATTAGAAGATGTTTTGTTTTCTGATGAGAGCACATTTACATTTCACGGTCATGTTAATCGTCAAAATTGCCGCTATTGGTCTAATGAGAATCCTCATTGGATGAGAGAGGAACATACGCAATATCCTGAAAAAGTTAATGTTTGGGCAGGAATTGTTGGAAATCATATCGTAGGTCCCTTTTTCATTGATGGCAACTTGAATGGGGATAAATATTTAGAACTGCTCCAAAATAATGTCGTGCCAACTTTGACAAACTTATATCCAGATCCAGCAAACCCACAAGTTCCTGCCAATAAAATATGGTTTCAGCAAGATAGAGCACCGCCCCATTACCAAATCAATGTCCGGCAGTACCTGAACCAAATTTTTCCAAATCGGTGGATAGGGAGGCGCGGATCGATAGAATGGCCAGCACGATCTCCTGATCTGTCGCTATTAGACTACTTTTTGTGGGGATATGTCAAAAGTATTGTATACAAAACTAAGCCCCTCAACTTAGATGACTTAAAAAGACGAATCACGCTTGCGATTAGATCAGTCACGCCTGAGATGTTGAGTAATGTTAGAAGACATTTCTATACCAGATTAGCATGTTGCCAAGATGTTCGTGGCGAGCATTTTGAACATTTACTACATTGACATTAATTTTTTTTTGTTTTTTTAAATTATTAAGAAATAATCAGTATTTCTTATTAGAATTTGTGAAATAAAATAATTTTCTATTTTTAATGTTAATTTTTGTAATAAATCTGAAAATACTTAATATTTCCGAAACAGTTGAAGATAGGTATAGGACATTGTACATGAATTATGTCTAGAATTTTCTGAAGAATCCAAAAAATTAATAATATACAGGGGCTTGTATTTAAAATAAGAAAGTTGGTATTGGCCACTGTCACATGACGCACCCTAAATAAATTTTTTTTCTTGAAAAAGATGCGCAGTTAAAAATACAAATCGACGTGTCCAAGCGTTTTTCCCAACACGTCCTCATTTATCCGTTATCGAATTTATTCCATTTGGCTGTTCCACACTGTATATATATATATATATATATATATATATATATATATATATATATATATATATATATATATATATATATATATATATATATATATATATATATATATATAAACATATAAAAATTGAAACTGACCCCGGATATGGGTTCTAGGGGTCCTAGTTCGCGCTCATTTGCAAAAATTTTTTTAAAATTCAAAAGTCGGGATCTCCTCATTAGTGAATTTTTTCTACGAAAATTCACTAAAAGTGTCCTGATAATGTGCAAGTCTTAGACATGTCAGATCAACGCCTACTTAGATATTGAAAAAAAATCGACAAATTTTCGTTTTTTCAAAATAATTCGAAAACGAAAAGAGACAGGGCAAAATACAAGTCATATTTGGAACGAGGATGAAATTCTACAAAACATTCCTAATTTAACCGTCTCTCTATGTCTAATAATAACGGATATAGCAAAACATTTCCATCCAGTTTGGGACACACTGTATATATGTTGTTAGATGCGCTGGAAATTTATCATCTACTGAAACTCTCATCTGTCTATATAATGCTTTTGTCCGTTCTCATGTTGAATATGCCAGCTTGTGCTGGATGCCCTTCTACTCCTGCCACATCACGTTTCTAGAACCTCTCCAGCGTAGGTTTCTGAAGTATTTGTCTTATTTTGTTGACAAAATTTATCCTCAAAGAGGCATATCTTACAATTTGTTACTCACTAGATTTGGTTTTATGTCGCTTGCTTACAGGAGAACTCTTTGAGGTCAGTGTTTTTTATTTAAGCTTATTCACGGAATTATTGATGCACCTGAACGTCTCTCTCAGCTGCCTTTTTGCTCTCCTCTCCACGGCTGTCAGACTCGTTCTACTCATACTTTTTACTTCCCATTTCCAGAACTAATCTGCTTTTGAAATCACCCTTGTATTCCATGTGTGCAGAATACAATTCTTCCGATACTGACATATTTAGTCATGCTAATGTTGGGTCCTTTTCCTCAGCCTCTAGGGAATCCGTGGGGACACCACGTCTTAGTCCTTTTTGTTAATTTTTTTAGTTTAAATCAATAGTTTTTAATTTATCTTAGTTTATTAAAACTTATATAAATCCATGTAACTGGGCTCCTGCCTGTTTGGGCTGTTTAATTAAATAAAATAAGTTAATTAATATATATATATATATATATATATATATATATATATATATATATATATATATATATATATATATATATATATATATATATTTATTTATTTATTTATTTATTTTGCCAACAGCAATTAATACAAATCTATACTTAAACTTTACAACAAAACTTATATATATACATATAAAATCTGTTACGTAACTTTCTTTTGTGAGTGGCTTGGATAAGTTCGTTAGCCAGGAAAATCGGACCAGTTTTGCGGGAAATTTTTGGGTTTTGTTTCGGAAAATTTCTCCGAAAATAACAGAGCTATGACAATCACATTTGACACATATATTTCTACTATCAAACTTACCCTACACACCAAAATTCAGATCACTAAGTTAAAAGAAAACAAGTTATAGGCATTTAAAGAAAAAAAATTGGGTACCACTGGTGATCAGAGGAAAGCACAAGAACAAAATGTTTTGTGTGATTAACAAAACCAATTAAATATTATATACAACCGTTAGGTTTTCTTGGCGCAAAAAAGTCAAGAAGTAGCAGAAAAAATATTTTGAAAATTTTGTAATTTTCCTTCTTGAAACGTCAAAGTCGCGATTTAAAACGTCAAAATTTGCAATATTGAGATAACGAATTTAAAGCAAATACGGCTTATGTCGAAAAAACCTCGTCAAAAGTGTGTTACACAAAGCCTTAAGTTTTAGCTTCAACCATCACTGTCCTTTATTTTACTAAAATATTTTCCGAAAATCCATTTCAATAGACCGTCTTTTTGATGCCTCGGCAGTAGTTTCCGTTATAGAGTTTATATTTAGCAAATTTTCGTAGAAAAAATTCATTATTAAGAAGACGGCGACTTATAAATTTTAAAAAGATTACTTTAAATGAGCGCGAACTATAACTTCTCAAACCAATATACGGAGTCAGTTTCAGTTTTTGCCTGTTTACACATATACAGGGTGACGCATTTCTAGGGTAAAGCTCAATATATCCGTTATTATACAAGATACCAGGAAAAAGTATATACGTTAATTCTAGTGGGTCTCTAGCTGTATCTTATAAAGCTATTTTGACAATTACAGGGTGGCCCATAAGTCGTTGGTGACACGCGACTAAACTTTACGGTTAAGACGTTTGAATTTTTAAAACAATTTATTTAATACTTTGAACAATCAATACTTAATTACTTAGTTACAAGAAAAATGAATAATATAATATATTAAATAAGACGATCAACCTACATGTGATCTAATGTCTATGCACTCGGTGTGCCAATGACTAACTCGGAACAAGAATGAACGGTTCTACTTCTGTGAGCAGCCTCTTTATAGTCTTCCCTCCAGGCGTGGCACTATGTCTCTGGATAAACAAGGAATGTGCTGATGTAGATTCTCACAGTGATATTCCGTTCTACTTGCACTTTGAACCTGCATAGTTCTTGGCTCCTGTATGACGACGGCTGACTCAGCGGTTCCTACCGTGGGAAGGCGACATTGTAGCATAACGGGCCATTGTTTGGGCTCCATTTATCTCCTCCCCTTTTTAAAGACGAAGCTATGGTTCGTTCCGGATTTTCAATGGAAATCCGGACTCGGTGGTTCCTGTTTTTGTTCCTTTATCTTCTTTGCTGGTTCCTCGTTTCTTCAACCCCATTCGGACGGCTATAGTTGTCATGGTTATTAAGACAGCTATGTACAGTAATATTGTTCATATACTCAGGTGATGGATTGGTATTGTTATAGGTCCTGGTATATTTTGTTTAATTTTTTGAAGTTGGTGTTGGATTTGATTGATGTTGTGTAGCTGTACGTTTTCTAATGATATTTCGGGTACTGGTCCTGGATTTGTTTGATCTTCTGAAATGGGGGTTTCTAGTGTAGGCAGGTTGAATAGTTGTTGTGTTTCTGCTGTTGCTGGGCCGGTCTTGTAGATTTTGTTGCCTATAGTTAATTGGCAATTTGGTTGCAGGTTGATTAAATTTGTACCCTTGATGATGTTGGTCCACTCCTTTTCCTTGCAAGTTATTCTGGCGTTAGTTTCTTCGGGTGCTATAACTATATACTGACTGGTTCCATATCTCGAAACTGTGGTTCTATTAATTTTGACTAATTCTTGATTACAATTGTTAATATGTTTTTGAAATTTTATTAGTTTTATTTCACATGGGTTTTGATCATTCATGGTTGTTGGATTGTCGTCTTTGCAAAAATATATTTGGTTCTTTAAATTTTGACATTCTTCATTACGATAGGCATATTGTTTACTGCTTAGGATAAGGTATTTGGTTCTGGGAATTATCATGGTAAAAAGGTGTGTCTTTCTAGGGACAGGTAATGTATATAATTGATAATAATCATATTCTGATTCATCTACCAGAGGTATTTCTATTTGAAATATAATTTTGAAATTGTTTTTGACTGCTTATATTTTAAATACTTTTTCGTATAGATTTAGATCAGTGGTTGTTATTACTTTAGCATTAGTTGCATAATTTTGTATTTTATTGATTTCTTTTATTATAAATGTTGGTTTTAGTATAGATGTATGAAAGATTCCTAATTTTGCAAAAGTGATGGCATTTTCTGTTGTTAATGCTATTTCTTGAATATTGTTTAATAATTGTCCTAGCTGCATGAGTACCTCTAGGATCTTAATGCGATGATAGTGAGTTAATTGTTCACTTCGCAGGCTTTCTACTGTATTACCTAATTCATTTATCCTATTTACTATCGTGCCTTGGTTATGACTCAATCCTACTATCGTTCTATTAAATTCGACTATTGCCTCGAGCATGACCGAATTTTGGGACCTAAAAAGTTCATGAATTTTATTTTGATCTGTCGTTAAGGCTTCTAATGCTTGCTGAATGCGTTCCCCATCTTGTGAATCGAGATTCCCCGTGATTGACTTAAATATAGAACCTAGTCCGTTTATTAGGCCACGTTTTCGTCTATTAATAATATTGTTATTTGGAAAAATCCTATAAAATATATCGTCTACATTATCTATGGTAAAATTCAATGTCAATATGAAATTATGATATTCAGAATGGTAATCTTTTGTCATGAAGGTAACTGTATTTGCGTAGTGTCTTTTTATTTGGTTGTAGTCTCTATGTAATTGTGTCAAGTCATGTATGTGTATCAGATTCCAGTTGCTAGTCTCAGTGTATGCTGTGCCTAATTTCTTTGGTAACATGCCTGGGTTGTCTGTCAAGTCTTGTATTTGGGCTGTTATTCCCGTGGCAAGGCACCTGCAATACGTAAATTTCTTAAATGTGCTATCGTCTGTTCGTCATTTTTATGATTTATTAAAATAGCTTTGTTATGTTCTAATAGGGATATTATTGAGTACGGTCCTGAAAATGGGTTTTTATGTTTTTTATGAAAGCCTGGTGGTATCTTTTTGTAGACAATATCACCTTCCTTGAACGGTTGGTTCGTGTTTTTATTTGTCCGTTGTAACCTTTTTATTTTTGAATTCTCTATCCTGCTTCTGACTATCTCGTAAATAATTTGCATTAAATCTTTATGTTGTACGTTGTATTCCTGTGTAATTATGACTTCCGGGTCATAGTTAAACATTTCTGGTATGTAGCCAAATATTAAATCAAAAGGTGGTTTTAGTGTCTGTGAGTGTATTGTCGAGTTGTAAGCGAATATACAGTATGGTATTAAGTCTATGGGTTTCATATTTTTAAATTTCATTTTGAATAATCGATAATGTTCAATAATCGTGCTGTGAAATCTTTCGATAGGTCCACTGGATGTTGGGTTTTGCGGTGTTGTTATATGTAACTCTATCTGATATGTTTCTAATAGTTCTTTAATTACCTGGTTTGAAAACTCCGTACCTGGGTCTGCGATTATTATTTTACACGCTCCATACTGTGAAAAGTACTTGATCAAGTTTTTTGCAATTTCATTAGCACTTTTACTTTTTATTGGAAATGCTTGGCCAAATTTACTAAACGGATCTATAATTGTTAGGAAGATAGCTTGTTCAATTTGGAATGTGTCAATGTGTAATATCTCTAACGGTTTAGATGCTGGGGGGTGTGCTCCAATGCTATTTGTACCGGGTTCCTATTGTATTTGCACGTTTTGCATAATTCGCAATTTCGTACATATTCCTCTATATAAGTACACTTGGAGAGCCCAAATCACCACAACACATTTTAAAAAGACCTGACGATCGTTTCACTAACCAAGTTAGCGTCATCAGAGGATGAAACATTCTAAATACTTAAAAAACTAACATCAACTTATATACCGGATCTCAGGCAAAGAGATCGAACCGAGATGATACACTAGTCGCAGGCAAATTTCATAGTGTATTGTATTTTTATCGCCTGACCAGGTCTTTGCGCTATCCTTATTGCTTTATCTAAAAGTGTCCATCTGTAATAGTCTTGAGAAAGTTCATAGCCCGCTAAATTAACAACGGTTCCTTTGGCGGCAATAACTGTATACTTGTTAACGGTAAAAACGTGCCGAAAACGTGGGAATTTTATTTAGCAAAGTAATCTATCAAGTGACTCGTAATTGGCGCTGGTGCACTGTTCATACATTCTTTGTTGCAACTATATTTCGCAATATATACGCTCTCAAACCCATTCAACTGACCTGGTTTTCTAACATTTTTTATTAATTTCAGATTTTCTTTATCAACGTGATGATTACTATCCCAAATATGTCGGGCAACGGCAGACTTATCTACAGTACCGTAACGTAATTGGGATATGTGTTCTTAAATCTCATCAGCCCCGCGATGGTTACTCTTCCCCTCGTGATATTTCATTATAGTCTCGGTTAATTCGTCCTCGTTAATTTCATTCCTAATTTCCAGACATCTATAAAATTTGGGTGATTCTACGTTATTAAAGTTTTTATTGATTGCCGAACTTACTAGTTCGTAATCTTGTTCATTTACAAAAATGCAATAATATTTCCTTTGTGGTAAACAGTATTCTTTTATAAATTTCTCTATCTGATCGGGTTTATTTAAATTGAAGTTTGCATATATGAAATTTCTTTTGTCTCTTCTGACTGAGAATATGTCTGGTTTATCCGTATTTTTAAAAACTTTCTGATTGGTTTTGCTGTTAACGATTTCTTCCTCGAGTATTGGTATGCCTGGTGCTGAATACGAGTCCGCATTCGAATTTGCTGTGTCGTCATCGTCAATTTCTATGATTTCTTCCTCTTCGGTGATATTATTCGCCATTGACTGATCATCTATGTCTAGTGGGTTTATTTCTACTCTGGACAGTGCATCGGCTGCGCAGTTTAGCTTTCCTTTTTTGTATTCAATTTTAAATTCATATTCCTCCAATTTTAATCTCCAACGGAGCAATTTTGAATTTGGTTGTTTCAACGAAAATAACCATTATAAAGGTTTATGGTCCGTATATATAGTGAATTTCCTTCCGTATAGGTATGGTCTAAAATAATTAGTTGCCCACACGATGGCTAATAATTCTTTCTCTATTGTGCTGTACCTGGATTCGGTGTCGTTTAATGTCCGGCTGGCGTAAGCTATCGGGTGATCCGCATTGGGTTCGCCCTGGCTTAATATTCCGGCTCTCGCTACGTTTGAAGCGTCGGTTGTTAATATAAAGTCTTTAGAAAAATCCGGTGGTATAAGTACAGGTGAATTCATTAATATGTCTTTACATGAGTTAAAGGCATCAATGTATTCTTCGTCGTTCACGTTTATCTTCGAGTTTTTCCTTAAACATTTTGTTAGTTGTTTCGTAACGTGTGCGAAGTTTTCTATGAATTTACGATAGTATCCAACTAATCCTAGGAATGATTTTATTTCCTTTGGGGTTTTAGGTATCGGGAATTTCCTTATTGCGTCCAGTTTCTTTGGATTCGGACGAATCCCGTCTGGGCTGACCACGTGTCCTAAAAACTCGGCTTCCTTCCTTAGGAAATCGCTTTTGTCTAGCTGGATCTTCAAGTTGCTTTGCCTGAAGCGCTCGAATATTAGTTTTAGTTTCTCAAGGTGTTCCTGTAAAGATGTGGAGAAAACTATGACGTCATCCATATATACAAGGCATGTTTGTCCAATTAGGCCTTCTAATACGTTCTGCATGAGCCTAGAAAAGGTCGCTGGAGCCCCAGATAACCCGAACGGCATTCTGGTGTATTCCCAATGACCTGTATCCGTGGTAAACGCTGTTTTTTCTATGTCCCTGGGGTCCATTTCAATTTGGTGATACCCAGAGATCAAATTGATCGTCGAGAAATATTGGGCTCGCCCAATTTTGTCCAGTATTTCATCAATTTTGGGAATTGATGGTCTGTCCGGTATTGTTTTTTCATTTAGTTTCATATAGTCCACCACAATTCTCCATTTTTGTTTATTTGACTTGTCCATTTTCTTTGATATAACCCAAATAGGTGAGCTCTATGGGCTGTGGCTTTTCCTAATGATTTTTTGTCTTAACATGTCATTTATTTGTCTGTATACTTCCGGTTTATGTACGTACGGGTATCTATATAATTTAGAATGGACTGGTAGGTCGTCGGTTGTCCTTATTCTATGTTTTATCGCATTTGTGTGCGTCAATAGTTCGTTTTTATTTAAAAAGATGTCCTGATATTCTGATAATAAACTAAATAACAATTGTTTTTCCTCATCATTTAATTCGCCTGTATCTATTTGTTCCATTAATGCATCTTGATTATTGATTCGTTTTTGATTACCCCCCGTACTGTAAGTGTTTAAATTATTAATATGAGTCGTACTAGAATTGTTATTTTGTATAACTACTGGTGCAAATGGATTTCGCCTCTGGCTGTATCTGGTTTCAGATGCATATTGTTTATTTAATCTGCTGACTGGCCTATCTCTTACATTATAAGCTTGGTTATTATTTAGTACGTGATTAATTGTCTCAAGTTCGTCATTACGTACGAAATACTGCTGGGTTATTATATTGTTTAAATTTAAATGAGTCGGGTAACACTAAACCATCTGCTTTGGTTTCTGTCTGTCCCGATTGACTCTCGCTAAGATCTGTGAATTTTATTTGTATAATATTCTTGCCTATATACAGTTTGTGATCCTTAAAATCTATTTTAGCTTCGTTTCGTTTGAGAAACTCCATCCCAATTAATCCCGAAAAAAAATTGTTAAAGTTAAATAGGCAGAACTCTTGTATCTCCTCTGAAATCGATTTAAATTTAATATGTGCACGCTTACAGTGCTTAGAAATGCCATGCGTGGTGCGTATGGTAAAATCATGCGTAAATATGTTTTTAGGGAACTTATGATATGCTACAGCAGGATTCAAAAGATTTTTTAAGATCCTGAGTCTAACAAAAATTTACCTGATATTTCGTTTAATTCTATATACTGTAACTTACATAATGTATTCATATTATTTATATCTATCACGGTTCTCTCGTTGAGGGACATGCAGTGGGAAAATTTCGCTGTTGGATATCGTATTCCTCGGCTGGCGAATTTTCGTAATTTAATTCTTCGTTTACATAATTTAAATCGTAATTTGTTTCATTTACTTCGTTCTCATTAAATTCTATATTATTTACATGGGCCTCTCTCCTTGGTATCGACAGTGTCGTGTTAGAACTATCTACTTCCATTGGTTCGTGATAATTTCTGTTAGCATTATGATTTACATTGGGTCGACCCGGTTGATTATTGAAGTTGGGTCGCCTAAATTGACTCGAAAAATTTTACCTTGGCACAAATTGTTGATTTTGTCTAGGCTGGGAATTTGTGTGATTGTTTTGATTATTATGTTGTTGAAATGGTCTAAAGTTTGTTTGGAAAGGTCTCTGAAATTGTACATTCTGAAAAGGTGGGTTATTTTGTCTCTGAAAGAAAGTACGGTTCTGTCCTTCAAATTTATTATTATTACTGAAATTCTTATTTATTGTTTTATCTCTATAATCGAAATTTTCCGCTGCGAACACGAATTTCAAAGCTTGTTCTATGCTTCCAGGTGCTTGACTACGCAAGACAAGCCCTAATGGATTGCGTAACCCTCCTAAGAACGCTTTTAATGTTTGATTGATCTAAATCTATATTCTATGTTACATAAACTTTGTGATTCTTTCTCTGAAGCAGACATATAACGTTTCAATACAACACATATAAAAATTGGAAATGTAAAAATGGGATAACAGTAAACTTACCATAATACGATGGTTGCTGCTTCCATTTGGCTCTGCTTGGCCACTATTTCTGCTTTAACTTGGCTCTGCTTGGCTCGAATTGGTTATTAGGCGTCGATACGCTTAAAAATCGATATGGTTTCGGTTTTCTAACCAATACTAACGACTGCGCCACTTAACTTTACGGTTAAGACGTTTAAATTTTTAAAACAATTTATTTAATACTTTGAACAATCAATACTTAATTACTTAGTTACAAGAAAAATGAATAATATAATATACTAAAATAAGACGATCAACCTACATGTTATCTAATGTCTATGCACTCGGTGTGCCAATGACTAACTCGGAACAACAATGAACGGTTCTACCTCTGTGAGCAGCCTCTTTATAGTCTTCCCTCCAGGCGTGGCACTATGTCTCTGGAAAAACAAGGAATCTGCTGATGTAGATTCTCACAGTGATATTCCGTTTTACTTGCACTTTGAACCTGCATAGTTCTTGGCTCCTGTATGACGACGGCTGACTCAGCGGTTCTTACCGTGGGAAGGCGACATTGTAGCATAACGGGCCATTGTTGGGCTCCATTGATCTCGCGCTTCATTTTTTTGATAGAGCACCGCTTATGTTATTGCATTTTTGTGTTTTCCATCAAATTATATAATGCATGTTATTTCATTTCTCTTGCAGCTTTTCACGTTTTTGGCACATATTTCAAATACATCACAAATTGTGATATGGCGTTTTTATCAATACATAGCGGAGACCATAGAAATGATGCATTCAGAGAGCTTTTTCTTTGTATTACTTGTCGAAAAAATCTAGCTGCCGTCTACAAGTACTCTCAAATAGTAGCTGTATATGAAAAGTTTTCGCAGAAATGTTTTTAGTGTTTCCGTAGAAATAATTTTTTGTAAGATTTTTGTAATATGTTGGTGATGAATAATAAATGTTAAGTAATTGTAATTGTAAAAAAAAAGTTGTCGAATTTTTGTAAAAAATATAATTTAGTGTAACATTGCTGAAAGCATATTATTATGTAAAAAAAATTATGATATTTTTTTTCTTCAATTTTGGTCCTAGAGCTGTTTGTTAATAATTATATTTTGTCAGGTGTGTAAATAGCTTAAAGAGGTTCGTTGGCCAGGACAATCGGACAAGTTTTTTTGGAACTTTTAAAGTTTGTTTTTGGGAAATGTTCTATTTTAATGAAATATGGTACATTGTTGATACTATATAGGTTATACTATCAACCAAATCCCCTTCTTGTAAAAACAAGACATATTTGCCATTAAAAACAATTTTTACGAAAATTCGCCACCATAACGCATCTGCTGCGTTCCGAACCTTTTGATCTTGAACATGCCTTCGAGAAAGTCTGGAGGCTAAAGATTATCGAAAAACTGGACATTTGGAAGATACATGGAAATATTTTAGAGTTCATTAACAACTTTCTACAAGATCGTACATGTAATATTAAACTGGAAGATGTCCTGTCTGCAAATTGGAAAACCGAACTCCACAAGGTTCAGTACTGAGTCCAACATTTTCCATAGTATCAATAGATGACATTACTAAGCCTGTTAAATCACTTATTTCTGTACCTCTTTATGCAGATGACATAGTAATTTTTTGCAGAGGTAAAATTAATAAGACCACGGCTAAAATTCTGCAAACAGCAATCAACGAAATTGATGCTAGGTGTAACGATCTTGCTTTCTTACTCTCTTCCCAGAAAACACAAGCAAAGGTTTTTTGTAAAGTTTTAAATATGCCAATTAATTTTACACTTAAACTTCGTGGAGAACAGATAGAAGTAGTAGACAAAAAATCGTTCTTAGGTTTACTATTTGGTACTAAGCTGACCTGGAAATATCATATAGAAAATCTCCAAGTGGAATGTATATGCAAAATTAATCTTCTAAAAGCGATACCACATTTAACTTGGGGAGCTGATGAACAATCATTGTTAACAATGTATTTAGCAATCATACGATCTAAACTAGACCATGGAAGCATAGTTTATGGTACTGAAAGTCAAAAATTACTAAATCCTCTCAACACCATTTCAAATAGTAATCTGAGATTGATACTTGGAGCTTTCAAGACGACCCCAAAAATATCAATGTGCCATGAAGCATATGACCTATATTTTTATATCATTATATTTGAGAAGAAACATGTTGCTGCAACAACATGCTGTGAATATTACGTCGATTCTAAAAAATTAAGTGGTCCTCCCCCTTGGTCAGATACATAGGTTGTTGTAGGTACCTCTCTCTTAGAATTCAGCAAGTATGTCAACCCGTCACAACTTTCGCAAAACGATTTCTATGACAAATTGTCTAAACGTGCAGATTGAGATATTTTATATACTAATGCATCAAAAAATGAAGACAAGTTTGATGTTCGGTCATAGAAGACGAAAACATCACAAATTTAGAATACCAAAAAGTACTAGTGTTTTATCGGGGAACTGTTCTCTCTTCTCTAGTCTCTCACAATACTTAAATAAAAACTCTAGACGCAGCAAGTACTTTTTGGTAGTGAATTTTCATAAAAATTGTACACTATTAGTAAGATATATTATTAAAACTAATTATTTAAATTTAAATGGACCTTGGAGATCCGCTTTAGAGACCCAGTTAGCGATTATTTGAAAAAAAAAATATATTTTATATGGAGCTACTAAGATGAAATTTGGTCTTAGATATAATATGTAAGTACTGAAAGTGCCTTTAAAAAATGTGTTACAAATTTCATTAAAGTTACAAACGTTTTTCAGAAAAAATAAATGATTTACAAAGGGAATGTACCTGTCGAATTATAAAAATATATAAGTACTGCAAGTGTCTTAAAAAAAATGTGTTACAAATTTCATTAAAGTTACAAACGTTTTTCAGAAAAAATAAGTATTTACAAAGGGAATGTACCTGTCGAATTATAAATATGACAGGTATTCTTCCATATTAATTGCTTGGATGGTTTTGTTTTAGTCAACCCATCCAGTTTTTGCAAACAATAAACAACAAAAAAGGTTTTTTATGTTATGGTAGAAAATTTTCGTAAAAATATTTCAAATCCGATAGCTCAATAAATTGAACCTTAGTAACACCTATGTAAACCCACGTGGGTAATAAATTAAAGAAAAAAACATATTGAGCTTCCTTTTGTTTTAAAAAACCTTTCTTGTTGTTTATTGTTTGCAAAACCTGGATGGGTTGACTAAAACAAAACCATCCAAACAATTAATAAGGAAAAATACCTGTCATATTTATAATTTGACAGGTACATTCCTATTGTAAATAATTAATTGTTTTCTGAAAAACTTTTGTAACTTTAATGAAATTTGTAACACAATTTTTTTTAAAGACACTGTATTTACATATTATATCTAAGACCAAATTTGAATTTAGTAGCTCCATATAAAACATAATTTTTTTCAAGTAATCGCTAACTAGGACTCTAAAACTGATAAACTGATCTCAAAGGTCCATTTAATATATATATATATATATATATATATATATATATATATATATATATATATATATATATATATATATATATATATATATATATATATATATAAGCCACATTTATTGGATGGATTATTTTTTTGCCGAACTTTTATTTGTCTTCAATAAGTACCAATATGTGTTATTACCGTATGTTTTACTTTTTAAGATTCAAATGAAATGTTATTAAAACTGACAACCCGGCTCCCTTATATTTAATTGTCAGGTGACTGTTTATATTTGAATAATCTACTCAAAATGACGCATTCACAGTCTAATCATTCTTACCAACATTGAACGTAGGAAATGCTGTATGAAATTTGAACTGATATCTTAGACTGTTTATTCATTTATAATTTTGATGTATTAATAACTTCTGTCCTAGTATGCCATTTAATTTGAAATTTGGTTAACAACTATATTGTAAAGTCCCCTATATATATATATATATATATATATATATATATATATATATATATATATATATATATATATATATATATATACAAATTTTCATTCGAAACACTTCAATATTTCAAAAAATATTGCGTGTTCATAATTTTCTTTACATTTTTTTCTAAGAAAAATTAGACGCCACTACTACTACTAACTCATCCAAGCCATTAACAAAATCAAAGTAATTCCCAAATTTGGTCGAAATCGGTCAACTATTTTTTGAGTTAGCAGTTGGATATATATATATATATATATATATATATATATATATATATATATATATAAAGATATAAAAATTGAAACTGACCCCGGATATGGGTTCTAAAGGCCCTAATTCGCGCCCCTTTGATTTTTTTTCCAAAAGTCTTGCCATCGATAACTCTTAAGAAAATTCACTAATACAAAGATAACTCAGTACCAAAATATATTATTTGCACAGACTCGAAACGAAATCAAGATCAGATAATATTCTTGTTCACAAAATGAAAGAAATGTTATCAAATTTTAAAATCATAAGCAACATTTCTGTCTTATTTTTATGGATACCATCCCATATCGGTATTCAAGGCAGGTTCAGTAACTTTCTTAGGGGTTGCTCCCAGGAATTTTTTCTTATGTTTTATGCTTTGAAGGTATTAGTGAATTTTCGTAGAAAAAATTCATTAATGGGGAGATCCCGACTTTTGAATTTTGAAAAAATTTTTGCAAATGAGCGCGAACTAGGACCCCTAGAACCCATATCCGGAATCAGTTTCAATTTTTATATGTTTATATATATATATATATATATATATATATATATATATATATATATATATATATATATATATATATATATATATATATATATATATATATATATATATATATATATATATATATATATATATATATATATATATATATATATATATATATATATATATATATATATATATATATATATATATATATATATATATATATATATATATATATATATATATATATATATATATAGATAACTCAAAAAATAATGGGCCGATTTTGATAAAATTTGGCATGTACCTTTATTTTGTTAATAGCTTGGATAAGTTCGTTAGTCAGGAAAATCGGACGAGGTTTTCCGGGAAAATTTTGAGTTTTCATTCGAAAAAAATTCATATCTCAAAAAGTAATAAGCCGATTTTAATAAAATTTGGCACATACCTTCCTTTTGTAAATGGATTTGACATGTTTGTTAGTCAGGAAAATCAGACGAGGTTTTCTGGGAAAATTTTGAGTTTTCATTCGAAAAAAATTCATATCTCAAAAAGTAATAAGCCGATTTTAATAAAATTTGGCACATACCTTCCTTTTGTAAATGGCTTTGACATGTTTGTTAGTCAAAAAAATCGGACGAGGTTTTCCGGGAAAATTTTAAGTTTTCATTTGAAAAAAATTCATATCTCAAAAAGTAATAAGCCGATTTTAATAAAATTTGGCATGTACCTTCCTTTTGTAAATGGCTTTGACAAGTTTGTTAGTAAAGAAAATCGGACGAGGTTTTCCGGGAAAATTTTGAGTTTTCATTTGAAAAAAATTCATATCTCAAAAAGTAATAAGCCGATTTTAATAAAATTTGGCATGTACCTTCCTTTTGTAAATGGCTTTGACAAGTTCGTTATTTATAAAAATTAGACGAGGTTTTCCGGAAAAATTTTGAGTTTTAATTTGAAAAATTTTTTTATCTTAAAAAATATAAAATCTATGATAACCAAATTTGGTAGGTAGTTTTACGATATAAAAAGTAAACTATACACCAAAATTTAGATTTCTATGTTACAAGAAAAAAAGTTATAATAAAATATTTTGTGCCAGATCATTTCTATGAAAATTCACTACCATAACGCACTTGCTGCGTCCAGGCTTTTCTTATTTTTATGCATGGACAAGGGGAAGAACCTCCCGTCTTTCTGGGTGAGGGGGCAGAAACCCTCTTCTGCATGCATACAACCACCCCCAATGCATGAACCACAGGAATCTTTTTATGTTCCGCTTTCTAGTGTATTTCTTGTTGAGTATATTTTCTGTTTATCAACTGTTTTGTTTGAGTTTTGTATCCAAATTACTGTATAAATATTTAAATTAGAGGTCATGTTTGTGCTTGCCCTTTTTTATCTTATTTTTTACCGTTCCTAATTCAATAAAGTAATGTTTTATATTTTTTAATATAAGGCCAAATCGAATTTCGAAATAAAACTCAAAATTTTCCCGAAAAACCTTGTCCGATTTTCCTGGCTAACGAACTCATCCAAGCCAGTAATAAAAGAAAGGCACTTGCCGAGTTTAATCGAAATCGGTTAATTATTTTTTTATTTATCGGTTGGATACACACACACACACACACACACATATATATATATATATATATATATATATATATATATATATATATATATATATATAGTATTAAGTTTTTGTGACGGTAAAATTGTTATTTATCAAAAAATTGTGGGAAAGCCGTCAGTTGCAAAATAAAACTCTTTATTATATGCCGAGCTTTCGGAAAAAAATTTATTCTATTCTCAAGGCTACAACATGGAAAGAAAAAAGTTTACAATTTACATAGGAAAAATATAAAAGTTTTAAATACTTACAGTGTCAAACAAGCAGATTCCTTAAAGATAGGTTAACACAGCACAAAAGTGACATACGTTTACAAAAAAGAATTTGCGCTCTGTCAGAACATAATCTCGACACTGGCCACAATATAAATTTTAGTAATGTTCCTATTTTACACTGTGAAACCCTAAGTAATAAAATAATGTGTTTAGAAGAATTTGATATTACTTTTAACGACAATTTAATACACTTAAAGAAAGATAATAATTTTAGAAATCACTACCCCTATTTATATTTCCTAGACAAAAACAAAAACAAATTCAATTAGACAATATTTAGCTTTATATGTCAGTTTGGCACTTTTAGACTTCACTCAAATTTATTAAAAGGTTTTTTCATGTTTGTTATTGAATAATTACTTTAGTAAAACTCACGTTATTTGTAAGTATTTTAAACTTTTATATTTACCCACAATTTTTTGATATATATATATATATATATATATATATATATATATATATATATATATATATATATATATATATATATATATTTATATTTATATATATATATATATATATATATATATATATATATATATATATATATATATAAAACATATAAAAATTTAAACTGACCCCGGATATGCGTTCTAGGGGTCCTAGTTCACGCTCATTTGAATTTTTTTTGCAAAGTCTCACCATCGATACCTCTCTATTAGTGATTTAAAAAAATAAAAATTCACTAATAAACAGTGTTGACAATATAAGATTCAAAGGATAAATACTCAGACGGTGGAGGGTGGTGTATACATTATAACACTAGAGATACCGGCCTGTTTTTTGCTGATAAACTGGCTCAGCCCAGTACTCTTAATAAAATACGTGAAATTAAGAAGATTTTCACAGAGTGGAAACTCAGAGAAACAGCGTTCGCTGACATCATATACAATCTACACCACTTGTGAAAGCTTCACTTAATCAGTGGAGTCACTAAATCAGGATTTTGAAATAGTCAAGTGAGATAATATATTGCTGTATAAATCATATATTGCCATAATTAACTTTCAGTGTTGTAACGCTATAAATATCAAATTGGAATCTGCTTTCAGAATAGTGTATACAAATTGAAAATATTTTGCTAATCAGCCCGAAAATATTTTGATTTAGTAGAGCATATTTTACTTACGCTACAAACCATTATGTCCTACTTTTCTTTAATGTCGGTCTATTTCCGCGACTATGGCGAATCACCGACGCCAGGGCGTGGTTTAACCTCACTAACCTAGAAATTTTGATAAATCTCTGCGTTTCTGTAAGGAGACGAAGGATGCAGTGAAGATTTGAACCTGTGATGAGCACTGATAAGTACACTTGGAGAACCCAAATCACCACAACGCATTTTAAAGAAGACATGACGATCGTTTCTTTAACAAAGTTAACGTCATCAGACGATGAAAAAATCTATCTACAAAACAATATCACCTTATATACAGTAACTTAGGTAAAAAACCGAACCGAGAGGGAGAGTAAATCGCAGGCAAATTCCTTAGTGTATTGTAATTTTATCGCCGGACGACGTTTTTGAACTTTATTTATTACTTAATCTCAAAGGAGTCGGTCTCTAGCAATTTTGGGAAGTTTCACCGAGAACTAAATTAACATAGTTTCCTTTAACGGAAATATCTGAATTCTTTCGTTATCTCTCGAACGTGTCGAACTGTCGGCATTTATTTTATAAAGCAATCTATCAGATGACTGTTAATCGCTGGTGGTGCAAAGTCCATAGATTTTTTGTTGTAACTATATTTAGCCATATATATATATATATATATATATATATATATATATATATATATATATATATATATATATATATGCTCTCGAACGTGTTTAGTTGTCCCGGTTGTCTAACATTTTTTATTAATTTTAGATTCTCCTCATTAACGTGGTGATTATTATCCCAAATATGTCGGGCGACGGAAGAGCTATCTATAGTACCGTATTGTAATTGGGCTATGTGTTCTTTGAATCTAATTCCAATAAATCTTTTTGTTTCTCCGACGGACTTAAGATCACAATCTTTAGAACTTATTTAATAAATTCTTGACATTTTGGCCGTGCTAGCCTTGTCTTTTGGGTTATTTAGCAAGTTTTTTAGGTATTTCTGTCAAAAATGTTCGTTGCAAGTTGGCTTTTTAAAAAATGCTATCTAGACCTCTCGTGATTCGAGGTTTGAATGTAAGCAAACAAAAGTTTTTTTCGATGTTGTGTCTTCTAAACGTTGATTCCGTTAACATTTACTTTGTTTCCTGTTTGATGAATAATTTCTCCTCTAGGCACGCAGTGTATCCGTTATAATCGGCCACATTCTTAATATAATTTAATTTTTCGGTATATCTACTTTTGCTTAAAGGAAAATTAATTAACCGGTTTTTTGTGCGTACGTATGATGTGAGTCATTCGGAATGTAGGTTAGAGTGGTGGTTTCCTTTCTATACACATTGGATTCTAAAGTGACTTTATTCTTGATAACTAGTACATCTAGAAAGGGTAATTTATTATTAATTTTTAATTCGCGGGTAAATTTTATAGAAACAAATATATTGTTTAATTGGGCAAAAAAATCTTCTATTTTGTAAATGTTTGTGTTAAGCACTACGAAAATAACATCCACGTAACGAAATCACACTTTGGCAAAATACTCACTTTCACTTACAAGACCTGTTTCAAATCTGCTTATGAAAAGGTCTGCAAAAAATGGCGGTAGGGGATTTCCCATTGGAGTGATTTGGGTACGTTCAAAAAATTCATTGTTGAATTGCACTAAACTTTGTATTAAACAAAATATTTTTCAGAGAGACAAGTTTGCTATTAGAAACATTTTTATGAAAATTCACTTCCATAACGCACTAGCTGCTTCCAGCCTTTTGTTTATATATTTGGTTGAAGTTTTAATCAGAATTTACGTGCATCTACGGCCCGCAATTTTTATATTTATGTTTTCCAATCATCTAACATCAATATTTAATTAAAACCTCAAACTCTATTAAGGAAATTGAATACCTGTGGGGACGAAATTAAAAACGATTACACATTCCCTTATAAAAAAGATGAACTGCCCGCTAACTCATTTAAATTCACTGGATATATACGAGTAAATCATATTTACAACCTTATCAATAATGAATCTGGCGGCTCTTTACTAGTTAATGTCAGGATTAGATTAAAAGGCTCGCAGATAGGATTTATATCTCCTAACAACCCAAACTCCAGACATGGTTTATAATTCATTTATCAGCGACCCATTTCCTGATATATGTTTCTATGCCCTTAATTTCCCTACCATAACTCAAACCTATGGACGGATATCACTGAAACATCCGTTGACTTTATTAAGATGGTTTTGGATTTATGTTAGCGAGATGAAAATATTGGTTGTTACTTGTATAATGTGGTAATAATAGTAACGCTAACAGTAAATATTCGATAACTAAATTTTATAGTTCAAACAAAACAGTGTGGACGCAGTAAATGCGTTATGATGTGAATTTTCATACAAATGATCTACACTTTTTATTATATATATATATATATATATATATATATATATATATATATATATATATATATATATATATATATATATATATATATATATATATATATATAGCCAGGTGATGATGGGATGAAAAAGCAAAAATACACGGAGTCACAACAGGCAACCAGTGCACATTTGCAGCAACATTCGGAAGACCCTCAATTCGAGGGCAACAACCAAAATCGCCACGGAGGCAAATAAATCACCTGCGTGAGCATCCGGTGACTTCTTTGCCTCCGTGGCGATTTTGGTTGTTACCCTCGAAGTGAGGGTCTTCCGAATGTTGCTGCAAATGTGCACTGGTTGCCTGTTGTGACTCCGTATATTTTTGCTTCTTCATCCAGAGTGTTCCCATCATCACCTGGCTATACTGCACTGATAATAGATAGTAAGCTTGAAATATATATATATATATATATATATATATATATATATATATATATATATATATATATTTCAAGCTTACTATCTATTATCAGTGCGCTATAGCCAGGTGATAATGGGAACACTCTGGATGAAGAAGCAAAAATACACGGAGACTCAATAGGCAACCAGTGCACATTTGCAGCAATTTTTTTGTAGTTTAACCAACTTTCTATCGCTTGTTGTTTACGAAATCCCAATAGTGAACTTTAAAGCTTTATATATATATATATATATATATATATATATATATATATATATATATATATATATATATACAGACAGGTGTGTCTATTTTTAATGTTCACTATAGGGATTTCGTAAACGACAAGCGATAGAGAGTTGGTTAAAATACAAAAAAAAGCGCAATCTAACGACCATTTTGAATATATAAATAAACCAACAAAAAAAAATTGACCGTTTCAGAAATATATTGGGAAACTAAAAAAGTCTGATTTTAAAAACTGCTAATAACTTTTTTTCTATTATAACAATAATTTCGAAATTTGGTAACATTATATTTTATAACGTATAGAATTTTTTAGCTTTGTATTTTTTTTACCTAGGCCTACTATGTTCAGAAATATGATAGTTCACTTTCGGTTTTCTAATGCGCACCATATTGGATTTATTTATAAAAAAATAAAAAATAAACATTATTCTCTTTCTACCGTATAACATAAGTATACCGTTATCTAAAAAATTAAATTGATTAGGAGAAGGATACACTTTAATGTTTCGTTTAAGCTTTAATAAAACAAGAAAAAATTATTTAAAGAAAATAATTAAAGTAATAAAAATATTATAAATATTACATGACATGCATGATTCAATTTTTTTGCTCATGTCATCTACAGCTGCTCTCAAAGCGTTTGGTTGAATTGTACAGAACGCAGTTAATATTCATTCTTTCAATTCTTCAACGTTTTGACATATACGGTAGTAAACTTTATCTTTTAAAAATCCACACAAAGGTAATCAAGAGGGTTTAAATAGGAACTTCGAGTTCGTCACGGTACTGATCCGTCTGTTTCAAACCAGGAATTCGACGGATATTTAAATAGTTTTCTACCGCAACAAAATTGTGCGGTGGAGCACTATACTTCTGAAAATTATCAATACTCAGACATGCAGGGGTAAATTTTTCTACGCATCATCCACTTGGGTGTGGAGCAAATTGATATACTTTTGTCTATTATATCCTTGCAGAAAAAGGGTCCGATAAATCTATTATTCAATATTCCACCCCAAACATTGATAGAAAAGCGTACCCGTGACCTCGTTTCAATAAAAAAAGTGTGAATCGTCTGTTGCGGAATGATGTTTGTTTTTCCTATTGAAAACCCCACAGTTTAAAAAAGTCGACTTTTCACTCCAGATAATTCTCTAGTAAAAGTCAGGTCTTGGTGTAACTTTTCCGCGAACCAGCGGCAAAAATGTCTCCTTCCAGCTGAATTCCCAGGATGTATTTTTTGAACTACTTTAAGTTTATAATCATGGTATTTGTTTTTCTTCACGATTCTTTGCACTTCTGTTTTCGATATCCCGCTCCCTTTCGAAATTAGCCTTATTGATTTTTCCGGTTCAAATTTATCTGTGCAAGAACATTAATAGTTAATTTTGGGTGTTACTTGGTATTTCTTCCTCTTATTTTAAAGACTTCCATATTCAGTCATATTTTTTGAAATGCGTAAAAACTCTATTCTACAGAGATGAGCCTCTTCTGAGTACATTAAGTAGTATTGTTGGACGGCTTCCATTCAATTTCTGTGATTTTGGATGTACAGATTGTACATATTTCGTGGTCTCGTCATAAGTGAATTATGTCTATGCAAATTCGATAAAAAAGTATTTTTAACGAAAATTCAAGAAAAACCAAAAAAGTGCCAACAAAAGTGTTTACAAAAATCCGCTAAAACACTTGTTCTATGAAAACTTGCTAAAAAATTGTACTTTTATAAAAAGTGTTTGAAACATGTAATGAAAGAATTCGATAAAATATTTTTCACAAAAATTTCCTTAATTTTTTTTTTGCTCGCAAATTCATTAAAACACTATTTTTCACGATTTTTGTTTAACGACAATATTTTTATTCATGTTATGATTAATTTTTATTAGCTTTATCTGAGACTAGATGCATTCTCGCAACAATTAGAACCGTAGACCGGTTTCGCTCTCATTAGAGCTCTTCAGTACGGCATACTAATTGTAACAAAAATGCACCAAAAGTAATACGGATATAGTATAGCCAGCCTTAAAATACTCAGTGAGTGGTGGACGTGCCGCCACCTAGTTGCGGAACCAAGTAGTATGTTGTCACGCCAGCTCCAAATAACACAAAGTGTTAAAAAAATAGACACTGTATACAACTAACTAACAATTTTGAAAATTGCCAGCCCTGGCCCATTTCTACCCCAATATAGGGACAAAGTATGTAAGACTAGATTCATTCTCGCAACAATTAGAACCGTAGACTGGTTTCGCTGTCATTAGAGCTCTTCAGTACGGCATTCTAATTGTAGAAAAAATGCACCAAAAGTAATACGGCTATAGTATAGCCAGCCTTAAAATACTCAGTGAGTGGTGGAGGTGCCACCTAGTTGCGGAACCAAGTAGTATGTTGTCACGCCAGCTCCAAATAACACAAAGTGTTAAAAAATATAGACTGTATACAACTAACTAACAATTTAGAAAATTGTCAGCCCTGGCCCATTTTTACCCCAATATAGAGACAAAGTATTACTTTTGGTGCATTTTTGCTACAATTAGTATGCTGTACTGAAGAGCTGTAATGAGAGCGAAACCGGTCTACGGTTCTAATTGTTGCGAGAATGCATCTAGTCTTACATACTTTGTCCCTATATTGGGGTAGAAATAGGCCAGGGCTGACAATTTTCTAAATTGTTAGTTAGTTGTATACAGTCTCTATTTTTTAACACTTTGTGTTATTTGGACCTGGCGTGACAACATACTACTTGGTTCCACAACTAGGTGGCGGCACGTCCACCACTCACTGAGTAGCTTTATCTGTCTCTTTTAGTTGGATTAATTGGTTGTGAGGCTTGTTAGTCCACTGGCGTCCTTCCTTAAATTTTGAGTTCATTATCTTTTCTTTTATGGTTTGTGATACTTTTCAGTTGAGAGTGTTTGGTTTTCGTTTGTTTTAACTACTTTGTTATATTTTATTATATAATTCATATTGTTACTTCCACATCGTCCTAACGTGTAGAAGTATGGTATCGGTGACAAAAATTTCAAAATTTTTGTTTTGCTTAAACATCGTAAAAAGTGCGTGACAACATACTACTTGGTTCCACAACTAGGTGGCGGCACGTCCACCACTCACTGAGTAGCTTTATCTGTCTCTTTTAGTTGGATTAATTGGTTGTGAGGCTTGTTAGTCCACTGGCGTCCTTCCTTAAATTTTGAGTTCATTATCTTTTCTTTTATGGTTTGTGATACTTTTCAGTTGAGAGTGTTTGGTTTTCGTTTGTTTTAACTACTTTGTTATATTTTATTATATAATTCATATTGTTACTTCCACATCGTCCTAACGTGTAGAAGTATGGTATCGGTGACAAAAATTTCAAAATTTTTGTTTTGCTTAAACATCGTAAAAAGTGCAAAACATAGAAAACACTACTTGGGGGCGAACAGTTTTTGTCTGTATGTCTGTCTCTTAGTAGCCATGATAACTTTCGAACGAGTTGAGATATCGTCATCAAATTTGGTTTACATTTAGCGCCCGACAAACGAACGGTTTGGATTGTTTTTGGGTTAAATCGCTCCAGAAGGTAGTGGATGAATGGGGGGTGATTTGGTGATAATTGACATTTTTTCGTTAAAACTCAAGTAATATAACCCTTAGGGTTTGTTTATTAGAAAACTTTCAATTTCATCAAACATATAGCATACTGTGCAGCAATTAAATTAGGGGTAGAATGTGTGAGGGTGGAATATCTATGACAGAAATTTAGACATTTTTTTTTGCTAAAACGGCGTAAAAATATCAAAACATTAAACATAGAGTAATATATCGTTTCAGAAGTTTATGGGTACAGGAATACGAATATTTTCTTTGTGGTCAAGTCATAGACCGTAAATTCATCTCATGAGAATGTATTTATTAGGGGAGTAAATTATCACAGCTATGTGAAAGTTATGATTCAATTTGCAGCAGTCTTTTATATTAGCTGTCTGGACAAGAATGTCCACGATTTGTTTGTTTTCCTTTGGTCAAGTGAAAATTACACAATCACAATAGCAGAGTGCTCGTTTACTCACTGTCTATCTTTGTATACTTTATTTTCCTTTTTTTATGTTTTGTAAGAAATTATGAGTTTTAAATTTCATTTGGAAACTTTACAGTTAAGTACCGCGGATTTTAGTAACTTTTATTTACATTAACTAATTTTGTAATTTAGATGTCTAACCGAATTGTATAAATCGTATAACACATTTTTTATGCCAATAAGCTTTTGGTAACTTATAGCAAGAACATGTATACGTTCAAGTCTAGCGCCTCCTGGCTACGTAGCAGTAGTTGTAGGCACTACGAACAGTTGTTGAAGAGAAGAGTGTGAGATGAGGATTATACCTGTTGACTGCAAACTAATATTGTTGTTATTGTTGTTAATAGTGAATGTTAATAAAACAAACACTAGATTGTTAAACCTAGAGCCTTATTCAAACAACCCCCTCTACACTGGCGTCCCAACGTTTGGCCTTAGTAACTTAATAGTTGAGTATTTCTTTATTGTTTTAAAGTGAAGTTGAAAAGACGGTTGGTCGTAGACCAGAAACAGGCAAGCCGCGTGTTTTATTTCTGTCTCGTTCTGTGCAACCACACCGACATCAACCCATCTTGATCTTACCTGTTCGTAATTGCCGCTAAAAAGTCCCGTTACTTTTGTACTGTAAGTATTTTCACAATTCTATTGTGCATGTAACGATTTGAAACTAGACTTTTCGCGAATTTCAGTGAAACGTAGTAATTACTGTGCATAAACTTTGTAAACACAGAACTTTCGTTGTCATTGCATTGATTTTTGAATAAACTTTAGTGTTTCTTGTACCGGTTACTGACATTTTTGCCAGGGTGCGTATTTACAAACCTTACCCTGATTAAGCACCTGGACGCGTATGTACAAACTGTATATTGTTAAAGTGCGCGAGTGCATATTTACAAACTTAACATTGTTTCAGCATCCGTACATGTTGTGAACTATTGTATAACTTTTTGAACTATAACCTTTTAACGACAAAATGCCTAAGAGAAGCGCAGTTTCTGGTATTGTTACTCCCGCGGAGTCACCAATAACCTTCTCTCAGTCACAGTTTTTGGAACTATTGAAAGAGATTCGTGAAACAATCTCTGTAAGCAGTGACGATGGTTCAAATATTCGGGAACTGACACCCGCAAAGACATTAACTCTCATACTTCGGGAAGTTTCGAAAAGTGTACCGCCCGGTTTAACGGCACCGAGTGTTCGGATGTGGACGCATTCTTGGACAGTGTATTAACGTACAAAGACTGTTCGAACGTTTCAGACGTAAACGCGCTCCGTGGTCTGCCTATGTTACTCGAAGGTGTTGCAGCAACTTGGTGGTAGGGAATTAAACGCACTACAAATTCCTGGGAAGAAGCTGTTAAATCTCTCAGAGATGCTTATTCAAGGAAGCTCTCTGCACCGCAGGTTTTCCGAGAAATGTTTGCTCGAGAACAAGGTCCTGACGAGTCTACAGAACTGTTTGTCTGTCATATACGAGCTCTAATAGCACAGTTACCTTACGACTTACCTATTGATGACGAACTTGATATAATTTATGGTTTGCTTTATAGGAAAGTTAGGAAAAGGCTCCCACGCAGTAGTTTTGATGGCTATAAAGACTTTCTGCGCCGTGCTAAAGACATAGAAATGTCACTTTATGAAGCGAAAAACGACAGAACCTTTCATCCAGAAAAAGAAAACGTTCTGAAACCGAAAAATATTCCCAAACATAGGCCAAGATGTGCTTATTGTAAAAATTTCGGTCACGTTCGCGATGAATGCAAGAAATTAAAAGCAAAAGATTATTCTGATGTCAAAGAGACACCGTCTCTCTATGAGGCTGCTGCCAAATCAACTACAGCGTCCTCAGCGAGACCAAATCAGCTTGTTTGCTATGGTTGTGGTACACCTGGTGTAATAAGGTCGAAATGTCAGAAGTGTCAAGAACGTCCGAAGAGTGGCGATCCGATTAGATCATTTGCAACTACATTCTTTCAAATAACTGATACCAAACTTCGTATGAACGAATCTTTCAAACCTTTGCATAGTATTGCCATAGATGGTTTTAATGGAACTGGTTTTGCCGATTCTGGTGCACAATTAAGTATCGCTGGAAGCAGCTTGTTTCAGATACTACGCCAGACCGGTCATGTATTCCAAAAGGACACTACAACGCTAGCTTATGCTGATGGAAAGATGCATACAAAAGACGTTTTGAAGACTGATGTAGATGTCTACATCCAAGGGAGGAAAGTGCCCATTACTTTCACGATCCTTCCCAGCTTAGAAAACAACCACACCTTGTTGGGTATTGACTTCTTGGAAAAGGCGAATATTGTTTTGAACATTCCAAAACAATCATGGTTCTTTCTGGATGATGCCACCAGAGAGTTTAGTTTCTCCAGTGGACACTCATCAGCCCAGAACCTTCAAGTCTGCGAAGTTACTCAACATGACCTCCGTCAAGATGAAGGAGATGCGCTCTTCACTGACCAAAAACGTGTTTTCAATCAGTTGTTGAACAAACGCCGATATCTTCAAGTCAGGGGGAGATCCGACAGATTTTGCTGTCCATAATATAAAGAAAAATCAACCATTCAAGTTTGGAAAAGACGAACAACATGCCTTCGAACTTCTCAAGGAGAAGCTTACTTCTGCTCCCATTTTGATTCAAGCAGACCTTTCGAAGCCCTTCATCCTGCGCACCGACGCCAGCAACTACGCTATTGGTGCAGCTCTCCTTCAGGGGGAGGGAAACGAGGAAAGGCCAATTGAATATGCCAGCCGATTGTTGACCGCTGCTGAAAGGAATTATTCAACGGTCGAAAGAGAGGCATTGGCAGTGGTTTGGAGTACTGAAAGATTTAGAACCTATATTGAAGGTGCTGAAGTCGTTATTGCTTCCGATTGTCAACCGCTCCAATGGTTGCTGAGCTTAAAGACGCCGTCTGGTCGCCTTGCCAGATGGGCGCTACGACTACAAGGAATGAACATGAAGATAGTGTACACTCCTGGGAGGTTGAATGTTGTCGCCGACACATTATCTCGACCATTCACTTCAGATCCCAGTGATGCATCCAATTTATGCTATGTGTCCATAGATCTTCCAAATTTGGGAACAAGCAGTTGGCGTGAAAACCAAATTGCTGATCCGGAGCTGGAGAAGATTATCAAATCTTTAGAAGACCCAACTTCTCTTGAATTCCAACGGTGGACAGAAAGAGGTTTTGTCATATCTAATGGTGTGCTGTATCACTATGATCCTGACCTGGACAGCGAAGACCCACAACTGGTTGTACCGCTTGACCAGCGCTCTCACATCCTTAGCGAATACTATGATAGTCCTACCGCAGGTCATTATGGAATTGACCGTACGATCCACAAGATCGCATCCAAGTTTTATTTCACTGGAATGCGCAAATTTGTGACCGAATATGTCAAAAATTGCATTGAGTGTCAAAGGTACAAGATTTCTAACCTTAAGCCAGCGGGTCTGTTACAAACCCCTGCGCCCTCACAGCGTTTTGAAACGTTAGCAGTTGATCTTTTTAAACCTCTCCCAGAAACCGCTTCAGGGAATAGATGGATCCTAATCTTGACCTTGCATCAAAATGGGTAGAGTTGTTTGCCTTAGAGACAGCCTCCGCTGAAACTTGTGCAAAAATTCAGATTGAAGAAATTTTTCTACGTTATGGCACCGCAAGAAAGATAATCAGTGATAACGGTGTCCAATTTATAAGCGAAATAATGCAGAAGGTTACTTATTGCTTCGATATAAATACTCCTTTCATCCCACTGTACCACGCAGAGAGCAATGCAGTAGAACGCAAGAACCGCGATCTCAAAACTCAGCTGTCCATATTAGTACAGAACGAGCACAGGACATGGGACGAACATATCGCAAGTATCCGCTTTGCTTTCAATTCAACATACACGCAGGCTACAGGTTATACCCCTGCTTACCTAACGTTCGGAAGAGAACTACGTGCTCCCAAAGATGGTATTTACGACTTTAGACAAATTGTAGAGTCTGAAGCCTTCGTTGCCCAAATCACTCCATATTTAAAGAGACTCAGTAACCCTCTGTGTGATGCGAAGCAGACGTTAATCCGCGAACAGGATCGGAGGAAGAAGTACTGTGATCAGAACCGGAGACCTCTAACTTTTAAACTAGGTGATCAGGTTCTTCTTAAGACACAGGTGCTTAGTAATATGGCAAAGGGCGTGTCTTTCAAGTTTGCTCCAAGACGTGATGGACCCTACGTCGTCTCCAAGGTTGTTTCGTCAACCACGTATGAAGTGGCTCACTGCGAGGATCCAACCCAAAGTTTCGGCAGATTCCATGTCAGCGATCTGACTCCTTATTTAGAAGCTGTCAGCGAAACCACGGCGCCACCTGTCCCTATGGTTCCCAGAAGGAAACGAGGTAGACCGAAGAAGAAGAAGACCGAAGATGTCCTGAACTCTCCACGTGTTCTTAGAAGAGTTCAGAGGGGGAGTGTATAGCAAGAACATATATACGTTCAAGTCTAGCGCCTCCTGGCTACGTAGCAGTAGTTGTAGGCACTACGAACAGTTGTTGAAGAGAAGAGTGTGAGATGAGGATTTTACCTGTTGACTGCAAACTAATATTGTTGTTATTGTTGTTAATAGTGAATGTTAATAAAAAAACACTAGATTGTTAAACCTAGGGCCTTATTCAAACAACTCCCTCTACAAACTTTAATTTTGGTTAATTGTAATTTTTTGGTTTGGATATTTAACGAATATTTTGCAATTTATTGAGAACTTTAAAATAACAAAAGCAGATCTATCTGCACCTCCTTTATTCGGTTTACTTTTGCTTTTTTATTAATCTCATTTTCAGGTATTTTATCGTCTTCTTCAAGAATCAAAATTCTGACTGTCCAAACCTTTCCTATCATCTTAATTTCACACCGAACATAAAAAAAGATGTTCAAAATTTTAGCAGCGAGGATGTGTAACATTTTAAACGTTTTTAATGTCTTTATATTATTATAGAGCCTCGGTAGTTCAGTGGTGAGAACGTGTGCCTCTGAACCGAAGGGTACTTGGTTCGATCCAAGGGTACTTCTTTCATTTTTTCAGTACATACTGTACAATTATTAACATCAACCGAAGTTGTGGCATTGTATTTGACCAACTTAAATGTTTGCATGTTCCGCCCTTCGGAGAGGCGTAAAGCCGTCGGTTTCGTGTACATACTTTCCAGTAGAAGTGGAAATGTCGCATTTTCGAAAATATTTTAGCTAGATAGAGCATGCTTGTTTATCAAAGTAATCTAGAGCCACGGTGGTTCAGTAGTAAGGACGATTCCCAGGAGTTACCTTTCACTTTTTTAGTACATACTGTACAATTAACATCAACCGAGGTTGTGGCATTGTATTTCAGCAAGTTGAATCTCTCACCGTTTCGTCCTTCGAAGTGGGCGTAAAGCCGTCGGTCCCGTGTCCATGTGATGTTGGGCACGTTAAATATCCCTACCCTACTTACAAAAACGCACGGGTTCGGTAAAATTTTCAAGATAGTGAGATGAAACTGCTCCCTGGCGTCGGGGATTGGCCATAGTCGCGGAAATAGGCCGACGTTAAAGAAATAATAAATTTCGATCATAGACATAGTTATTACCTATGACGTCATTGCCTCTGTCAATCGAGTAATGAGAAATGTCACTTGTATTTGAAGGCTATAAATCCGAAAGGATTTTGTAAAAATTTCCCCCTTAGTTCATTTAAACATCTAAGTGAACAACGAATAAAATGATGGTGTAGGCCAGATATATTAGTTCCATTCGGTCGTCCTCTTCAAGAGATAGCCTAAACCAGAAGCTAACACGTTCAAAGGGAAAAAACATGTTCATCTAAACGGCCCATTAGAACACTTTTTAACTACAAGGCCAGGTCTGATAGCAGCTACCTTATGTTATAAGCAGTTTCAATAAAGCCCTGGCTGCATCATCTTCGTAGCAGAAACCAACTTTAAGTACAAATTGCTTAAATTGTTAGATTTTTTTTTCAACTTTTTTAAATTTATGTTTCAATTTTTTAAGCAGTAGCTCTAATCTCTTGAAATTTTTCACTATATGTATCATTTTATTAATTACCATGGTTCTCGTTCAATATTTTATTTTGTAATTAATAATATAAACTGAATCTCTCTTTTCCTATCGTGTGGTCAAAACACATACAAATATCAACGGCAAAAGCCTACGCCCTATTTGTTTTAAGTTTCATTTTCTATATTTAGAGACCTATTAATTTTGTAATTGGTATTGTATATCAATAATGTTTCATTGTTCCATCAAAATCTCGGTGGTTCAGTGGTAAGAACGTGTGCCTCTGAAGCAAAGAGTACTGGGTTCGATCCCAGGGTTCTCCTTTCACTTTTTCAGTACATACTGTAACATTAACACCAACTGAGGCTGTGGCATTGTATTTGAGTACGTTGAATGTCTGCACGTTACGCCCTTCGGAGGGGGCGTAAATCCGTCGGTCCTGTATCCGTGCCATGTTGGGCATGTTAAAGATCCCTACCCTCCTTACAGAAGGCCAGGGGTTCTGTAAAACATCCAGGATAGTGAGATGAAACTGCTCCCTGGCGTCGCTAATTGGCCATAGTCGCGGAAATACACCGATGTTAAGGAAAAAAAACGAAGAAACGAAAAAACGAAAAAAACCTTACCAAACATTCTTTTACGCAAAAATTCGAAACTAATTATTCTTTCAAGAAAATAACTAATAATTTTTTCTTTCAAGGAAATTCCTGAAAATTTTGCACAAAAAGTTGTTATAAGAACATTTTGTACATGAAAATTCGTTTTAGCCTGACGATGCCGTAAAAAGCGTAAAAGTTGCAGAGTAGAAAATAAGCAGTTGTGAGCCACATAATAAGTCTCTACGGCTGTATTAAGCATGGAATGGTTTAACCAAGTAAGTGCAAGAAAAACAACCTGATCTGTTATTAAAATTTTTGTTTGTCGGTCAGTCGGCCCGTATATCTGTCTGTTTGTCGCCACAACAACTTCAGAACAAATTTTGATACCGTCTTTAAATTTGGCATCCAGTTAGCACCCGATGAATGAACAGTTCGGAGTGTTTTGGGTTATATTGTTCTGGGGGGGTTGGGGATGAAGGGGGGTGATTTGGTGAGTTGGTGAAAATTTTTTCGTTAATACACGATTAATATAACGTTTTAGGGTTTGTTCATTAGAAAACTTTCAATTCCATCAAACATCTGGTATTCTGTGCTGAAATTAAATTAGGGGTTGAATGTGTAGGCCTGGAATATCGATGACAGAAATTTTCAATTTATTTTTGCTAAAATGGTATAAACAGTCCCAAAACATATAGAAAACTTGATTCTGGAACGATTTTTTTGTGTGTCTGTCGGTCTGTCTGACGGTCGGTCGGTCTGTACGCCAGTCTGTTAGTAGGCGCAATAACATTTGAACGAATTGAGATATCATCTTAAAATTTGGTATAGAGTTAGCACCCGACAAAGGAACGCTACGAATTGTTTTTGGGTAACATTGCTTCAGAGGGTAGGGGCGATTTGGTGAAAATTTACAGTTTTTCGTTAAAACTGGAGTTCCAGAAGTTTATAGGTATAGGAATATGAATGTCTTCTTTGTGGTGAAGTCGTGGACGCTAAATTCATCTCATGAGAAGGGTAGATTATCACAGGTACGTGGAAGTTATAACTCAATTTTTAGCGCCATGTTTAAAGCTAGGAACCTAAAGTTTGGCATGTACTAGTCTCTACAAAGGTACCTTGGGGTTAAAAATGTACTAATGTAAATTTGTTATTTTCGAAGGTGCAAAAACTTGGCGGAATAATAAAAAAAATAATAATAATTATTATTATTTATTTACTGATAATATATAGTCTGGCTTTTAACAAACAATACAACAATAATATAACATAATTAATATTGACATATTTTTTCCACAATCAGCAAATAATATTAAACCGACAAAGTCACAGACTGAGTGTCGGTAAACATCAACATACATTTGCCTACTTTGTAGGTGATTGAACAGAAATGCGTCCCGAACTAAACTCACATAGTGAACAAAAGGATATTACCACCACATACACCCACACACAGAGAGCCACCTACACACATTCGCAATCCCATACACTCGCATACTATTTCTCTCTCTCTCTCTCTCTTTTTCTCTGAAACACACACATGCACACAAATTTTGCAAATCCTTCTATTACACTTTTCAAACCAAATCCGCGGCTTTTCAAATCCCCGACAATACCCAAGCTGAGTTTTCAACAAAAAATAACAATATCAACATTGGAATTTTTTTCCACGGTTACCCGTTTCCACCTTTTTATACACCATCAGCAATTAATAACAAACCGACAAAGTCAGAGACTGTGCGTCGGCAAAATTCGGTATAGATTTGCCCACCCTGTAGGTGATTGAACAGAAATGCGTCTCGAAATCCAAACTCTCACAGTAAACAAAAGGAAATTACCACCACATCCACCCACACAGAGACAGCTATCTACACACATTCGCAACCCCATACACCTGCATACTCTCTCTCTCTTTTTCTTAAACGCACACACACGCCCACATATCCTACAAATCCTCCCATAACAACTACTAAACCAAATCAGCTGTTTTTCAAATCGACAATACTTTGCACTAATTTTCGTGGTACTGTAAGGAGCCAAGTTGTTACCCTGCTTCTGAAAACGAACTCCGATCTTAATTTTTTTATTTCTAGTGGTAGTATATTATACAACCCTGGCATAATAAAGGTATAATACCCCTGTCCCACCATTTTATGCACTCTAGAAACCTTCATGTACTGTTCTCTTCGCCCTCCATACGTATGATCCACAATATCAAACTCACCCTTGTGCTTATAATAATATGCCACGTAAGAATATGAGTACAACTGTCTCATGTCTAACACATTGGCCTCTGCGAACAACAGATCACTGGGATACACTGAAGGTTTACCATATATAATTTTCAAGAATAGTTTGTGGATAACTTCCAAATGTTTAATATGGCTTGCCAGCATTCCTCCCCACGCCACGATTCCATATCGAAGCAAACTTTCCACCAGAGCAGAAAATATTATTTTTAGGTACTGCGTGTTGAGTAATTTTTTAAGTTGCTTTATTTTACCAATGAGCCCCCTTAATTTTTTTACCAAATCTGCAGCATGAGAATCCCAGCGTAGGTGTCTGTCTACAGTAATGCCAAGATATTTAATGGCGTCGGCACTACAAACGCTAAAACTCTGGCCAACAACAAGATGACCTCGTCAGTTCTATAACTCGAGAACTGTATATATTTAGTTTTTTGACAGTTGACAGCCATTTTTTTACCGTTGAAATATTCTCACACTCTCCTCATCTCAACCTCAACCTCAATTTTTGGATCATCCCAGTATTTTGCAGAAAAGAATATGGCTGTATCATCAGCAAAGCTAATGATCTGTCCAGAGTTTTCAAGCTGGTATAAATTACTTATATATGTTTAATAAAATTGGTCCCAAAACCGAGCCCTGTGGGACACCACATCTAATAACCGTGCTTACACCTAAGACGCCTCCAACATTTGTGCACTGTTTCCTATTATGCAAATAGCTTTTCATTAAGGTCAAAGGAAGTCCCCTAAAACCCACTGATTCCAGCATTTGACAAAGAACCTCATGATCAATAGAATCATATGCTTTCGATATACCCACAAAGACTACCAGTGGTTCAGACATATCAACAGACTCATATACATATTTCATCAGCTTTCCTATAGCATCCTGGTTCGACTTTCCTTCTCTAAAGCTATATTGAAACTCAGAGAGTATATTGTTTTTTGACAGATAAGAGTTTACTCGCATTGCGATAACTTTTTCTATAATTTTTGTTATTACACTCAATATTGGCCTATAGTTACTGATACGATAAATGTATCATTTTGCCAAAAACCAGGTTAGTTTGGGCTGGATCACGAATTTATTTATACTATTTATAAAATGGAAGGCACCTGCCAAATTCGAGATTTTACTTTGGTTAATTGCTTGGACGAATTGGTCAGCCTAACCAAATAAACCGGTATTGCTAAAAAATGTTTTTTCTAAAACTAAAGTTTTATTTTCGAAATTATTTACTTTATGTTCCCTAACTTTAAATATTTTTATGAAAATGATCTATCATAAGAGACTGGCTGTGCTCAGACTTTCTTGATAGATAATAGCACAAACCTACTGAGAAATAATCGTATATGAAAGCGCATAACTGTTGACGCTAAGATATTTTCATTAATTAATAAGACAAACTCTTAGCTTCTACATTAAGTAGTTTGCTTAATAATTCAAAGTGGATGAAGCATATTCTGGAAGTGACACGTTAAGGGAATTCTGCATTCAATTTTGCGACAAACAACTTCTAAACTTTACCAGATTATATAAAATCGTAGTTGCTAGACAATGTTGCGCTTGAACTACCATCTACAGATTCTGGGTCGCATTTGCCTTGCTAAAATCCTCACATCTATGTGTTACATAAAACTATATTACTTGCATTCAGTACTATCGATTTCAGGAAAAATCATTTAGCGTCTTAATGCGTAACATTATATATATATATATATATATATATATATATATATATATATATATATATATATATATATATATATATATATATAGGCTGGCGCATTGAAAACGAAACAGACCGATTTGCGTCCAGAGAAATTTTATTTAAGAAACGCTGAAACACGTCAATTTTAATATTGAGGGGGACATGTTTCGACATAAAACTCAACTTTGTCACATCAACCCCTGAAGGGTGGTGATAACAACCCTTATATTTTAAATAGGGAACATGGGTCGAGTGTTACATCATTTGAAAGCTCTTTATTTTCGGAATTCAGGACACTAATTTTTTTTGAAGTTTTATCAACTCGTTTAAAAATTATTCACTGTTGGAGTTGCAAGAACGTATTTAATTCATTGTGATAAGAAATGCACTAATTAGTTAATTTTTCGTTACAAAAAACTAAAAAAACAAATCCAAACGTCCCAGAATGTTTATTCAGTTAAGTAAGTGTTCAAATTGTTGCCCACAAGCTTCCATACAAAAGTAAAAACTTTGTTCAAAACGAGCTCTGGCATTCTGGAGCATTTGTAGAGTTATTAGACAGCATTCTTCAACAATGCGTCGTTGTAATTCTTCAAGAGACTCCTGTTCTGTTGCATAAATTTTATTCTTTAAACAGCCCCATAGAAATAAGTCTAAAGGACTTAAATCCGGTGATCTAGGGGGCCACTCAATAGCTTCTCTACGCCCAATCCATTGCTCTGGAAACTTTCTGTTCAAAAACTCCCTTACACGTTGTGAAAAATGCGGGAGAGCTCAATCTTTTTGAAACACTAATTGGTTTTATTGATAGCGATCATTATTTTCAACAATGTCAATTAGTAGAGGGTAAACGATATCTTCTAGTAACTCCAAATGCGTTTCGCCACTCAAATTTCCATCAAGAAAAATTGGTCAGATTAAACGGTCTCCAAAAATTCCAGTCCAGACATTCAATTTCTGTGGAGTATGAGTGTGGACTTCGCCAAAATTTCGTGGATTATTATCTGCCGAATAACGACAATTATGACGATTGACTGTAGAATTTAATAAAAACGTACACTCGTCTGAAAAAAAGATATTGAACAGAAAGTTCCCGTTATCAGATATTCGTGCAGTCATAACTTCACAAAACTCCAGCCGTCGATCAAAATCATCTTCATTCAGTTGTTGTACAAGATGAATTTTATACGGGTGAAATTTATGATGATTCAATATTCTCTGAATAGTTCTTCTTTTGATGTTTGAAACAGTGGCCAATTTTCTCGTGCTCAAAGTTGGGTCTGCAGCAATTTGTCCTAAAACTTCAATCTCAGTAGTCTCATTTTTAACCGGAAATTTACGTTCAGGATCCCGTTTTTGTTGGCTACTGAACCATTATGTCGAAACTTTGCTACTAACTCCAAAATGTATTTTCTGTTCAATGTTTGTTCGGATGTTGTGCATTAATCAAATTTGCGTTACGGTTGGCACAGACATCGTTTTTGAAAAAAGAGTAATTATTTCAACTCTTTCTTCTACAGAATACACCATTGTGAAATTAATTTTCGGTAGTACTATCAAGTATCAAACCGACCGATAAACTGAAATAATAAACCGCATTTCTCTCATTTGGATAAGAAATGTTCTGATAGTCAATTGTTTGTTTACAAACCAACAAAACATTGACTATCAGCACATTTCTTATCGGAATGAGTGAAATGCGTTTTTGCATCTTCAACTGTGAATAATTTTCAACGAGTTGATAAAACTTCCAAAAAAATAGTGTACTGAATTCAGAAAAAAAAAGAGATTTCAAATGATGTAACCTCGACCCATGTTCCCTATTTAAAATATAAGGGATGTTATCACCACCATTAAGGGGTTGATGTGACAAAGTTGAGTTTGATGCAAAAACATGTACCCTCGATATTAAAATTGACGTGTTTCAGCGTTTCTTAAAAAAAATATTCTCTGGACGCAAGTCGGTCTGTTTCGTTTTCAATGCGCCACCCTATATATATATATATATATATATATATATATATATATATATATATATATATATATATATATATATATATATATATATATATATATAAATATTTAACATGCAAATAGAAGCAAGTTATAAAATAATAACTATTTTTTAAAGACCTCATCTGTGATTAAACATACTAATGAGGATATCGCGACTTATAAATTAAAACTAGGCCCCGGAGGAGACATACCCGGGGTCAGTTTCCGTTTTTATATGTATCTCCGGAAATGACAAAGCTATGACAACCAAATTATGTATGCAGGTTTATATTATAAAAATTTTGGGACGCAGCAAGTGCGTTATAGTAGCGAATTTTCATAAGAATTGTACACTATTATTATACGGCATATTAGTATTAGACTTACACAGACCTTGATGATCGATTTTAGAAGTCCTAGTAAGCGCACATTTGAAGAATTCTTTTGAAAGTGTTACCATCGATATCTCTCTATTATTACAAAAATCTTGCCTTCTAACTTCTTTTGAGAAAAGTGCCCAAAACTCAATTTTCTATGAAGCTAAAGAATTAAATTTTGCTATATCTGCGAATAGTGTTAATCTCTTTAAAAGAAACTTGTATTACAAATTTCATTAAAGTTATACAAAAGATTTCCAGAAGGAAACTTAATTCATATTTAGAAAAGTAAAGTATCTGCCAAATTATAAACGTCGCAGTTATTTTTCCTTATTAATCGCCAGTATGATTTCGTTTTAATCTACCTAATCAAACCAGTTTTTTCAATATCAACAATAACAAAAATATAATTTCAGACGCAAAGGTGACAAACTTATTCAGGCGTTTTAAACAAAAATGAGATCTCGTTCAAAACGTATGAAATCTGTGCACTGTTGTTTCTCCAAATGTCAAAATACAACTAAAAAAAATATACATGTATTAAGCTGGATTCGATCGCGAAACCTTCTGTTTAGGAGGCAAGGGGGATGTCCCCGGCGCTATCTGAGTGTACTTCAGCTAACGTTTTACTTGCGTGATACCTTATTCATATTATATTCAAAGTATACGTAATTAACTACAGAATCAGTAGAATTACCATTGAAACACATCCCACTACTGTCCCGGTCTTATGTGTATTATGTTTAAGTTTAAAGATAAAAGAAACTATTTTAGAATCATTTTTATAGAGACTTGACTTGATTTTGTTTACATTTATAGTAGGTATATTATACGACAGAATAAAATCCCATGCTGCGCGAAAACTGTATTTGAGCCGTTCAAAAGCTACAAATATAGCGTCGTTTAATAATTGATTGAATTCCTCTGTTAAAAAGCAATTACTTGGCAAATTTGTAATATCATGTCGTCTGTCATTTTCCATAATTGCGGCCGAGATTTCACGATTGTTGGTTCGGGTATTATGTTTTATGCCTGGTATATATTTAGCTTTGGTATCGTTGATGTATGGTTTATACCTGTTGTATGAACCAATCTCCGCGTGGCAGTTAACTACTCTGTCTGTCAGGAGGCATTGGACTTTAACCACTAAGTCGTTTCAACGCATGTCTTTGGGATTTCATTTTTAATTTGGAAAAAACTTTAAATATTGTATACCAAATTACTTAAAATTCACAACATAGGTTTATTTACACTATCTCTAGCCACATGTAAAATCTCATTCCAGTTACTCTCATACTTACAAAAATATAGCGTTTTCAAAAAGTTGTCCCCGATTTTTCACCGGGAAAACTTGAGTATAAAGGCTTATTAACGAACTCGACCTCGGTTTTCGCCCAAACAAGATTTATATATATATATATATATATATATATATATATATATATATATATATATATATATATATATATATATATATATATATATACCGTCACTGTCCTTCATTTTACACAAATATTTCCAGAAAAATCATTTCAAATAAAACCTTTCTATGATGCTTTGACGGTAGTTTTAATTATAGAGTTTATCGTTTAATGGTCTATAATTTCTAGCAGGAAAAATTCGCTAATGAGGAGACCGCCACTTTTTTAAAAAGAATTATTCAAATGAGTGGGAACTGAGTCTCCTAGAACCCATATCCGTTTCAGGTTTTATTTTTCACATATATACAGGCTGGCCCATTTATACGGTAGAGCTTAATATATATGTTCTTATGCAAGATATAAAAAAACTATATTAATTAATTTTTGGGTGTCTTGAGCTGTATCTTATAACATTATTTTGACAATCAGAGGGTGGCCCATAAGTCGTTGATGTGATACACGTTTTCTTTTTTTAATAGAACACCCGTTATATTATTGCATTTTTGCTATTTAGATCGAACTATAGTGCCTGCTTGTACGAAAAAAAAATTGGTATCGTTCATGGTTTTCAAGTAACTTCGATTTTTTGCAACTTTTCACGTTTTTGGCACATACCAAAAATTGTGATACGGCATTATCACCAATAGATATTAAACTCTCATGGCAATATCGCATTCAGGTAGGTTTTCGTTTATATAGTTTGTCGAAAAAATCCAGATATATATATATATATATATATATATATATATATATATATATATATATATATATATATATATATATATATATATATATATATATATATATATATAAGCGCTCTCACATGGTGGCTAAATTTTGAAAATTCAAATTGCCGTAACTCAATGACTTCCACATCGTCACAACGTGTGAAAGTATCGCATCGGCAACAAAAATTAAAAAAAATATTTTTTTTTCGCTTAAACGTCGTAATAAGTATCAAAACATATAATACAATAACTGTCGGTCCGTAAGTGTGTTTGTCTGTATTTTTGTAGCCACGATAAACGAACGGTTCGGATTAGTTTTGAGTAAAATCGCTTTACGGGGTAGGGGATGAATGGGGGGTGATGTAGTGAAAATTGACATTTTTTCGTTAAAACCAGAGTAATATAACGTTTTAGGGTTTATTTATAAGAAAAATTTGACTTCATCACACATCTGGTATTTTGTGCTGCAATAAAAATAGGGGTTGAATGCGTGGGGATGGAATATTTTGACAAAAATTTCGAAACAGTAATAGATCGTGATAAGATATAAATTGCAGCTGATCAATTAAGTTTAATCGTGCTAAGACTACAGACAGCTGAGAACAATATAAATCCGCTCTAACACGTTACAACAAGAAGATAAGGAACGCAAAGAGGGAGTCTTGGAAAAGATTCTCAGGGGGCACTGCCAATTTACCCAGCGGCGCCAGGATCCACAGGATTCTCTCACGCGACCGTGTCCAGGAACTGGGATCAATCAAACGACCAGATGGTTCCTTTACAGAATCACAGAAAGAAATATTAGAGCTCTTAGAACATACATATTTCCCAGATTGTCTCATACTGAGTAGTGAAGAAGTCCCGCCGGCCGGCTGTAGATATAAACGCCCTCAAAGTGAAGACTGGCGGGTTGCTCGGAAAATAGTTACAGATTCGGCGGTGGAGTGTGCTGCATTTCCAGCCATTCAAGACGCTAGGTGAGGATGGAGTGATTCCGATTCTACTACAAAATGGACTGGGGCACTCCTCCCATTACCCATCAGGCTGTATAGGGCCAGTGTGGCTTGGAACTATATTCCATCTAGTTGGACGGTGACTAGGTGTGTATATATTCCCAAATTGGGATGTAACGGCCTCCTACCCAAAACCCTGAGATCTCTCAGTGTTACTTAATTCCTCCTAAAGAGATGAGAAAAATACTGGACGGACACAGGGGGAATCTTTTAAATAATAACTCCCTCAATACCCACCAGTATGCCTACCAAACTGGCAAATCTACTAAGTAAGTACTCAGTAACCTTCTTGAGAAAAATAACACACTCACCGGATAAGAGGAAGTTGGCGGTGGCTGTGTTTCTCGACATTAAAGAAGCGTTTAGCAATGCACTACCCAACTCCCTCTATGAAGCAACTATCGCTATAGGGGGGGGGGGGACCTACCATTTGTGGCAGAATCGGTAGCATACTGCACAGGCGGATCATTATTACCTCGTTGCAGAGGGAGGTGATAAGCTTCAGGTCTGCAAGGAGGTGCCTGCAGGGAGGAGTATTATCCCCTCTGCTTTGGTTGGAGGATTTGCTGGCTATCTTGGAACTGTTGTAGGTTGAGTCCAGGCGTATGCGGATGATATTGTGACAATGATTAGAGATAAATCTGAAGAGGAACTTCAAAATACTCTTCAACAGACACTAAATATGGTGAATGATTGGTGCCGGAGGAAGCAGAGGTCTGCGAAGCCTCGCAAAACCACCATTGTTCCATTTACCAGAAGAAGAAGGTTGGACAAATTAAAACCACCTATTCTTATGGTGGAAGCACTCCCATTAATGAAACAGGCGAAATATCTGCGGGCTACTCTAGATAAGAACCTCAAGTGGCACGTACAGTTAGAGTAATCCGCAGTGCCAAACTGTCCTTGTGGACATGCCGAAGAATATATAAAAATAACTGGGGAACAAGTCCACAATAGATGTACTGGCTCTATGTAGTGGTTGTCAGGCCGATGATAACCTGTTGAGCTCTAGTTTGGTGGCCTAAGATACTTCGTGGTATCGCGATGGCCAAACTGGTTATGATTCTCTCGGATCCCGTGTATCAGACGTTGTGACCCGCGTACAAAATGCATGTCTTAAATGTCAGAGCCTTGTCACGTCCAGGACTGCACCTTGTAAGTCTAAAATCAGGCGATAAAACTAAACACCTCGTACTTTTGGAATATGGGTTCTGAATCTTGAACACTATTGGGATACTTCTTTAACACGCTGTTTAATTAATAGCTATTTTAACAGCATCACTATGCTAGAGTCGCATTTGCATTGCCTATTGATTACGAGATACCCATCACCTGCCTGCTATATTATTTTTATAATTGTGCTATTTTTGTGGTTCAATGCAACTATTTCATGACATTTAGTAATTCATCGTTGTAATTAAGCTATATAGGAACAAAGATTTTGTAGAAGCATTTACAAGGACGTAAGCAGAAAGATCAAACACATTAGATACTTTTTGCGTTTCCGAAAGCCCAGTGGAAGGATTAGGTATTGTAAAAATAGTTATATTTTAACCACTTAAAGTATTCATACTGCATAAGCTAATAGGGCTGTGGTCCCTGCATACTATTCGTGCTTAGTAGAAAATATACGTTTAGCACCTGGAAAGCTAGAAGATGAAATTCCTTTAGTGACTTTTCCTTTTGTACAGTCAGAGACCTCAGCGTAGAGGTATGTATGTGTCAACATGGAGACTTTCAGTAGAAACTGGACATTTGAGGGCTGATTATATGAAAACTGCGTGACCTGCATGCTGACTTTGCGCTACGGTCTGGCTGTCTCGGTGAAGTCACCCGACCCATGCGTTTGAGAAGTTAGTTCAGCATTTACAGGCACATTTTATACAAAAAATAATTTCATCAAACTCAATTACTTCATATAAAAACCAGTTCATATACAGTGTGGAATATCCTAATTGAATAAATTCAGTGTCTCAATTATTGTGCTCATTTATGAAAAATTCCGAGACACGTCAATTTTAGATTAAAAAATGACATCCTGCAACGTGAAAATTTCACCCCTTCATTCAACTCCCTTTGAGTCACAGTTACAACCCTCAAAATTTTAAATAGAAAGTATTTGTATTTGTGATAAACCATTGATTGGACGTTTTCGCAGCATCATAATCGTTAATAAAAATGCCCTGTAACGTTAATCAACATCTAATGCGTGACACAACTAATCGCAATATTAATTATTCTTCTTAAGTCAGTTGAATCGCGTGGTTATTTTTACATATCCCCATAAAAAGGCTACTAGCGTAAGATCAGGTGATCTAGCTGGTTAATATAACGATCCTCACCAACCTATCTACCAATTTGAAAATATTAAGTCGATGTACTGCCGGACATTGATTTGGTAATGTGCTGGTGCTCCATCCTGCTGGAAAAATATTACAATAGCCGGGCCTTGTGAGTTTGCTCGATTTGGATATGTTTTCAAAAGTTGGACCGACATTATTTTGGAGCAGGGCCAAATAACTATCTCCATTTAAATTTCCATCAATTAAAAAGGAACCAATGACATGGTTTCCAATTATTCCTGCCTAAACATTAACCTTTTCAGAGTATTGCGTATCTTCTCTAATCCAGTGTGGATCTTCTTTAGATTAGTAGCGATAATTTTGACGGTTAGCGTGGTAGCGAAGTGTAAAACTAAACCACCAGAAAACAAAGCATGATCTAGTTGTTCACTAAAAGACGTTTTCCATCAAAATCGTCTTCCATCAGCTCTCGAGTTTAAGCAATTTATAGGGATGTATTTTATTTTCTTTTAATATTGGAATTATTGATGAGTAGCTAACATACAATGTTGTGACTGCTTGTTGATTCAAAGTATATAGGTTTAACTCAAACTCAAGCATTATATGCAATTTGGTATCATTATTCAGTGCATTAGAAGGTTTTTAGTGAATTTTCTTAGAAAAAATTAACTAATGAGGAGATGCCGACTTTTGAATTTTGAATGTTTTTTTCAAATGAGCGCGAACTAGGACCCCTAGAACCTATATCTACTTCGCCCTCATTTGAAGAAATCTCTTTAAAATTCATAAGTCGCGGGCTTCTAAATAACGAATTTTTTCTACGAAAATTTGCTAAAATATAGACTATTAAACCATAAATTCTACCGCTGAAAGAGGGTCTATTTGAAATGCATTTACTGAAAATATTTGAGTAAAATGAAGGACCTTGATGGTTGAAGCTGAATCTTAAGGCTTTGTAAAACACACTTCTTACGACATATCGTCCACATAATCCGTATTTGTTCCAAATTCGTTGTCTGAAAATTGCAAATTTTGACGCTGCAAATCGCGCCTTTGACGTTTGAAGAAAAAAAAATTATCAAATTTTCAAAATATGTTTCTGCTACTTCATGACGTTTTTGCGTCAAGAAAACTTAACCGTTGGATGTAATATTCAATTGGCTTAGTTAATCACATAAAATATTTTGTTCTTGTGCTTTCCTCTGATCACCAGTGGCACCCATTTTTTAATGCCTATAACTTTTTTTTAATTTTAACTTACAGATCTCAGTTTTAGTGTGTAGAGTAAGTTGAATAGTAGAAACCCATATGCCAAATTTGGTTGTCATAGCTCTGTTATTTTCGGAGATACAAAAATTTTCCGAAGAAAAACCTAAAATTTTTCCGGAAAAATTGCTCCGATTTTACTGGATAACAAATCTATTCAAGCCACTTACAAAAGGGACGTACGTACCAAATCTTAGAAAAATCGGCCCCTTAATTTTTATAATTTTTTATCGATACGATATATATATATATATATATATATATATATATATATATATATATATATATATATATATATATATATATATATATATATATGTGTGTGTGTGTGTGTGTGTGTGTGTGTGTGTGTGTGTGTGTGTGTGTGTGTGTATAAACACAAATCTCCCCATTAGTGAAAAAATTCGCTAAGTGTATGCCTAGTGTACTCAACTTGGTGTGAAATAGAGTATTTCAATTATCCATAATATCACATAAGTTCAAATTCAATGCAAGATTTTGAAAATAGTATTGCATATAAGAAAAAAAAGTCGTTCTACCTGTTTTATAGAGGATTTTTACAGCTATCTTTTCGCCTAGCAGTAGTTGTAGTAGAGGCAATGGAAATCGAGATATCTCATAAAATTCGTTTCAGAGCACAATTTGCGCTCTTTAGAGCGTTACAAAATTTTATACTTATGCTCCCACATCGTGGACTTTTAAGACCTTAGCCAGGACACCAGAACCTACCTAGAAAACCATCAGTTGCTTTTGTATGAATTGGTCTGTAGAAAAATCACAGGGGACTATTTCTGCTCTATAATTTTTATAACACATAATTTTTAATAAGTGCGCATGCGATAGTGAAATAATATAAGTTATTTATATATTAAAAAAAAGTTTTATAAAAAACATGTTGTTCTTTGACAATCGATGGCCGTAGCTAGAAACCATTAGCTCATTTTTCCACTTTTTCTTCCAGTAGTAGTTCCAGGTCCAGTATGGAATTTGCTTGTGTAACGAACATTTCTTAGATCACTTCGTTATGTTAAAATAATTCTTAAAGCACAAATAATACATATTTTATTAAACGGTAAAAATAAATGGCCTGATAAACCGGTCGACTAGAAAACTAAACTTAAAATCTATTTAAACTATTTACCTAAAGTCATTAGTGTCAAAAATAATTTGTGTTTACATTTGATAATTACTTATTCATAGATATGCCCCAGTTTTAGGAACGAAGGAACTTAGTTCTGAATGCGAGCGTGGGCACAAAACTCAATGTAATGGAAAATTTCAAATTAAAAAGTCAATTAGAAGTTCAGACTCTTCATAGAATGAATACGTTTCTAGAGATTAAAAAATTCTCATAACGTTTGCATCTTTATCTAATGGAATGAATTATCTAGATCTTTTTCAATAGTATATTACGATCAAGAATACAAATCGACTAGACACACCAACTCTTCAACAGAATTATGTTCGCGTACTACATTTTTTTGCAATTTTATATAACTTAAATAATTACTTAAATACTAAAAGATTGACATGTGAACTCATAGAAAGAGTTTATTCCATTTTCCCAGAATCTAAATATGTAGAAATATAAAGAAAGAATGTTTAATTAAAACAAGAGTTTATGGATACTTCTGGTACAGATAAAAGCGGCGAAAAAAACAAAGAAGTTTAGAAAAATAGAATAGTACAGTTAATTATACAAAATTGTATAAATGTTTTCTAATCTTTTTGAAAATGCAGATAGCTGAAAATTGTCATAACACACCATATAGTGTCGATAGATAACAAGTTGGCAATAACTTTGTCAGTCATAGGTTTTACTGGAATCCCGTAACGTCTACTTGGTTTGACATTTTAATAAAGCTTAGTACATATTCTAAGCATTCTTTCGTTTGACTTAGTCCGGAATTTTTTTAGTAAATTTCATTAAGTAGACTTACCAACACAAAGGTCACGATCGAAACATATCTCCAAATGAGTGTGAACAGAATCCATATTTAGAGTCCGTTAAAATTTATACGTTTTTAAATGTTTATAAAAACAACATACACACCCACACACCCACACACACACACACACAGATATAATATATATATATATATATATATATATATATATATATATATATATATATATATATATATATATATATATATATATATATATATTGTAGTGTTACTCAGGCTCAGGTACACACAAGCATACATAAATACGCACACAACAACTATTATTATTATCGATTAAAAAAAAAGTCAAAAGAGAAGGTACAGAAAATTTAATAGCCATTAAAGTGTTAATATTCGAGATTGTTGTTATGCAACAATTGATATAACATCCGAACCAAAGGCGTTTGTATGGTTTTGATAGTTTTGGTAACGTTATTCGAAGACACAAGTTTTGATCTTGACAATGGAGAAATGTGCTTTCAGGGAAGAGAAAGAGATACAGACAGGTTCTAGAAAATGTATTAAGGTATTTATAGTTATAAGTAAATATATATTATATAGAGTTAGAAATGTGATCATGGAATAAGGGTTAATTTTAAATATATTTTTGTGTCCTTGAATATATATGAAGTCTATCATTGACTAAATTTGAGTATATGGGCATTTTAGTTGAATTTGACATACAAAAACAAAATTAAAAACGGTCTCACAGTAATTTAATATTAAGAGGTAAATTATTATTTGAATTCAAAGTTTTAAAACATTTATTTGGCGAGAAAAACACAGATTAGAGAGCTATTATTTTTTTAAATTAATTAAGATATAGATGTGAGCTGAATCATACCTGAGAAGCAATAGTCTATTTCTCTATTAGAGAATTTTTCTTAATGAAAATTCGCTTAAAGTTATGAGCGTGTCCCGTTTTCAAATGGGTCTCTCTCTCTCTCTCTCTCTCTCTCTCTCTCTCTATATATATATATATATATATATATATATATATATATATATATATATATATATATATATATATATATATATATATATATATATATATACCCAGGCTGTTTCAAAAATGATGGTCTATATTACAGGTGCACATTCATTATAATTTTTTTTCTTCTTCATATAAACATTTCTGCAAATCCTTAGTTTTGAAATACAGCGTGTTAAAGTCATTTGTTGCTTTCTGTTTTTTATGGATAATTTCCAGAAAAATTTAAATATTGCCGTAAAATTTGGGATAAGGAGGTTTTCGAAGACGAAGATTTTAAACATATTATTGCTTGCAGAGGGCGCCGCGTGTAAGAGTATGCTTAGATTCAGTTGCCCCTAATCTGCTTGACACCCTCTGTATTGACGTTTCGCACAGCTGATTTAATCCCCTATCAATTTTAAGCAAAAAAGTTATACTTGGTCGAAATTTCTTAGACACACCATTTTCTAGGTATTTCAAATTTTGCATGTCGATGTCGGGTCAAAAATTAATTTTGCGTCGAATGAAGGCAAATCATAGAAATAAAATATTTGTCTGTTCATTGCGATCGGTGTGTATTAACTGTATATGCTCCTTTTTTGTTTATCAAATTTTTCTCGAAAAAAAAAAGAACTGATAAGAAACAATCATACACATAAAACATAAAAACTGATAACACACCCTCAACAAGCCATTCTAGCAGATTGATTTCCATCGTTACTGAAGTGCACACTATACTTTTACGTTTTAGTCTTGACGTGTAGTCTTGATTTTTACATCTGCGACTTTTTATTAACTATTTTCAACTTATTAATTTCTTTATGCCTATTTTTTCTGTATATTAAATATGTAAAATTTTACCAATGTTAAATTAACAGGCATGCATATTATGTATGCACGGGTTTTTGGCAACTGTTATGAATCGAAACGGCTGTATGAAGAAACCTTCCCAAATCAGACAATTCCAGACAGAAGGACATTTCAACGGACTGACTACAGACTGCCAGAAACAGATACTTACATTATGTAATACATCGACTTGTCTGTTTTGAATTTAGTATTATTTTCCAGTTCCCCTTAAATATATTACTGGTGATCGGGGTAGACCACGAAATGCACGGACTCTTGAACTTGAAGAGGTTGTTCTGAATGAAATTGAACAAAATCGAAAAATATTACTACTAGGAAAATGGAAAATCATTTGTGAGCATCCAGTTCGACGTAATGCCGAGTTCTTCGTCAGCAACATATGCGTCCATACCACATTTAACGCGTACAGGCGATATCATATAAAAGAGATTATTTACCTCACCAACAATTTTCCGAATGGTGTGTTCAACAAAATAATGTTGAGAATTTCTTAAACTGTGTTTTGTTCACGGACGAGGCTGGATTTCGGCGAAACGGTATCGTGAGTTTTCATAATAGCGATGTTTGGGCAGAAGAAAATTCCCACTCAACTTTGGAAAATCGTCATCAACAGCAATTTTCCTCAAATTTATGGGCTGTAATTGCAGGTGGTAATTTTATAGGACCATTTCTCTTACCTGTCGGACTAAATGATGCAAAACTGACCTTCCATTCTTGCAAAATGAACTAAACGGATTACTCGAACATGTACCCATTGACATAATAAATAATATTTGGTTAATTCATGATGGAGTCCACGCACATTTAGGCCTAAAGGTAAGAAATACCTAAACGATACTTTTGGAAACAGATGGATCGGCCGAGGCAGACCTCAGCCATGGCCAGCTTGATCCTCTGATTTAAATCCTATGAACTTTATTTGTGTGTGTGTGGGGGGGAGGGACGTGCAATCTCACAACTATTATTTATAAAACAATTATTGAAAATTTGATGATTTGCAGCAAAGATTTATTGATGGATGCGAACAAATTAGAAATCCTCCTGAAACATTTAAGAGTACGACGTTCAATGCTCCGCAGAACTCGAAAGTCTATTGAAAAGGAAGGTGGTCATTTTGAACATTTTTTGTAATAAGGTATCATAAAAGTTATAAAAAATTTTTGCTCAGTGTCTGTTATCAGTTTTTGTTTTGTCTGTATGATTGTTCCTTATCAGTTATTTTTTCGAGCAAAATGTAATACACGAAAAAGCAGTATGAACAGCTGATACATACCGATCGCAATAAAAAGGTAAAAAAAAATATTTATATGATTTTTCTTCATTCAACATCGACATACAAAAATGGAAATAATGCGAAAATTGTGTGTCTAAGAGATTTCGACTGAGTATACCTTTTTTGCTTACAACAGATATGGGAATAAAAGGGGCTGTACAAGACGTCGGTATACGGGGTGTCAAATAAATTAGGATCAATTGAATGCAAGCATAGTCTTACAGGTGGCGCCCTGTGCAAGCAATAACATATTTAAATTCTCCGTCCTCGAATACCTCAGTATCCCAAATAACACGCCAATATTTAATTTTTTTCTGGAAATTATCTATAAAAAAAACAGAAAAAACAAATAACTTTGAACACGCTGTACTTCAAAAACTAAACATTTATGGACCAATGTTTATATGAAAAACATTTTTTTCTGGTAATGAATGTGCGCCTGTAATAGAGAATATTGTTCCTAAACGTCAAAATGTTTAAGGTGACATCTTTTGGGTGTTTTTAATAAAAAGGCTCTTTCTTCCAAACAATTTCTTTATTACTTTTCCGGTCGCGTTTCGACCTTGTTAACCGGTCATCCTCAGGGGAATCTAGAATTTTATAAAAGGCTTGTCAAGACTAAGTAAAAAGTTAGAAGATTACAAACTGTATAAATAAACAGATATCAAAAATTACAAGTACAAAGTCATACACTACTTCATGCAACAAAATACAAACACAAGTTAAATTCAGCTGTAAGAAAAGCTAGTTTTGTTCTGACAATCAAACCTACAATGAATCTGAATTTAAAAACTCCTAAAAAAAAGTTTTTAGAGTTTTAAATTCAGATAGATTTAGATAATGTAGTAGTGTATGACTTTGTACTTGTAATTTTTAATAGCTGTGTAGTTAGACAGTTTGTAATCTTTTAACTTTTGACTTAGTGTTGAGGTTTAACTTTATGTCGCCTCATTTTTATCTTTTTATCTTGTGTTCTATAATGTACCATTGCAGAAGTAGCCTACCGGAAAACTAAACTTTTCTGACAAGCCTTTTATAAAATTCTAGACTCCCCTGAGGATGGCCGGTTAATAGGGTTTAAACGCGTCGGAGGAATAAAGAAATTGTTTGAAAGAAAGAGCTTTTTTATTCAACACACCCAAAAGATGTAATATAGACCATTATTTTTGACACACCTTTTACATATATATATATATATATATATATATATATATATATATATATATATATATATATATTATAATATAAAAGAATACAAATGCAAAGATTTCAAATAGAATTTTAAGCCTGACCATTATTAGCGACCATCCTCTATTTTATATCACAAATATAATAATAGTTCTGTTTGTCTCGTAATTCATACAAAAGTAGAGCGAAGCTAGTAAAAACAGAACCCTTGTTCCATTTGGAAAAAGGCTAGCCTGTTTATCTGATAATAAACGATATCAAACTCGACATTAAGTATTCTAAAGAATTTATAAACACATTAACCTAATAAAACTCTGCAGCTACAGAGCCTCAGGGAAATAATTTTCATAGTAATATATCTTAATTTGACACAGCTGCGTTGGTTAGTGTCAAAAACATACGAAATAATTTATACATACAAGGATTAGACAATAAAATAATTACTTAGACAGTGAAAATGTCCTAAAAGAAGCACTAAACTCAGTTGGATATTCTAATATTCAGAGTTGCCCATAAGTAATGTAAGAAGGCCATAACTTTTAAACCGAGAAGGGCATCGGATTCAAGATATGTAACAGACTATTTGCGACTATTTGGTGGCATTTTCGAAATTTTTGAAGCAACCCCTTTTTGGAGGGCTTTTTAGAAAGCCCATTCAGCGTACTTTTTGATGGTAATAATTATTTTTAAGTTACCTTTTGTAAGAACGAACATAACAATTTTCATGAAAATAAATAAAGTAAAATTAAGACTATTCAAGTAATTTTATCTCCGTCCAAGAAACCCTAAAATACATGGCCTCAGCAGACATGGAATTTATTCAAGCGATAATATAAGCTACACTTTAATAATTTCACACAAAAAATCAGTTTTGTCAAAATTATTAGCCTGATATTTAAAAGTCGCAAGCGTTTTGGTTTGTCAATTAAAACATCAATGTTTTTAGTGAATTTTCTTTTAAAAAAGTCACTAATAAGGAGAGCTCGACTTGATTTAAAAAAAAATTCTTCAAATAGGCGCAAGCAAGGACACCTAGGACCCATATATATATATATATATATATATATATATATATATATATATATATATATATATATATATATATATATATATATCACACCGATAACTCAAAAAATAATGGGCCGATTTTGATCAAATTGAGTGCCTTTCCTTTGCAAGTGGCTTAGATAAGTTTGTTGGTCAGGAAAATAGGCCCAGGTTTTCCCACAAAGTTTTGTGTTTTTTTTTCGGAAAAAAATAATATCTCCGTAAATAACACAGTAAGGACAACAAAATTTGGTATCCGTGTTCGGATTATAAATAGTGACTCACGTGCCAGAACTTAGGTCTTAAGTTCAATGACAAAAACGTTATAGGTTTAAAAAAAAGGCGTTTTCCTCAAAACGTCAAAGTCGCGATTTAAAACGTCAAAATTCGCAACATTTAGGCAAAGAACGTGAAATAAATGTGGATTATGTAAAGAAAAGGTCGCAAGAAGAGTGTTCTGTAAACCCTTAAGTTTCAGCTTCAACCGTCATTGCCCTTCATTTACCTAAATTATTTACAGAAAATTAATTTTAAATAGACACTTTCTCTGATGCTTTGGCTGTAGGTTTAGTTAAGTTTATTGTTTAACGGTCTATAATTTGCAGCTAATTTTCATAGAAAGAAATCGGTAATGTGGAGACTTTTGAATTTTCAAAAATACTTCTCCAAATGAGCGCAGACCAGGCCTTCTAGAATCCATATCCGGGTTTATTTTCAGTTTTTATCTGTTTGTCATAAGCTGCATCTTATAAACATATTTTGACATTCGCAGGGTGGTCCATATGTTGTTGGTGATCGCTACAATTGTTTTCTCGAACACCCTGATATTATTGCATTTTTGCATTTTTTATCAAAATATGATGCATGTTTGTAAGAAAAAAATCGAGACGTAGTAAGTGCGTTTTGGTAGCGAATTTTCATTAAATACTTGAAATGTCAATAACTCAATTTGCTGATAACCTAAGGTTTGTTGGCTGGGAAACCAGTTTTCTTGGAAACATTTTAAGCTTATTTTTGGATTTTTTTGGTACATTTTCAAACAATAAGTAATTCCGATAAAATATGGTACATTGTTTCTACTATATAGGTTATTCCGGTAACCAGATTGATGCCTGCTTGCATTGGAGAGACATATTTGCTATTAAAAGTATTTTATTGAAAATTCACTTCCATAACGCACTTGATGCATCCAGACTTTTGTTAATTTCCTTCATTTACTTTTTTGGTAATATGGCTCATCTAAGTGAACAAGACCGTATCGAAGTTTAATGGAAATATTCGCACTACACCCTATATATATATATATATATATATATATATATATATATATATATATATATATATATATATATATATATATATATATATATATATATATATATATATATATATATATATATATATATATATATATATATATATATATATATGAGACATACTTGGTTCTCGGTTCGAATCGCGTCCAGAATGTATTAAAACTCGACGTTTCGGCTCCTGTTTTGGAGCCATTTTCAAGACATAAAAGAAGTATGTATGGAGACCTCTCTCAGATCACTCTTAGGCCTAGAGTTGAACACACTTAGATACCTTAGAGATTATCTCCGGCGAGATTTGTGGAGTAGGCAGATTGGGACCCTGTAATCGAGCTACAACAACCCAACCCACCTTTGTCCACCACTCTAAGGAGTAGGCAAATTGAGGTCTTAGATTTCATGTCCTTACATATTTCCTTTACCTCTTGAAAATAGATCTAAAACAGAAGCCGAAACGTCAAGTTTTAATAAATTCTGGATGCGGTTCAACCCGACAACCAAGTATGCCTCACATTAAAGACCGCAGAAATCTTTCCGAACATATATATATATATATATATATATATATATATATATATATATATATATATATATATATATATATATATATATATAAACTCTGTCGATAAAGTAACGCATAAATTCAATAGAATTGAAAGTGACCCATAATAAGGAAAATTAACAAATAGGTCGATTTTTATTGTGAAATAATAACTGTTTGATATAAAAATCTTAATCCTATGGTTATATCACTTCAAGGGGTAGCTGCTCCTTCGAACATTTGAAATTGTATGGTGAGTAGTGTGATACATCTTGTGAGTAATAACATTTTTATTTTCAGTAACACCTAACACAAGTGAAGCCTGTAAAGAATTACATTTATTTATCCCTACAGTGGTATTCGACAAGTTGTCCGAAAAAATGGAATTCTATACATAATACATAAAATGTTAAAATTTGAAAAAGAGCCTCGGTGGATCAGGGGTAAGAACGTGTGCCTCTGAACCAAAGGGTACTGGGTTCGATCCCAGGCTTCTCCTTTCACTTTTTCAGTACATACTGTAATATTAACATCAACCGAGGAATTGTATTTGAGCAAGTTGAATGTCTGCACGTTCCGCCCTTCGGTGGGGGAGTAAAGCCGTCAGTCCTGTGTCCATGCGATGTTGGGCACGTTAAAGATCCCTACCCCCCTTACAGAAAGGCAGGGGTTCGGCAAAATTTCCAGGACAGTGAGGTGAAACGGCTTCCTGCCGTCGGTGATTGGCCATAGTCGCGGAAATAGGCCGACGTTAAGGAAACAAAAGACACACACACACACACACAAACTTGAAAAGCTTAATCATTATAAAATACATCTTTTGCAGGAGTTATCCGATGACGATCCAGACCGAAGGATTCAGTATTGTTGGATAAATGTAATGATAACTCTTTGCAAGTACCGAATATTCTGTTTTTGGACGAATCTACTTTTACACTACATGGAGAAGCTAACCGTTAAAACTGCAGATATTGGGCAAGGGAAAAATCCAAGGTGAATGCGACAAAACCACACACAATATCCACAAAAGCTAAATTATTGGCGGGAGTAGGATTATTGGTCCCTACTTTTTTGATAGAATTATAAATGGACCACGCTATTTACAATTTCTATAGCAATATCTCATTACGTTATTGAACTTACCTCTTGATGGACACAATGCTCGTATGGTAAGTCATAACTTGTCGTATCAACAAGATGTTGCCCCGGCACACTATGATGTTAATGTTCGACAGTATCTGAATCAGCAACTTCCCAACAGACAGATTCGCAGGCGTGGTGCAGCCGAGTGGCCAGTAAGATAATCTGACCTAATTGCCTTAGATTTCTTTCTGTGAGGTCATTTGAAGAATGTGGTATTCAAGAGTAAACTAGATACCATCGACGAATTAAAAACAAGAATTAGAACTGAATGTAGCAATATTTCTCCAGATATTATAAATAGGTGTAATTTCTGAACGTCACAACGTCTGGGTTAGACATATTTCTATGGTAAAAAAGAACAGAACAAGGCTATACGTCAGACTGAATTTATTTAGTAAAAGCCCTACGCGTTTCGGCCAATATATCTGGCCATCAAGAAATACTTTTGCCCTAAATTCATCCAAAACATCATAAACAAGTCCATTCCAACCAGTTTGGTTACATTGATTCAAAGGTTCAGAAAGTCAGCACTGGGGAGAGAAGTGAGAGGAGCATACTAAAGGAAGGAGGAGACGGATTTGAAGCTGAGAATTGTGCACGACGCACTAACAGGTAGGTTGTGCAATGTAGAGCTTGATACTTTCATGAGACTCAATTATGAACACTTACTGTCCTTTCAATTTTATAAAAAACGTTCTCTTCACAAAAAAATCATTCATTTGCAGCGTCTAAATGACGGCCCCCCACTTTCGGTTGGTTTGAAATATAGTAATCATATATTCCATGAGAGATTAAAAAATCTTTCATCCTTCAGTCAATTCGATCAGTCCCACATTAACTTGTTGAGACAAGGTCTTAAGTTTGCTATCCCCCCAAGAGTTAAGTCTTTCGTGTTCGACACTATCAAGGATTTGAAGGTTTTCTTGATGACTCAGACATGTTACGTGGTCTAATACACAATATCATTGCCAAATTCAGGGTAACTTCTACTGGTCTTCATCCATACGGGTCAATTGTTAAATCTCTTAAGAGTATTATTATAGACAACGACCTTTTCCTTACAAAGGCTGATAAGGGACACTGTTTGGTTGTTCCAGACAGCCAGGATTATGTTTCGAAGGTCCTCACATTCATGAGGGATAATGGTATCCTTATAGTTAATTACAATCCACTCCCCTCTTTCACATCGAAGTTTAAGAAAGTCTTCGATCGATTTGCACCCCTCTTGACTGAGAATTACAGGTCTCTTTACCCCATGAACCACCTCTTACCTCGCCTTTATGACCTTCCTAAGATTCACAAGGATGGATGTCCGATCCGCCCGGTTGTCTCCTTTGTGGGCTGTCTGACTCATAGGCTGTCAAGCTACCTGGCAACATCCTTATTTTCACAAGTAAATGTCACCTCCCCATTTTCCATCAAGAACTCAGTTGCTCTAGTCAAGAGACTTCGAGATGTCCCAATAAATCACACTTCAGTGTTGGTTTCGTTCGATGTTTCCAGTCTTTTCACCAGTGTTCTGGTAAAACAGACACTACTCATACTCAAGAATCTGCTTGCATCTTATTCAATTAGTATAGAAATGCAGAGGGCTTTGAATGCTCTGGTCAAGGTTTGTCTTGAGCAGAACTTCTTCTCCCTCAATAACCAAATATTCCTACAGAAAGATGGCCTTCCTATGGGTAACCCCTTGTCCCTTCTCATGATCTTCTTCGAGAAGGGTCTTATTTTCAAGGATTATAATCCATTTAAAGACTTTATTTCGTCCTGGACACGTTATGTTAATGACATACTTGTTGTCTGGTCGGGTCCCACAGAGCAACTACATCATTTCTTGACTTGGCTAAACAGCTTACATGTCAACATGAACTTTACTATGAAGTTGGAAGAAAATTGTTCCATTGGCTTTCTGGACCTGAAATTGACAAGATTCATCAACAACATTGAGTTTGAAATTTACAGAAAACCAACCCAAACAGACCACTTAATTCCATTCAGATCATGTCATCACATCTCTCATAAACTGGCGTCATTGAAATTTTTGATAGACAGGCTTTTTAGAATCCCTATGTCACAGAAAAAGTTTGATAATGAGCTAAATATTATCAAGCAATTAGCCACCAACAACGATTATCCTATCAGCATTGTCGATAGACTGATCAGAAAAAAGAGTCGCCAAATTCTAAGAGCAGACAGTTCAGTCATCCCAGAATCTCAGGCTGACAACACTTGCTACTTTCCGTTGACATATTGTGGACCTATTACTAGTGCCATCACAAAAGTTTTGAAGAGAGACAATGTAAAATTCTCTTACAAATATAAGAACACCCTCAACAAGATGTTAGTTCACAATAAAGACGACATCCTCCCCTTGAAGAAGTCAGGAGTTTATTGCCTTAGCTGTGGAGATCCTGATTGCAACACTGTTTATATTGGTAGAACTGGCAGAGCTCTAAATACAAGAATTTCCGAACATCTTAGGAGCAGAAACAATGCCGATAACGTCACTTCAGCTTTTGGTTCCCACCTCAGACCGGTCATGTCTTTGAGAAAAAAAAACAATGTTAAAATCCTTCACCCATCCACTTTTGGAACTGAACAGTTCGTCCTTGAAGAGACGGAAATCTACAGATACACCTACAACAACACTGTTCTAAATGCTTCTAATACCAGTGAGATTAACTTTCCGCCAATTTATAGAAATATACTGAACTAGTGCCATCTACAATAAAACCTAAGTATTCTGTGGAGTCAAGGAGCCCGGAAATGTTACTTGTTGTGTGCTGCCCGACACGGCCGGGTAGATGTGAATGTCACTTGTCTGTCACTTGTCACTTTTAGCTAAAAGTCGTAGTTCATTTGTTTGCCCCTTCCCGTTCACTTCTGATATTCGGCTTTTAACTGTCCTCCATTTCAAATGCGAAATTTTTATTTCCGTTTGTCCATTGCTGTGATTTGAGGATTTGATGCTTCTAATTCTGCCTTCACCCATATAGTGCAAGGAAACAAAAGCGACCGTCGATGAAAACAGCCACTATGATAGATTTCTTTTAAAGTTCAGTTCCTGTTATAAAAAACAGAACGTAAGTATTTTTAGCCATTTTGGTTTTATTCTTTGTGGGTATCATAGGTTTAACTCAGTGTTTTTCTCTGAAAGTTATGCTCTGGTTGTGCAGCCTGCCTTGGCAGTTTCTCTATCTATTTGTTTCAAGACCTTAGATTGTGGTGCGTCAGTGCACTTTTAAACTTAATTTACACGGGTTTCCACCCGTTTTTTGCTATTTTTACTGCTTTTGCTTTGTTGATTTTGCTGCTTGGAGGTGCCTAGACCAAGCTTTGGACATTTTGATGTATTTAACTTCTCAGCTTTTGGCTTTGATTTTATAAATGTAACTGTTTTTGAGCATGTTAGCGTTGACTTTAGTTCCTGTTTAGACTTTGCTTGTAAGACTGTTTAGAATTTTGTAACTGCCTGTGTCGTGTGATACTTACCGACCTACCAGACACTTTGTTTCTGACACTACCACCTTTTGTAATGTTTCAGGAAGCCCCCGAAGATGGCCAGATATATGGGCCGAAACGCTTAGAGCTTTTACTAAATAAATTCAGTCTGGAGTATAGCCTTGTTCTGTTCTTTTTTACCTTGGAAATATTATAAAGAGAGCCCAACAAGGACTTGTTGACCGTTTGGGATATTGCCAGGCACAAGAAGGCGGGCATTTCGCACATTTGATTAGATCAGACTGAATTATGTAATTCTTTATAGGCTTCACTTGTGTTAAGTGTTACTGATAATAAAAATGTTATTACTCATTTTATTTTATGCCTAAAAAAATTGGTGTTGCCGAATCGAGAATTGGATTAGCTTGAAAAAGATGTAACACACTACCTGCGATCTAATTTTAAAATTACGAAAGGTTAGCTACCCCTCGAAGAGGTATAACGATAAGAGTGAGATTTTTACATCAAAAAGTTAGTTTTAGAAGGTAAAAATCGACATGTCTTTGAATTTTCCTTTTTAATGGTCACTTTCAATTTTCAAATAAATTGAATTTATGCGTAATTTTATACATAGTGTGTACATATTATTATATTTAACCAAGATTTAAGATTGATATGCTAAATACTTCTGTAGATACTTGTAATAGGAGTCACGATGAACCGCCTGGATATTTGCTTATATCTTTTGAGAAAAGGTTGTTATCTCCATCATGAAAACGTATTAAATTAAGTGATTAAGTATCATAAGCGTAAACTGCTTACCTAACGTTTGAATACAAACTCACGATGCAATATATTAAGAGCCAACGTTTTGAACAAGGAGGGTATTTGTGCAAGTTTAAAAGATTCTGGTAATAAATACCCTGTTTAAATAAGAATATGACATGTAAATCATGCCACTTATCTTGCTTAAGTCGCAGGGACGGGACAGATTTTCTTTTTGCGAAGGATTTTAGAATGTACGTGGCTGGTAAGATAAAATAGAAAGCAAATGAGTTGGGATAAGATTCCTACCGTGTTTACATTTCTTGTAGGATCCTTTTACGTGAATTTCAGTTAAAAAGAAAATACAGATGTTATCGTTCGCATAATACATCAGAGATTATTATTTAAAATGACCTAATTATTTTTATTTAATACGTCCTATCAACTTCTTTAAGAATAAATAAGTCTGGACACAGTAAGTGCGTTATGGTAGGGAATTTTCATAAAAATGTATAACAAAATATATTGTCTTAATGAAAACAGACTTCAAATTTGGTTGCCAGTATAACCAATGTAGCAGAAACAATGTACAATATTTTGATCAAAATAAATTTATTGTTACAAAATCAAAATAACTTTATTCTGCAAAAATTTTTCGAAACTAAATTTAAAACGTTCCTGAAAAAAACTGGTTTTCTGGCTAACGAACCTTAGGTTATGAGCTTTTTAAAATTGAAGCGTTTAAAGAAAATTCGCTACCATAACGAACTTTGCGTCCCAAATTCCTTTTGTTAGAAACACGCATTATATGTCGATGGAAAATGCAAAAATGAAAATATAAGGCGTAATGGATTAAAAGAAAAGTTTGATTGTAAAAATAATATTGTAGGATGCAGCTCAAGGCACCCTATAATTAACGTACACAAGTTTTTCTCGTATCTTGTCTAATAACGAAGATATTGAGCTTTACGGTAGAAATGCGTCACCCTGTATACATAAAAATAGATAAAAACCGAAACTAACCATGGATATGGATTCCCAGCAGCCTAGTTCGCGCTTATTTAAAGAAAGGTTATGAAAATCTAAAAGTCGCGGTCTCCTCATTAGCAAAATTTTTCTACGAAAATTCGCTAAAAATTGTGCCATTTATGTATTTGTAGGATAAATTGTTCCGTGCCAAAACTTGATGCATGAAGGATTCTAGCATATTCTCCTGATCAAAATTGTGACCGCTTTCTTTCTCAAGTGGCAGCCGAAAACTGAAGTGGTATTGTCGGCGTTGTTTCTACTTCTTGGATTTTAGAGATTCTGGTACCCAACGCTCTCCGTGCTCTTCTTGTATAAACCGTGTTGCACTGTCGGTAACCACAGGTGAGACAATATACCCCCAACTTTTTTAGTTGGGGAATGTATTCTTTATTGTAAACGAAGATTTTTTTGTCAGTATCGCTGGATTTGTATGGGAACTTACGGTTTTCTTTCTTCAAGACAAGAGAAACTGCAGCAGTGAGAGGGAACAGTATGTGAAGGAAAAGTATCAAAGACTTGACGACTGAGTTGGCGAAAGACTGCAGCTTGTTTCTTTCAAAAGCTGACGGCTCTTTTTACTGATTAGTTTGTATATTATGCTGACAGGTTAATCATTATTTCCGGCTAGTTGTTTAATAATATCGAGCTCGTTATTAAATATCTTCTAACTTGCTAACGTGCTAATTTGTTGGACATATGATGACAAGATATAAATGGATTAAATGGTCGGTCTGTGTCGACTTCCTTTTTTAGAAGTGCACAAACTCCATTGTGCTGCTTTAAAAGGAGCGTCGTTTTATATTCATCATTTTGCTACTTTAACTCTGGAGATGCTGATATTCCCTCCTTCGGTGCTACCTTTGTCTTGAAAACTGAAAACACCAGATGAAAACTACAATTGGAGAACCCAAATTACCACAAAACATTTTTTAAAAACTGATGATCGTTTCACTTACCAAGTTATCGTAATAAGATAGTGAATAATTCTGAATTATTTATTTAAAAAAATGTGTTGTGGTGATTTGGGTTCTCCAAGTGTACTCATCTGTGCTCATCACAAGTTCCAATCTTTACTCAGACAATAGATGAAATTCAGACGTTGACAATTTTTCATATAGATAGTTTCTGTAATACAAACAGAAAAAAGTAAGAATTATCTGCCAGATAGGCTCTTTTAATTTTTTTCTGAAGTCAGTTTGTTAAAATATGTTATGAAAGTTCTGCTCATCTGTGCACCCTGCTTATCTTTTTATGTTGTGCTAGTCTATTTTATTTAAGTTAATTAATTCTTAACTTTTCAATTTGTATTGGCTCCTTCAGAGTGTTTTCATTGTGGGACCTGGCGCTATTTTAATATAAAAGTGCTGTTTTTAACTTCTGACTGTCATCAGCAGAGTTTGCTTGGACGTTTGTGGTTCCAGTTTTAATGCTTGACAATAACTTTGTAGACTTTTGCGCTTTCTGTAGTTACTAGTTGCTTTTGTTGGCTCGTATAATGCTTACATGCTGGACTGACCAGAAACATAGTTTCTGACAACCATTTTTTTATGCTAGGTATTATCCTTTGAGGGTGTTTTTTTAAGAGCCAAAATCCGTAGGGTCTCTTAAAGATAAAATACTGCCTCGAAGAAACGTTTTTATTTGTTGTGCTTTCAATCATGCCAAAAATGGACGTTTAGAAATTATAAAAACATTTTTATTTATAGTTGATATTTTACAAGTTTAGTTGAAAAATTTAAATACTCTTGAATAAATAAATTACAGGAATAAACATTAATATCATTATTACTATTACTTGCTTGATAGAACTTGGACCGCTGTGATTCATATTTATTGAAATGTCATTTTACTTTTTCCCACTTAAAGTTAAATCAACTAACTTCTCCTAAAATTATGTCTGGTTCATATTCGGGCAGTATACAAGTATACACGCGGAAAAGTTATATTTATTAATTTTCAATACTTGTTCAATCAAGTTCATGCTTGGAATTGTCAACTATTGAAAATCTGAGAAGCTGACGCTAGGAATGCTCAAATACTTGAATCAATATTAAATGTAGTTTGGTTAGTACATTCTTGTTAAAAGTCTAGTGAGAGCAAGTGTGTTGTGGGAGCGGATTTTCATAAAAATTTGTGTAATACTATTAACTTAGCTCTAAAATTAGGAAAATTTAAATTTGGTGGGTACTGACTACAGCTTTTAAATACAGATATAGAGACTTCTCTGGCTACACAAGTATGGAATGTTGAAGCAATTCTGATGTAATTTGGTATGTGCCTCCCTTTAGTAAGTGGCTTGAAAAATTCTTAAGCCAAAAAATGGGATTTGTTTCGCCGATAACATTTTGGGTTTTGTTTTGAAAACTTTGGGGATCTCTGGAAATAACAACGCTATGACTTTCAAACTTGGTATGCTCGTTTCTATTATATAGAGTATACAATCTGCTAAAACTAGTTAGATCTGTAAGTTAAAAGAAGAACATGTTATATGCCTTTAATAAAAAAACATTTTTGATTTCACTGGAGTTCAGACGAGGGCACAAGGCCAAAATATGATGTGTGGTAAACAAAATACACTAGCTATTACAGTAAAAAGGTATATATATATATATATATATATATATATATATATATATATATATATATATATATATATATATATATATATATATATATATATATATATATGTAGGTAGTTAAAAAACTTATAACTTTGACATTTTTCTCTTCTTGGAAAGTTGTTATAATCCTAGCTTTCTGGCACGGTGCCGAATCATGCATAAATATATATTATCGTCTTTGCATTGTTCTTTTTCAAACATTCATTCTACCTTGGTTAACAAGGTGATCTGATCTACAGACATTTTTCTATTTTGTAGACACACGTCCCTTATTTTACGATTACGGCGAGTGGTGGTTTTCTTTCTGTCACATTTCCCAATACGATTGTCTTCCAAGGTTAGGTTTTGATCAATTTTTGTCTTGATTCTTTTGACCACTGACTTCGAACCACCCGTGATTGCTGCTATCTCTCTCTCTCTGAGAATGAGAGGTATGGGTGAGTAATGTCTGAATTTCTGTCACTTTTATAGGAGACTTGCCAATTAAAAAAAAAATCAAAATCTGCTCAATAAAAGTGACTTTAAACTTCAAAAGCAGCTAATCTAACAAATAGCTAATTATTACTTACATTTTAATGATGCTGAACTTTCAAAAACTAGTGAAAAAAACACTGAAAAAGTTGTAGAATCTGGTTTACACGAATCACAGTGTCTACAAAATCACTGCCGAAAATAACCCGAAATTATTGACAAGCTGAGCTTGTTTGCAGTGAAGCCACTCGCATAGCATAGTAGAATTACCAACAATAAACAAACACAATAATAAATTCAAGAAGGAACAACTATTTCTCTGACTAAATCCATCCAAACTTTGAAATATAAAGAAATTGCTACTGTCCCTAATAATTTGGCAACCCACTGTATATATATATATATATATATATATATATATATATATATATATATCCACATATATATATATATATATATATATATATATATATATATATATATATATATATATATATATATATATATATATATATATATATATATATATCTATATATACAGGGTGATTCACCTAACTGATTTATTAGAGATTTATAGAGAAATAGTAGTGACATCAACCTGAAATTTTGGTTGCAGCTACCATACGATGCGATATATTTTTCAATAATATTTTCAATGCGCTGTAGGTTCCGGTTTAACCGGAAGTGACAGTGAATTTTTTCAAATGGTACCATATAAATATTATAGCATTTTTAAATTCTACGTAAAACTCTGAAGCTGATACACTTTGAATCGTTTACCTGTTTCCAACTGTTTATGAGGAACTTAATTTTTTCGAAAAATTTTGATAGATGGAGTGACTAACTAAAATGTTGATTATCTCATCACAGGTTCCAATCTTCACTTAGTAAGCGTGCTTGGTTTGGTTGCTTTTTGGTTGTGTTCCTTGTTATTGGGCGAGTTAACCAGGCGCCAGGAGCTGAATTGAATGTCAAAAAATGTTGACATTAATTTTAGTTTATTAATATTAACTTACCTTTGTCAAATAAAGAAGGGAAGTCACAAATCCTATATTCTTATCACCAATAAAATTAGCATTCCATTTAAAATACTGAGTATAATATATATATATATATATATATATATATATATATATATATATATATATATATATATATATATATATATATATATATATATATATATATATATATATATATATATATATATATATCCGCTGCATTATATGGCAGCGCCTACCGCAAGGCCGACTTGTTGAAGCATATGTACGGCATACTGAAAAGTCCAAACCTGTCTTTGTCTGCTGCTCTACATCCGGTCCCGGTAGAACTGAAGTGATGATGGTCAGCGAGTGATGTATATATATATATATATATATATATATATATATATATATATATATATATATATATATTGTGAGGGGTCAAATCGGGATAAGGTTATCTTTCCCTAATATGGGGAGGTTCCCACGGGATAACCTTATCAATACGGCTTTATTTACGGGATTTGCTCAGGCGCCAGCAGCGTGGGTTTAAAGGAAGACGCTGCGCTCCCTCAGGACTATATATCTGTCCTCGGTTGCTATTTACAGCTACACGGACCCGGGGTAAACTTCAGTGGAGACAGGGTTCACCTAAGTCCTCAGGCGAAGTCCCTCAGGACTCCTTAATTATGGCCTATGTATTAGAGATCAGGATGTTACGTATTACGTTGGGGTGGATTGGTTGGGAAGCTTTAAATGAAATACCGTATAAAACAAATAATCTATTTACAAAAGTATTGGTGGGGAAATATTTACAAAATATTTACAAAGAAATATTTACACAAGGGATTCTCCCGGTATACCCCACGTTTAAACTAACTTATTTGACATCTAATCAATTTATTAGAGACCAGAGGCAGAAACTGAAATATTCGCGAGTTATACAGACGGTATGACGAATAGAGGTAGTAAACTCGCGGCTTGTAAGCGGGAAGAAGCGTCCCAGGATCACCAAAGCAAGGCACCGGACAGGTGGTCGGTTTAAGCGGGCATGCAATATTAATTACGGACCCTCAAGCATGCGTTGCAGTCATACAGACTCTCTACGACTGGAGGAAGTGTCTCCCTAGGGAGATGGAAATTTCCCCTCGACAAAATAAAGGAAGTCCTCACTATCGAGTTAAAAGAAAACACAGCCTCCAGACGGTGCCTTCAGGACGGTCGGGATACCGGGTATCGCCAGACTGTTTCGATCGCCAGGAGTGGTGGAGACCTACTGCAGCCCGAAATATCCCTGCTGGCGTCCAGATCCAGGAGCACGAGAGCTGCGCCACGGGAGACCGCTTTGGGATGATTTGATCGTGGCTAGACCGCCCCCCGGGTTCAAATCAACGTGCAGTCGGCCGCTTTGCTAATGCTCTCGCGCTCTCGGGAAGACTTCAGCCCAGGAACGCGAGCCCCGGCTCCCCCAGGTCGCCCCGCGGATACAGACAGAAGCGAACGATGGACCTATTTATCCGAAGCTCCTTTGCGGCCGTCTCTCTGAAATAAAACCACTAACAAACACAACAACATTCAATATCTTTTCCACACCTGGACTTTTAACGTCACCTCTGGCGAAGGCCACCAAGCGCGCCTAGGTGTTCGCCGCCAGAGAGAGTCGTCGATCCGTGGAAAACCCCTTTCATACAGGCCCTCCACCGTACAGCTATAGAGATAGCGACCTACCCAAACGAAGCGGAAATGAGCGGCCTGCTGAAGACGGCGTTCTCCACTTGCCACAGCTGCTAACTCTACTAAGCTGGTGCACCTAACGAATCGCGGCGTACTCTCCCACGGCCGGCCTGAAATACACAATAAAACCCAACACCAAGAATCAAGGCGCGGACGGTGGCTGCTTCCTCTCTGTGACCTGGCTCTGCGCTCGCTGAAAGAGAACTAAACTCCCACGGCCGGCCTGCTGGATTCGCTACTGAAATACACAATACAACCAAACACCAAGAATCAAGACGCGGACGGTGGCTGGTTACTCTCCGTGACGGCCCCTGCGACTGCTGAAAAAGAACTCACTTGTCGAGCGCGTTACAGTCGATATATCCAGACCTCGATGCGGCCTCAGTCATCCGAAGCTTATGCGCCGCACGCGGTGCGCGTAGGTTGATGTAGTGGACCAGCCCGTCCGTCCCCGCTTTCATCGTTTCGCATGCCGCAGGACGCCTGGGCGACCTCAACCCGCTATACTCCTTACCCTTCCTCCGATCTCGCGACGTTTTCTTGAAACTATATTTTATTGAATGTTTTAATAACAAAATAAATTAAATTAAATACGGATGGTACGGATCTATTTCCCTGTTAGCTAATTAGATTTCTAATGGTAATTACGTCACATCGTGACAATATATATATATATATATATATATATATATATATATATATATATATATATATATATATATATATATATATATATATATATATATATATATATATGAACTATAACAGGATTGATAACGCGGCATTTCTGTAATATACAAGGAGAAAGGTTGAAGGGCAAAGCCGCAAGGAGACAACCGCAAACACGTGTTTCAGGCTTATTAGCCATCATCAGTACGGTATAGACAGGTGAAGATGGAAACACTCTGGATGAAGATGCAAAGATACACGGAGTCACAACAGGCATCCAGTGCACAATTGCAGCAACATTTGGAAGACCCTCAATCCGAGGGAAACAACCAAAAAAGCTACGGAGGCAAATAAATCACCTGCGTGAGCATCCGGAGCAGAGGAAGTTATATTAACTATAACAGGATTGATAACACGGCATTTCTGTAATATACAAGGAGAAAGGTTTAAGGGCAAAGCCGCAAGGAGACAACCGCAAACACGTGTTTCAGGCTTATTAGACATCATCAGTACGGTATAGCCAGGTGAAGATGGAAACACTCTGGATGAAGATGCAAAAATACACGGAGTCACAACAGGCAACCAGTGCACAATTGCAGCAACAATTGGAAGACCCTCAATCCGAGGAAAACAACCAAAAAGCCACGGAGGCAAAGAAATCACCTGCGTGAGCATCCGGAGCCCAGGAAGTTATATTAACTATAAAAGGATTGATAACACGGCATTTCTGTAATATACAAGGAGAAAGGTTTAAGGGCAAAGCCGCAAGGAGACAACCGCCAACACGTGTTTCAGGCTTATTAGCCATCATCAGTACGGTATAGCCAGGTGAAGATGGGAACACTCTGAATGAAGATGCAAAAATACACGGAGTCACAACAGGCAACCAGTGCACAATTGCAGCAACAATTGGAAGACCCTCAATCCGAGGAAAACAACCAAAAAAGCTACGGAGGCAAATAAATCACCTGCGTGAGCATCCGGAGCAGAGGAAGTTATATTAACTATAACAGGATTGATAACACGGCATTTCTGTAATATACAAGGAGAAAGGTTTAAGGGCAAAGCCGCAAGGAGACAACCGCAAACACGTGTTTCAGGCTTATTAGCCATCATCAGTACGGTATAGCCAGGTGAAGATGGAAACACTCTGGATGAAGATGCAAAAATACACGGAGTCACAACAGGCAACCAGTGCACAATTGCAGCAACAATTGGAAGACCCTCAATCCGAGGAAAACAACCAAAAAGCCACGGAGGCAAAGAAATCACCTGCGTGAGCATCCGGAGCCCAGGAAGTTATATTAACTATAAAAGGATTGATAACACGGCATTTCTGTAATATACAAGGAGAAAGGTTTAAGGGCAAAGCCGCAAGGAGACAACCGCAAACACGTGTTTCAGGCTTATTAGCCATCATCAGTACGGTATAGCCAGGTGAAGATGGGAACACTCTGAATGAAGATGCAAAAATACACGGAGTCACAACAGGCAACCAGTGCACAATTGCAGCAACAATTGGAAGACCCTCAATCCGAGGAAAACAACCAAAAAAGCCACGGAGGCAAAAAAATCACCTGCGTGAGCATCTGGAGCCCAGGAAGTTATATTAACTATAAAAGGATTGATAACACGGCATTTCTGTAATATACAAGGAGAAAGGTTTAAGGGCAAAGCCGCAAGGAGACAACCGCAAACCAGTGTTTCAGGCTTATTAGCCATCATCAGTACGGTATATCTTTTTTGGCTGTTTTCCTCGGATTGAGGGTCTTCCAAATATTGCTGCAATTGTGCACTGGTTGCCTGTTGTGACTCCGTGTATCTTTGCATCTTCATCCAGAGTGTTTTCATCTTCACCTGGCTATACCGTACTGATGATGGCTAATAAGCCTGAAACACGTGTTTGCGGTTGTCTCTTTGCGGCTTTGCCCTTAAACCTTTCTCTTTATATATATATATATATATATATATATATATATATATATATATATATATATATATATATATATAACTACTTAGATATAACTCTCACCGCAAGCTAAACTATCAAGCGAGAACCAATACTCTCCTGGCTAAGACCACGACAGGCGTTGAATCACATCACTAGCCAGGCACAAATTACTCTGGTCCTGCTAGGACTTGCAGTAAGATGGACATCTGAAGTGATGGTGGCTAGAGAGTAATGTGATTTAATGTAACTCAATATGAAAAATGATGGAAAAGTACACATTGTTAAATTCCTTAACAAGATTATATCAAGAAAATGCAAGCAATTGTGTCTTTATATTAAGGTTGGAAATCGTGTATCGCTTATATACCCTATTTTCATTACTTTCATTTAACTCATTTTGCAATGCGTCGTCTTTATAACTTTTACACAGAAAATTTGAAAGTTTGCTTAATTTGGAAAATCACAAAATACAGATATTTAATACAGTATTTACAACACCATATACAGTGATTTTAATTTATCTTACAGACTAATTAGCTGACGGCTTGTTGTATTTAAACGGTATTAAGAATACACGTTAAAAGTTTGGGTGCCTAATTCTTAGGCGACATCTAGGTGACTCTTTCACATAAGAACCTATTATAACTAAGAACTAGATTAACAGATTTATCACTCGTTAGTTCTGTTTCAAAACCCATTACGATGTCCTGATGTAACTTTATTAGAAGCTTTCTTGATATTCAAACTTATTTAAAATTTTAATTTAAAATCCAAGTTGGACAACGACTTTTCTAGGAGCTGTATGCTTAACAACATTGTCTATTCACCACTTTTTACTTCCAGCATCAAAACTTAATTAGGCATGGCTTCAAAGCTATTAGAAATAATAACGTCCCGTCTTTTACCAGTTCCTTCATTAACGAGTTCATTCACTTCGGAACTTAACTGCGATTTTACTTTTAATGCAAAATAGTCCATTTTACTAGATCTGTTAATTTCAGCAAGGTAATTAAAATGTATGAGGCTCATATAATTTTTAAGAGTGCTACTTTGTTGGGCCACGACTAAATTTACATAATTTAATAATATAATACAATCTGGCAGGCGTAGGCTGCTACTACCGCATAATATGCAAATAGGGAAAAATAACAAAACAAGGGTTTTATTACATTCTCGGCTAAATCTTACTGTACCACAGAAATGTGGATGATAACTTGAAAAATATGACAGTACTAACACTTTGTTTTATGTTATGAGAATAGTTAAATGTAAGGTCAGGAAAAGATCTTAATAAGATTTGTCGAGAGGAAGATACCTTCACCATAGAGTGCTAAGACGACATTAAATAAGGTACGAAATTTTCCAGCCAACTGCTTTAAGCACTTCCCTATTACAAATAAAAATTTCAGGTGTAATTTCATTTATTTATCGCAAAACTTAATTAGTTATTACAATCTTTATCATCACTATCAATAATAAAGTCTAAACTAATAAGCCGGTTATGGTAGCAAATTTTTATCAAAAATTGAGTAATTGTGTTAATAAAACTCAAGAAATATCCATAGAGTTTTATTTTTAGTGAATTTTTATTAAAAAAAATTCAATAATAGAGAGGTATCGATGGTGAGACTTTGCAAAATTTTTTTCAAATGAGCGCGAATTTGGGCCCTAGAACCCATATCCGGGGTTAGTTTCAATTTTTATATGTTTATATATATATATATATATATATATATATATATATATATATATATATTCAACCGATAACTCAAAAAATAATTAACTGATTTTGATGAAACTCGGCAAGTGCCTTTCTTTTATTAATAGCTTGAATGAGTTCGCTAGCCAGGAAAATCGGACACGGTTTTCTGGGAAAATTTTGATTTTTGTTTCGAAAAAAATTTTTTTCTCCGAAAATTACAAAGATATTTCGATGAAATACCTAACTATGTGCCAAAATTCAGATTTCTAGGTTTACACAAAATTGAGCTATTCATATTTGAAACATTTATTTTTAATATTACCGCGTGTCATTGACAATGGTAAACCTCGCTTATATGAGATCTAGTATGTCCTTGCCTGGTAACAGAACATTTGATATTATTGCGCAGGTCTGTTAGACGCTGTAACTGACGTTTATCCTATAATATGAGATTGTTTATATGTTATGTTTATTGTTATCAGTTTCAGCTGCAAATTGTTTGTGTTATTTGGGACATTTTTATATACGAGTGCAAATTATTCCTTTATTAATGTTAGTGGGTGGACTAAACAGTGTTTATGTTTATGTTTTATCAACACATATAAATGATGGAAGTTTTACAAAAGGGATTGATATGAAACAGGTTAGTTATTTTCTCTGATGCTTTAGCGGTAGTTTTAGTTAAGTTTATGGTTTAACGGTACATAATTTGTAGCTAATTTTCGTACAAAAAATTCGTCAATGAGGAGATCGCGACTTTAGAATTTTAAAAAGATTTCTTCAAATGAGCGTAAACTAGGCCCACTGGAATCCATATTTTTACGTTCAGTTTTGATCTGCTTACATATATACAGGGTGACACGTTTCTACGGTAAAGCTCAATATAATTATTATTATACAAGAGACGAAAAAAAATATTGTATAAGTTAATTATAGGGTATCTTGAGCTGCATCTTATAAAATGATTTTGGCAATCACCAGCTGGCCCATAAGTCGTTGGTGATCCCTACAATTTTTTTCTTGAGCAGCCTTATTTTGTTGCATTTTTTATCGAAATATGTTTCTAAGAAAAAAATAAAGACACAGGAAGTGCGTTTTGGTAACAAATTTTCATTAAATGCTTCAAATTTCAATAACTTAATTTGCTATTAACCTAAGGTTTGTTGGCTGGGAAACCAACGTTTAAAGTTTATTGTCGGAAAATTTTTGTACATTTTCAAACAACAAGTTATTTTGATAAAATATGGCACATTGTTTCTATTAGATAGGTTATACCGGTAACCAAATTGATGACTGCTTGCATTAAAAAGACATTTGATATTCAAAGCATTTTTATAAAAATTCACTGCCATAACGCACTTGCTGCGTCCAGAGTTTTAATATTAATGGATGTATAGTTTGTCCGTTATATATTTATTGCTTGAAGAGAGGGCAATTAAGAATTTATTTTGTTAAATAAAAAATATTGGACTGGTAAATGACAAACTCTATAACTTAAACTTGGTACTCCTAAAGCATCAGAGAAATGGGTTATTGGAAATTTATTTTTTGCAAATATTTTGGTAAAATGAAGAATAGTGGCGTTTAGAACTTAAATCTTTGTAAAACACACTTCTCACAATAATTGTTCTACATAACCTGCATTCGCTTCAGCATTTTTGTTTAGATATTGCGAATTTTGACGTTCCAAATGGCGACTTTCACGTGTTAACAAGAAAAACTATAAATTTTTTAAAGTGATTTTTATGGTATTTTTTGACCCTTTTACGCCAAGAAAATATAGTATTAGTAAACTGTAGTATTTAATAGATTTTATTAACCGCACAAAATAGTTTGGTCTTGTGCTACTGTTTGATCATCGTTGGCACTCAGAACCCTTTTTAAGTGCTTATAACTTTTTTTTATTTGCTTATAACTTTTTTTTTTTTAAATTTTACCTTAGAGATCTGAATTTGGGTATGTAAGGTAGGTTTTATAGTAGAAAGTTGCGTACCAAATTTAGTCGGCACCTGCCAAGATGTAATTATTCTCAAACAGGTTTATGATGAAAATTGATAACGAAATTTCTATGAAAACTGGCAAACAATTTCTTCTACAAATATTCACCATTTTTTTTTTTTTACAGAAATTACCTTCAGTAATGTTACACCAAATTATATTTTTCACAATAACTTACTAAAAATTATTAGTTACCAACATGTCACAAAAATCTTACAAAAAATGATTTCTACGGAAACACTGAAAAAATGTGTACGAAAACTTTTCAAATCCAATTGTAGCCTGTATACGGCAGTTCGATTTTTTCGACAACTAATACAATTAAAAAGCTCCGCGAATGCGTCATTTACATGGGGCTCCGCTATCCATTGGTAAAAACGCCATACAATTTGTGATAAGTGTTTTTGATATGTGCCAAAAACGTGAAAAGTTGCAAAAGAATTGAAATAACTAAAAAACGATGAACGATGTCAATTTTTTCCTTACAAACATGCATTATAATTCGATGGAAAATGTAATAATGTAAGTGGTGTATTATTAAAAAAAAGAAAGTGTGTATTACCAACGACAAAATGGGATTATAAGTTACAGCTCGAGACGTCTTATAATCAACGTATATAATTTCTTCTCATATATTGTATAATAACGGACATATTGAGCCTTACCGTGGAAATGCGCCATCCTGTGTATATGTGTAAACAGACAAAAACTGAAACTGATAGCGTAAGTCGGTTTTACGCGTTCTAGTTCGCACTCATTTGAATACATATTTTAAAAATTCATAAGTCGTGGTCTTCTCAATAACGAATTTTGTTATGAAAATTAGCAAAAATTATAGACTACTAAACCATAAACTCTACAGCGTAAACTACTGCCAAAGCCTCAGAAAGAGTGTCTATTTGAAATGGATTTCCCGAAAATATTTTAGCAAAATGATGAAGAATGATGGTTGAAGCTGAAACTTAAGGCTTTGTTAAACACAATTATGACATTTATTCTATATAATCAGTATTTCTTTCAGATTATTTGACTGACAATTGCAAATTTTGACGTTTCAAATAGCGCTTTGAAGTTGTAAGAAAAATTTATAATTTTCAATTTTTTTTTCTGCTAGTACTTGACCTTCTCGCGTCAAGAAAACTTAACCTGTGAATGTAATATTCAATTGGTTTCGTTAAGCAAACAATATATTTTGTTTTGTGCAATTTTTTTTTAAATGACTATACCTTTTTTTAACCTAGAGATCGGTGTTTTGGCAAGTAGAATAAGTTTGACAGTATAAACGTGTGTGCCAAATTTGGTTGTCATAGTTTTGTTATTTTCCAAGACACAAAAATTTTCTAGAAGAAAACCCAAATTTTTTCCAGAAGAACCAGTCAAATTTTCCTGGCTAGCAAACTTGTCCAAGCCACTTACAAAAGGAAGGCATCTACCAAATTTCAGCAAAATCAGCCTCGTATTTTTTTTGTGCAGGAGACGATATATACATATATATATATATATATATATATATATATATATATATATATATATATATATATATATATATATATATATATATATATATATACAGATCTCCTCATTAGTAAATTTGAGAGGGATACTCTGTCATTGTAAAAATAATTTTATAAAATGCAGCTCAAGACACCTTATAATTACCATGCAATTTTTTCTCGTATCTTGTATAATAACGGATATATTGAGTTTTACCGTAGAAATGTGTCACCCTGCATATATATATATATATATATATATATATATATATATATATATATATATATATATATATATATATATATATATATATATATATAACAGGCAACAGCTAAAACTACCCATTAGAGTGTGTTGTAGATGGCCTAGTCGGCGCTCATTTGAAGAAATCTTTTCAAAATTCAAAAGCCGCGGTCTTCTAAGGCGAATGTTTTCTATTAAAGTTCGCTAAAACTTATAGACTAATAAACCATACACTCTTATAACTAAAACTACTGCCAAATTTTCTGCAAATATTTTAGTAAAATGAAGGACAACCACGGTTGAAGCTGAAACTTAGGTTTTGTAAGACACACTTCTTGACACCTTTTCTTTACAAAACCCGTATTCGTTTCAGGCGCTTTGCCTAAAAATTGACAATTTTGACGTTTCAAATTGCGACTTCAACGTTTTAAAAGGGAAAAAATTATAAAATGTTTAAAGTGAGGTTTCTGGTACTTATCTATTCCACTTGAGAAAGCAGCGCGCTCGCTGAACTTGCTCAAAAACGGCGTAGTCATCGGTGTGATTCACACATGCATACACACCTATATATATATATATATATATATATATTATATATATATATATATATATATATATATATATATATATATATATATATATGTATATGTGGAAATACTATAATTGTCATAGATCTTATACGTACATCGGGAATATGAAAGGTATTAGGACATTAAAAAGAACATGCAGAAACAAAATTGGGAGTGCGTGTCCATCAAGAATGGAAGCCTCACTAAGAAAAGACGGACCAATTATAATTAATTTCTGGAAAACACATGTAGGATAGACCAATGAGATTGGTAGAGTGTTTTTCAATAAGCAGCCAAAAACAAAAATTGCAGGTGAGAAAAGGTTAAATCCCTTTTCAAAATCATTTGATTCAACAGATATTATCTACATGTTATCTTTCAGGGAAGTTGAAGGAAGGTGTTACATTTCAACACATATTGGGTAATACTCGTGACTGCCGTAAAACAGGAGGATTCACAGAGGATTCTATTGTTACAAAAAAGATATGCATAATACTGTAAGGAATTTCCATATTGATTATGGTACGACACGCCATCGAAATGATACTGTTAGTATACAGCTGCGGGTTGCCCAGATTAGAGATTTAGGTGACGATTGTCCATCGCTATATTATAAAGGGCAATGTGTGGAAAGTGACCGAGAAACAACAAAAATCCTTGATGTCACAGACTTTGTATTGATTATTATGACTTTATTCTAGTGTCAGCAGTTGCTAAAGTTCGTAAATGACAAAATATATATTGATGGGACACATGGGACGACCAGTTATGACTTCCAGATATATACATTACTGACAGTGGATGAGTTTGGTTCAGGGTGCCCAGTTGTATTTTGTTTTTCGAACCGGGGTTAAGGAAATGAAAGTAGGTGTAATCACACCAACTATTTTTAAGTCTGATGACGCCTCACGTTTCCTAATGCATGGTGTTACGTCTATAAGCATATACAAATTTAAACTGACCCTGGATATAGGTTCTAGGGGGGCTAGTTCGCGCTCATTTGAAGAAAAAATTTCAATATAAAAAAGTAGAGATCTCTTCATGATTACATTTTCCAACTAAAATAGTAAGAAATTACAAAATTGTTTAATAGTGACTGGGTCGTCCGCGGTTTCGTATGGCTTCCATAACTCTTCGAGACATGTTTGAAATTAAATGATTTATAGTATCCCAATGAATGTTATCACAGGTTATTAAGTTCTGTGGGGAAAGTCAACTTGGTGTTTTGTTGGTTGGGGTAAATTACCCAGTCGATTGCCAATACAATCCAACACATGTTCGATTGGTGACAAGTCTGGGGAGCTAGAACGCTATTGAAGCAGGGTCACATTAGTTTCTTGTAAGAGCCTTGTAGTAACCCTTGTTATACGAGGTCGTGCGTTGTCTGGCGAAAAGAGGGGCTGAATTAACCTTCGTAGGTGTGGCATTGCAACAGACTGCATCACGCTTCGTCTAATCATTTGCATTCAAATTTATGCCAATAAAAAATAAACGTGTCCTGCTACCGTATATTATCGCACCCCATAGCATCACCGTATCCCGTTCGCCAGCAAACTCTGAAGTTCTGCGTTCTCCACGTAATCGTTTTAATCTTCTGCGACCAGCGTGGACCCAAAGGCAGAATCGGGACTCGTCAGAGAACACAACATGATTATATTCACCATTCCAATTTGACCTTCTGTTACACCACTCAAGCGGAGCAGCACGATGACAAGGTGTCTGTAGACATAAAAAATGTATATACAGATGACAAGGTGTCTGTAGACATAAAAAATGTATATACGAACAAGACCCAAAAGTACGTATTCTGCGATATATGGTTGCCATAGAGACTCTTTGTTGCTAAACTTCCAACTTAACCTTCACGCACAGAACCTGCCACGGCACATGTGACCGTTAAGTGCCCCACCGAAGGGCAAGACGTGCAGACACTCAACTTGGTCAAACGCAATGCTACAGTCTCAGTGGATGTTAATTTTACAGTATGTATTGAAAAGTGAAATAAGTCTACACTTGTATTGGAACTTAAATCGATAATACTTTGTTTTATTGCAAAGTTAAATCTTTACAAATATCGTAGTAACAAACATTTCTGATTAGAGACACAAAGTATAATTGTCGAATAGATTAGGAAGGTCGGTGATTATAGCTGGAAGTGAGTAGCCTTTATACTTTCAACGGTTCGAAGGGATCTAAACGGTGTCTTGTGTCTTTGAAGTTAAATCCTGAGGAATGGCGGGTCAGACAAACTCGCATAGTTTAGGTTGTCCATTAAACGTATTCCATTAACGCTCTTATGTTCCCTTCATCTTAACTACGGATTATTACTGGTTTATATCAAACTGTCGTGTAGCTATGAATATCTAGTTAATTTGACAGTGTCTATCTAAACAAGCTAGAGCAGAAGGGTCTCTAGGACAAGCCCAAAATGTTGACATATAGTGCGTAAATTAAATTAAATATACAACGCCAAGATTAGCATACATCTTTATTTCGTAGACAAGATAAGCGCGAAATCGCGTCTTTAATATTTAAATATATATATATATATATATATATATATATATATATATATATATATATATATATATATATATATATATATATATATATATACATATCTTTTGGAATATTGTACTACACTGTAATCACTTTTAAATATACACTGTATTTGTTTGCTGTACGTTTGTGATTTCTTATTGGTTTGCGTGGACTGCAGTTTCTCACCGTCCCGGTTCATCATCAGAACACTACTACTAGGACTACCGGGACGGTTCGAAACTGCAGTCCACGCAAACCAATAGGAAATCACAAACGTACAGCAAACAAATACAGTATATATATATATATATATATATATATATATATATATATATATATATATATATATATATATATATATATATATATATATACTATATACTATATACTGACTTTCCAAAAAATTCAAACACCCACTATAAGTCGACCAATTGCAATGGAATTTTATATACTACTCTGATAAGCAATGATAACAACCTTTTAAAATTGTGTTCTATCAAAAATTTATGTCTTTAAATTTGCGCTTCCCTCAGTCTGAAGCATCAATTCGTAGACGTTTGTACTGAATTTATCATTTATGAAACAATTACGAGCAATTCAGTGAATTTTAATTGGTACGCAAGAAGCCAGTTTGTTAATGAGATAAATTTTCGACCGCATGGAACGAAGTGTGTCAACAGTGTTACAGTGGTGGTCCAGGTGGTCTAAAGAGGGAATCTAGAACCGTTGTCATGGATACAGAAGAACTCGAAAATTTTACCACGGGAAGATCGACATTTGAACATTGCGGCTTTACAAGACGGAGTTTCCACAACACGGTCGATTGGAACTGTATCATATATATATATATATATATATATATATATATATATATATATATATATATATATATATATATATATATATATATATATATATATATATATATATATATATATATATAGGACGGATATACCGCCTTTCCCGTTGTTTGCCAACTGAATAGTGTTGTGAAATTAATACGTGCAATATTTGTCTGTAATCTCTGTCTAGGAAACCATTATAAGAACTCTGAGATTAAGAAGTAAATTTTACTTTGGCTGAGTTTCTATTGATTTTATTTCACCTTCAAACGTACCACAACATAAATGGCGATCAACTAGGGCCTAGGCACGAAGATTACAGAACAAAATAACGGCCAAGGAGAAGGTGTCCACAGACAGTAGACAAGTTGCCGTCGACACCCGACAACAGGTCTCAATAGCCAGAAGACGCTATCGAAGTAACGAAAACGAAGCCACGGACTGGGTGAGATCATTTTTATGTTCGCATATAATTGTGTGTGTAAAAACTTTTACGTTTTTATGCCGAATAACCTTCCAGGAATTATTATGAACCTTGTATTTATATCTTAGTTGAAAGTAGTGTGTGTTGTGTGTCTGTTTTGTTTCTTTAATGACGGCCTATTTCCGCGACTATGGCGAATCATCGACGCCAGGGAGCAGTTTCACCTTACCATCCTGGAAATTTTGCCGAACTCCTACCTTTCTGTAAGGAGGGTAGGGATCTTTAACGTGCCCAACATTGCATTGACCGAGGACTTTACGCCCCCTCTGAAGGGTGGAACGTGCAGACATTCAACTTGCTAAAATACAATGCCAGAACCTCGGTTGATGTTAATGTTACAGTTTGTACTGAAAAAGTGAATGGAGAACCCTGCCACGGAACTCAGTACCTTGGGTACAAAAATAGAAAAGATTTTAGAACAGTTAGCAACAGGTATGCTGTCATTACAAGTGACTGTGGGAAACTTAGTTCCGAATTTAGATAAGCAAAATGTATTGAAAGAAAAAATAAATGAGGGAAAATTATACGATATAAAGCCGATAAAACAAACAGGTCGTATATAGTAAATTGGAAGGAACTGGAGGATTCAAGCCTATGTTTCTTTCCTAGCAGTAAGGTGCATCCGATAGCATTTTTAAAGAAACTAACCAAAACATTTAATAAAGCAGGCGTGCCGGAAGATTGTAAAGTGGGTCTTGCGGTGAATTGTTTGCGCAGTACGGCTGCTGACTGGGGGCCCATTAAAGAGGAATCTTTTGCAATCTTTCAGAGCTCTGAAGACACTTTCAAAAATATATTTTGGGGGGTAGATTCAAAAAGAGAATTGTATTTAAAACGAACATACGCTCGTTTTGAAAGAGGAAACATGCCCGAATATTTTATGACTTTGGTTAGCCAGGCTTCATTTTTATCGGAACAAATTAGTGAGCCTAAGTTACCTGAAATATTAGCAAAATATTTTAAAACTGCAATACAACGAGGAATTATCACTTTGGGGTTAAAAAAACTGATGACGTTGAAGAATATTTAAGATAATAGATGCTACTTATGATAACACAAACGAAAGAGATTTTTCACGTACCCAAAATAATTACCAATCAAAGGCGGAAGACGAAAGGCCGATAAAAGATTGTATTCTTAATTTGGGAAAAATGCAAAAATTTTTAAACCAAATTACTTAAAATTCACAACAGAGGTTAACTCGCTTCATTTATAACTACCTGTAAAATCTCATTCCAGTTTCTTCAACAATTTCAAAAATATAGCGCATTCAAAAATATTTTTGTATATTTTATTGGGGAAAAATATGTCAGTTATAGCTGATTGACGAACTCGTTCGCGATTGTAACGAAATAAAGATTTGTGCCAAGTTTCGTTCAAATCAGTTGAGTATTTTTTGAGTTATCGCTGGGATATATATATATATATATATATATATATATATATATATATATATATATATATATATATATATATATATATATATATAACATATAAAAATTCAAACGGACCATAAATATGGGTTCTGAAGTGCCTAAATCGCACTCATCTTAACAACATTTTCGAAAGTGTCACCATCGTTATCTCTCTATTAGTGAATTGTCTTAATAAAATTCACTAAAAACGTTGTGGTTACTGAAATATGTATCGTGAAAATTCACGGCTGGACACTATGTAGGTTACAATAACTCCTAAGCTTAATAGAAACGTGTAACATATTAGAAGTTCAAAACAAAGCTTTCTAAACTTAATTAGGCCAATGATAAATCTACAATGCTATTAAAAGAGCACGCTGATACCTCCAAGCGCGTGCTTTATTACGAACTACAAGGAAGTACCTGTTTCACAAAGTCAATGATAGGCGACAACAAACGTCTCGTAAAGCATAAGCGATAATTCTATAAACTGTCAATAATTCCAAATATTGACATTTCACGGCGACTTTTTCTAAGACTTGAACAATATTAAGACAAACTTCTGGACATGGTTTATGATTTATGACAGGGAAAAGCTGGCTGTGCAGGTGAAACAATGTGCTTTCAACAAGTTATGACCAGCTTTATACTAGGCGACAGAAATATTAGATGGCTGCGCTGGAAAACATAACCTTGCTGGCTCTATTATATCAGAGTTACACGCTGCAAATGTACTTTGATAATAAATAATTGCCTACAATTCACAAGATACATGTGCCAGCAGCGTACTGAATTCAACGACTGAGTTTCAGCCACTGGATTTGTGGACGTTCATTTCTGGATAACTATGATTAACGATAGCCTCGTTTTTTTTCTACTAATTGTTGTAAGACTCTTGGCTTTAATATACTGAAGTTGTGATAGCATTAAATAACCTATTTTTAAATGTAGTAAGTTGTTTCAGACACTTGCTTTTCTGAAGGTTGATACATTTTGAAACATTAGATAAACAGAATTAGCTACCAGAATTTAATTAAAAACACTTTTCACAACTTATTTAATTTAGAAAACGTTAACTGTATATTGGAACCTCTGATGAGAACTGATAAGTACACTTGGAGAACCCAAATCACCACAATATCTCTTTTGAAGACCCGATGATCGTTTCACTAACCAAGTTAGCGTCATCAGAGGACGAATAACTCTAAATATCTTCCACCTACAACTCGCTTATATTCTTGTGCCGGTAATTGGTCCATAACGATTCAGGGTACAACAACACAAAAATTAACATTAGGATTATTCTTCCTCTACTGGCGCTAACTTGGTTAGTGAAACGATCGTCAGGTTTCTTAAAATGTATTATGGCGATTAAGATTCTCCAAGTTGTACTTATCAGTGATCATCACAGGCTCCAATCTTCACTTAGTGAATGATGGCTTTCAGGTCCACGGAACGGAACCTTTATTGTAAGCTAAGTTGTAAAATTAGATTAATAGGTACCCACTGAGCAAGGTAATATTGCATTAACATTGCAGAATCTTTTCCAAAGCAAGTGTAAGTTTAATAGCTTACTTGCAGAAAGCCTCCTGCAAGTTTGTTGCTAATGGCAAATCTTCCCCCCAGTGACTTTACATATGTGAGTGTTTCTTTTGTAACGTTACTGCAAGTTTACTGTAGTGAGCTGTTACAAACCTTCTTTATACTTACACATGTTAGCTTACAGCAAGCTTCAATTTTAAAAGGACCTAGCAAAATTGTAAAAGTTAAACTTACATTTTCAATTTATCTGCAATAGTATATATTATACATACAGTGCAAGTTTGTAACTTGGAATAATTCCATTTAATAAACTTTAGTTTTTTTTCAAAAATGGTCGGACTCAGATAATATTCTCAGTTACAATCTTTTCAAAAATTTATTATACAATTTTTGTCAAATGTCATTGATAATTTCAGTAAATGACAACCTTAGCTTTTTGTTGACTATTTTCAAAGTACACATCAAGTGATATAAAACCACCAATTTGCAAATTTTTATTATAAATCTTGAGTTGAAAGTACAAAAAAATAATTGTGTAGTTAATCAATGAATAAAAAATTTAAATCTGCTGGTTTTTTACAACTTAACATATAAGAATTTTAAAAATAGTCAACAAAAACCTGGGGTTGATTTAAAGAAATTATCGATGAAGTCATTTTTCAAATATGGTAGTACATACTGTATAGATTTTTTAAAAGACTGCAACTTGAAATACTAATCAATGTGTCCAAGATTTTTTGAAAAAAAGAAACTGTATTTGATTAAGTGAATTTATTTCAAGTTACAAACCAATACTGAATATATGTATAGGTGTATTTATACATAATATATATTTCTTGTAAAACTGTAAAAAATGACTTAAAACAATGTTAATTAGAATAAAACATTTATTACATAAAAAAATTGAAGACTTACAACATATTATTCATTTCTGATGATAGATATATAAATTTTATTGACAATCAAATGTACATGGTAAGTCACTGCCTTTATAAGTACCGACTATAGTTACTAGATAGAGATAGTTAAGACATATAGCGAGAGTGCCCATGTTTAGGTTAAAATTCAGTTCTAGGCAAAACTCGACGACAAAATAGATAACTTGAACTTGTGATATCGTTATTAATTGACCAATTGTCAAAATTCTTTTTTTCTAAATGAATACCAATTAATTGTTTTTGTTATTGTTTAACTAAATAACTCTTAGTCGTCTAGGAAAACGTGTAAAACACCAATAACAAAAACGAAGTCTTCTGCAGCATTACTTGTTTTGAGCGGCAAGAATTTGTTTAGCTTCTAAAGTATATGGTAACATATGTAACATAAAATCAAGTCAACATATCAAATACTATTGTGAAAAAGAAATATCTAAAATGGTGCATTCATTTTGATTTTAGATAAAGTTTCATTAAGCAAACGTAAGAATATGCAATGGATAAATCAAACGCAGAGAAACCAATACAACTTCAATGCGAAAATAGACTAAATATGGTGACAGTCTCTAAAAGTGTTCACGCATGTCTTAACTATCCCTATCGAATAAGTATAGTACTGTCAATGTCTGTGCACCTTCAGAAACATTGAGTTAAAATAAAGCAAAATAATGACTACAATGAATTACCTATATATATATATATATATATATATATATATATATATATATATATATATATATATATATATATATATAAAGTCTGTGGCTAGTGGAACTTGCATTCCAAAGCTTTTGCCTAACACACACACTACAAAGAATGAATACAAATAGTATGTAACACTATACACATTAGTTTAGAGCACCAATAAATTCCTTCACCTTGTTTTTTTTTGTTTTATAACATCCACTAGTGCCTACTTTAATCTTGTTAGTGGGAGCATTTTAATAACATTAGGTAGAAAATTGAGGAATTTGTTTTCTCCTTTTTATGCAACCGTATTTTGCTGGTATTGATGTTGTGAGCTTTACCATTCACTGGATAATTTGAATAAATATACTGAAGACGAATCTGGCTGCCAGGGTACCTAAGTATCCCATTGGCCTCGAATACATCAGGGCAGCTTTTTCTTGGACCTAGGCACACAATGTTCTTATTGCTCTTTTTTGCATAATAAACACATGTTCCGCTGCTGACGAGTTAACCCATATGAATGTTGCATACGATATGATATTGCGACAATGTACAAAACAAGCAATCCTGGCAGCTTGGTGGGTATTGTACTGTTATACTGTTCTTATGATGTCAATTGCTCTGGATAAGCCTCGTGCTTCCATAGGTCCAAAATGTTTAACGTTTTAAAATGGATTTGTTTGACTAGGTAAGACACACACACATTCGTATTTAGTAATTAGGTTTTCTTTTTCATTGATTAGATTTCATAAAAAGAAACAAAAATATAAATAGAAACAGCCATTTGAGAATAATTGACCAATAGCGACATACCAAAATTTAATTATGCTACAGAAAAGTGACTAATTTTATTGAATTCACACATGTATTCAGTATATAATTGTTTTAAGGATTCTTACCTAACATGTTTGTCGATATACTCCATGTTTCATTATCCACACTTCAGACAACAAATTAATTAATTACACCAAAAATCTAACAATTCAGGCCACAATAAGATTGTTCAATCTTTAAAACTTCCAGAAAAATAAATTGACATAGATCAAATAACAGCATATCATAAATATAAACAACAATCCGCCATTATTCATTATGGCCGGGCGCTTTGTCACGAGCCAGTTCGCTGTTGGAGTTGGTGTTGCTATGTTGTTATTGGACGACGATGACATACGATCGAATATACACGAACACGAAAACGGGGGGAATTCAAATAAATGTTTACAAATTAAAACAACCTTTCAGAAACATTACAATTGTAACTTTACGTGAGCTTACAAATGGAGCAAAGCAACAAGCCTGCAAAGGAGATATTACATTTGAAAGTTATGTTAAAGTTTGCATTGGTTTTTTGGCTGCAAACATTTAGAAATGTTGCAAACTTAACTTGCCTAATGGTAAATTATCTAAGGTTGCCGTAAGCATTTGTAAGTTACCATGCTTAGTGGGTACATAATATCGCTATTTAAAAATCTTGCAAACGAAAATCAGTTTTTCCGAATGTCAATAATTTCAATTTAAAATTATTTAGCGACACAAAAGAAAGTCAAAAGGTTGACTATTTTGCTAAATGACTGGATCTAGAAATGCTATATCTGTACTTAAAACGTAGTATGTTAGAAATATAGGCATTCAGTTTGTTTAAAAAGTTAACCTTTAGGTTAGATAACTTAGAATATGAACAATAGTGCAATTTTCAAAGGAAAATGTTTGTAGTCATTAACGAGAACTTGATTAAGAAAATTAACATACAAAATAAAAATTAAAACAACTGGTAAATTGTCAAATTAAAAATGAAAAACTAGTTTCTCGGAAAATTGACCTCGTAGAACAGATTTCTTCACAGTTGTTTAATAAAAATGAGATCGACCCCCTAAGGGGTCGAAATTCGGTCTAGTCACAAAAAAAACGATATAGTAGAAGTCGTTGCTAGTATTGGAATCGGGAATTAAAAAAATACGTGAATCTTCAAAAAATTTAATTAGAGAAGCATTGACATGACACTAACTTTGTTAGTGAAATGATCTTCAGGTCTTTAAAAAGATATGTTGTGGTGATTTGGGTTCTCCAAGTGTACTAATTAGAGAAGCATGTAAAGATAACGTTTCTAAAAAATTTAAGGAAATAAGTCCACCAAAAAACCAAAATTTTAATCAAATGAAAATAGTTAAGTGATTGCGAGAGAAATATTGTTTTTATGTTAAAGCAAATAGAGGTAATAAGGTTGTGATTTTGGACAAAAACAATTATAAAGATAGAGTTTATAACGCAATAAAGACAGGTTCGAACAAAAAACTAAATAAATACCCTGCACCAAAAATGATTTCGATATATATATATATATATATATATATATATATATATATATATATATATATATATATATATATATATATATATATATATATATATATATAGAAAAGAGTGTAAAGAATTGTCACAACCTTATATCAAAAGACTTAGGAAGAAAGTTAGAAGTAGCAAATACAAAAGTCCCCAAAAATATTGTCTCCGAAAAATTCATAAACCGGGAAAATCAATAAGACTTGTTGTTTCGTCTATAGATTCTCCGGCATAAAATTTAGCAAAGTGCTTGACAAATGGGTTTAAAGGCTTGCCCGTCAAATTAAAAAGTTTTTCAGTAAGAAATCCAGTTGAATTTATTAATAAGATTAAAAATGTTAAGTCGGTTGAAGGCGAGTTGTTAAAAATGAATAACATAAATGAAAAGGTCTGCATATGATATTTAACCTCACAAATCTTTGTATTAAACAAAATATTTTCAATTCAACAATGAGTTTTTGGAACAAACCAAAGGCACGGCACCCCTATCGCTTAGTTATGTGGATGATATTTTCGCAGTGTTTAACACGAACATTAGCAAAATAGACGGTTTTGTTGCTAAATTGAACAATAAATTTGATTCCATAAACTTTACTCACCAATTAGAAATTAATAAATTACCATTTCTAAATGTACTACTTCTCGAGAGTAAAGACACTTTAAAATTTGATGTCCATAGGAAGGAAACCACCACTCTAAGTTACATTCCGAATGACTTACATCATACGTACGCAAAAAAATGGCCAGTCTGAATTTTTTAGTAGACAGGGTAATTAAATTTCCTTTAGACCAAAAAGTCAGTACGAAGCAAGGGCGCTATGGTAGTGAATTTTCATTGATATGATTTGGCACCAAATATTTTTAATAAGTTTTTCTTGTGATATAAACATCTAAATTTTAGTGTATAGCTTACTTTTTATGTCATAAACCTATCTACCAAATTTTGTTACCATAGCTTTTTTATTTTTTGCGAAATCTTTTCTGAAAGAATACTCAAAATTTTCAATCAGGTCAGATATTCACATTTTTTGAAACATATATATTTTCCAATTTATCTATACAGCTCCCACTATCAGATAATATAATAAAACTTTTGTGGTTAATAGTTTTTATATATCTAAGGGCTTCCTATATAGCTAACATCTCAACTGTGTATATGTTAATAATTCTATATGTTCTAACTTTTTTGTTAAATTGCGTAACCTGTGGACTCTCCGTTTTCTGATCCATCAGTGTAAATATGGTACGAATTGGGCATTACATTTTCTAAATCAGACTTTAATATGTGATCTCTAAGATTTTGTAGATAATTGGTTAAGTCCCTCATATATGACGTGTGAAACTTTACATCTTTTTTGTAGGTAAAGTTTGGGTTGACTTCATGTTGTTGAACCTGTTGCATTAAATTCAAGATATTGCTATATGATTCCACTAAAGGTACCGATTTTTTCTTCACTCAAAATTGGTTTGTCAGGTCGTAGATAAAAAGTATGAAGTTTTGTAGTAACGTCACTCTTCTTTTCATACATTTTTATGACAAATCGCTCTGCCAGCATCAGTCTTCTATGACGTAGGCAAATCTCGCCACTTTCTGCTTTTAGATTATCCATATGGGCACTTTTTAGTGCCCCCAAGCAGATTCTTATACATCTGTTTTGAATTATCTTTAAATTGTTGAGATGCACGTCTGCTGCTTGATGGTCAGAGATGGCACCTTAATCCATAACCGATCTTATAAAGGCTTTGTAGAAGATCAGAGATATTCCTGGATCTGCACTCCAGCTGGTATGTGTTACCATTCTAGGAATATTACTGCCCATTTCCGTTTTTTTCTTGTGATATCTATTTGATCTTTCTACAATAATTTTCGGTCCAACCTAATCCCTAAATAGGACGCTTTGGACATAACTGGATAGCTTGATGCTCCTATGTGAAAACTGGAACCTGTGACGAGCACTAATAAGTACACTTGGAGAACACCCAAATCACCACAACACATATTTCAGAGACCTTACGATCGTTTCGTTGACCATGTCAACATCTTCAGAGGAAGAAAAATTCTCAAACAGTTGCTATTTTAAGCTGTGAACTTTTCTTCCTCTGAAGATGTTGACATGGTCAACGAAACGATCGTAAGGTCTCTGAAACATGTGTTGTGGTGATTTGGGTGTTCTCCAAGTGTACTTATTGATGCTCCTAGTTTTATATTTTCTTGCGTTATTGCACGTTTTCGAATATACACAACTGAGATTTTATTGCACACATAGATAGACCGTTTTTATAGCACCATACCTCAAATTTTTCCGTTGCTTTTTTAAGCTGTGTTATACCTTTTTCAATGTTCAAGTCCTTAGCGTATATACAGACATCGTCTGCAAACTGTAAAACTTCAATGTCACCAAGATAATTTTCTAAATCTGTCGTGTATATAAGATATAGTAATGGGCTTAAAATTCCACCTAGAGGCAATCCTATGTTGGTTATTCTTGGGCCAATTAATTTTTTGTTAATTTTGAAAAACAGTTGTCAATTTTTGTATAGTTTTAAAAGTTTTCTGATTAGGTTTTTCGGAATACCTAGGTTTCCCATTTTCTTTTTTAGTATCTCAAAGCTAACATGGTCATATGCTCCAGAGATATCTACAAATAAGGCTACCACAGCTTTTGAATTTGTAAATGATAAATTTATATATGTGATCAGGTGTGTCAAGTTTTCAGCTGTTGTGATTAACTTCGAGCCAAAATTCTAAACGGTTTTTAAAAATTCTTTCATATGTCTTCAGCACGCCAGACGCTAGGTATAACACTCTGTAAGAATCTATTGTTTGTGTTTTTTTTGAGGTTTTAAGAAATCCACGGTCACATATATTTTCCAGGTATATGGAATTTCTTCAGATTCATAAATTTGATTGAATATCTCAAGTAGTTCTATTGTTCTTATTAAAAGCTTTACGTAACGTACCGAAGTGAAAATCATTTAAATTACTTCTCAATGCACAAAATCTATACGGATATACGCATAAAAACACATGTGTCTAATTTGGCACGTCCTCCTCCTAAAGTTGGTTGAAAATAGCAATTGCTCAAAATAGCGGAATAATACATAAAACTTTTCCGCTAAAAATGCACATGATCGTAAAATGCCACAGGAACATATCATATTCTTTGTGACTTTCTTTGTAGATTTACTTAGAGTCAAGTTAAAACATCTTAAATTTTCGCACGACATTGGCATTATACGTATTATATATTTCCATGTAAAATTTATTTTTATGTAAAATCTACCTGCGTAAATTCTCGGTATGAAAAAAGCTCTTATCTGACGAACGAAGATAAGATACGGGTCACTGTGTTTTTTATGAATATATTTTTTTTTTTTTGAATATATTACGATTAAATAAAATGCTAAGTTTGCCCATAAAGCTGACAATAAAAGCCTATCTAAACATTGTAATAACATGGAATGCGAAAGAGGTCTTCAGGAAAATCAGAAGGGAATAATACGTATCCCTGTTATCTGTATTTTCTCAAATAAAATCTTCAGGAAAATCAGAAGGGAATAATACGTATCCCTGTTATCTGTATTTTCTCAAATAAAATAAGTGTAATTGTTTTACAATCAGCTGCCGTATTTTGAAATTAACTTTGTTAGATTTTAAGAAAATTTCCCAGATAAAAGTCGCTTATTGCTACTATTATTATAAGATCACGACATCAAAACGATACCATAACATAAAAAAAATAGATTAGATAAACGCCACCCGTTATTCTCTATACAGCGTGGAACAGCCAAATAAAATAAATTCAACCTCAATTATTGTGCGTATACAGGGTGTTTTAAAAATGATGGTCTCGGTTACAGGCGCACATTCAGCATAAGAAAATATAACTATTTTCTTATATAAACATGGGTCCGCAAATGCTTAGTTTTTTAAATACAGCGTGATAAAGTTATTTGTTTTTGTCAGTTTTTCACGAATAAGTCTGAGTCAAATTAAAATTTTGCGTTAAAGTTGGCATGCGGGGGTTCTTGAGGGCAAGACATTTAAATATGTTATTGCTAGAAACACTGCTCGTAGAGGGCGCTACCTGTAAGACTATGCTTGCATTCAATTGGCTATAATTTTTTGACACCCAGTAATATCGAACTACCGTATAGCTACATTGCAGTCATTATCAATTCTAAACAAAAAAGGTATATTTGATCCAGATCTCTCAGACACACCATTTTCGAGATATTTCAATTTTTGTATGTCGATGTCGCTCAAAAATTAATTTTTCTCAAGTAATTAATTGTATTGTCTGCAAATTTTAGCAACAAATAAAAAAGTTTATAACATTTTATGATAACTGACTACAATAAATGTTCTAAATGGCCACCCTCCAATTCAATACACTTTCGTATTCTGCGGAGCATACAACGTCTTACTCTATTAAATATTTCTGGTATATTTATAATTTGTTCGCATCCAAGTACAATTCTTGGCTGCAGATCATCAACATTTTCAACATTTGCTTCATAAACAATACTTTTGAGATGCCTCATAAATAAAAGTCTATAGGATTTAAACCAGGGGATCGAGCCGGCCATGGCTGAGGTCCACCGCGTCCGATCCAGCTGCGTACAAAAGTATTGCTTAGGTAATTTCTGACATTTAGGGCGAAATGTGGGGGACTCCGTCATGCATAAACCACAGGTTATGTCTTATGTCAAGAGGTACATTTTCTAATAACCCATTTAGTTGGTTTTGCAGGAATTCAAGATAAGTTGTAGCATTAAGTCTGTGAGGTAAAAAAAATGGTGCTATCAAATTACACCCTACAATTCCTGCCCATACATTTAAGGAAAATTGCTGTTGATGATGCCTTTCAAAAACTGCGTGGGGATTTTCGTCAGCTGCAATATGGTTGTTACGAAAATTGACGATCCCGTCGCGCCTAAATCCAGACTCTTCAGTGAAATATACCCAATTCAACAAGTTATCTACATTATTGTATTAAAGAAACCATTGGCAAAATTGTAGGCGAGGTCTAAAATCTGTTTCAGGCGACAGTGCCTGCACGTGTTGGATGTGATATGGACGCAATTGTTGCTCGTGAAGAACTCGTCATATCGTTGCATTGGATGCTCCCAGATGATTGGCCATTTCCCTAGTACTTATTTTTGGATTTTGTTAAATTTCATCCAGAACAGCCTCTTCAAAATCAGGATTTCGTGCACTTCGTGGTCTGCCTCGATCAGCCTTAACTTAGGGTACCTGTTAATTTTTTTTATATATATTTGAAAGAGACATATTTGATAATGTAAGTAAGTACCTGTTTCTCGCGTTGAAACATCCTTCTGTCTGGAATTCTCCGATTTGGGAAGGCTTCTTCATACAGTCTTTTCGCCTCATAACAGTTACCAAAAGCCCGTGAATACATAACATGCATGTCTGTTAGTTCATTGTTGGTAAAGACTTTCATATTTAATTAGAAAAATTACAGACAATACAATTAATCACTTAAAAATAGTAAGTAGTCTGAAACGTAAAAGTCAAATGTAGTATATGTCAGGACGAAAACGCAAAAGTCAAGTCCCGTAACGATGGAAATCACTTTGTTAAATGGTTTCTTTAAAGTTTGTTATCATGTCTTTTTATTTTATCTTCATGATTGTGTCTTGTCAGTTGTTTTTTCTGGTAAGATTTTAATTTTTAACTAGAGAATGAGAAAATTAAGTTTATACATACTGATAGCAATTAAAAGGTGAAAAATGCATTCCTATGATTCGTCGCAGAATTAATTTTTGAGCGACAACGACATACAAAAATTGAAATATCTCGAAAATGGTGTGTCTGAGAGATTTAAATCAAGTATACATTTTTTGCTTACAATTGGTAAGGGCTGCAATATAGCTTATACGGTAGGTCGATATTGCTGGGTGTCAAAAAATTATAGCTAAATGAATGCAAGCCATGTCTTACAGGTGGCGCCCTCTGTCAGCAATGTTATTAACAATAACATATTTTTCGTCAAAATTTTAATTTGACTCGGACTTATTCGTGAAAAACTGAAAAAAAAAAACAAATAATTTTAACACGCTGAATTTAAAACTAAGCATTTGCGGACCCATGTTTATATAAAAAAAAATAGTCTTACTTTGTGCTGAATGTGCACCTGTAACATAGACCATCATTTTTGAAACACCCTGTATATAAAAATCCCGAAACACGTCAAATTTGTATTGAAAAATGATATCCTACAACGTGGAAACTTCACCTCTACATTCAGCCCTCTTTAAGTGACAGTTGCAGCACTCAAATTTTTAAATCTGACGTAGGGGCTATCTCATTTAAAATATCTCTCCATTCTCTTTTCAAAAATGCTATGCTTTAAAAATTTATTAGTGAAATTAATAGTAAAAAAATAACTAATCGAGTTTCGTTCTTGATAATGTGAAAAAATTTAAAAACACATTCATCTTCATGTACACAATATTTTTTGGGAACTTTTGGATTTGCAACCTGCTTCCTAAGTCTTTTGTTATAAGGTTGTGATAACTCTTTAAACTATTTTTAACATCGGTAATAATTTTCGGTAGGGGGTTTTATTTACTGTTTATACGGTCCTATTACATTATTCACTCTATAGTTATAATATTTTTTGTCAAAAATCACAACCTTATTACCTCTATCTACCTTAACATAAAAACAATCCTTCTCTTGCAGTCGGTTAACTATTTTCATTTGATTAGAATTTTTTTTTGTGAACTTATTTTCTTTGAATTGTTATATTATTTACATGCTTCCAGAATAAAGTTTTTGAAGATTGGGGTAATACTAGCATGGACATCTAACTAGTTTGTCGTTTTGTGACTGAAAACCGAATTTCAGCCCCTTGTTTAAGCCAATCACATTTTTGTCAAACGACGGCGAAGAAATATTTTATACGAGGTCAATTTTCCGAGGAATTGGTTTTTGGTTTTTAATCTGACACTTTACAAGTTGCTTTAATTTTTTATTCCGTACATTAATTTTCTTAGTTAACTTTGCGTTAAAATATGTTCCTCTAAAAAATCGCACCGGTCTTCATATTCTAAGTTTCCTAAATATTGTAATCTTAAATACGTTGGGCAGACTAAAAAAAATGATTGAAACCAGATTAAAGGAACATCTGGCACAGCTGAGATGCGGAGATAGTGTAGACAAGTCATGCGTTGCACGATATATTTAGGATAATACTCACCACACAGATAAAGAAAATTTGGGACTTATCAAAAATGTTAGACAACCAGCGAAGTTAGATGCGTACGAACGTATTTATATTTCTAAGGCAATAAAGAAAAGTTCCTTAAACCGAGCTCTGGCACTGATTTAGAGTCCTTTGTTTGCGCTCTCTCGTTGATATAGAAGATATTCCTAAACTTGGCAGGTAAAGTTATAACGGAAGTTCAAAAACCTCGTCCGGCAATTAAAATACAATACACAGAAAATTTGCCTGCGATTTCGTCCCTATCTGTATCGGTGTTTATCTGAGACGTAGTATAAAAGGTGATGTTTAGTTGTAAGAAGTTTAGACTTTTTCACCCTCTGACGACGGTAACTTTGTTAGTGAAACGATTGTCAGGTATTTAAAAATATGTCTTGTGGTGATTGAGGTTCTCCAAGTGTACATTCTATTGATTAGAAACACCAATGTAAATGATTAAATCTTTAAATATATCCATATTTTAGTGAATTTTTTTTTAATAAACAAATAGAGATGGTGAGACTTTATAAAAATTTCTTCAAATGAGCGCGAACTAGGACCCTTAAAACCCATATCCGGGGTCAGTTTCAATTGTTATATGTTTATATATATATATATATATATATATATATATATATATATATATATATATATATATATATATATATATATATATATATATATATATATATATATATATATATGTATGTATGTATCCAACAGATGACTCAAAAAATTATTAACCGATTTTAGTGAAATTCGGCAAATGCCTTTCTTTTATTAATGGCTTGGACGAATTCGTTAGTCAGGAAAATCAGACAAGGTTTTCCAAGAAAATTTTGAGTTTTCTTTCGAAAAAATTTTTTTTCTCCGAAAATTACAATCATATTTTAATGAAATTTGGCGGATATGCTTCCTTGAGAAATACCTTACTATGTACCAAAATTCAACACTCTAAGTTTATAGAAATATGAGTTTTTCAAATGTTGAGTTTTCTTTCAGAAAAATTTTTTTCTCCGAAAATTACAAAGTTATTTTAATTAAATTTGGCGGATATGTTGCCTTGGGAAACGTTTTACTACATACCAAAATTTAACTCTCTAAGTTTATCGAAAATTGAGTTATACACGTTTGAAGCATTCAATAAAAATTCACTACCATAACGCACTTGCTGCGCCCCGAACTTTTTTTATTATAGTTAACTTTCAGTGTCTTTCAGTGAATTTTCTTTAAAAAAAATTTCTTAAAAAAATTAACTAATGAAGAGATCGCGAGTTTTGAATTTTGAAAACATTTCTTCAAATGAGCCCGATTTAGGACCCCTGGAACCAAAATCATATATCTATGTGTGTGTGTGTATCACATCTATACCTCAAAAAAGAATGGGCCGATTTTGATAAAATTGGTGAGGACCTTCCATTCGCAAGTGCCTTGGATACGTTCATTAGCCAGGAAAATCGGCTCAGTTCAAATTGATTAAACAATGCTTTGTTTTAATTAGATAGTCGAATTCCACCTATCCGTGCCAGTTCGGAGGTGCCCTTTAATGTGTGGAATTTCGACCATGAAACTATAATGCATGTTTGTAAGAAAAAAAATTCTGGACGCAGCAAGTGCGTTATGGTAGCGAATTATTATTAAATGCTTCAAATTTAAAAGGCTCAATTTGCTATTAACCTATAAGGTTCGTTGGCCAGGAAACTAGTTTTTTGGAAACATTTTAAGTTTATTTTCGAAAAATTTTTGTACATTTTCAAACAATAAAGTCTTTTGATGAAATATGGTACTTTGTTTCTACTATATAGGTTATACTGGTAACCAAATTTGAATCCTGCTTTCTTAAAAAAACATATTTGCTATTTAAAACATTTTTATGAAAATTCACTATCATAGCGCACTTGATGTGTCCAGGCTATTTTTAATTAAATAATACATTTTCCAAATTATGTTAAATTAATAACGGAAACATTTGGAATACAATCATTCAATAAAAAATAATTTTGGAACATTGAATCTGTAGCTTAATGGCAATATGTAAGTCGTTTGGTAAACCTAAAATGACAAGTTTCAAAGATATAGCATTATATTATACGGGGTGTAACAAATAAGTGCGAAAAAATTTAGATGGTGAAAATTCGTTGAAAATTAATGGGGGTATTTGATATAAAAAAAAACTCATGCACCCATTAAAGTGAGTGCCAATAAGTGGTTTCGAATCTTTTTTCTTAAATATGGAAGAAGTGACAGAAATAATATGAGTAGATGTTGTTTGCCATCGAGAAGACATCCAGTAAACATTTTATTATTCTTCCCGTATGGTTGTAAGTGGTAGAAAAAGCCGCCCCTAGAACTTGTTCCACACGTAACTTTTTTCTTTCAGATATTTCGTCATTTTAAAATACGTTTTAAGTGATTTTAATCATTTTCAACAAAAAGGTCTTCTGCGTTTTTTTCGTATAGGAAGCAATTAATAATTTATATTCAGTTTCATAATTTGCATAGTGTAGACTTTTAATTGAATTGTAATTTATATAGTAGGCGGCTGGGTCATATTTTGTGATGATAATCTAATTGTTGTTAATTAAGTGTCAGTTATTGTCACTTACTGATAATCCCGAGAATTACGTGATCATTTTCAGAATATATCAATCGCTGGACAGGCCTAGATGGGCCTCCGTTTTGGCCTGCATCATCTGTCGACTAAAACCCTTTAGAATTTTTTTACTAGGGGTCATTTGAAAACCTTGGTGTTTATCACTCCTATTCAAAACATAGAAGACTTAAGAAACCGAATTATTGAATCGTGTAGGGTAATCCAAGATTCTCCTGGAATTCTTAATCTAAGACGAAGCTCTATGCGTCGACGTATAAACTCTCGTGTGATGGCTTAAGGTGGTTATTTTAAACATTTATTACATTGTAAATTAAAGTCAACCTAGGTTTTGCCATTGCATCTGAGCAAGTCGAAAGTCTGCACGTTCCGCCCTTCGGAGGGGGCGTAAAGCCATAGGTCCCATGTTCATGTAATGTTGGGCACGCTAAATATCCCAACCCACCTCACAAAAAGGCAGCGGTTTGGCAACATTTCCAGGGTAGTGAGGTAAAGCTGATCCCTGCCGTGGGTGATTGTCCATAGTCGCGGAAATGGACCGAGGTTAAAAAAAACAAAAAAAAAAAAACCAAACATTTATTACGATTTTCATGAGGCATTAATTTTGAATGCGTAGTTTGTTTTCAATAATTATTTCTTAATTTTGATATCAAAATCATATTTTGTATAATTACAAAATGTCAACCTATGCAAATTAGGCTATGCAATTGAATTGAAATATTTTTCTCCAAAAATGGGTAAATTTACGAAAAAGAATACAAACGACCTTTTTTCTTTATAATGAATCGGTCTATTTAAAATGTATTTCAAAATGGCGATATAGCTGTAAGAAAAAAAGTTTCGTGTGAAACAAGTTCTAGGGGTGACTTTTTTATCTCTTATAACCCTACGGGAAAACCAACAAATTGTTCACTAAGTGTCTTCTTGATAGCAGACAACATCTCCTTGATTTAATTTCTGTCACTTCCTCCATATTTAAGAGAAAAATTAGAAACTACTTATTTGGCACCTCCTTTAAGTGGTCGTATCGTCACAGGGGAGGGCTGTATGCGTTTCTTTTATATAAAGGACCCACTTTAATTTTCAACACGAATTCACCCCCTGAATCTTTTCGCACTTATCTGTTTACATCCTGTATAAAAACATGTAGTCTGAAACTGACACTTATCTGTTTACATCCTGTATAAAAACATGTAGTCTGAAACTGACATCGGATATGGGTACCAAAGACTCTAGTTCGCTCACAGTTGAGAACATGTTCGAAAATACAAAACTCGTTACCTCTCTCAAAGAAAAATTTTCATAATGAAAATTCGCCTATATACAAATTTGCCAAAATACTCAAAAATACTGTTATTAACACATAAAAAATACTCTTAAAACATGAACTGCCGGATACATGCCCACTCCTGAGTTTTTCCTTAAACCGTACGCGTTTAGACATATCGTTTGATACAAGACTTTTGGCCGACCCTATGTATATGCAATGGGCATTAGCTTATATTGAAATTTTACCTTAATTAAATATTAAATAATATATTGGGTGGTTCATTTAAGTTGGGAAAGTTGGTTGCCGTCTGGCAAAAATAGCTGCAAAAAAACCTAAATTGTTTTATAATATTTGTTAACCTTACATGTGACATATTTAGTCTGACAGTCTTAATTTAATTAATTTCCTGGTATAACTACGGTGATATTGGGTACACTCTAAATATAATTTTGGGTACTACACTGAACTAAGTTGTGACAAGAGAAACCCAACTACACGAGTGTCCTCCAATTTAGGGTACATGCAAAGCTAATCACTGTTACAAAATAGATTTGCAGTGTCCCTGTGATAATACAGACATCATCTCATGTCTGTGTTAGCTCAGAGGTCCATAACTAAAGAGGCAAATAGGGCATCTCGGCGTATGTTGAGATGTAATCAACCGTCGCACGGTAGGGATTTGGGACGCTGACAAATGGCGATCTGGATTGGGTTATCCTCTGACAGTGTGTTAAATCTGTGCCTGTTTAAAACAATTTAAGGATTCAACAATAATTGTACATATTATAATGAAACATAACGTAAACAAGTGAAATTCTTTTAGTATCTTAACATATTACTTTTCTTATTGTATATTACCTAAAGCAATTTCCTTGTTTTTTAGCAATTGTTTGGCTTCGAACTGACAATACAGTTCATGTAGGCACCAGCAATTTCTTAAAAAAATCAAACAAGAAAAATAAGTCTAGCTCAGTTACTTGAAAGTTGACAATATTATTACCACAAATAGATACGTATTTAAGAAAATTTGTTTAAAAAGTCTGAATGCAGCAAGTGCGTTATATTAAAGAATTTTAATTAACATCTTTTTAATCTTCTTATTAATTTTCCCATGCAGTTAGACTCTTTAGTTTAATACATAGTGAAGCCTCTACAAAGTGATTCGAAAGGTCCAGACTTTTGCTAAAGTGGTGATAGAGAGTGTTATAACAAAGATACTAATTTGTTTTTAGAATTTGTTAAGGTGCATAATCTTTAGGGTGCAACTGTTTAACGATACCTCTCCAAAAGCACTCCGCGCCCACCCTTCTGCGAGGAGAAAATTTATAATTTATAATTTATAATTTTACACACACAAATTCGTATCATATCATGGAACTGGCCAACGAATTAACCTCCGGAAAGAATTTTCCACTATAATAAAACAAACCGGAAGTCCCTAGGCCGGCGTAGAAGCTTCACACACCATGTTGCATATATATATATATATATATATATATATATATATATATATATATATATATATATATATATATATACCTTTTGGAATATTGCACTGGACTGTAATCACTTTTAAATGTACACTGTATTTGGTATTTGGTACCTCTCCAAAAGTACTCCGCGCCCACCCTTCTAGGTTTCAAAGGCTTTAGAGAGGAGGAAATTTATAATTTTACACACATAAATTCGTATCATATCATGGAACTGGCCAACGAATTAACCCCCGGAAAGAATTTTCCACTATAATAAAACAAACCGGAAGTCCCTAGGCGGCGTAGAAGTTTCACACACCATGTTGCATATATATATATATATATATATATATATATATATATATATATATATATATATATATATATATATATACCTTTTGGAATATTGCACTGGACTGTAATCATTTTTAAATGTACACTGTATTTGTTTGCTGTACGTTTGTGATTTCTTATTGGTTTGCGTGGACTGCAGTTTCGAACCGTCCCAGCAGTAGCGTGCTGATGATGAACCAGGACGGATCGAAACTGCAGTCCACGCAAACCAATAAGTAATCACAAACGTACAGCAAACAAATAAAATATATATATATATATATATATATATATATATATATATATATATATATATATATATATATATATATATACCTTTTGGAATATTGCACTGGACTGTAATCACTTTTAAATGTACACTGTATTTGGTATTTGGTACCTGTCCAAAAGTACTCCGCGCCCACCCTTCTAGGTTTCAAAGGCTTTAGAGAGGAGGAAATTTATAATTTTACACACATAAATTCGTATCATATCATGGAACTGGCCAACGAATTAACCCCCGGAAAGAATTTTCCACTATAATAAAACAAACCGGAAGTCCCTAGGCGGCGTAGAAGTTTCACACACCATGTTGCATATATATATATATATATATATATATATATATATATATATATATATATATATATATATATATATATACCTTTTGGAATATTGCACTGGACTGTAATCATTTTTAAATGTACACTGTATTTGTTTGCTGTACGTTTGTGATTTCTTATTGGTTTGCGTGGACTGCAGTTTCGAACCGTCCCAGCAGTAGCGTGCTGATGATGAACCAGGACGGATCGAAACTGCAGTCCACGCAAACCAATAAGTAATCACAAACGTACAGCAAACAAATAAATATATATATATATATATATATATATATATATATATATATATATATATATATATATATATATATATATATGTGAGTGTGTTTGTGAATGTATATATATACAGGCTGTTTCATAATAAACTGTAAATATCGAAGGGAGTTATTCTAAGGATGATTTTAACAAAAAAAGTTAATATGAACCTAGGTTCGTTTTCGCTTTCTGTCTGAGATACAGAGTGGTAAAAAATCCTTTTTTTTTATAGTAAATTTTCTTTAAAAAAAACACTAATGAGAAGATCCCGACTTTTGAATTTTGAAGAAATTTCTTTGCAGGTGGAGGGCAGTTTGAACACTTTATCTAATTCTTTTTTCTTTGTTCTGCTGTTGTTTTTTTCAACAAGCTGCTGTTATTAATTTATCAACAGCCAACCAATATGTACCATACGTATTTCAATTCTGTTGGTTTCTAAATTAGTTATTGGATAATGTTTTCTTATTTTAATAAACAATAAAAAAACGTAAAATGGAAAAAAATACATAAAATAATTATTTTCTTTTCATAAAAACGCTTAAAGGTACGAAAAAATTCAAGAGGTATCCAGGGTTAGTTTCAATTTATATATATATATATATATATATATATATATATATATATATATATATATATATATATATATATATATATATATATATATATACCGATAACTCAAAAAAATAATGGGCCGACTTTGATCAAATTTGGTACGTAGCTTCCTTTTGCAAGTGGCTTGGATAAGTTCGTTAGCCAGGAAAATCGACTCAGGCGTTCCGGGAAAATTTTGGATTTTCTCCCGGAAATAACACAGTAAGGACAACCAAATTTGGCACACGTATTTGAATAATAAAGCGTGAACTACGTACCAAAACTTAGACCAGTAAGTTAAAAGACAAAAAAGTTATAAGCATTAAAAAAAAGAAAATTTAGGTTTTCCTCATAACGTCAAAGTCACGAATTAAAACATCAAAATCGATAACATTTGCAAATCATAACATAAGCACTAAAGTAATCTACTAAATAAAAAAAGCCGTTCAAAATGATTTTCATTTTGTTGTATGCATTCTTCGCATACTTTTCATACTTGTTTCAAAGAATTAAGTAGGACAACGGTATGAATTTGTAAGTAGCAAAAACTCTCTATTCTTGCTTTCCTAAATATTGATTATTACCATAATAAACTTTATTCTCCAGATATACCAATAAAAAGACATGTCTAGGGACCTAGGGGCAATCTTATAGGTCCAATGGTTCCGATCTATTGATCTCGAAAATTATCCTCTAGAAATAACCTCGCCATTTGAAAATTGTGTGCAGGAACCCCGTCTTGTTGAAAATGTATTTCGTTGACAAGCGCTCAAGGGACATCATCTCTTATATTTCAACGTAGCGATTGGCTTTTAGGCCTTCCTCAAATAAATAAAATGTTATCTGTTTCAAATATAAAATAAGACACATTTAGACCAAACCTGCCCTGCTATCTTCTAAGAAATAATTGGCGTTGGTTTTCCTAGGACCAGAATCTGCTATTGTGCCTATCAAGTATACCAGAATTACCAAAATGGGCTTCGTCTGACCATATAACCTTAATTGCAAAATATCCTACTTGATCACATATTTCCCGATACCAATTGCAGAAGACTACCCGACGTTGAGCATCTACAGGCTGTAGATGCTGGATAAGCCTAAATTTCTATGTGGGTATTTGTGTTTTCTTAGAATTTTGTGAACTTTAGCGGAGTTCCTACGCTTATTTCAATGGCTCCACAGGAGTTTGTAAGGCGAGTTCCTACATTAGCCAAAACTGTGACTTCCTCAACCTATCCATTTTGTTTATTATATGTTTTGAGCTCTGTTAAACAATCCGTGACCAAGTAATTTTTTTAATTCAGTATAAAGTGGATGTATTATGTTCCTCCTTTCAGGATATCTAAATAAAACGAAGTAGTGCTATTTAAAGATAACTGTAAACCAACTATTTACTTTAAAATAGATCTCAGGTGCCGCTTCAATAGTTTCATTACTTAATATAAAACAAGCTAACATATAGTATTTTTCAAAATGTTCGAACTTTCGGTTTATTGCCACAGTCACAAATATACCTTCACACAATAAATTAGTCCAAAAAAAAGAACCAGCCAAATTTGAAAATAAAACGCAACATTTATGTAATTAAGACCAGCAATGACACAGTATAAGACAAATTTTGGAAACTGTGACTCGCTTCCAAGTAAACGATAAACAACAGCAGTTTTTGTATAGCATACTGCGAAATTTTGTTTGCGTATTATGAAAATTATGATTTTTTTCGTTGTTAATTAAAATTGAATCGTAATGCGTTATATGTTTGAGAAGCGTGTGACAGTGAAAATTAATTTTTTGACAAATATAAGGGTATCCCATTAAAAAACCAAACATTCGTCAATATTTCAAAAACACTAATGGTTAGAAAAACCTCACTACGCCACTAGCTTCTACGTAAAAATATCTAAAAGGATTTGTTTTTACCTTTTTGACAAGTTGTCAGACAGCTGTAAGTACCTAAAAATACAATATTTTCAACATCGCCCTGTAACTGGGAAACTAATGACAATTTTGTTTACCGTATCTTTCCTGTCACAAAAAAATAGCACTCGCCAAAACCGCAAGGTTCTATCTTTACTAATAACCGAGATACCCACCAATTACAAGCGAAGTGGGACATTCTGCACATCACATATAATATTCTGGTCTTGTGCCCCACTTCACAGTTCAAAACGACGGATTTTTCAAAGATACTTATACTTTTTTTATATTTCAACTTAGAGACCTCAACTTTTGCATGTAACATAAAGGCTTTATAAGGCGAAGATACAAAATGGTTCTAAATAAAATACCATTTATTCTCGTAAAAACTTGCCTGTTTGGGCTTGCTAATGAACCGGTCCAAGTGGGTGGTTTACTCAAAAGTCAACGGTGGCATTTAGATGAAATTTGGTAAGGATCTTCCTTATATTAGGCACTTGCTGCTTGCGCTACCATTCAAGTTTTAATGACTTTCAAATTGTATAAAATATATGCAGCTCCTAATGTAAGTAGGTCATCGGTTCTGAGGAAGTCGATGACAAAGGTCTTTATCTATCTCACTCTACATGCGTATAGAATCTATTGACGGTTTTTCAGCTAACAACAATTTTGATAGTTCTCAAGAAAAACTTCGGAACGCAGCAAGTCCGTTATAGTGGTAACTTTTTACAAGAACTGTATACTATTAGTACGGCATATTACTAAAATTAATACTTTTAGTGAATTTTCGTAGAAATAATTCACTAATGGGGTGATCCCGACTTTTGAATTTTGAAATTTTTTTCAAATAAGCACGAACTAGGATCCCTAGAACCCATATCCGGTGTCAGTTTCAATTTTTATATGTTTATATATATATATATATATATATATATATATATATATATATATATATATATATATATATATATATATATATATATATATATATATATATTAACTTAAACAGACCTTGACGATTGGGTTTAGAGGTCCCAATATACGCTCATTTGAAGATTTTTTTCAATGGTCTTATCATTGATATCTCTCTATCATCATAAAAAATATTTAAGTCTTGCGTTGTAGCTCCTCTAAATAAAACTTTACAGGCCCAAACTGAATTTTGTATGAAGGTCGAAAATAAAAATTTGGTATATCTAGGTACTGTAAGTTTCTTTTTTGTTTCTGAGGGGATGTGGCGCGGGTGAGGTCCGCTACTTCGGCATGGAGGTTTTTCTTCCCTTGCTGGATGCCCACAACCACCCTCAATGCATAAAACACCAGAATAATTTGTTGGCAACAACCCCACAGAAAATTACGGGACTTGGGGAGTAGGGTGATGTGCGGGGTAGACAGGGTTTGTGGCAGGTATGGCTGCAAAATGTGAAAAAGGCAGCTTTTCGAGGTTCGACTGAAGTGTTCTTTCGTATTTTCCGCTCATATTTTCTATTTGTTCTTTCCCACCCAGCAACCCTATTCTCTCCTGGTCCTGTAACATTCTTGCGAATGGTTTGCAAGAAATTGTTATTAAGGCTTGTTCATCCAGAAGGGGGTTGTTTAGTTTTACCGCGCGATTTTATGTTGTGAGAGTGCATTCTGGTCGTCACAAGAGACTCACATAACTACAGTGTGTTGCGCGCATGTCCCACCTTTCGGAAAAGGGTACCTGCAGCAGTCAAGGCCTGGATACATTCTATTCATTCGTCAACTTCGAAGATCATGACATCTTAATTATTTATTTCCCTCCGCCATCCCCCCCCCCCAGGCGTTTGCGCCGAGTACAACAATAACAATTCGTTCACGACCCGCGTTTATTCGTAACGTGAGTGCCATAGTTTAGGTATGTTAAGCCTATTCATTCGTTAGCACCGAGAGATCCATATATTCGTTATTTGTGCCAAGTGATTGCACCGAGTGCAACACAAATAATTCGCATTCAACCACGCGTTTTAGTATTACACGTGCTGTCTATATATATTAATGTACATAAATAGTATATAGTTTATATTACTTTAAATATATAACTGAGTTAGGTGTTTCCAAGTGATTTTATTTACGTAACACAATACAGTCCACTTTAATACGTAAGCGCAGTAACTACAATCCACGAACCAGACACACATTAACAGGGGTTATAAGCATGTTTCTGAAAAAAGTTTCCTAAAAACCCCCGTGAACTAAACTGCAAATATACTTAAATTTATGTTTAGAAGGAGAATGTATCTGCCAAATTGTAAACGTGGCAGGTATTTTTCCCTGTTAATCGCCTGGATGATTTCCTTTTACTCAACCCAATCGAACCAGGTTTTCCAATAAAAATTTTTTTTAAAAACAAATTCTATTAGTGAATTTTCTTAATAAAAATTTACTAATAGCAACCATAAAAAATGTGTGCTGAAATGATTGCTAAACCTATCTTTTGTTATTTTCTGTGAGTCTCATTTTATAGAAGAATCCATTATGGTGATCTAAACGCTGATTTTTCTGCGATACATTTAAATAACTTTTTAAGACAGCATGTGAAAACAAAAAAAAAGGTTTCTATTCCTGAATCCATAAAAGCGAAGAAGCTAGGTACCTACTCATTATTAAAATAATTTACTTACCTCAAAAATGAATCAAAGAATATCAGCGTTAATATTTTTTGGTTTTCAATTTTAGAAGCATAAGACCTACACAAAAATACAATCATTTACTTAGCCTCAAAACAGGACTGTCAAACCATACTGAATAAACAAAAAGCTCGGGACGCAGCAAGTGCGTTATGGTAGTGAATTTTTATTAAATGTTTCAAATTTGAATAACTCTATTTTCTATAAACTTAGAAAGTTTAGTTTTGGTGTGTAGTAAGGTCCTAAGGCAAGACATCCACTAAATTTCATTAAAATAACTTAGTAATTTTCGGAGAAAAATTTTTTTTTCAAACAAAACTTAAAATTTAAATAACTCAATTTTCTATAAGCTTAAAAACTTGAATTTTGATAACTGGTAAGGCCTCTCCCAAAGCAACATATACAGTAAATTTTATTAAAACAGCTTTATTATTTTTGAAGAAAAAATTCTTTTTTTGAAAGAAAACTCAAAATTTTCTCAAAAAACCCCGTCCGATTTTCCTGGCTAACGAACTCATCCAAGCTATTAATAAAATAAAGGTACTTGCCGAGTTTCATCGAAATCGGTTAATTATTTTTTGAGTCATCAGATGGATATATATATATATATATATATATATATATATATATATATATATATATATATATATATATATATATATATATATATAATAATAATATATAAACATATAAAAATTGAAACACTCCGGATATGGGTTCTAGGGGTCCTAGTTCGCGCTCATTTGAAAAAAAATTTGCAGGGTCTCACCATAGATACCTATCTATTAGTGAATTTTTTAAAATAAAAATTCACTAAAAAACACGTTAATATTCTTTGGTTTGCAATTTTAGAAGAATATACAATTATTTATTTAACCTCAAAACAAAACTGTCAAATCATAATAAAAACACAAAACACTATCACATCTGGTTTATACTTCAGGCCGCCGATATAAAACTTCCTTATTTTTCATCTCACTTTAGGATATTCAAACATTTTACAAATCCGAGCATCCGATAATAGCCGAAGGCGGTCATTCGAATGGTATCGCCACAGTTTGGGTATATACGTTTGTTGCACATAAGGATTATTCTGGCGATTCGGTCTTACCTGTGTTATTTGTCTTTTCTGCTTAACGTTGCATTATGTTGTATGCCTGGAATGTATCAATCTACGCATGGCAGCTGACTACTCTGTGGTTGTCTGACATTAGACTTTAACTGCATAAGTTGTTTCAATTCATGTCTTTCAGATTTTATTTTTAATTTGGAAAAAAACTCCAAATGTTGTGAACCAAATCACTTAAAATTCACAACAGAGGTTTATTTAGGTACACCTTTTCGATATACATGTAAGGCTTCATCCTATTTTTAACCGACTTCAAAAAAAAAAGAAAGGAGAAGGTTCTCAATTCGACTGTATTTTTTTATGTGAACTGATTTTAATTATTTTTTCCTTATTTGAAAGCTGGTATTTTTCGTGTGGTCCCATATAAATTTGATCAAGATCTGACCAGTAGTTTTTGAGTTATCCTTAATCTACCTCCGATTAAACGTTAACAAATGGTGGCAGCGTGATATGCATTTTTGAGTTATCCCTAATGAAGTCGGTTTTCTATTTTTAAAATTTTTATAATACTTTCAAAAGTATAGCGGAGTCAAAGATATTTTTGTATATTTGTTTGGGGAAAATATGTCCGTTATAGGTGATTTATGAACTCGTCCGCGATTGCAACAAGTGAATAAAATACTATTTACAGATGAAACCTCTTAAGTTCCGTAGTGTATATATAACAAACAACACTAAACAGTCGATATAAAAAATAAATTTATAAATAAATTGCTGGATTTTTTTTTTCAATATTAGCACTAGACAACGTCTTTAATTTAAACTGCTTTATTTAAAAAAAATCGATATGCAGCGAGTGCGTTATAATAGTGAATTATCATAAGAATTTTACACTACTAGTACCGCATATCACTAAAAGTAATACTTTTAACTTAGACAGACATCGAAGATCAGGTTTAGAGGTCCTTATGCAAACTCATTTAAAGAATTGTTCTCTTTCTATTATCATAGAAAATATTTAAATCTTGTGTTCATGCTCCTATTAAGAAAAAACTTTGAATTCCCAAAATTTAATTTTTTATGACGCTAAAAAATTAAAATTTCATAAGGTATTGTAAATATCTCTAAAAGAAACTTGTAATACAAATTACATTGCAGTTGCAAAAGATTATTAGAAGGAAGCCTAATTCATACCCAAGAAGTCAATTCACTATTCAAATAACTTACCGCCATTTCTAAAACTGATATAAAAATAAGCCTGTGGCTAATGGAACTTGTTTTCCAAAGCCATCCCCTACACACACACACACACACACACACACACACAAATAACTTACCTACTTGAACAATTAATCAACGAATATTAGCGTTAATATTCTTACCCTTTGATTTCCAGTTTTAGGAACATTATACTATACAATCATTATACTATTTAACCTCAAAACAGGACTGTCAAACCGTGATAAATATACCAAACACGTTTTTATTCTTAAGTCTCCAATTTTAAAGGCATAGTATAGGTACAAGTTTTATATAAACAAATAATAATAATAATAACACTATATCTATTTGAATCACAGTCATTTACTACTTAACCAGACAGAACTGTCGAACGCTAATAAAAAACAAAACAGGTTCCTATTTTTTAGTTTCCAATTTAAAAACAATATACAATCATTTACTTAACCTCAAACCAGAACTGTCAAATCATAATAAATAAACAAAACATCCTATCTGGTTTTTACTTTAAGTAGCTGATATAAAACTTCTTTATTTTCACCTACACATCCGCCCATCCGAATATACCCGAAGGCGGTCGTTAGGGTGAGATCGCCACAGTTAGGGTGTGAAGGTTATCGTTCCATTATGATGTATGCCTGTGGTATATGTATAAATCTACACGTGGCAGGTGACTACTCTGTCTTTGTCGGGCATCATACTTTAACCACTTAAGTTTTGCAATTCACGTCTCTCAGATTTTATTTTTAATTTGAAAAACTAAAAATGATGTCACCCAAATTACTTAAAATCTACAAGAGCGGTTTATTTACTCCATTTCTAGCTAGATGTAAATTTTCATCTCAGTTACTTTAATATTTTCAAAGATATAGTGGATTCAAAAATATTTTTATATGTTTTTCGGGGACAAATATGTCCGTTACAGCTGATTGACGAATTCGTCCGCGATTGTAACGAAATGCAGGCATATGCTAAGTTTTGTTCAAATCAGTTGAGTATTTTCTGACTTATCTCTCGGATACATACATACACACACACACACATACACACACACAGATATGGAATCTTACACTACACTGTAATCACTTTTAAATATACACTTTATTTGTTTGTGGTACTTTCTGTGATTTTTTTATTTGATTACGTGGACTGCAGTTTCGAACCTTCCTGGTTCATTTTCAGCACGCTACTGACTCTGATCGTTCCTGCGTGTTCTATTAGAAGCTCAACACGCAGGCGTCACGTATAACTTCAGATATAAAACACACACACACAAGTTTTTGGATCCGACGATTCGTCTTTGCGGGACCATCATCAACTTTTTTTTTAAAATACGGCCCTCAAAATTCAGCGATGTGTCACACTTTGTGGTTTAGTACCATTTTAGTCTTTATTTAACAATAACAATTGTGTTTAAAAAGCGAAATCATAAAGGGCGGATAGTGTATCAAATTAGTAATTGAAATAACAATATTTTAGCCATTTTGTTAATATCAAAACAATAACAATCCTGTCACTTAACGAATACAAAAATGTGTTAGTAGATTAAACAGTAGAGGATCCGCTTAGTTCAAAATTGTAGAATTTTTCCATTATAAAATAAACATATTTGTTACTATTTAAAAAATATATGACGTATTTCTTTGAGGTATATTTATAAATATATAAGATTTAATTACATATAGCAGTATCTCTAAATTAGAACCGACTACTGAAGACGGAATCAAGAGCATAGCAGCCGAGGAAAATTTAGCTAAGGGCAGGTATATTATATATATATATATATATATATATATATATATATATATATATATATATATATATATATATATATATATATATATATATATATATATATATATATATGTTTTAACAGGGTTAAAGAATAGACCACCAACATTACACAGACACATAAGGGCTTAAATGAAACAGGAAACCCACAAATTAAGCATTTCTTTATTAACACTTCAATACAAAAATTAACATAAAATTTACATAATTTGTGTATGGACAATGAGGTGTAAACTGTAGATCAATATAATCAAATTCAAAAATACGATATATAAAACTATAATAATATAATTACACTTATTCACCTAATTATATATATATATATATATATATATATATATATATATATATATATATATATATATATATATATATAAACATATAAAAATTAAAACTGACCCCGGATATGGGTTCTAGGTTTCCTAGGACGCGCTCATTTAAAAAAAAATTCAAAAGTCGGGATCTCTCCTTTAGTAATTTTAACTTTTTAGAAGCACGAGGAAGCAGCTTGGTGTGAAATAAGAGTTACCACACCACCATAAAGGAAAAGGGGTAATTTTTATTTGGCTTAAGGGTCATGCTAATCTTAAAGAAACCGAGGTGGTAGATAGTCTAGCAAATGAAGCTTGTAAAAATGGAAGAATAAAGATCAGTTTTTCGAAAATAATCAAATACGCCAAACTTTACTTAGATATATTTAGGACAAAGTCATATAACATTCTGTAAACCTTGCAAATCTAATCGTTACAAACGACAACTAAATGTACAAAAGGCTTGTTAAATTCATAAGAGAATCAAAAGTAGAAACTTAATATTATATTATTATATTACCGTTATTATTTGCGCAACATTTTTCATATATCATATTTAGTTATATAAAATGATACACACGCTCAAGGTTAGGTGTTAGAAATAAAGCCAAGCTCAAGTAACGATTTTTAAAAGTAGTGATATCATTGCTCAGTAGCGAAATAAATTTCATCAAGATTATTTTTCCCTGGGGTGATCTCAAGCACGCGTTGCCACTCTCAACACACAGGCACAGGCGTCTTCATCGACCAACTTGATACAGATAGTCGTTTGTCCGGAGCTTGAGTTCCGGCGTCCTTCCAATAGCTGATTGCCTCTAGACATGTCTAGACCTTTCTCATGTTTGTCAATAATATAAAATGTACAGTGTTTTAGTGAGTTTTCATAATGAAAATTCACTAATGGAGAGGTAACGAAGGTGGAACTTTCGAAACATTTTTTGAAACGAGCGTGAATTAAGTCCCCTAGAGAAAACATCCAAGGACCATTTGAATTTTTATGCGTTGATATATATATATATATATATATATATATATATATATATATATATATATATATATATATATATATATATATATATATATATAACAGTGTGTCGAAGATAAGGAGGGTCGCTATGGGGATTTCCTAAACGGTAGCAGATTCAAACTTGGTTAAGTGGGAGAAAAGTTGCACATTCAAAAGCCCAAGAAAACAGTTGCTGTTTTTTTTTGTTTTTGAGATATTTTGGAAAACTTGGATTTTTCGATTTTACAAAATATTTTTTCTGGCTTTAACGGTGGACCTATACCAATATCAATTACGCTTCTTCTCAGCAACTTTTCATTTTCGTTAACGTAGCATTGCTAATTTTTGAATCCGACGTTTCGTCTTTGCGGGACCATGATCAACTTTTTTTCTAAATGTGGCCTTCATTTTCTGATACATATTCTGAAATCCCTTTTTATTCCAAATTCAGCGATGTGTCACACTTTGTGGTTTAGTACCATTTTAGTCTTTCTGTCGAGCTTAATCAAGATTTTTTTTATTACGGACCTGTACAGATCTTTTAAACTTAAGTAGTAAACAGCTAGCTAGATCAATTAACACGTTATGTCATTTAGGCGTTTAATAATAATCAAGTGGATGAATTGAGGCAGTAATTTAATGGACTAAATACAGAACAAATAAAATTACATTACCAGAAGGCCTAAACATAAAAAACAACAACAAACGAATACGAACAAAACAACTAAATTTTGAGCATATACTTAAATAAACTTCCACTATTTTTCGAGCAAAAAGAGTACCCTCTAACTGTCGATTTCAAAACCCTAGTCAACATTTGTGGAGTAATACTGGCAAATGCTTCCATAACTAACCTCCTCAGATCTTGTTCTGCGGAAAAATTTTGCTGATATACATTATTCTTACCGTATCCCCATACGAAAAAATCAAGCGGGGTTATATCTAATGAACGCGCTGGCCAGGGTGTTTCCGAATACGTGCTGATTACGTTATCCGGAAATCTCCTTGGAGGATATTCCCGAACGGTTCTGGAATTATGTGTAGGTGCCCCATCCTGCTGTATCCAAAAGTTGCGAACTTTCTTCAGAGGCAACGCAACAGAACAATTTGGGTTGTATGAAATGAAACATGCCAACATGACAAACTTTTTTTCGTTAGAAAACATAATTACTAGAAACATTTACTAATTACTACACAATAAATTAAACAAGAATTAATGTTACTCTCAATCCAAATACGGCTATTGTCACATCCATTTATCTTTCAAGGCATACTTTTAT